>CP126197.1:2400000-3027500 GCA_030272155.1 Tetradesmus obliquus | reverse complement strand
ACCTGGTGGTGCGCGGCTGCTGCTTACGCCATGCATGCATGTCAGGCTATTGCTGCGTTGGTTGCTACAAGGAGGTGATTGGATTGGGTTTGTGAGGGAGTACCTGGTGGTGAGCGGCTGCTGCTTACGCCATGCATGCATGTCAGGCTATTGCTGCGTTGGTTGCTACAAGGAGATGATTGGGTTGGGTTTGTGAGGGAGTACCTGGTGGTGAGCGGCTGCTGCTTACGCCATGCATGCATGTCAGGCTATTGCTGCATTGGTTGCTACAAGAAGATGATTGGGTTGGGTTTGTGAGGGAGTACCTGGTGGTGAGCGGCTGCTGCTTACGTCATGCATGCATGATCAGGCTGTTTCTGCTTTGATTGGTACAAGAAGATATTTGGGTTGGGTTTGTGAGGGAGTACCTGGTGATGAGCGGCTGCTGCTTACGTCATGCATGCATGATCAGGCTGTTTCTGCTTTGATTGGTACAAGAAGATATTTGGGTTGGGTTTGTGAGGGAGTACCTGGTGGTGAGCGGCTGCTGCTTACGCCATGCATGCATGTCAGGCTATTGCTGCGTTGGTTGCTACAAGGAGGTGATTGGGTTGGGTTTGTGAGGGAGTACCTGGTGGTGCGCGGCTGCTGCTTACGTCATGCATGCATGTCAGGCTATTGCTGCGTTGGTTGCTACAAGGAGGTGATTGGATTGGGTTTGTGAGGGAGTATTTGATCGTCAGCGGCATGCTCTGTTGCTGAGGGGATACGCTGACAGCACACTGAACAATGGCACTGTCAGAGCTGTTTAATTATGGTCGACTGCTGCCCCCATCCTTTCTCAACGTAACTGCGCACAACATCACAACTACTCCCATCTGCTTCACATGCTGAAAAACTCTGCAAATTCCTTGTGAACAACTCTTTCCGTGCCGCTGCTTGCAGGATGAGGAGGGCATCGACCCTCAGCGGCTGTTCCCCATCAGCGCCATCACAGGGCGTGGCGTGCGTGAGGTGGTTGCTGCTGTGCGTGGCGTGCTGGACGAGCTCGGTCCCGCTGAGGTGGCGCCTGAGACGAATGCACTGAACCTGACAAAAGTGCCGCGGCGATTCGCCCCAGAGGTGCGTGTGTCTGGGATGGGGCAAAGTGTGTTGATAGGCAGTGTTTGAGCAAGGTTACGCATGCTCTGCTTGGCTGTAATCTGCCACATGCACGCGTCAGCAGCAGCGGGTGCGGGCTGGTTGTATTGTGGCGGGTGGGGTGTGCGGCGTGCTTGACAAGCTCGGTCCGGCTGAGGTGGCGCCTGAGACACATGCGCTGAACCTGACGAAGGTGCAGCGGCAATTCGCCCCAGAGGTGCTTCATTTGCGTACGGCTTTCAAAGGGCTCTTATTTGCGCTATGTGCTGCTGCCTGCTTTCCGCTGCTGCTTCTCTCGTGGCTCTGGGTTTCACGGCAGCTCTTGCGGCACGGTTTGCTGTACATTGCTGCATGCTGCCTTCCATGCACGCTGTTGTACTTTCCGCAAACAGGCACAGTTACATAGAGCAGAGCGTGTGACATGTCATATTATCTGCTGTCATTCCGCCAGGTGCGCATCGACAAGTTTGATGTGGACCTCCACATAAACCGTGAACATCACAAGCAAGGCGTCATCCGCTGGCATCTGCTGTCACCTGCTGGTTCGTTTGCTGTTGCCGCAGGTGCGCATTGATAAGTTTGAGGTGGACCCCGACCCTCAGCTGCTGCCGGGCGGCACGCGCCTGTTCTACGTGCGGGGCGAGGCCATCGAGCGATTCGCGCAGATGACCAACTGGGACTACTACGAGGCGGTGAAGCGCTTCCAGCGCGTGCTGGAGGTCTCGGGCATCAATGCGGCGCTGAAGGAAGCAGGTACACTAGTGTATACGTTCTATCTGTTTGCGATGGGTTATGCGTGTTGGTGGTTGCAGTGCTTGCAGCGCGTGTTGAAGGGTGCAGGGATTTGGCGCTCGAGGAAGCGGGTGCGTGTGCATGTGTGCTGTGTGCCTGTGTGGGCTGTGTTGTGTGCGTGTGTGACCACTTACCTGCAGAACACCGCGCAGTCTGCATTGACGGTCTGGTGTTGCGCGGAGCTAACCAACGGTCTGGTGTTGCGCGGAGCTAACTGCAGAACACCGCGCAGTCTGCATTGACGGTCTGCTGCTGCTGCTGCTGCTGCTGCTGCTGCTGCTGCAGGCTGCAAGCCAGGTGACACCATCAGCCTGGGTGAGGTGGGCGAGTTTGTGTACAATGATGACCAGAGCGAGGCGGCCACATACGGCGCGTGGCTGGACGACATGGAGGCACGGGGACGCGCACGCCAGGGCAGCAGCAAGTGGCCCACGCCGCGCTGATGAGGCGCTCTGCAAAGCTGGCAGCGCGGTTTGTGGCGCAACAGTCATCCGATGACAGAGTCTGCCAACATGTGGCTGGACGACATGAAGGCGAGGGGACGGGCGCGCCAGGGCAGCAGCAAGTGGCCCACGCCGCGCTAATCATGGCTGTTGTACAGCGGTGGCTGACCTTGGGTTGCTCTTCAGGCATTTGTGAAGGGGCACGTCGCCGGCAGGTTTTCCTGTAGAACGCTGTGTGCCTAGCAGCCTATGGTGCTTGGCGCAGCATGCTGACGGCACGTGTGCAGATCTGTCTGCGCTAGAGCGAGGCAGCCACGTACAAACGTACAATGGGTGGCTGGACGACATGGAAGCGTGCAAGTGGGCAGGGCAGCAGCAAGTGGCCCACGCCGCGCTGATCATGATCATGGCTTTGCATTCACCCCGACCCTAGGTTGCACATCAGCCTTGTGTGATAGACTCGTCCGCAGCAAGTGGCCCACGCCGCACTGATGATGCCGTGGCTCTGCAGTTTGGCCGTTTTTGCGTGACTAGCGACATGAGCGCTCATGAGCCATGTGTGTCTCTGCAGCGACGAGTGTGGAGCGCTGGTCGCACTGCTGCGGTGTGTGGCGCAGGATGTGACCAGAGGATGCCAGATCTTCCTCCCTGCACATCGAACGGCAGTAGATGAACCCACCTGGGGTTGTGGTGTTGTGATGGCATTGGGGTTGCAGCGTTGCAATCTTGCAGTACTTGCTATGTGGCAATGTAACAGTCACCCTTTTTACTGGTCCGACCGTGGGACACGTGGCGTGGGATACAGTTCGACCGGCAGCACTGTAATGCATGATCATCAATAGTTGACAAGTTACTGTCGGCTCAAACGTTGGTTAGACTCCTCAGAACAGTGTTAGTGACACGGCCAGTGTTAGTGACACGGCCCCCAGTGGGGGAAACTGGGCATTCTCGCTGCAATTTTACAGTGGGACCTGCATCAGATGGACCAGACCATCATGCAGGCTGCATGAATCATGTCGGCTGCTCACGAACACAAGCCAGTTACAAACTAGTAGCGAACTATGGAGTGACTGCAATCACTCTGCTCCGATTTTGCGTCTGTGCTGCGTCAGCACGGCCGCCATCTTCACTGCTGCTGCGCTGGCCTGCACTGCATGCCTGGCAGGCAGCTCATGCGATGCCTTGCGCCGCAATGCAGAAGCACTAGCTGCTGCTGCTGCTGCTCTCGAGGCCGTCGCCGGCCGCACTGCTGCTACGCTACTGCCTACTCCGCTGCACATCTGTTTACTGCTGCTGAAGCTGATTTCTTCACCAACACCTCCCCGCTCGCACAAGTTGCTACCCCAGCTGCTGCTGTGCGCCTGCGGCGCAGGTGCAGTTGATGGCCGCTGCAGTGCTGCCACCTTTTGGTGTGCCGCCAAGCACTGGCCTGATCTACCCCACATCTGGCTCTGGTTGCTGCTGGCAGCAGCACTGACGCCTGCCGCAGTGCGTGGCCGGTGACCAGGCCTGTGCTGATGTGCGCCACTACCTGCAGCTGCACAGTGTAAGCTGCTGCTGAGGGCGCCTCGTGTGTTGGAGGCATGGCCCGTAAGGCTATGCTTTAGCTGCTGCTGGCCCTTACTGCTGCTGCTGCTGGAGCTGCTGTGTGCGCGCAGCTGCTGCTGCACCTGCTGAAGCAACACAGTAGGATCTGGCAGTACAGCATCAATGCTGAATGTCACTGGGGACTTAGCCCGCCAGCTGGCCTTGCTGCCGCTGCTGCTGCTGCTGCTGCTGCCTTGGCCATGCGCAGTGCTGCTTGCGCCTGCTGCGCCAATGCCCACTGATCTGGCTGCAGCTGCTGCTGGCCGGCTGACACCTGCTGGTGCAGTGCTTGGCCGTAATATGTCATAGCCTGCGTAACCCACAGCACCGGCGTGTGAGGTACTACAGTGCTGCTGCTGTTGTTGCTGCTGCTCAGCTTCAGCCCCAGCTTCGCTGTCAAGCATCAACATTGGTGTTTTCTGCTGGTCATGGCCTTCTTGCTGCAAATGCTGCTGCTGCTGCTGCTGCTGCCGCCGCAGCAGCGAAGGCCACGGGTAGTCCCTTGGCTCCTGCACTTCAGCAAAGGCTGCCTTGAGGCCATCTGTCAGTGCAGACATCTCCACAACTCGATCCAGGTTGGGAGTGTCTGCCAGGAAGTTGACGCCCAGCTGCAGCTTTGCTGCGCAGCGCCGCAGGTGCGCAGCAAAGACCTTGACCCGCCCCAGCTCAGTTACCGCTAGCTGCGTCACTTGCACCTGGTGGCAGCACACAATGCAGTACAATACCAAAAAATGCATGTCAGGACTGAAACCTGCCTCAGGCACTAGCCCAGGGAGCCGCTTGGCCGCATATGAGAGTGATGCAATGCAGCTGGGTGGCCAGGTGGGTGTCCGGCAGTCGCAAGGTTGCTGGTTGACGACATAGACAGCAAGAGCACGTGGCAGCGAGCATTAGTACACCAAGCAAGTCTGTCGCCAACAGCTTTAGCAGTGCATACAACTCGTGGAGCACTCAGATGCTGCACATGCACGGCAGTTTTGTGGTAGCCTATGCCGCATTGGGTTGCAGCAGCATGCAACAGAGCAGGCCGCCACCTGTGGTGAGATCTCCTGGTTTCTCGTCCTGATGCGCGCCAGCTGAGCAGCATGCTGCTCGCGCAGCTTGTCACACTGTGCCTCGTGCTGCAGCATGTCAGCCTCCACCGCAACAGCATACCTGCAGCACCGCACAAACATAGTGCATCATTGCAGTGTGAATCACTGCGAGGATTCAGAAGGAAAGGGGAAGCCATACAGGTTGTCACAGCAGGCAAGAAGCAGACAGTGCATACAACTGCATATGTTCAGTGCGTATATATCATGGCTGTTTTAAACAGTCACATACCTAGCCCTGGCTGCAGCAGTTGCCTCATCATTGCGCTGCTGTGTTGCTGCCTTTGCTGCCAGCCACTGCTGCTGCACTGCCTCAAGGTGCTGCTCGTGCGCCTCCTGCATGTGCTGGCACAGCATCTACAAAGCCACGGGTGCAGTGGCATCACAGCAGCAAAGCAAAGGCAGCAGCGGCAGCAGATGCTACAGATGTCAGTAGATGAACACCCAGCTACACCGCAGACATGGTCACTGCGCTGGCAAATAGTACTCGAACCCAAAGTCCACGCTAGTACCGTGAACTCTTTCCCGCCCCCATGCACCCATACATTGCAGCACAGACTTGCATCTGCCAAATTCCATTTTGAAGTTGCCAATATGCCACAGCCCCACCTTGTAGTCCTGCCTAGCCTGCTGCAGTGCTGCAGCGTTGTCGGCTGCCAGCTGTGCTGCAGCTGCTGCCTGCTGCTCCTCAGCCAGGGCCAGCCGCCGCCTGTTCTCAACAGCAGCTGCCCGGTGCGCCTCAGCTGCCTGCTTGTGAGCCTCACGAGCAAGCCTGTTCTGCTCCTTGACCTGCATCAAGAAGTAGGCATTTGCTGTCAGCAGAAACACTACAGTGTGCAAGTGTCCCAGCAAGAGCAAGCAGCTGCTAACATCCTGCTGTCTGTGGGTGCATCACAATGGCAACTACAGGAAACATCGCGCAGCTCCCAACAGCTACAGCACCACTGAACTTCAAAACAGCCCTGCAGAAATACAGTTGTAAGCGCCTGGACACACACCTGCTGCACAAGCTGTGCATGCTGCTGTTGAGCCTCCTGCAGCTGCTGCTGGTGCTCTGCCTGCTGCTGCTCCTGCTGCTGCCGCCAGTGCAGCTCGGCTGCTGCAGCTGCTGCTGTGTGTGCAACCTTGGCTGCTGCCAGTGCCACCTCATGCTGCCGTGACGCTGCTGCCTGAGCAGCGGCATGCTCAGCCATCATCTGCGCAGGGAACAGTGTGCAGAGGTTGCTGTCAGCACAGTGCACAGATGCTACAAGAACTTGGTGTGTGCTTGATGCACTGTCGCAAGTGCTGGGAAACCAGTGGCATGCAGTTGCTCGTTCAAAGCTCTCCAGTGCAGCCTCACAGCAGATGCTGATCAAGCAACGTGGCGAACACAACAAGCTTGCATATGCTGCTGTTGTACACTGTGTGCATCACCTGTGCATGCTGCCGCTCCCTGGCCAGCTTCTCCTGCACCTCCTGCTCATGCAGCTGCGCCAGCTTCGCATTCTCCTCCCCAGCCTTTGACAGCGCCTGCTCATACACCTGCCGCGCAGCAGACTCCAGCTGCTGCACCTGCTGCTGCCACACCTGATGCAGGTGCCTGTATGCTGCCAGCTTGGCTGCATGCTGCTGACTAGCCTGGCGATGCAGCGCCAGTGCGGCTGTGTTGTGCTGCTCTGCTTGAGCCACTTGGTCGTGCCAAGAGTCATAGAGATGGTTGAGGGCCTGCCTGTTTGCTGCGTCAATCGCCAGGACATGTGACACCAGCTGCTCCTCGGGACTGAGCTGCTGCTGTTGCTGCTGCTGCTGTTCACTGTCTTGTACTAGCTGCAGCTGCTGTTGAGTATCAGCTGCACCCAACTCCGGCTGCTGCTGGTGAATTGGCTGTTCACCAACATTGAAAAGATCAGCTGCTATCACAGCACTGCTGCATGCGGCATCATATGCAGCTTCGAAGGTCTCGGACACAGACTTGTTTGATCGGTGTGACGCAGCCCTCGAAACGACAGAACTGCGCCTTTTGCCGCTGCTGGCTCTTGAACTGTTAGCACTAGCTGCACCGCCATTGCTCGCCTGCCTGCCATTTGCAGAGTTGGCTGCACCGCCAACAGAAGCACTGGCGGGCCTCCTGCTGCTGCTATTGCTGCTGCTGGTCCGGCTGTGTCTGCTACTCAGACTTGCATTTCTGCTGGACTGGCCACCGCATGAGACAGGCCGCTGATTGCCCAGCACCTGACCAGCAGCAGCTGCAGAGCCATCATCTGCGCTGCTCCTGCTTTTGCCAAGCCGGCGCTGCCGTGCTGCATTGCTTTCGCTGCTGCTCTGTGCCAGCGGGCCAGCACCACTGTTGCTGCCGCGCTCTATGCTCACTCGTGCTGCAGCTGACTTTGGGCGATTGCCAACCTGCTTGCTGCCGCCTGCTGAGAGTGCCCTGTTGTCAGCAGCACCAGCTGCTGCTGCGGCTGGCCCTGTGCCACCAGCTGTTGCCTTGGTGTGGCTGCTGCTAGGATCTGCTGCTGCCGGTGGTCCACATTCAGGCAGCCTGGGAGTGGCACCCCAGCCACTGACAGAGCTATGTGAGCGTGTTGCATGCAGTGCAGGCAGTGGGAACACCAGCTTTGCAGAAGCAGATGCAGCATCCAACGCTGGCTGGCCATCTGACAGTTGTGGCAACAGGGCTTCCTGCGTGCCAGCAACTGAGCAGTTGCTGAAGCCCGACTGTGAGCTGTACAGTGGCTTCTGCATTCCTTCTGCTGTAGAAGATGCACGCAGGTTGAGCAGCGAAGCTTCCGGATCAGGACCAAGCGACAAATCAGTGGCAATGATGAAACTGCTGCTGGTGCTGGCACCAGCACTCATGCCACCAGCCGGCAAGTTGAAGCTCACCACGCTGCTGCTGCGCCTGCAAGGCTGCAGTGCTGCTTGGCTGCCACTGCTGGTGCTGCTGCCGCGCTGCACTAAGCTGCTGATGTCATCTGCCTGGCTGAGCCTGGCAGCTTCTGCTGCCTCTTGAGCTTGCAGAGCGAGCTGCTGCTGGAGCTGGCGCTGCTCTTGCTCCTGCCGCTGCTCCTGCTCTCGCTGCAGTGTCAGAGCTGCTGCAGCAGCTGCTGCGGCTGCTTCTGCCTTTGCGACCTCTGCTTCCCATGCTGCCAGGGCGTCATGGTACTGCTGCTGCCAATGCCGCACTGCGTCTTCATGCGCTTGGTGCGCAGCAGCCACCTGCAGAGCACGGCGTGTGCAGCACACCATGGGCGTCAGCATGTGGGCGAGCGCAATGCGCATGCAACGCATGAAGTAGCATGCCCATGATCAGCACGTTGGCCATCACTGCACTGCAGACAAGCAAGCATTGACGTGGCGGCATCCCTGTTGCTGCACGCATATGCAGCAGTCATGGTTTCATTGGCATCCCCGCCTAGCCATTGTGCAATCCCCCACCTTGCGGTCATTGTCCTCTTTGACTTGCTGCACTGCTGCTGAATGGCTGCGCATTGCCTGTCGTACAGCCATCTCATTGGCCCTGGTTACAGCAGCACATGCCGCTGCATGCGCCGCACGCAGCTGCTGCAGACGTGTCTGGTGTGCTGCCATAGCTGGCAGCACACGCTGCTGCTGGTGCTGCTGCCGTACATCATTCAGCACAGCTACCAAGGTTTGTACTCTTCCAGCCCTGTGTTTCAAGTGCACCATGTGGACAGGCCACAGAGGTGCAAGCAGGTTAGTGTCACGCATTATGTCTGCTTCACACACACCATTGCAACGCACCCCCACCAGGTGCAAGCGCAGCTGGTGAATGAATCACTGCATCTCCCTTCGAAGCTGCATAGTATTTCACACATGACGTTGCAACTGTTCAGCTGCTTCTTCACACCTCAAGATATGCAGAACAAACGTGTGCAACATCCGCATTCTGCTGCCCCGCTCACCTCTTGTTGGCCAGCCGCAGAGCTTTCATCTGCTGCTCTGCCCACAGCCTCTCATCGCGTGTGGCAGCATCCTCTTTCGCCAGGTCCACTGCTGCAAAAGCACCCAGCTCATCGTCCCACACCCGGGTGCCTCCCACAGCTGTTGCTGATGCAGCCTCACCCCCACCAGCAGCAGCAGCACCACCAGCAGCATTCTGGCTGCCGCTGGTGCCGCCTGCTGCCTCTGCTGCTGCTGTTGCGGTGCGCACAATGTTTGCTGCGGCTGCTGGAATGGGAAGGTCTGCGTTGTAGATCTGGAAGGTGCCGCCGGTTGCTGCTGCTAGCTGCAACAGGAAACGCTCCCCTGATGAGCAGCCATTGCGAGGGAAGAACCCTGCGCAGTGCAACAAGAACAGTGGCGGTGTTGGTTGGAAATGCCACACCTGAAGCAGCGTATATGCAACAGACCAGCGCAGCCCAGCCACACAGCATGTTGCAGTTTCATGTGCTCTGTCACAGCTACTCCAGGCAGCAATCTCTCCATCGCCTTCCTATCATGACACTATGCAGCACAACAGCAGTAATTCAAAGTAGTATGACCTGCAAATCATAGCCACCCACCAACGGTGTGGACTGGCCGCAAGGGCTGCCCTGCCTCCTCCTGCTGGCGCACCCACTCCAAGCAAGCAGCTGCATCATCAGCAAGCCCATCGCTGAAGAGGTAGTAGCAGTCAATGCTGCTGCCATCAGCACCGCTGCTGCCAGTGAACGTGTACTGCTGCGCTGTGATGAGGGCTGTCAGCAGGCGGGTGTTGCCCACTGCTTCTGGCCAGTTCTGCACCCAAGACTGTGCTTCTGTGAGGTGCTCTGCATCAGTGGGCTGCAGCACAGGGCTGCAGGTATCAAGCCGAGCCGCACTCCCCTGCAACTGCTGCACCTGTGGCGCAGAAACATTGCTGCTGCTGCCAGAGGTCTGAGCTGTCTGTGGGCGCCAGTTCCTTGGCGTTGAACGCGCAGCTGCAGCTAAACCAGCGTCAGCAGTCTGTGCTACAGCTGCCGCAATAGAGGGCCTGCTGCCAGCCAGCACCTGCTCACGCTGTCTGTCAGTGCTGCTGCCGCTGCCGCCTGCCTCTGCTGCTGCACCATCAGTGGCTATACTGTTGGCATACCCATCAGCAGCCGCTGGGGTGGTGCCTGGCCGCCTATCCACCTGCTGCTGCTGCTGCTGCTGTGCTTGCTGTTGCCAGCGTTGCTGCAGCTGCTGGCGCTGCTGCTGCGCCTTGCTGCGTGCAACAGCGGTAGTGTGCGGCAGCAGCTGCCCTGCTGCTCTGCCGCCTGCTTGTCGTGCAGAGCCATAGCTGCCCTGCATGGCGCTGGCGAGCAGCGCCTGTTTGCCTGCCCAGGCAGCAGAGAACGACCAGCAGGCCCCAGAGAAGGCCAGCACGTCAAAAGCAGTGCCGGCGGTTGGCAGCTCTCCTGCAAGTGCACCGCAGCAGCGGCGGAAGCAGCAGCAAAACAGCATGTATGAAGATCACCCACAAGCAACTCCTGAATGCACCCATGCTATGTATGTGTGCATAAATCGTCCTGAAGCATACGTCAGACAGCCGGCGCAAAACCAAACGTTTTAGCAGCTACCACTAGCAGGTGCTGCTCCTCAAATCACAGGGCGCCTTTCAACACGTACCTTCGGGCTCCAGCAGCTGGCACACGCACTTCTTGACTCGCAGGAACTGCCCCCTGCGCGCCGGGTGCATGGTGCCGCTCACGTCCATGATCAGCACGGGCGCTGTGCCGCGCAGGAAGCCTACCGGCAGTGGCTCACAGGGGGCCGCCCACTTAGGCAACACCATGGCCGGCTCAACAAAGTCCGGCATCGGCTGCAAGCAATACAGTAGCGTAGAATGAGGAAGGGTTGTCATACAGGCACATGCATGGGTGCAGGTGGTGTCGGGAGGGCGTCCTGCGGTGTACTCGCTTGTGCTGCAACACCAGCTGCTGCACGACAAATTGCAGCATGGGGTGGTGTTGAAACTACAGGCTCTGCAAGCACTCCCTGCAAAGAACAGCATAGTCTGCTGGCAGCCACAACCACGGCAATAGCTGCTTGGCGTAGCACGTGCGGCTCACCTGCGGCGCTGGCGGCTGGTACACAGGCGGTTCCTGCAGGTCTGTAGGCAGCACCAGCTGCGGCTCAGGCCCTGGCTCTGGCTTCTTGGGCACAAAGACCGGCGGCGGGTCTGCAAAGGGCGCCTTGAAGTCCAGCCAGACATGCGGCGTGCCTGCAGCTTCGACTGGTGCGGCCTGCACCTGCTGCCAGGCCTCCTGCAGCTGCTGCAGTGCCTGCACAGCCAGTTGAAGCACAGCAGTCTGTGTGTATGCATGGGTATACACTGTTACTGCACGCCAGGGATCGGAGGTTCCAAGTGCTGCGGGGGTGTTCCCAACACTGCAAAGTGTTTACAATTGCAGAGCAGCAGAGAAGTCCCGAAGCAGCAACAGGCAAGTGCAGTGTGAGCTACAGAGGAAACCATCTGCTTACCTGCTGCTGCGACTTTGAACCAGTTTGAGAGTCAGGCAGGGTGTGCCGTTTGGCACCAGAAGCACTTAGCGCTGTGCCTGCTGTTGCCCCTGATCCCTGCTGCTGCTGCTGCTGCTGCTGCTCCTGCTGCTGCTGCTGCTGTGCGGCACACCCAGCTGCACTGGCTGCTCTGCTGTCAACATTGTTGTCACCATCATCAGGCCCGCCACACCAGCCCAGCACCAGCAGTGGCTCAGGCTGCAGCTGCAGCTGAGCCTCCTGCAGCTGCGGGGCCTCCACCTCTGGCAGCACTTCCTCAGGCGCAGGCGGCAGCTGAGGGGCAACATAGGATGGCGCCGGCACCTGTATCACCCGCAACACCACCAGCGCAGGCCGTGTGTGAGTATGTAACGCCACACCATATCTTGCACGGCGGATGCAGCAGCTGGTTCAAATCTTAGAGTAAAGAAGGGCGCAAGCAGCATACGCTCCTGCTCACACGTCCACCAAGCAGAGCTGCGCAGCAGTGAAGCAGCACCCAGAGTATGCGACGCATGCGTCTGCTCAATCCCTTACCGTGAAAGGGCGCTTGCTGCTCCAATCATGGCCGTGCTTTGGTGGGTTGGCTGGTGGCGGCTTGGCAGGCTCCTTGAGCACTGGCGCAGGTGGCAGCATCAGCTCCGGCAGCTGCAGCGGCTCCTGTTTGGGTGCTGGCGGTGGCCTGCATGACACACGCAGATGCAACATTGAATGTGGAGGAAATACTGCTGGAATGTTTGTTGATTGCAATCCAGGTGTGAGGGGAGCAACCTATCCTGGGGGTTCGATGCTCATATTGTGGCAGCACTGTCAGTTGCCAAGGCAGCCAGCACGACTCGTGCCGCTCCTTCACTCATGTCAGTGCAGCCCCATGCCATATGCTGTACACAAACCCGCATCGACAGCTGTACACTCACACGAACGCAGGGGCTACAAGCTCCTTCCAAGCTGGCGGCAGCGGAGGCACTGGCAGCAGCTCAGGCGGCGCCAGCTGCACTGTATCCGGCAGGTCCGGCTCCACAAAGGGCGGCAGTGTGGGTGCTGCTGGCGCTGCAGGTGCCTCAGGCAGCAGCACGAGCTCAGGTTTGAACTGCTCCCACCTGCAGATGCCAGCATCAACGAAACACAGTGGTTATACAACTGCAGTGGTACGCCACCAACTTGGGGTGGGCAGGTGGCGGCTACTCGAATGATACACACATGTGACTGCCTGGCAGCTGGACGTTGGCAGGGCACCCAGCCCAGTAACCTGGGCGCCCGCATGCTTGTATGGTGTAGCCATGCAGCATGCAAGCACAGTATGCCAGCTGCTTGCAGAGCTACCAGTACTGCCCCATGCAACTGCACAGACACAGCTTGTTGTGGCTTGCCGGAGCTTGCAGGAGTGCTTTCAGTGCAGTAACATGCTTCCTGCAGGAGTACGAATGTGCTGTATAGCCCCACCCCAAGCCTGCACGTACTTTGGCAGGTCCGGCTCTGGCGGCAGCTGCAGCTCTGGCTCTTCCAGCAAGCTTGGCGCATGCGTCATGCGAGACAGCATCGCCTCAATCTCCTCCAGGTCTCCCAGCAGCTGCCAGTATGAGCCCTCATACACGCCATGTGACTGCAGGGCGCAGAAATGAGTGCAGCAGTGTTGATGCGTCTGTTGTCTGCATGCATGTCAACTGAGCTACAGCTGCTGTTTCATGGTGGCATTGTCATGAGGTTTGCTGCTATTGGTCTGTGGTGCCACGCGTGCTGCTGATACCAGCATGGAAGGCAGCTCAAGGGCGCTGCTTGGTCATGTTCCCTGCTGCTCCAACTGCGTGTTGTCCTTCAACCATCAAAACATGTTGTCCCAGGACTGCGCACCAGCTTTGCCATCTGGTCATGGCCATCAAAGAAGACGCCCTGGCAGGCTGCTGCCTCTGCAGCCCTGCCATGTGTGTGCCTTGTGTGTCCCTGCAAGCACCGTGTGGAGAGGGCTGTTGGGTTTTTGGTAATGACCGCCAGCTGCGCCAGCCACATGTATTTGTATGGTGCACCTGAGCAGCTGCTGCATGAGGCCAACATGACTTCTAGCTATGTCTGCTGCTGTTGCTGCTGTGGAGATGGGGCTTCCACTGCTGTACTGTCCACAACACGAACATCATCGGTGGATGCTGCTCAGCTGCACCGCTGCTGTCTATGTACAATGTGTGCGTGTGCACTGCTCCACGGCGACTTCTGAAACATAAAACCTGCGCTTGAAAGCTGCAACCATTTCGCCAGCCATGGCTGCTGCTTACGTGGGACGCTGCAGCATGTTGCCACACAACATTCGGCTCCAGCAGCATAAGCAACGTAGGGACGCCCATGTTGACATCAGGCCGTATGCGCTCCCGCCATGTTGCTGCCTTTGCTGCTTTTCCTGCATTGCCCCAGCTGTTTGGCTGCTGTCCATCAGGGCTGTTGCCCCTGCTGCTTCTTTGCCTGGGCCGTGTGCTGAGGCTGACCCGTTCCCTCTGGGGCGCCTGCATTCATAGCAGCAATAGCTGTGCCTTGTCACACAGCTCTATTTCACACAGCTCTATTTCAAGCAGTGTGATGGCCTGGTGATGTGCACCAGGCAGCTTTGTCTGGCCTGGTTGCAGCTCTGGCAGTAGCAAAGCAGGAGACAAGTTGCACAACTAGGGCTGGGTGAGCACGGCATGTATACATACGTATGTAAATCGCTGCAGTCAAGGATTGCTGGCTACGCAGCCACAGCTCACTTGGTGGGGAGTGGGGCTGTTGATTCGCTCAACAGTTCTGTCCCCTAGCTGGTGTGGGTGCAGCTTAGCATCGTATGCCTTGCTGCGCTGAAGCGTGGACATTGGGTTGCTGCTCCTCTGTCCAGCTGCTCCTACTGCTGTTGCTGTGCAAGCGCATCACACCCATGCTCAGCAGGCCCTTTCAACCCTCTTCTCTGGTCATTGCAGCTTCGTTTTCACCGAGCTGTTCAAGTGTTGCGGTTGCGTCCAGTGCTCTGCATCTGACAAGCCCACTTGAGGTGGAGCTGAGTGTGAGTCGTTGAGCATGCGCCTACACGCTTGATACAAGAGAAAAACTTCTAGCTTCTTAACTTAAAACCATACAACGTTGGTTGATGTTGACCAGCGTAATTCAAACCTCTTGTTACGAAGCCCTAGTCGACCTAAGCGCTCTGAGCGATTGAGCCTGCGGGAGAGCCTGACATCAATTAAATCTTCTGAGTAGTTACAGGTACCTGTGCTACATGTAGCACCGCTGCTCAGCATCATGCTGGCAACTGCTACTCCGCGTCAGCACATCAAGTTCTAGCTGCAACGCGCATAGTCTGGGCTTAAAACAGGTTTATAGTGATCTGATTGTGCTGGCTGCCGTTTTTTGAGGCGTAGGCATGCATGCTTGCAACACCGTACTGCACAGTCAAGATACGATTGCTGCAATGCGCGGGTGTTAGAGGCCGATTTGGCGACTCAAAAACGTATTTACTCAAGTATAGAATATTTGAAACTCATAGAAGAGACCCGACTGTACCGGGTGCTGCTCGAACACTCCTGAAGCGTCTAGCGAGCCTGAGGGCTGTACCACTAGCCACCTCCACGGCCTACATAAAGCACGTCAGTCCTCCACGCTGACCACTTTCAGAGTGATCAGACGTCTCAACGTATATACAAGCGCACAAAGCAAGCACCATTGCTGACGGCACACGCAAACGAGAACAGCACACATCTCGAAGTCCATCAGCAACTATGGTGGCTATCGGCATTGACCTAGGAACCACATACTCGTGAGTGCACGCTTCTATGAGGCCAGCTGCAGCTGAACTAAGTTCTCTAGCACAGGCGCATACTTGTTCCAGAAGCATTCGCAAGGATGTATATGCACGATCAGGGGATATCGCACTTTTGTAATCGTTTTTTGGTGTTTAAAGTGTCTTAAAGTTGGCAAGCTGCAGCAACAGGCCGTTGAGCAGTAAGGCAGGTGCAGCATAACCCTCGAGACTTCGTGAGCGTTGTTGCGGCAGGCAGGACGTGTTTCGTTTGCATGCAGCGGCAGAAGTACATCAATGAATACCCGGAATCATCCGGGCAGCTCATTGCCAGCAGCATGGATGCATCGCAGCCACCCTGCAGCGTCTGTCATAGGCCTTCCATGCTGACCTGCCCTCTTTACCTTGCTGCCCGCGTTTCCTGCTTGCAGCTGCGTGGGTGTGTGGCAGAATGACCGCGTGGAGATTATCGCAAACGACCAGGGCAACAGGACCACACCGTCCTATGTGGCCTTCACAGACACAGAGCGCCTCATCGGCGATGCAGCAAAGAACCAGGTCGCCATGAACCCGCGCAACACCGTCTTTGACGCAAAGCGCATGATTGGCAGGCACTACAGCGACCCACTGTTGCAGGAGGACGCCAAGCACTGGCCCTTCACAATCAAGCAGGCAGCTGGCGACAAGCCATCCATTGAGGGTGAGTGGGCAGTGTGTCACACAGCAGTGCAGTTTGGAGAGCGGGCAGCAGGTGCTGGAAGCATCTAGAGCCACACAGTTGTATTGCAGTGCCAGCAGTTGAGAGCATGGTGCAGCAGCAGCTTGAAAGCGTTCAGCTGTGCCAGCGCTATGGTAGCTGTCATCACTTGTGCAGATGACAGCACTAACCGTCATCGCCTGTGCCGATGACGGCCATCGCATCCCCACCAGCAACAGCAGCAGGACTGCTTTGCAGCTGTCAAGCTATCAAATCAAACACTATATTTTGCAGCCTCTCCTGCTACTCTCATGCTGGTTCCTTTTCACCTGCCTGTGACATCGCTTCTGCTGCTGCCCCACTGCTGCCGCACTCCTGCTGCTTTCCGCCCTGCAGTCCAGTTCAAGAACGAGACCAAGACCTTCAGCCCAGAGGAGATCAGTGCCATGGTGCTCACCAAGATGAAGGACACTGCAGAGGCCTTCCTGGGGCAGACCATCAAGCAGGCTGTCATCACTGTCCCCGCTTACTTCAATGACAGCCAGCGCCAGGCCACCAAGGACGCAGGCACCATTGCAGGACTGGAGGTGCTGCGTATCATCAACGAGCCCACCGCAGCAGCCATTGCGTGAGTAGCTGGTTGCACTTGCTTTGAACTAGTTGTGCTGTGTGTGGTGTGAGAGGCAGCAGTACAGTGCCTGCAGCATGCGCATGCAGCGGACAAACGAGCAGGTGTGCTGGTAGCTGCTGGCTTGTGTTATGGCTACATTGGCTGGGCACAGTGGGCTGTGGCAGACTAAATACAATTATAGTGTAGCATTACTTTGCTGACAGCAGGACAAGCAGCAGTAGCAGCAGCAGCAGCACCTACTAGTGGCTTCTGGAACCTTCTACATGCATGTCCTGCTTCACCACAGTGCAATCGAGACAAACACATACTGACATGCATGGTTGTCTCTGCCATGCCACCTGCTGCTGCTTGTCCGCCTGCAGCTATGGCCTAGACAAGAAGGCCAGCGGAGGCTCCACACACGAGCGCAACGTGCTCATCTTTGACCTGGGCGGCGGCACCTTTGATGTGTCACTGCTGGCTATTGATGACGGCATCTTTGAGGTCAAGTCGACAGCTGGTGACACGCACCTGGGAGGCGAGGACTTTGACAACAGGCTGGTCAACCACTTCGTGCAGGTGGGCGCTGCAGGAATTTGCAGGAACTTGCAGGAACAGTGGATGGGGCGTAGTTTATGTTGCTGGCATAATAATGTGTTGTTGCTTGGCTGTCCAGCTGCCTATGTGCATGCACATGCGCATGCAGCAATGCTATACACATATGCCGCAGCTGCTGTTGTGCTTCAGCTGCTGACAAGCTGCTTTGCCTGCCTGCTGCCGTGCACCTCCCGTTCAAATAACAGGAGTTCAAGCGCAAGAACAAGAAGGACATCAGCGACAACCCCCGCTCCCTGCGCCGCCTGCGCACGGCCTGCGAGCGTGCCAAGCGCACGCTGTCCAGCGCCGCACAGACTACAGTGGAACTGGACAGCCTGTACGAGGGTGTTGACTTCTACAGCACCATTACACGTGCCCGCTTTGAGGAGCTCTGCATGGACCTGTTCAAGTGAGTTGCAGTTTGCAGGAGTCGTAGCAGAAATGGTCGGTGCATTTGCGCAGCTTGCAAGCATGCTGTTGTGTTGTGGCTGCCATGTTGTTGCCTGCTGCATCTTGCCAAGTTGGTGTTTTAGACTGGTCTGCTGTCACTGTTGCTTGCCTTTCTGCTGCAAGTCTAGGACCCATCGCATTGCTTGCAGAACTGCTGGCAGGAGGTATGTGCAAGCGCCTGCGCATGCTTGTATTGTTGCTGACGTGCTGCTGCTATTGCTGCTTGCAGGAAGTGCATGGACCCCGTGGAAAAGGTGCTCAAGGACGCCAAGATCGACAAGTCCTCCGTGCACGAGGTGGTGCTGGTGGGCGGCTCCACCCGCATCCCAAAAGTGCAGCAGCTGCTGCAGGATTTCTTCAACGGCAAGGAGCTGTGCAAGTCCATCAACCCAGATGAGGCTGTAGCATACGGCGCAGCAGTGCAGGCAGCCATCCTGACTGGCGCAGGCGGCGAGAAGGTGCAGGACCTGCTGCTGCTGGATGTGGCGCCGCTGAGCATGGGCATTGAGACAGCTGGCGGCGTGATGACGGTGCTGATTCCACGCAACACCACAGTGCCTACTAAGAAGGAGCAGGTGTTCTCAACCTTTGCAGACAACCAGCCTGGCGTGCTGATCCAGGTGGGTGCAGTGTCCTGTCAACGGCTGTTGCAGTTTTGCTGTGTGTCTTGCGCTGACGGGGCAACCTGGCAGCAATGCAACATGGCATAATGTGGCTGTGCTCTGCTCTGTGGCATGTCAGCTGTTGTGTATGCATGGATGTGTTTGCCGGTGCAGGGTGGCATGTGCAGTGCTACAGTGTGCCTTGCAGCGGCAGCACAACTATAGGTGTGGTGGACTGGCCTGTGCAGTGTGCTTGCGCTCTCCAGCATTTTGTCCGTGATTGGTGTACTGCGCAGCTAGCATGCGGCATTGCTACCTCCAAACCAGCATGTAATTACCAGCCTGCACTGCCTGCGCGCTGTCTCTGCTGCCGTGCAGGTGTACGAGGGCGAGCGCAAGATGACGCGCGACAACAACCTGCTGGGCAAGTTCGAGCTATCCGGCATCCCGCCCGCGCCGCGGGGCGTGCCACAGATCAACGTGGTCTTCGACATCGACGCCAACGGCATCCTCAACGTGACTGCCGAGGACAAGACCACCGGCAAGAAGAACAAGATCACGATCACAAATGACAAGGGGCGGCTGAGCAAGGACGACATCGAGCGCATGGTGCAGGAGGTGAGCGCAATTACTATTCTTTAGTATAGGCTCACATCAACACAGCACAGGAAATCCGGCTGGCATACCTGGCCTCAACTTGCATTGCTGCAGGATTTATGAGCACACTTAGGGTAGCACGGTGCCTGTTGTGTAGAATTGTTTCACCGCAGAACCTGGCGGCCAGCTTCAAATTAGTGCGGCAGCAGCATGCGCACTGTGTGCAACCCTCAGACCCTGACCCTTGTTTGATATGTCTGTCCCACTGCCCTGCTCGCAACAGGCCGAGAAGTACAAGAGCGAGGACGAGCAGCAGGCCAAGAAGATCGAGTCCAAGAACGGCCTCGAGAACTACGCCTACTCCATGCGCAACACGATCCGTGATGACAAGGTGGCTGAGAAGCTGCCGGCAGATGACAAGGCCAAGATTGAGCACGCAGTGGATGAGGTGCTCAAGTGGCTGGAGGCCAACCAGCTGGCTGAAGGTGAGGCGGCTGTCGACCGCTGTCATGACAGTTATGTAACTGTTACAAATGTATGGCAGTGTCAGCTGCGTGACATATGTATGTTATGTAGCTCAGCTGCCCAATGGTCAGCAGCGATGGATGGATGGATGGATGGATGGATGGATGGATGGATGGATGGATGGATGGATGGATGGTAGTGTGTCGTAGCCGTACTGCCTAGGATGTACTGTGTTGGGGCAATGATGCTGACACCGCACTACTTGCTGCTGCTGCTGCTGCTGCTGCTGCAGTCGAGGAGTTTGAGGACAAGCAGAAGGAGCTGGAAGGCATCTGCAACCCCATCATCACGCGCATGTACCAGGGCGCGGGCGGCGGCATGCCAGGCGGGATGCCAGGCGGGATGCCAGGCGCAGCACCCCACCAGGGCCCCTCAGTGGAGGAGGTGGACTAAGCAGCAGGAAGGCCGAGCAGCGGGTTGGCAGTGTGCCGCAGACGGTCTGTTGTGCAGTGGTGCAGCTGCAGCAGCCCTGTAGGCGCAGCCGTGCTTGAGGTGGAGTTGCACATGGATAGGATAGGAGTTGCACTTGTGCAGGACAGCGCCATAAAGTTGCAGAGTACAGCAGCCTTGAGCATCAAGGTTGCTGTGAGAGGGTGGTTTAGCTTCTGAAATATATGATGGCTTGTTAATTTCATGCGATTCTGCCTGGTAGCTGTTTGCGTGCGTGTTGGGTGGTTTGTGTGCAACAGCTGTCATGTGTCACTGCAGTAGATGGCTGCAGTGCTAATGCATGTCAATGCACGCGTGTTGTCCTGCATCACTGAGGCTGTCATCACCTCTTGATGCACCAGCCTCTGATAGTGTTGTATTGAATAGCAGTGTGCTGTGTGGAGCGGTTGGATATTTGGGTTATCAGGCTGATAACCCCTGGCCTTGTACTGGTGGCTGTGGGCAAGAGAGTTACGTTCAGATGGTGGTGGGGAGGTCCGTGAAACAGACAAGGGCTGAGCAGCTGTCAACCCCGTTCACCAATATGCATAGGTGGCATGCAAACCCTGCCATTTGCCCAGAAAGGAATGTGCGCACTTCCCTTGTTTTCGGTGTACCATAGTTGTATATGCTGTACAGTGCTTAGTCGTAGCATCTTGTTGTTTGGGCCCCAAGTATCATGCCACCACAGCATGATCATTCATGAGTGAGTGCACCTCATGCCATGTGCATGCAGTGATGCTGACTGGTTCAGGTAGTGACAAGTTGTCAGACACGCCGGCTTGCAGCATCTGAGTTGAAAATATATGCGGTATGGCTGTTGTCTACGGCGTGCATCACCCAGTCAAGGCAGGAACTTGCCGTTACGAGAGTGATGTCTGCTGTGTCGCAGCAGACTATGACATATTCGGTTGTAAGCCGCTTACATGATGGCATCATGAGTGTCTGCCGCATTTGGACGATTGTTACGATGATACAAGCAGTGCATTTGTAAGAATTTTGCACTGTCAAGCAGCGGTTCACGATTGGTTCATGGTGGTGACGTCTGTAACTTGATAACTTTCCAAGTGACTCATCTACAAGCACTCAGTGACCGGCATGGCATTGAGAGTATCGTTGCCTCCCGTGCTTGTGCTGCACCTGGTTCCTGCGCTACCCAGTTGTCGCCTGAACGAATTGAGGTGCACGGTAGAGCAGCGCGATCACAGCAGCACCAGGGCTCAGCCTGACCACGTGCCTGCCAGGCAAGCCGCTTGCAGGACTGGCGGTGCTTGCAGGGCCTCAGCCCGAGGCCCGGGACCTCCTACCTCCACTGCAGTTGCACTGCAGGGCACTCACTGCAAACAAGGCACACCCCAGTGTGTGTTGCTCATTCGCAATTTAATGAACCGCATTCTGCCAGTGACCGTCGGCATCAGCTGTCCAGCGCTCTCACATTGATGCATCTCACACTGCTGCCCTGTGCTCACACTGCTGCCCTCTGCCTGTGCTGGCGTATAATTTACAAAGTGACAAATCCAAACCTGGACTCACTAGTGACCTGCATTACAGGTTGAAGGCAACAACGGCAACCTTAACCGTCTTTTCATGTTCTGTCGGGCTGCTTTTACTTCTTGTATTTTTGAACTAGGCAGCAGCAGCAGTGGGCAACATCGTTCCTGTGCCGAGAGTTCAGCCAGCCCCCGAGAGACACCCTGATCTTTATTTTTGGGCTAATAGCTAGGTTTTCGTCACTGAGAAGCAGCCATGAGTCAAATGCCAGGCACACAGGACGTGGCAGTGCACTTGAATCCTGCCTCGGTCACATCATACTTCCAGGGCATGCAGCAGCGAGATGTGGGCTTTCTAGAGGTGAGATTTACGGAAGTCAAGCCTGCAACGTGCTTGCCGCAGCCCAGTGTGATTGTGCCAGGTGCAGCTTGGGCAGCATGCTGTGATGTGCTGTGTGTGTCCTGCTGCATGATGCAGTCAAACTACATCAGGTGCAACTGCAGCCTTAGACGCTCTCACGCCACGTATATGTGCCCACAGACCGTCATGCGGTGTTGGAAGCCTGCAAGCTGCGGTGTGATTGTTGTCCTGCTGTGTCCTGCAGAACATCAAGACTTGCAAGGAAGCGGTCCTAGAAGCAGCAGCACTGTATGTAGATGAGCATGATGATGAAAAGGTGATTTTGCCTTGCTTGTCTGCCGTATGGAACATCTGGCAATCACGTGGGCCTGCAGTGTGAATGTCTGCGGGTGTGACATTCAGTGCAGCTCTTGCTTGTGCCAGACACTTGACAGCTGTTGTTCTCACCAACAAGCAACACCCCTGCATCTGCATACAGCGTCTCCCCCCCCCCACACACACACAGCAGTGCCTACCCTGGCAGCAGCTGTTCCAGTTCATCCTTAAAATACATGCAAGATGCCCTTGCCTCAACCTGTGAGCCACCTGAGGTGCCCTTTGTCGCCACACATCCAGTAACACTGCCCATCACCTACGCGGCGTGGGCTGATACCAGGTTTCCACATATTGCCACACCCTGCAGCTTAAGAATCTGTGTCAGCAGCAGCTGCAGCTGGTGGAGGCAAACTCACCTCAACATCATGCCAGCAAACACAACCATTTCCTTTTGCGTAATCCTGCAGCTGAAGAAGCTGCGGCAGCAGCTGCTGCAACTGGTGGAGGCAACTCATCCTCAACACCATGCCAGCTAACACAAATTCCTCTTTTGCCACATCCTGCAGCTGAAGAAGCTGCGGCAGCACTGCTGCAACTGGTGGAGGCAACTCATCCTCAACACCATGCCAGCTAACACAAATTCCTCTTTTGCCACACCCTGCAGCTGAAGAAGCTGCGGCAGCACTGCTGCAGCTGGTGGAGGCAACTCCACCCAAACATTATGCCAGCTAACACAACTTCCTCTTTTGCCACGCCCTGCAGCTGAAGAAGCTGCGGCAGCAGCTGCTGCAGCTGGTGGAGGCAACTCCACCCCAAAAGTGCAGCTCTTGCTTGTGCCAGGCACTTCGCAGCTGTTGCCTTGTCAAACAAGCAACACCTGTGCGTGTGCAGTACAGCCCCTTGCTTTCCCACAGTAGCGCCTACCCCTAGTGGCAGCAGCTCTAGTGCACCTTGTCACATGCAAGATGTCCCTTGCTTCAACTAATGACGGACCCCAGGGACCCGGACTCACCTTTACACCCCATAACACTACCCGTCAGCCACACAGTGTCAGCTTATGGTACGAGCAACCTTGTCTCGTATACTCTCTTGTCTCGTGCCCAAATCCTGCAGCTGAAGAAGCTGCGGCAGCAGCTGCTGCAGCTGGTGGAGGCGCAGCAGCAGGTGCAGGCGCACCGCACAGCGCTGCAGGTGGTGGCTGGGCAGTACGCGCCCACACTGGAGAAGAGCAACTTTGAGCAGATGGTGCAGGAGGCAATGGATGAGGCGCCGCGAGAGTGAGTGGCACATATGACGTGTCGATCCAATATATATTTGCTCACCGTCACATTGTATGAATATGGTTAGGCCATCTGCAATCAGACCAGGCAACTGCAGAGTGGCGTGCAGCGGCCTGGCTTTTTGGGTGCTGCTATTGCATGTACACGGACTGGCCGGAAGGCTTAGATGCTGTTGGGATGCTGGGACAGCAAGCAGCTCGGGAGGGCAAGGCAAAAGATCATCTGAAAGCCGCTGGGGTGGGAGCAGCCCAGCTAGCAGCAGCTGTGCCAGCAGCAGTTCCTCAAGCAGAGTTGGTGGGAACATTACCACATTACCACATTACCAAACCCTAAGCGCAGCATTCTGTGAGCTGGCGAAGGACGTCACACACCGCCACATCCAATCCTTGGACGCCTGCCCCCTCTGCTTTGGCTGACCTTCCTTGTTCTGCTGCTGCTGCTGCTGCTGCTGCTGCTGCTGCTGCTGCTGCTGCCTCAGTGCGCACCCTGAGCGTGACGAGGATGTTGCTGATTTTGACAACATCACGGGCCTGAGCGGTGCAGCAGCAGGCAATGACGAGGAGCTGGATGAGGATGAGGAGCTGGTGGTTGTAGGCGGCGCTGAGAAGAACGAAAAGTGCCCATACACAATGAAGCTGGTGTGTGGCATGGCCTTGGGTTGTGGGGTGCCTGTTACATGTTCAAGCCGGCCATGCTTGCGGCAGCTTTGGTAGTACCAGTTGCAGTATTGTCAGTGCTTCCTGCATTAATGGAATGCACGACGTTTGAACTGACGGTGTGCTCCAGCAGATATCACATTTTGAAAGCTCTCACAAGCTGTATGTGTAGTTCGCTGGGTGTTGCTGGGCTTTGCAACCATGCGATGACAACCAACCATCGCGTTGGTGTGCATTTGCATGAGGTGCTGTGTGCATCTGTCTGACTGTGCTGTGCTCGCTGCTTCATTCCACTGCTGATGCAGCTGATCGACCTGCAGGAGCCAGTCGAGGACCACAAGGGCTTTGTCTACGAAGCAGCAGCCATCAAGGACAACATACGGCGCAACCACGGCCGGATAGAGTGCCCTGTGGCTGGTGCCTCTCACTGGATCCAGCTCAGTGACCTGAAGCCTTGCAGGAGAGTGCTGCGCATGCAGAAGCACAGGCAGCGGCACCCGGGCGCTGGGCAGCAGACGCAGACGCAGGCGCCACGTGCAGCTGGAGGCAGGGTGCTGGACATATAAGGCGGCTGTGTGGCTTTTGGGGGGGTCTAGAATGGGGGAGGGTGCCGAGGATGCTCCTTGTACAGTTGTGTGGGTCAATGACGCAGCGTCATACATGTCACATGTTATGCGGGGTGTGCATTGATGCTTGGAGCAGGGCACAGCATGTTTGCCATAATGCTGAGCTTGCTGTGCGTGAGCCTTGTGTGTGTGAGTTTTGCGATTGGTTGCGTTCAGGTGTAGAGGCTTGTTCTTGTGTAAACTGTCTTTCTGCCTGCTCCAGCAGTAGCAGCAGTAGCACTCCATGGACGCCTGTATACGTTGTCTAAGGGATGGCCGAGTCGACACTGCTGCAAGCGTAGTACTTATAGTTGATGATGCTGACGTCCAAGGAGGATCGGCGGTGTTCGATCAGGTGGGATCGCCGTTCAAACTTGTGCACACCAGGGCCAGCGTTTGACTGCAAGCCTCACCCAGCGCGGCTCGGACGCAGGTTGTAAAATATTTAGCCGCTGCTGTTTCCGAAGGCCGCAGTCAAGCACAGCGTGTGCACGCTGTGGCGGTAGACATGCCGCCATCAGAGCTGCAAGCAGCAGGAGTGCACTCTGTCAGCGACTTGTTCACAGACCCAGCAGGCTGGCTGTCCTGCAGCAGTAGCTTATCAGAGCAGGTGCAGTGGCAGGATTTGAATGCGCTGCAGCAGCTGGCTCAGGCAGATGCAGCAGCTTGGAGCGCTGCTGCTGGTGTAGGAGACAATGGCAGCTGCTGCCTGGTCGTTGCAGGCCTGAGCACATTGCTCATGCGACACCCAGTGATGCAGGTACGCAATCCCAGCTGTGCATGGCAGGTCATTAAGGAATTTTGTAAAAGTGTGCACTGATTGATTGTGCCTAGAGTGTATTTGGCATGCACTTGAGTTTGGCCAAGCAGTGACAACGCATCACAGTGTTCAAGCAGTTACAGCCAGGTAGTCATACATGTGCTTTGCATGCACATTTGCTGCCACACGCCTGTCCCCCTGCACAGCGTCACTATGCTCATACATGTGTTTGACCCGGTTGACTGCAGGTCATTCAGGTGCTGCTGGCTTTGAAAAGCTGCAGCCACGTGTCTAGCATGCTGCTGTCAGTGCACCAGGTGCGACAAGCTCCGCAGAAGCTTCGCTTGGCAACTGTGCTTGACAATGGGTGTGCCTGAAATTGTTGCCACAGCGCAGCACTGTAGAGCTCTTCAAACACCATGCGAGCACCGACTTGCTGCAGCATGGGACACCAGCTTGCCTGCCGTGCTTGCAGGTCGTCTGGCTGTCGGTTGGGTCTGCTGTCTCTGTTCGGCCGCACACCATGCACCACATGGTGTTTAGAGCAGCATCACACGGTTCTGCATACCATGATGCGCAATGTCATGCAGAGCAATGCCGCACCAGGAATGCCCACCATTCCTGACTAAAGCACGTCAGCTGATCCTGCAAACCTATTTTTTGCGTCCTGCAGGACCTCCATACACCGCAGGTCATGTCTGCGCTACAGACCCTCAGCAGCATGGTGTTACAGCTGCACCCCCTGCAAGGCCTGCAGCAAGAGCTCATCACCAAAGCAACCGGCCACAGCTGCCACGGCCAGATAACAGCCAGCAGCAAGCGAGCGCGTGTAGGGCGGCTGAAAGTCGAGCAGCAGCTGTATGCGCTGCTGCCTGATGGTGGAGTGCAGGTGTTTGCGGCTCCTGAGGGAGCAGCAGTTGATGCCAAGCTGCTCGTGGAGAGCTCGCTGGTGCAGCAGCAGCAGCAGCAGCAGCAGCAGCGGCAGCAGAAGCAGCAGCAGCGGCAGCAACAGGCGGGGGATGCTGTGCAGGCTGCACCAGCAGCAGGTGGTGCGGTTGCTGCAGCAGCTGGCGCTGCTGCTGCTGCTGGTGATGAGCTGGCACAGAAGATTAGCAGAAGCATGCGGCTGGAAGTGTCTGAGCAGGTGGGTTGAGAAATCGGTTAACAGCTAGCGTTGTTGGCGTGTGCTGGCTAAGCAGCGTAGCTCTTTGTGGCAATAACACTGCGTGCTGTGGCAGCAACTGGGATGGTGGCTTGTTGAAGCTCCAAGCCGTGTTGCAAGGAAAGCTTGTCAGCGGCAGCCCCTCAGCATCTGGCTCGTGCAGCATGTGATGACAAACATGCGACATGGATGCAGCAGATGCTGCTCCAGCAACGCAGCCAACATACGTTTTTGTGCACACAAACTTTACCGCCTGCTTGCAGGAGCGCGCCGCGCGGGCGGCGGTGCAGCTGCCGTACGTGCACCAGGGCGCCAGCAAAACATACACAGCAGAGGATGCCCGGCAGTACCTGCCGCCTGCTGCTGGCGGCTTTGGGCCTGGCGTGGATGATGGCGCTGGCAGCGGCAGGCTGGGGCATATCCTGTATGTGCGGGACAGTGAGGAGGAGCATGACTCTGATGAAGACCCAGATGATGACCTGGACATCTAGTGTAGTGTAGCAAGGTTATGGTTCTCCTGTTAGAAAATTGGATGGGCCAAAGAGAGAGTGCATGTGCGTTTTGTGCGTGCTGGTCACCAGCGGTGTTGCCAGTGGTGGTTCCTGCCAGGCAGGCTGTTGAAACAGCGCCTGCGGCCAGCACATGTCGAGCAGCGGTGTCTGGGTGTTTTGACTGCTATTAAGTGCTGCTTTGAGTGTTCCTGTCATCGGCATACTGTACAGCAAAGCAATTCAGCTACTAACATGGCTTGTGTTCGGTGCATGTTCCTTGTGTGTTGGCGTGACCGTCACAGGGCCAGCATGATGCTGCAAAGCTTACATTTGTACGGAATGAGCTGTTCTTGACGATTTAATCGTGTTACCGACGTGCTGATTGCATGCTAGTGTGCATGATGGACTCATGCTCACACCCATAGCGATGATTGCTGACGGTCAAAAGATTTTGATCGTGCTTCTC
Organism: Tetradesmus obliquus; assembly: GCA_030272155.1. Classification (NCBI taxonomy): domain Eukaryota; kingdom Viridiplantae; phylum Chlorophyta; class Chlorophyceae; order Sphaeropleales; family Scenedesmaceae; genus Tetradesmus; species Tetradesmus obliquus. The sequence goes on along the minus strand of CP126197.1, from coordinate 3,000,174 downwards.
TTGCTCATTGGGTTCTTTGCGGACCCAGCAGTGCCTGCGCACGGAGGCGAAGGTAGCCGGGCCCCGCCACACTCTTCAGCTCACAGCCATGGCCATAGGCGGAGTCTGCAGCAACTAGGACGCCCGTGGATCGATAACGGAGGCACATGGCCAGCGGGCTTTTCGGATTTGGACAAAGCAGTAGAGACCCAGCGCATTTTCAGGGCAGTGCTTGCGGAAAGGTGGGTCTGCTTCAGCATGGTTGCTTGAGACTCAAACAACGCATATTGTCATTACCAAACGCAAGATTGCGGCATTCAATCCAGCACACATGATCACAGCAAACCACAGGACCCCTGGTGACTGCATCAGTGACCAGCGGTGTCACTGTGGGATGCTCCTTATGCTACACACCAACGTTCAGTCACAACAACCTTTGCATTGCTTTAAGCATTGTGCTTTTCTACTATAGGCATAGTACAAGCAGATACCATTCCTGAATAGCCTGAGCTGCCGCGTGACCAGCTGCTGTTTATGTTTTTTGCAGGAACCGCACCACATACGCATCCAAGTACCCAGACATTGCCTGGCGGAACTGGCTGGTGCGTTACAACGTCACTTATGACAATGCAACCGAGGCAGCATACAGGCGCAGCATCTTTGACTACAACTTGGCGCTGGCGAAGCAGCTGAATGAGCTGGCAGGGCCTGAGGTGGCGGTGAGTGCCACAGCGCTACAAGTCACAATGTATAGTGTTGAGGGATACACACTTGTGCTTTGCACAGCACAATGCAACATCATGCTCAGTCAGATTTCTAGACAAAGCTGGAGTGAGCTGGGAGGGCCTGAGGTGGCGGTGAGTGCCGCGGAGATACAGGTCACGATGTAAATGGTCGCAGCAAACACGCTTGCATAGCACAATGCAACATTATGCTCATTCACATGTCCAGACGAAGCTGAGTGAGCTGGGAGGGCCTGAGGTGGCGGTGAGTACAACAAGAAGCTGTTCGACTTGCTGTTCTTTTGAAAAGCAAAATTACAGAACAGACTGGCTACTAACAAGCCTCATCCACCCACCATGATATGGCATGTAGCGCTGCCCGACTGGTTGCAGTTGGTGCCACGTCACCTGCAAGACCATCTGCAGGCAGGTTGGAACAGCCATGGCGGCAGGCATACAGCTGCTGGTGTTGCCTGTGGGACCCACCGGCTTTACAGCTCGCTGCTTCTCCAGCCTCTCCAGCAACTGCAACAGTAACTTTCCTGCAAAGCTCAAGTAGTTTGTTGCCATGTCCCTTGTCTGCAGTTTGGAATCAATCGTTTTTCAGTGCTGACCCAGGAGGAGTTCCTTGCTGGTTACACCGGTGACACCCAAAATGATAACGGCGTCACTGTCAGCGAAGACAACCCGCAACCTGCAGCCTCGCCAGCAGCAGCCGTCATTGCTGCAATGCGGGCGGCAGCAGCAGACGCAGCAGCAGCAAATGCAAGTGCGGCAGCCAACGGTTCAGCACCACAGAACGGGTCAGCGGGCGGAGGTAGCGGTGACAATGCAGGAGCAGCAGCAGGTGGGGATGGTGGGTCTCCACCTGATATGGGAGGGGGCCAGCAACCAGCCTGGATGAGCCAAAGCAGCAGCAACAGTATACAGAGCTCACAGCCGCTGCCTGGGGCAGCCTATGATGTCTCTGAAGGCAGCAGCAGTAGTGGTCGGCGCTTACAGCAGGCCCAGCTGCAGCAGCAGCTGCAGCAGCTGCAGCAGCTGCAGGCAGACGGCTGGGAGGAGGAGCAGCAGGAGCTGCTGCAGCTGCAAGCAGAGGGGGAGCAGCGCCCAGCAACACAAGGGTGGTGGCAGTGGCTGTGGGAACTCCTGGGCTTTGACAGCAGCAGCCGCCACCACCACCACCAGCAGCAGCAGCAGCAGCAGCAGCAGCAGCAGCAGCAGCAGATACACAGGTACTTTGAGCACAGCTCTGCAGCCACCCGACGGCTGCAGCAGCAGGTGCTGCCAACTGGGCCGTTCACCCCAGAAGCCTTCTGTTCCAAGCAGGTGGCCTTTCCATACAGCAAGCTGCTACCTTTTCAGGCAGTTGACTGGCTGCGGGTAGGAGCTGTCAGGGGGCCTAAAGCACAGCCCAGCAACTGCAGCAACAGCTTTGCGTTTGTGGCTGCAGCGCTCGCGGAGTCCACAATGGCTATGCAGGGATACAACGGCAGCGCACAGGTGAGCTGCTGTGCTCAACTTTCAACTGTATCGCTGTATGAGGTGCTGTGCTAATGCAAGCAGGCGATCGGGGTGTGGTCCGGTTCAATATCAGCAGCTTCATACTAGCGTGCACGGCCGCTGCAAGCAGCAGGGTATCCCATTGCAAGGTGGCGATAGCTGTGTTTAGCTACTGCTGAGGCGCCGTCCTTGCAGTGAGCTACACATGCTGTGCGAATGGCTTGGCAGTGCTTCCACACAGCTCTCCCTTTTTCACTTTTGCTGACCAAGCGCCGTGGGCTTGCTATTGTTTCCCTCCTCCTCCTCCTCCTCCTCCTCCTCCTGCTGCTGCTGCTGCTGCTGCTGCTGCTGCTGCTGCTGCTGCTGCTGTTCACAGGACATCTCAGAACAGCAGCTCATGGAGTGCTTCCCAGGCAGCAGCTGCAGCAGGGGCGGCACAGTGCACGTGCTCCTCAACTACCTTGCCTGCAACGGCGTGGCTGCTGTCGGCAGCAGCTACGGCGGCCCCTCATTTGGTACCTACCCATCAGATGGCAACACCGCAGCTGATTCCTCCGGGAAATGTGCTGAGGGCCAATACCAGCCTGTCGTCACTGGCATCAAGGGATGGGCCTGGGTACCGCCTGATGAGTTTGCACTGGGCCAGGCGCTGAGTAGGACGCCTGCTAAGGTCTCTGTGGATGCATCAATCCTGCAGACGTACCGAGCAGGCTACCTCGGCTGCAACATTGCGAGCCAGATTGCGAACCATGCAATGCTGCTGGTGGGGTATAACAATCAGGTCCGGGCTGGGCCGCCGCCTGCCGGCAGCGCGCAGAACTTTACTTTTTACAATGGCAGCAGCTACTGGATGCTTAAGAACTCCTGGGGCAGCTACGGCAGCGTCGACGGCTTTGTGTACATCACAAAAGGCTGCCCGCGTGCCACGCCGTTAGGTATGCTGGTGAATAGGCCATTGATCCCCACATGGAATCAGACTGAGAGCTACAGGATCGGCCGGCTGGAGTGCAAGAATGAGACGCAGGCGAATGATAATTGCAGCAAGGAGCAGCTGCTGCGGCTGGCTGGGTACTGTGCAGGGGTGGATGACTTTAGCCCCACGCCACAGAACAGCAGCTGCGCATGCTCCTGCATCCCCACATGATGTGCAAGTAATAGCGCAGCGCCTGTGCAGGCGTGCAGCGGCTGTGAGGCGCAGCATTGTTGCGGCGCAGTGTCCTGTGACGTGCGCTGGCTGCTGACAGACACTGTCATTGAATTGCTTTTTTGATTTGATTTGACTGGTGTCACAGCGTCTGTCATTCCTTATGCTTTGACCGGCAGTGACTGCGCCTTTTATGGCTGCGTGAGCGTGTCTTGACATCTCAATGCGCTGGTGCGCCGTTCAGACAGCAGCAGCCGATTCTTCTGAGTCTAGCACCGCTGCCTGATGTCACACTTCTCACTACACAAGTTTTCATCAGACTGTCGGCAATCAACCGCTGTACACATGTGACAGCTGACCCAGGCTGCTGCAAAAGCAGTGCTGGACACCATGCTGTGGCATTTGTTGGGTGTTTGTATCATACAAAGCAGTAGTTCTGCTACTGTTTTTGTTGCTGACGGATTGTGGCGCTGCTGCCAGCGGCTGGTTGCCAGATCATCTAAAAAGGATTTGTTCCTTTCCTGGTCGTCTCGTGCTGCCTTTGACAGCTGTGTTGGTGCTGGTACGTATTTTGCACATGTAAATAAATGTAAGGCAGGAACAGAGATCGTCCAGTTTGAATCCAGCAACCAGAAGCGATGGCTGTGTTACCAGTGGATGCACTGCTGTAACAACCACATCAAGTCGAGCGCGTGACGCACACCACGCACATCTGGCACGCTCTCCACAATCAGCAACAAGCCGCTGGAGCATATGCAGCAGCTGCTGCACCTGCTCCACTGCTGCAGGCCCTGCTCAGCAGCCAAACACAGCACGGGGCCCGGCAGACGACGCACAATCGGCTGGATATGTTGCAAACAATCGTACTGTCCTCTGCTGAACACGCAGCCCACGCGGCAGAGCTGCACATGCTGAACCAGAGCCACTTTCCCCTAGGGGCCAGGCCCGGCCCACCCAGGGCACGCCACACACACAAATGCAAAAGCAAACCAATGTGTAACGCAGCTTGCTCTGGCCGCCAAGGCTTGGTGTCCAAGATCTGCCTGATACTCTTCACGCCACACTGCCACTAATCTGGCTGTTCTGCTGCCGCAAAAGCCAGTCAACCAGATGCCGCCGCATGAGCTGCATGCACGGCATGGTCAGTACTTGGGGAACAGCGTTTCCAGTCCAGCAAAGAACAGTGCAGTGCCCAGGCCTACGCCAACCAGCAGCACCAGCAGCACGCGCCTGATGATGGCTGCAGCAGGCAAGCAACAAGGGCAGCAGCGACACAGGTTGTCAGAGGCAGCAGTGGCAGCCTGTGCGCAGTGTTTGCCAGAACTTACGTATTTGTGCATTAGCACCTTATTGCATTGCAGCACCTGCTGACTGCACGACGGCTGCGGAACCCATAAATCCTGCCGGCTGGAGGTTGGTAGTTGAAGTTCAGCTGACACAAACAGCATATAACCAACTGCAGCACTGCACATGCTTGCAGACCAGCAGCTGTGTCTCGGCTGCATTGAACTGTGCTCAAATGGCATCCACCACTTAACACAACAGCAGCGCAGTTATCCTCACCTCCCACTGATGTGTCTACGCCTGCTGTTTCAGAATCCGGTGTGCCAAGAATGCTGCCTAAGTCTTGATCCAAAGGAGCAGCAGAAGGTTTGGTCCTGGCCCTGCTGCTGCCGCCGCTGCTGCCGGAGCCTGGCAGTGTCACCCGCGCACGTGCTGCTACTGCTGCCTGTGCTTGCTGATTGAAGCGCTTCAGCTGGATGAGGATCTGCAAGCATGCAGGGCAGCCGGGAGTGAGCAGCAGCGCAGCAGCAGCAACAGCAGCAGCAGTACGTATGAGAATGGCACACGTATGTCACTGGAGTGGAGCCACAGTGCGCAATACACAGCGTCAGCAGTGGCTTGGCGAGTACGGCACACAATGTCAGAAGTGAGTGCGAGTGCCGCCCTATGCATCAAACTGGCATACGGTTAACTGCCCACACCCACTGCACAAAACAAAATGCCACCGTACATGGCGCTATCAAGCAATTAAAATGCTGCTGCTGCTGCTGCTGCTGCTGCTGCCGCTGCTGCTGCTGCTGCTGCTGCTGCTGCAGCACCTGTGTTGACGTGACCATCTCCACCATCTCTGGATCATTCACCGCCTGCTCAAAGTCCAGCCCAGTCTTTATGCCCTCTGCATGACAAATGGCAGCAGAACAAGCAGCAGTACAAGCAGCAGTACAAGCAGCAGTACAAGCAGCAGTATATGCAGCAGTACATGCCGTCAGGCATCACGCTAAGCCTCGCACACATGCAGCCACAAACCAGCACAGGCAGGGTTGCACTGGTGGTCCACCAGCTGGCAGAACATTGAACCTTTGCACAGTGCCAGACAGGCAGTGAACAGGGCTCATGTGCAGGTTTGCTGGCGTGTGAAGCAGGCAGCCCCACGTCGCATCATCATCATGTTACCCATCAAGCCATAGCATCAGCACCCGCCCCACCTCGCAGTGTGATCTGCGCCAGCTCTACATCCCCGAATGTGGCGTGCACTGCAGTGGACCCGTACAGCGCCTCCTGCTTCTGCCGTGTAGTCACGCCATCCTGCAAGGCACCACGCACAGCAGCAGCAGCAGCTGAGGGTGCAGGCAGGCCGCTGGCGGCGAAGCTGCCAAGCTGATTGCAGGGGACATGCAATATTCTGTTGTATCGGCTAGCTTGTCTGCACAACTGTGGCAGCTGCTGGTCACAACTGCTTGCTGTGCAGAACTCAGGCTGGTCTGACCTGTTCCAAGCTCACTATGTCACAGTTCACCACAGTCATGAACAGTCATGAACCATAAAAGACAACAAAACAGATTGTTTCCATGCAGTTCTGTTGCGCTTCAGTGTCCTGCCGGCATCGTCCTGCAAGCAGCATCCTGCAACTGCTGTCCTGCAAGCAGACCTTGCAGCATATCCAACCTGGTTCAGAACATCTTCGTAGAGCTTCAATGCACCCATAAGGTCCTTCGCAGTGTATTTTGCGTTGCCCTCGCGCAGCAGCTCAGCAGCTTTCTGCATGCAGCAACATTGCATTGCAGCTGTCACCACTGCAGCAGTAAGCATCAAGCACCTGCAGGAGCTGCTCTGTCTGCGTGACACTAACCTCAAGGTATTGCAATGGACATTTACACTTAACACTAGTAGGTAGAGTGCCAGCTAATGCTGGTCAACATGATCGAAAGTTCAAGGATGTGTTTTGCTGCGAGTAATATCAGAGCACAAAAGTTCCAGCTGCACTGGCAGTAGAGGCTTGTACAGCTAACAGTACAGTGCTTGGTCTTGCTCACCTCAGCGCTCCTCACCACCAGCCGCTGTAGTTGCTGCTGTCTGCTGCGTGCATGACGTGCTGCGTAGCAGTCGTTCAGGCGGATGCACGATCAGAGCCCTGAAGTGCCAATGTGTTGTGTGTGGGTGAGGTCACTTGCTGCTGCTGCACACCCACCTGCCACTGCCGCCCCAGAGACACGCCCTGGTAACCCTCGACATCTGCTGCCAACTGCATGTCTGTTCAGTCCGTTGATCTGTTGCTGAAGCTGCTGCATGCTGCTTCAGCGGTTTGCTGCGAACCTAGATCTCGAAGTAGACACGAACGTCGCGTGAAAAAAGCGGCAGCGGCTCTTATTGTTTGATGTTGATTTCGTGAACCTCTGCTGTCTGCTCGGCACACGCAGAAGCCGCGGGTGTGAGCTTCAGATGACACAGGCCGTGTCTGTCTGCATTCTGCAGAACTGGCAAGGGCATCTTGGCCCAACGGTCCAGACTGCGTGCTGCGTTGTGCAGCGACAAGAGGCTGCTACGGTCATTCATGGAGCGTATCAGACATATAGACATACTCCACGCCCTGTACACCACGTCAGCTGCCGCTCACCCTCACGCCGGCGGGATCAGTTGTTGCTGATCGTGCAGGTGACGGCGCACGTGTTGGTGCATGGCACACAGTAGTCAGCCCAGTGCAGCAATATCAGCTGTGTAAAAATGGAAACGCCACTTCTTACTAGCGTGGCGCCCAGCCATAAAGATATCAGGCCAAACCGTGTCATGTATAGATGTGATTTGCACCTTCCACTGGGCGGGTGGGGGCGCCTCAGGCTGGCAAGCCTAGGCCTTGCTTGCCGGGCACCGCAAGCTGTGCTGCATTTCCGTCACAATATTGTACATTAATGTAGGCGCGCAGCTGTCATGCTAAGCTAGTACAGCAAGCTACAGCAAGCTGTGCTGCATTTCCGTCACAATATTATACATTAATGTAGGCGCGCAGCTGTCATGCTAAGCTAGGAGTCAAGTGCAGGTCTGCAAGGGCCTGCAGCAGCCGCTCAGGCCTGGACAACGCAGGCAGTGCTTGGAAGCAGACGCTGCCCGGCGCTGTGGACGAGCACATGGTACCACGAAAGAATGCATGCATATTCGAAGGTTTGCTGATAATGGGAACCACATTCTGCTGCCGTCAACCTTGGTAGGAGTTCTGCTGTGCCCTTCTCTGGGAGTTCACAACCTCTGAGAATGTCCGCCGTTCAGCCATGTGAAGCCGACAATCGCCAATGAAACAGAAACACCTACATATGTTGACGTTGGCGAGGTGCATTCACGCTTTGTGCCCGTCTTGCGCCCACCAAGCTGCTCTCATCTCCGATGTGGTAGCACCTGTAAGGCTCAAACAAGCCCGTGTGGAGTAAAAGCAAGAAAACCCACGGAATAATGCTTACGCGCGGCACGGGCGATAGCCAGATGATTGCATCCCTTCCAACAGGTCACTTTGAGTAAACTATCATACGAGGGCCGACCAGCATGCCGGAGGTCTTGTTTGTATCGATTTGTACCTTTTTAGCTTCAAATGACATCTGATCGCATCATCTGCGAGTCCCGTAGAACCCACAGTTGTGCCACCTCAGCAGCCTTGTCCTAAAGAAGCATGCACCCTGTGGCTTTGGCATATTGAGGAGGCTTGTGGCAAGTATGACCCTAAAGATTTAGATGAACGAAGACAATCATGCAATCTCTGCTGCAGCGCTCCCCTTCATCAAATATAGCGAAAGTTGAGCCTAGACGGACACACAAGCAGCACACACCAGTAGCAAATCATGTAGCAGTTGTTCGACGAAGCCTGCAGGCTGCCTGCCAGGCGCCTGCTGCGCTGGCCAGCACAGTGGAGCTGGTCCAGCAGCGCGTGCATCATCAGCCCGAACAGCAGTTCCAGCAGAACTCCATCGTAGCATTTAGCACTCACAGACGGCTGGAAGAGGTGCGAGCTTCGCTGGTGGCAGCGGTCAAGTTGCCTTTGGCCACGCAAGGTGGTGCTAAACGAGTCATGTGCGCCTGCCTCGCAGCCGGAGCAGCAGCCCGCTGTTCCTCTCTTCGTGAGCCTTTGTGACGAGCTCTGCGCGGCCTGCTACCGCCAGCCAGAGGTGAGCTGCTGCATTTGGCTCGGCTGCCCTGCTCCGAGGCAGTGCTGGCAATTGCTGGGTGCTGACTGCTAAAGTTGTTCCTTGTGCTGCTTCTGACCATCCTGCAGGCTGCTAGGGGCGGTCTCAAGGCGCTGCAGCGGCTTGGCGTCTGGGGGGTTGTGGTGAACATCTGGTGGGGCCAGGTGGAGTCAGCACCACAGCAGTATGACTGGGCGCAGTACCAGGCGCTGTTTCGGGTGGCGCAGGAAGTAGGCCTGCGTGTGAAGGTATCTTTTTGCTTCCACGGGGACGACAAGCACACGCTGCCGGCGTGGGTGCTGGAAGAGGGCAAGCAGTGCCCGGACATGTTCTTCACAGACAGGGCTGGCTGCCGCAACACAGAGTGCCTGTCCGTGGGGGTGGACCATGGTGAGCAGCAGCTGGCTTTCTGCAACCGTTATGCTGTGGAAATTGCCGCATAGATGTGTAAGCAGCGCGTGCCTCAGTGTGAGCCGGCCGCTGCTGGGTCGTCATTATGCAGCACTGCTGTTCACTGCAGCGCTGATTCATCAGCAGCATGTTGCCGTCAAAGAGCCATAGGAACGTCGCCATTGGCGTGCTTTCTGTCGAACTTGTACTGTGTTGAAGCAGCCATCGCTGCTGGCTGAAGGTAGACCCCGTAGCATCTCAACCCACCAGCAGCGCTGTCTGGCTTGCTACTAGTGCATGTGCTTCTGGCTCAATGCGCCTGCCCCGCCTCCATCACCTTCTGCATTGCAGTGCCGGCGCTGGCTGGCCGCACCGCGCTGCAGGCCTACACAGACTTCATGGCAGCGTTCCGCGATGCCTTCAGCGAATTGCTGGGCAGCGTGGTCACAGATGCTGACATAGGGCTGGGGCCGCGGGGCGAGTTCCGCTACCCTTCGACGCCGCTGGACAGCCGCTGGAACTTTCCCGGTATTGGAGAGTTTCAGGTGGGCATGATTCTTGTGGTATTCATCAATGGCTTGCCGCTGTTGCTTAGTATTGCAGGCAGCAACAACAGTAGCCCTGCCAGTGCTGTCATACCTGCATGAGATTGTTGCCTTATGTTGACCACAAGCTGGGGTCCTGCTCAACTGCCACCTTGAAGCGATCCTAACATCGCTGCCATGATGATCTGCTTTCCGCCCTGCAGTGTTATGATCGCTTCATGGTGGCATCCCTCTCAGCAGCAGCGCAGCAGGTCGGGCAGCCCCACTGGGGCAACAGCGGCCCGCATGACGCAGGCAGCTACTGCCAGTGGCCGCACCAAACAGGCTTCTTCCACCACCAGGGCAGCTGGGACAGCGAGTACGGCCGCTTCTTCCTGCAGTGGTACAGCAGCCTGCTGCTGCTGCATGCAGACCAGCTGCTGGGCCGCGCGCGGCAGACGCTGGGCGACGCGGGCGTGCGGCTGCATGCAAAGCTGCCGACAATCCACTGGTGGTACAACCAGGCGGCTCATGCGGTGCGTGGTGGCGCTGGCATGCTGTTTGGTCTGCATGCTGATTATGCAAGGCGCAATCTCGAGCCGCCTGGCGTTGCGCGCTTGCCGGTGCATGCTTGCAGTGATGGCTTTGCACCATGTCTGCCAGCATTGTGTTTTGCAAATTCTTCTCATCCTCACGCTGCGTGCTGGCTGCCCTGCTGTCTCTGCGCCTTCTCCTTCTGTGCTGCTGTCTCCAGGCGGAGCTGACGGCAGGCCTTTACAACACCGGAAGCCGCTCCGGCTACCTGGCCTTCTGCCAGGTGCTGTCGCGGCACCGCGTGGGCCTCGTGCTGACCGGCGGCGAGATGCGTGACTGCGAGCAGCCCAGCTACGCGCTGGCCTCGCCTGAGGCGCTGCTGCTGCAGCTGCGCGCGACGGCCGCATCCCAGCAGGTCCGCGTGACCCTGGGCAACCTCTCGACCAGGTTTGACCAGGCAGCGCTGAGTGAGCTGGAGCGCAAGAGCTTTGAGCCGGCCTGCTACCGCGGCATCGACCTGGAGCATGTTGACGCGCTCTGCTTTGGTAGCATGAGCGAGTCCATGTTTGAGGAGACGCAGAATTGGCTGGGCTTCAAGGACTGGGCGGGCCGCATGCGCGAGCACAATGCAGCGCTGGCGGCCGAGCGCCAGCTGCGCTCGCGGCGGCCGCTTGCCGCACGCGGCAAGCAGCAGCAGCAGCAAGAGCAGCCGCCGCCGCAGCAGCAGCAGCAGCAGGTGGCTGCGGAGCAGCAGCAGGAAGAGCGCCAGTCGGCGCTGGTGTGATGGGCGCAATATTGTGTGGCGTGTCGTGTGCACGCTGCTGCGCGCAATCTGCAGCGTTGTTGCCGCGCATTGCGGCCATCATCAATGTAGGTGGCAGCCTGGAGGCCTCTAGCGCACTTCCACAGCATTTTTTGATTCGGTATCTGTGTGCATGTGCATGGCATCCTGGCGGCGCCTGGGCGGTGAAAGGTGCCGCTGCTTGCTTGCTGTTGATGCCGGTTTTGGGAGGCAGCCCCATGCAGACATGTGGTGCTGTTGTATGGAATGCGCGTGCTGCAAACATTCCTTTCTGCTGGCTGGCTGAGACCGGTGCAGCTTGCAGGGCCTTCTGCTCACCGTTGTGCAGCTGCTCTGCAATATGACTGGCAGCGTGTGCGGGTGATGCATGTCTGTGTGTGCGTGTATGTCAGGGGTGTGTGCTGGGGTTGGGTTGGGTGGAGTGCACAGGCAGCTTCTCGATCAAGCGGCTGCCTGCTGCCTTGTTTTGCCGGTGCTTCTGGAGTGCCTAGCCAACCAGGATGCACTGAGATTGATTGTACTGGTAGCGTAGCACCCATGCAGGAGTTTTTTGCGGGCTGGTTGTGCGTGCAGTGCGGGGATTTGTCGCTGGTATTCAGGCCAAATACCTTTTGGATACGCGGCACTGCACGCTCGCCAGCCCCGGTGTGTGCGTACTGCATGGGGGCCTGCTACGCTACCTGCTTGTATCTATATCAGCACGACCGCAAGACTGTGCGGAGAGCTTGAGTTGAGACGTGACAGCATGGCTGGGCGCACGTGCAGTGCGGGCGGCCAGCTGCTGTGTGCTTGCTTCACGGTGTGCCGTTTGCAGCTGCTGGCAGCTGCTTCTTATGTGTGCGGGCCCGGCTGTCGGTTTGTGGTGCACTTGGTGTGTACTGCAGGCGGGTTGGGTCTGCAGTGGCTGGTGCAGTCAAGGATGCAGTGGCTGGTGCAGTCAAGGATGGGGACAGCTTGTCCGTGCATTCGAAGTGCTGCTAGCTGTGGTAGTGCAGTCGGTCAGCAGCTGTGCACCAGCAGCATACACATGTGTGGCATGTATGTGTTTGTGTGTGCCACAGCAAGTTGGACAGGCGCATCTTGTGTGACTTGTTTGTGCTGATGCAGAATCGGCAGCAGCTGCTCGACTGGGAAGGCAGCAGGCGGAGCTGTGTGCTGTGTTATGCCCTGACCGCATGACAGGCAGCAGCATGAGGCACAGGCCTTGCAGAGGCAAATGCCACATCTTTTTTAAATGCTTTCCGCATTGGTTGGTTGATACTGTGGTTGGCACAACTGTGTTGGCGCAAGGCTGGCGTGTGTGCGCGCCGCAGGGCAGGATGCTTTTCTTTTGGCTTGCATGTACTGGCGACGATGACTGCTCCCTCGACTGCACACCGTCAATTCTTTCCTGCGGTGGGCCTGGAGTGGATGTACTCTATATGGGCCAGCAGCGACAGCTGCTGCCGGCTTGTGTGGTGACTCTCAGGGCTGGGGTGCTTATTCATGCCCACCCATTTTGTCTGGTTGAAGCAGCCTCTGCCTGGCTGGGGGGTCTGGAGAGTCGCCCAACCTTGTTGTGCATGCGCCGTGTGCATTTGTGGAGCCTTGACGTAGCACTTGAATGGGGGGCCGCGGCCACACCTGTGTGTGCCAAGCAGCAGGCGGGTTTTCCGACCGTGCCGCCTGCGGTTTTGGATGCCCCTAGTTTCAGGGGCGTGCCGCCACGCCAGTGCACGAGCATGCTCGTGCACTGGCGTGTGTGCTGCGCAACAAAGTGGCCCGCGCCTTACATGAGGGTGCGGGCCTGTTGCATCCCAATTGAATTCCAGCATGCGTTTTGATGCCTGACTATGCATGCATGCGACAGCACTCACCAGTTATGCTGGAACGTGTGGGTTGAGGCGGGCAGCTGTACACTCCTGCTTTTGCGCTGCACTTTTGCTGTTGGCTGGACGCTGAAGTTCCGCTTGACATGATGTATAGCGGCGATGCTGCCGCTGGTGCGTGGCTGCAACTTTGCAGCGCGCCGTTGGCTGGGCGGTGTGTGCTTTTTGGGCTGTTGTTTTTGGACTGTGGGCCTTGTGTTGTGCGGCCTTATGGCTGACTGATGATGACTGCAGGCCTGCTTTGCAGCCCGGGTACCCCTGGGCTCATTGCTTCGCCTTGCTTTGCTTTGCCACCTTGCTTGGTGTGATTCTTTGTGCGCAGTTTTGGCAGGGGCGGCGTCAAGCCATGCCGGCCCTGCATGCGCAGCCAATCAGCACTTGTAGCAGGGCGTGCGGCGGTGTGTGCGCAGTCGTGCATACGTTGCCGGGCGCACGTACGGCTGGCCATTTATTCTAGTTCAGCACTGCTCGCTGCTGTGTCCAGTTCCGCGTGCTGGCAACTGCCTGGCATGCGAGGTGCACAAAGCTGATGCCTGTGAAAACGCACGGCACTGGCTGGCGTCGACGACGTGATTGTGTGTTCTGCAATGAAAAGGTTGGCGAGTGGCATGCTGACAAGGCTGTGCTGGCGTGTAGATGTGTTACATATGCGCTGGGGCGCAGCGCTTGGCGGCGCTCGCAGGGTGCGCTGGTGCTGGTGCTCTCCCAGGAGGTGGTGTTCTGGGTGGGTCCTGTTGTGTTGGCAGGGGGTGAGGGAAGGTCAGGAATTGCGTGCTGTACGTATGGGGTACATCAGCCGGTGCATGCAGGTTGCTGCGTGGCAGCTGTAGAGCCGGTGTGGGTGGGTGGGGGCGAGCGGCTGTGCCCCTTTTCTGTGTAGCTGCTCTCTTAGCAGGCATCTCTCTGTGTCTGGCTTGCGTGGCACCACACCAACAAAGCATGCAGCAGCGCAGCGCTGGCGCATGCAGCTGTTGCAGCGCGCTCGCAGGCGGCCTGGAGTGTCCGCCTGTGCTACTAGTAACGTACGCATATCTTGCAGGCTCTGCCACCGCTTGCAGTTGGGGGTGATGCGCGCTTCGCTGTTGTTTCTGGTTGTGCGCCTGCTGTTGTGGAGCAATTGCTGAATGCCTGCTGCAACCCTAGTTTACGGCACGACAGAGCAGAGGCTATCACAGCAGGCATGGTTTCAGGCAAGAATTGTCGCTTTGGCAGTGCTGGCAGCAGCAGCAGGTGGGTGTGCTGTGCCCGCCTGCTAGCTTGGTGATCACAGGCATCACGTGCACGCAGTGCCTTGCAGCATGCTGATCCTGTTGGTGTGCATTGCCGCACGCACCTCTTGGGTGCACAGCTTGTGGCTTGCATTTACACAGCTCCTTCTGAGGAGCTGTGGGCTCTTCTGCTACGTACCATTCACGAGCGTTTGTACAAATGGAGTGAGCAGCAGCGCTATGTGCCACTGTCATCTTACTAGTATGATTCGTCGCACTGCAACCAGTCTTTGAATGCGGTGTGAACTGCTCCAGGCATGTGCTTCCCGGCGCCCATTCAGTGTGGCTGGCGTGCAGCGCCCCGTGTTGTTGTTTTTGCATAGCGCAAGGAGCGTCATGGAGAGCATGTAGAGGGCTTGTTGGCAAGGAACAACACCTCACCCCGCTCATCCTTTTTGAGCTAGTAGCATAGCAGCTTCAGCTTGCAGCCTGGAGCTTCCTCAGCAGTCCACTTCACTCTGGAGCTTGTGTTGGGTCCTGCACTGCCGGGGTGCTGAACTGTATAGCCACGCTTGTCTTGGGGGCCGCCGACTGCGGCATGGGTGCTGCCGCTGCCACGCTGCCATGCGTGGTGTGCTGGTGCTGCCCGCCCTTGTGTGCATGTTGAACTGTCACAGTGTGGTGTTGGCGCAGTGTAGCATGCCTCCCCTTTGCAGGATAACTTGCAGGATAACTTGGAAGTGTGTACATGTGCGTCGCTGTCGGTGCTGTTGGTCTGCAAGGCATCGCCTTGCGCGGCTTCACACCGGTTTGTGCTGAATCGGAAGGGTGGGAGGAGAGTGAGGCTGGCGGTGTGTGCATTGGGGTAGTGTTTCAGGGACAACTGCGAGTGTGCCTACTTCTGGAGAGCATGTTGACTGTACAATTGTGTAACTGTTTTATCAACATGAAGAATGTGCTGGGTGGGGAGTCTGCGCATGGCTGCACAACGACAGCCTGTAGGCAGACGAAGAACATGGCAGTGTTGAAAGTCAACGGTTGGAAATTGCCACGCTACTCCCGCATCCTAAGTTTTGTGCACGAGATCACACGCCACGCTGCCACAGCTGTGTCTGCAAAAGGATGCCGGAGCGAAATGGTGCCGACGTAGTTGTCCCGCTTTATCGTCCAAGGGCGTCCGATCAGGACGTTGGTAAGCCTGCCGCTGACAACCCTTGCAGTGCCCCGGCGTCAACAGGTCTCACAGGCAAACGGCCCTGCAGTGATACCTCATCTGTAATTCAAGTCGTTGATGTGGACAGCAATGCACGTTTGAGACAGAAGCCAGTGGCGGGAACAAGCATCGTCAGCCGCGATCATGGCTCTGTCTATTGGGCATGCGCTCATGATTGTCGCAGCTGTCATTGTTTGTATTTTAGCTTTGATTTCTTTGGGACTTGGCCTGTTCATAGCGGGCCTGGTGCTGCTGGTGAGGCCTTGGGATGGCAACACACAAAGGTGGGGAAATTGTCTGGCGTGATGCTGTCGTTTCGATGCACATCCCACCGTAATTCCCCGAGCAAATGTTACCTGGTATAACCAGTATGTATGGAGGATGATGTGCTTGGATAAT
This sequence comes from Tetradesmus obliquus, assembly GCA_030272155.1. Lineage (NCBI taxonomy): Eukaryota > Viridiplantae > Chlorophyta > Chlorophyceae > Sphaeropleales > Scenedesmaceae > Tetradesmus > Tetradesmus obliquus. Next base: position 2,984,438 of record CP126197.1, on the reverse strand, counting down.
CAGCAACAGCTCTGCTGGAATTCCTACTTGCTGCTGATGCTGCAATGCAGAGACCATCGCTGGGCGACATCAGCACCTTACCCGGTGTTCTGGCTCGGAAGCTGGGTGCTGAGAGCTGCAGAGTATGTTGTGTCTCTCAAGCCTGGCACGCTGCGTGCTGGGGAGCTGGCCAGGGCATACGCACATTCTCAGGTATGACACCAACACATCAGCAAACGATTTGCTCGCAAGTGCCTCTGCGACTGGCTGACTCCCTCACCACCAGCACATACGCACAACCTGCTGTATTGCACAACCCGTTGCTTCACTCTCAAGCTCAAATCACATGCACGTTTCCTGCTGTGCTGCAGGTTCTGTTTGCACTCAGCAACCTTGGAGTCCCAGATCTGCTGTGCGCAGGGCCAAGCACTGCCGCTGAGCTGGCCAGCAGCATCGGGCCTGCTGTGCCAGTTGACTGGCTAGAGAGGCTGCTGGCTACTGCTGCTGCATTTGGCATGCTCAACCGCAAAAAGTGCAAAGGCAAGGCAACACCAAGTGCGCCGTTAGCTGCACTCCAGCAGCAGCAGCAGCAGCAGCAGCAGCAGCAACAGCAGCAGCAGGTGTTGCCTGGCAGCAAGCATGTGGGCACAGGGAAGATACGTGCTCACACTGCCCTCTATATTGCCAGCATCAGTATGTGTGATTCACTACAGATGCAAGAGCCATGCAGCTGCTTCACTGACAACTCTAATCAAATGCGTGAGATTTGCGTCAGGATGTACTGTACAAAACTGCAGTGCAACATCATGTTGTTCTGTGCCTGCTGCATGGGCTGCGCAGGCGCCTCACTTGACACGGCAGCAGTGGAGGATGGCAAGGATGCACAGCTGAAGCTGTGCAGTGACAAGCAGCAGCAGCAGCAGCTTGGATTGCCAGCTGGGCCTGTTTGGCAGTACTCGCTGAATGGCGTGTCTGCTGCGCTGACGCGCGAGAGCCCTGTGAGCGTGGCCAACGTGGTGAAGATGTTTGAGGACCAATCTGCAGGCTATGCGTACCTAGCAGAGGTGAGATACGCCAGGCTGCCTGACAAGAAGCAGCAGCAGCAGCAGCAGCAGCTCTGCACACCACCACTCCTGCATATGTTTTCCAGGAGGCATACTTAGAAGCAGGTGCTGCCAGTGCCGCTAGGCTGCTGGTCTGCTCTGACATTATTCTCAATCGAACTCGTGCGCCTGGTTGTGCAGGGCATCCGAACCGGCAGGGTTCCTTTTGAGCTCTGGAGCGGCGGCCAAACATTCTGGCAGCATCTAGAGGCCAACCCCCGGTATGCAGCCACCTTTGATGCCGGCATGCACGAGGTCAACCACTTTGGCGGGACAGCAGTAGCGGTCAACTACCCCTGGTCAAAGTTTGACTGCGTGGTGGATGTGGCTGGGGGTGTTGGCGGCTTTCTGGCAGACATCATGAGCAGCAACGGCAAGCTTCAGGGAGTGCTGTTTGATCAGCCTGGGCAGATTGCACGCGCAGAGACGGTGGGTTGCTTGGTCTTGGGAACTTCCTGCTGTTGTTGTCGCCAGTTTGTTTGTGGATGGGAGTGCGAGGTCACATTCAGCGGGCAGGAGGTTCAAAATGGAATGCACACTGCACACATATGAAGGGCTTGCCTGCTCTTATTTAACTTTATCAAGGAATCAGCACCAGTACAAGCTACATGTGCAAAACAGTGAGTCGTGCCAGATCAACGGCAAACTCGCCCGCGCCCATCTTATTCAAGCCCGTGCTGACATCGGTGTTGGCTATCCTGATTCTGCTGCTGCTGATGCAGCTCTGGCAGACCACACACAGCGGCTTGGCCCCACGGGCGCAGCTGGTGGCTGGTGATATGTTTGATGCCAGCACCATCCCAGCCCCTCCCAGCAGCGGTAGGGTGGCATATGTGCTGCGCAACATCCTGCACGATTGGTGAGACATACCATCTGCTGGTTGTCTGCCTGTTGTGTGTCATAGCTATGAATGAGCAGTGCAGGGGCTGCTGAAATAGGGCGCGCGCAACATTCGGCACGACTGGTGAGACGTGCCACCTGGCAGCTTGCATGACGCCACCACAAACACAGCAACTTCAATTCGCCATATCAATCGCATGCTCCGCTTTACATGGAACATCAGCGGCTGTACATCAGGTACGACTGATGCTGCGGATGCTGTGCATTGTGCTTTTCTGATCTGCAGGTCTGACTCGGACTGTGTGGCCATCTTGAGGGCCGTCAGGTCCCGCATCAGCACTGCTGACCTGGCCAGGGTGATGCTGCTGGTTGTGGAGGTCAGCACAATCGAGGAGGTGCTGCCTTGCCTGCATGCGCACAGGTGGGCGGGGTTTTTGTACATCATCTGTGTTTTTGGGAGTATTTGTGTTGATGCAGTGGTGGTGGGAGTCAACACAATTGAGGAGGTGCTGCCCTGCCTGCAGGCACACAGGTGAGCGGCGCATCTGAATAAATTGCATCTCAATGATGGACTCTGTATGTCTGAATGCATGGCTACTTAACAACTGCATCATCAGCTGAAGCAACGGTTGTAGGTGCATGTCTGCCTGCAGACTAACTGCATAGTGTGCCAAAGCGCTTGCTGCCGGTGTGTTTTACGTGCCGCAGGTGCGGCAACGACCTGAACATGCTCATGGCTTTTGGGGACGGCAAGGAGCGCAACAGAGCAGAGTTTGAGGCGCTGTTTGCAGCAGCAGGGTTCAAGCTGCGCAGCATTAAGCCCTCATGCGGCATACTGCTAACACTGGAGGCAGTCCCTGTGTGAGATGGTGCATCATAATGCAAATGTGTGTACAGAATGTGCATCAATGGTTGCGCATGCCACCAGGTGTGCAGTTGTGCACGGTGATGTAGGTGTTGTGTACAGCGGTGTGGAAACATGCAGAACCCTGAAATGCACAGAGAATGCAGCAGATGCAGCCGGCTGCTGGCTTCTGAGTTGCAGGCACAGCAGTGCAACGTGCACAGCCCGTGAAAGGCTGCAGCAATGTAGCAAGCCTCAAGTGCAAAAAATTCTGACTTACAGAGCTGTTCATAGCTGCTCACAGGAGTTGGTGACTGCATTTCGGATGTGGTTGGAAGCAGTGGAACTTTTCACTGTTGACCTGCAATGCATCACACCTATTGGCCACGTGCTCTGCCGGCCACTGCCGCAGTGCAGCCCACTGAGGGCGATTCCCGCCACAGCGCAGCGTAGGTGTTGCTGAAGTCGGCCAGTTGGGTCAGATCACACTGTATGGTTAATGTGGAGGCAGTCGGGCCACGTCGTCGGGGCCTGCACATGTGCTGCTGCGTCGTTGCCAATGTCTCTGGCTGCCACAGCAGCGTTTGTGGCCTGCTTCTGCAAGTGGGTGCTGTTGCCAGCCCATCAGTGGTTCTAGCGACGATGACACTTCACAGTGCCGCTGTACCTACATTGCATACGCCAAGTCAGGGCGAACACACCACTTGTGATGCACAGCCTGCAATGCACACTCTTCAGCGTCAGTGACAGTGACACATTTGCTGCCCACGATGTATCCAGCGTGCAAGCAGCAGCGCAACAACCACAATTTTTCTGATGCTTGTCAAGCTCGCACCTTCTGGGTGAACATACCAATGCAGCACTGTGAACGAGCACCTGCACCACCCTGCAACACAGGAACAGAGCAGTGACCGTGATCTTACTTGAGTAATCACTAACGTGTACAGTTACTTTATTTATTGCTTTTGACGGTCGCTGGTATACGGTTCGTGGTGCATACTTCAAAAGCTCTAAAGTGACTTTTTTGAACTAAGCAAGGCGCGGAATCGGGTGGCAGGTCGCTGCGGCCTTTGAATTACGTTCTACGAGCGAATAAGGCTAGAGATCAATCAATTGATCAGCTTCTTCAGTATGGCAGAAGCTGTGCAGGAAGCTGCTGCTGCAGCAGCAGCAGCAGATGCAGCTCCCTCAGGAGGAGCGTCTGGCAAGGCAGCACGTGACACGCACGGCCTGGTACGTGCCAGCAACAAATTGATTTTGCTCGCACTATGCGTTGTGTTGCTGCGCCCACCATGCTGATAGCAGCGCTGACTAGGACCCTCTGTGAGACGATTCTATCACTGTGGCAAACCTGCTTCTGCAGATTCTGCCGCTAGCGAAGGTGAAAAGGATGATGCGCGAGGCTGCTGACGTGAAGACAATCTCAGCGGACGCAAACTTTGTGCTAACACGAGCAACAGTGGGTTTCAGCAGATGTTGCAGTAAAGTCAGCTGCTTGCTTGAAGTGACGTTGTTCAACTAGCAATGTTGCCCAGGATGCGCCTGCGTGTGGATCATGCAAACTGCCTCTTGTAGTGTAGCCAGAAGCTAAGGGTTAGGCATCCTGCAGCACCTCAGTCATTGCCTGGCCGACACCTGTGCCTGCTGGCTGTTCACGGCACCAAACAGTACAGCAGCAACAGCAGCAGCAGCAGCAGCAGCAGCACCATCCACTATACAACACCAACAGCAGCAGTACCTCCAGGCAAGCCACCTTCTCCTGCTGCTGCCACCTTCTCCTGCTCCTGCCACCTTCTCCTGCTGCTGCCACCTTCTTGTAGTAATATACTCCTGCTGCATCCGCTGGGCTTCTAAGCAGCATCTGTCATCTGTTCAAATGCTTCGCATTTGGTGTTGTTGTCCTGCAGGAGCTGTTCCTGCAAGAGGTGGCAGGCAGGGCGCATGAGGTCATGCTGCAGGACGAGCAGCGCAAGAGCAACACGCTGGACTACAAGGATGTTGGTGAGGGTGCAGCAGCGCAATGGGATAGGCTGGTTGCGGCTCTGGCAGGCTTGTGCTGTAGCAGTGAGTTGCTTAGTAATGCCAGCAGTGTTGCATGTGGATGACGTAGCAACCGTAGTCTTGGGCCATGTGTGCACATGTATGAGCACAGAGCTTGAGCACATTATGCCCCACATTCGCATGTCAATGTCGAGCCAAGCTTTGACTTCTTGAGTACTATTGCTGCTGTTGCCTGCGCCTGCCCCTGCTTTGAAACTTGCAGCTGCTGTTGTGCACAGCTGGGATGCCCTGGACTTCCTACACGGTGAGCTCAGGAGGTTCAACTTGGAGGCTTTCCTGCAAGCATTGTCAGGCATCATGCTGTTGCTTGCATGGCAGAGCCAGTTGGTTTGTGCAGCTGCTGCTGTGTTCAGCCATTGCTGAAACAACCGGGAGCCAATGGCTGATGACAAGCGGCAAATAAAGTGGCTGCCATAACGGTGCGTGCTGCTGCCTCTGCGTCCTGCAGAGGTTGTGCCAACCAAGGTGTCAGCAGCATCTGTGCTGGCGCGTCTGCAGCAGGAGCAGGAGCAGAAAGAGCAGCAGCGGCAGCAAGAAGAGCAGCAGCAGGGGAAGCAGCAGGAGGATGATGGCGATGATGATGGCGATGAGCAGCAGGAAGCAGAGGCAGAGGACAGCTGAAGGCCGAGGGAGGGGAGAAGCCCAAGGCTCAAACATTGTGCAACGCTTCCTGCAGGGCAGGTGGAGGTTGAGGCTAGGTGTCATTGGTTTCTTGACAGCTTCTGCATTGGTGGTTTATTTTGGTGGAGCACGAGCAGCAGGAGCTTGCACGAGCACATGGGACTCACACACGCGCTCAGTTCAGCTGCACAATCCCGACGCCATATTGTTGCGCTGCCCTGCATCATGCAGGCACAGCAGTACTGGTTTGTATGTGTCCCCTATTGCAGCCACGCTTGTTTGTCATTTCTGGGGACGGCGTCTGCCAAACAATAGGGGCCCTTTCAAAGCCCCAGTTCCAAACCCCTGTTGCTTGCTTGTGCTGACATGTCACATGTCACCAGCCAACCTTCAGCGCTCTTCAGCACCGGGGCATGGCCCGTGATGCTGTTGTGTGCATGCTTGCGCTTGCTGGCTTTCCTGCACGTGCACCACTGTGTGGCACTGCCCCCGCTCAGCAGCAACTTTCGGTGAAGTGCTCGGAACCCTGCCACAGGCCTGTACTACAGTATAAGTTTATCGTGTTTACTACTAGAGAAGTATGAGCTCGTCATGAGAGCTGTGAAATGAGCAGCAGTGCAACTGCAGCGGGTTGGGCGAAGGAAGCATGGGCTTCTCTGGGCAGCTTGTCTTACAAGAGCCTGGTAAATACAATAACGATGTTATCACGTGCTGTTTGCACCGTACAGCGCTAGCAGACACTTACTCAGCTGTGGCGTCGTGCTTGCTGTGCAGTCCCTGCTGGCACTGCCCTCGTTTGCTGCCGAGCTAGCAGTGCAGGCTCTTTCCGGGCAGCAAACACCGGACGTTGCGGTAAGCAAAGGTGATTTGCAGTCCAGCAGCTTGCTGCAGACGCTGGACACTGACAAATGCTGCCTGCATGTGCTGCTGCAGTATGAGAGGCTGGGCTTCAGCACAGTAAAGCGTCCTGCAGGACCTGTGCTGTGGTTTCACGCGCTCAGCATTGGTGAGGCGGCAGCAGCTTGTCAAGTGACGCCCGTGTAGTGCACCAGCGCCAGCCACGCTCAGCTCTGCCAGTAACGGCAGCGTTGCCAGGCAGCGATGGATGGGCACGCACTGACTTGGAGCAGCATCAGCAGCAGCGGCGGTTCACAACAAAGCACATTAAAATGGTCAGCGCTACCAGGTCAAGCAGGAGCAAACCATGTCTGGCATGCGTGCGCAGTCATCTGTGTCATATGTATGCAACAGGAATCGCACCGCTGCCTGTGGTTGTATGGCGGTTGGCTGGAGCAGATGGCAAGCAGAGCCTATGCGGCTGAGCAGCAGGACAGCAACACACACAGGGCGGCAGCGAAGGCTAACCCTGGATTGTTACCATGTTTGGCTCAAAGTCTTGCGTGCTAGCAAACGGCAAAGTTTGTATCCCATGCTGCTGCCCTGCAGGGGAGAGCGCTGTTGCACTACCAGTCATCTTCCGATGCCTGCTGGTAAGGAAGCAGAAAACAAGCACAGCGACAAGCAGAGACAGATTCATGCCTTGAGTTCTGTCAGCTTGCTTATGCTGAACAAGCAGTGGCATGTGCGGCAACAGTGCAAAGTGTGCACGGGGTGATGGTGGAGCAGTGGTGCTGCAGTGACGGCACTATGGCGTCTGCTCCATGCACCTGCACTGACAGCCAGCTGCTGTCATCACAAGCGGCCAGCAGCCGTCTAAATAGCTTGTTGCAAACCCGACCTGCAGTAAGACTTGGCCGCCATGCACTGCCAGTATCCTTGCACCAAACACATGCTGATGCTTGTCTGATTCTAAAGTTGCTTGCGGGCATGCCCTCTTGCTTGCTTGCTTCCGTGCCTCTGCAGGAATACAACGAGCACGTGCACGTGCTGCTCACCACCAGCACGCCAGAGGCGCGCACGCTGCTGCAGAACTCGCTTCCGTCCCGGGTAGGTCCGCCAGCGCTGCTGCGAGCTGAGCAGATGCCTCGGCAGCTGCATGCTGCGTGTTATGCAAATCCTGCAAGAGCTTATGAGCATGTGTGCACCTGTTTGGCGCTCCCATGGTGTTGTGTGCCTGCTGCATGCATCATGCCACACAGCCAGGGTCTTCTCAGGTCGCATGGTGAACATCCACTGCTGTGATTGCTGCTGCTGCTGCAGGTGACAGTGCAGTTCTTGCCGTTGGACAACGTGCTGTGTATTCGGCAGTTCCTGGCACACTGGAAGCCGCAGGCATGCATCCTCATGGTGCGCGCATGGACACACAGCAGCCAGCGGTGGCAGCCAGCAGCAGAGTTGATGCAGGGGGCAAATCAATCACGGCTGCAGCTACTTTGGCAGATGCAGCAGTGTGCGCAGCAGCTGTTAACCGTTCGCACTTGCATTGCTGCATGCGGCGGTAGTGACCGGAAAGGCCCTCGCTGTTCTGTTGCGTGTCGCTGGTGCGTAGATCTGACCTGGATGGCCTGCTAGCATGTTGCAAAACTCAGTGCTTATATCTAACAGCTGCCCATTCCTTGACTACATCACACATGTTGGGCTTTCCGTGCTTGCAGGAGAGCCCAACTTGGCCTGCACTGGTCGAATGCTGCGCGACAGCTGGCGTGCGGCTGGCGCTGCTGAACGCCCGCTTATCCAGCCGCCTGTTCCTGGCCTGGTTCGGCAGCATGCCGCGCCGGGCGCTGCTGGGGCGCATGCTGGGCAGCTTCAACCTGATCGTGCCGCAGAGCGACATTGTGAGTGGTGCAGGGAGAGCGATTGCGGCGGTCACACGAGTTTATGCATGCACGTGCCGAGTTGGGGGCACAGCAGGTGGTTGGCTGATGTCCTGAGGCAGGTTCCATAGAGCTGACCCTGCATTGTCATACATTGCTGCACTGTATCACCACTGGTGATCAGGCTTGTGTTGGTGTTGAGATCAGTGCTGCTGCTGATTACTGCACTGGTATGCCAACTCATGCAACTTGCAGGACGTGGGGCGCTTCCGCATCCTGGGTGCAACATTGGGGCAGATGCCTGGCTGGTGCAGCGACCTCAAGTATGCAGCAGCGCTGGGCACCAGCGTATGGCACCTGTGGAAGCCGCGCCCTGGCAGGTGCGGCGATGTGCTGTGTCAGCTGCTGCCCACGCAGTGTGCGGCCATGCAGAAGCATTTCGCGCGTTAAGCAAGCAGTACTGTCGGCCTGCAGCAAATGGGCATACTATAAAGTGTCTGTCAAGTAGGTGGTGCTGGCTGGCTAGCGGTCGTTTTGACTTACCAATGCGTTGCTGCTCTGCCTGCTGCGCCACAAACTCTGCAGGATTGCTGCGCTGCGGCAGGCAGTAGCTGGGCGGCCGATGTGGGTTGCTGCGCACACTGCACCTGGGGAGGAGGAGGCAGTCGGCAGCTGCCACGTGCGGCTGCGGGGCGACTGGAAGGGGCTGCTGACAGTGCTGGTGCCCCGCACACCTTCACGCTGCAGGGAGGTGGCAGCGGTGAGTGGCTGGCGTGGCTGCTGACCAGTGCTGTAGCTGACTTGGCTGGCGCTCAGAAACTTGCAATAGCTGTCTTGCGCAGCAGCGGAAACAGGCTGGACAAAATGCCGCTCAGCTTCCCTTCCATCACGGCCTGATGAGCTTCTGATTGTTTGGCTGTTGCCTGCTGTTGCTGCCACTGCCGTGCCTGCCATCAGATGCTTGAAGAGGAGCTGTCACTGAAGGTGCTGCTATGGTCACAAGTGGTAGACATCATTGCACCAGCAACGCCGGTGCCTGCAGCAGCTGCGGTCCCGCACAAGCCTTCTCCTGGCAGCAGTGGCAGCAGCAGCTTGTTTGGCAGCCTCAGTGCACGCATGGGTAGCAGCAGGCCTGGTGGCATCAGCTCGCGCCAGGTGCCTTCAGCAGCAGCAGCAGCAGCAGAGGCGCCAGCAGAAGCTGGAGCTGCATGCACTGCAGAGGCTGCGGTGGCGCTGCTGAAGGGCGTGGATGTGCTGCTGGTGGATGTGCCGAGCGAGCTGCCGCTGATGTACAGCGTGTCTGAGGTGGCATTTGTTGGCAACAGCTTGCTGGAGGGCTGCGGCGGCCACAACTTGGCGGAGGCTGCTGTGGCGGGCTGTGCTGTGCTGGTTGGGGAGCACGCTGGGCACTTCAACACGATGGCTGACGAGCTCAACCAGGCAGCGGTGAGGAGTAGGAAGCGCTCCTTGTGCGGCATTGCGTGTTCAGTTGCTTTGAACGCTGCTGAACCTTTGCATGCTTGCTGACAACAGCGTGTGGCAGTGGTTGCCAGCTGCATATTACTTGCTGCTTCAACTTGCCTGAGCTAGGGCGGTGATGTGGCTCTGCCTCCTGCTCTGTGTTTGTCCGACAGATCATGGCAGCTGAGGAAGCCTCAGCAGCAGTCAACAGCAGCGGGCCGCTGGAGGACCCTTTTGGGTTCCACCAGGCCAACAGCGGCGGCGGCGCAGCCACAGCAGCAGAGCCTGCAGCGTCAGCAGTTGCAGCGCCCGCTAGTGTGCTTGATAACAATGAGGAGCCCTCACCTAGGGATGGCAGCCATTGGCGGGGCATTTTGGAGCCGCATCAGCAGCAGCAGCTGCTGCTCCGGGACGGCGGTGGTGAACGGGTGCCAGCTCACCTGCAGCAGCAGGGCAGCCGGCCATCAACTGCACCTGCTGCTGTGGCCTATAGCCAGGATGGCTCTGGCGCAGACAGCAGCAGATTGCAACAGCAGCAGCAATCATCAGTGCCAGATGGAGCTGGCAGCAGCAGCAGGAACAATGCAGGCGGCAGCAGCAGATTTGCTGGGGAGCAAGCAGCAGCAGCAGCTGCCGCAAGCACTAGCTCTTCAACAAGCAGAAGCAATGTGGCGCAGGCAGCAGGTGCCAGCAGAGCATCAGCAGCATCTGCGTCTGCCACGCCAGGCGCACCACAGGCAGGAGGTAGCAGCAGCAGCAGCAGCAGGCACACGCATGCGTGGGCCACGTACGCCGCAACGCTGGGTGACCGCATGTGGGATGGCAACAGCAGCGGCCCAAATAGTGGCCTGCTGAGCGTGCTGGGAGAGGAGCAGGCAGTGCTGCTGGACGGCCCTAGCCTGAGCTTGCCTGAGCACAGCGGGCACATGTATGGGGAGCACCTGCAGCCAGGTGGGTGGCGCAGCAGCCTTGCTTGCAGTGCTTTGAACCGCATGAGCCAGGCGTTGGTGTGAACGCATGTGGTCGCACCACATGCGTATGCTGGTGTGCGGCACTGTTTGGCTTGAGGACAAGGTGCATGTGAAAGCGCATGGCAGCATGGATGTGCTTTTGGCTCTGCATTACTGCTACATGCTGGCCCTTGCCCTTGCGCCTTGAGGTTGACGTGTTGTGGCTCCAAGTACCTTCTGCTGCTAACTTGATCTGTTGCGTTGTTTGTGGTGATTGTGGTGGCGCAATGCAGGTGCCCCTCCGCCCTCAGCAGCTAGCAGCACCCCCTTCTGGGGTACTGGCGAGGTCACCCCAGCCAGCAGCAGCGGCGGCGGCACCTCATCGGAGCAGCAGATGCAGCAGCAGCTGGATGGCTACTTCAGCAGGGTCATGGGCGGCAGTGCAGCAGTTGGGGGCCAGAACCAGCAGCACGAGGGCAGCAGCAGCAGCCAGCAGCACCGGCAGATGATGCTGCGGCAGCAGCAGCAACAGCGGCAGCAGCAGCTGTCGCGGCGGCGGGCTATGGCAGGTGTGCCTAGCAGTACTGGAAGCAGCATGGATGGCAGCGGCTTGTATCCTCACCAGCAGCAGCAGCAGATGCAGCAAATGCAGATGCAGCAGTCAGGCCAGCACCACATGGTGCATGGCGTGTTGCATCAGGGGTGCCTGACAGGCCCCTGCTCCCCGCACTGCCCTATGACACCTAGCACGCCCTACCCTACCCCGGATGACTCAGCACAGACCTTTGGAGGCAGGTCTCCTCTGAGTCCCTACCAGTTAGAGGCTGGGGAGCCTCCCAGCATGCAGCTAGGGGCCGCAGGGCAGCAGCTCAGCAGCATGTGCCGCTGCTCTTGGGGCAGTGGGGGCGGGGCAGATAGTGGCAGGAGCACTGCTGATGGCGCAGCTGCAGCTGAGGCAGCAGAGTCGGCAGCAGCAGAGGCTGAGCCGGAGGATGCGGCAAGCTCCAGCAAGGCAGGTACAGCTACTGGCTGCCAGTACTGTGGCTGCTGCTGCCGGCAACAGCAGCAGGATGGGCAGCCTGCAGCAGAGCAGCAGCAGCACTGTGAGGTGCAGATGGACTCCAGGCCTGAGACACCTCAGGGTGCAGCAGCAGCTGCATTGGCAGCAGCATCGCCTTCTACTGGCTCACCACAGGAGCTGCTGGGCCTGCCAGCACCTGCTTCAATCCTTGGGGAGCTAGCAGCAGAAGAGCAGCATCAGCAGCAGGATGTACAGCAGGATGCACAGCAGCAGCAGCAGCAACAGCACTTGGCTGGCAGTGCGCCTGACATGAGCAGTGGTGGCAGCTTCTTCCTGCCCCTGAGCTCCATGGGTGCATCTGCACACTACGAAGCAGAGGCAGCAGCAGAAGAGGCAGCAGCAGCTGAGCTTATGCAGCGCTGCAGCTACCGGCCCAGCAACCCAGCACCACCTGACTATTGCTCGCCGCGCGCGAGCCTAGCAGGCAGTAGCACTGGCAGTGCTACAGGCAGGGGCATGAGCAGGAGCTGCGGCGGGGCTGGCAGCAGCAGCAGTACTAGCAGGCGGGCTGGGGGTGGCTGGCGGGGTGGCAGCACTGGGGGCGAGCCAATGAGCTCTGCCAGTGCAGACGCTTGCACAGTGTTTGAGGCTGCTGCAGCAGTGGAGGAGGCAGCAGCAGAGCGCAGTATGGCGGCGGCGGCAGCAGCAGATGCAGCAGTTGCAAGTGTGGCAGCAGCAGCAGCAGCAGCAGCAGTGGACGCAGATATGCGGCTGTCTGGCAGCAACGGGGGAGGCAGTGCAGAGGGAGCAAGGCAGATGGGCAGGAGCCCCACCATCTGTGAACTGGTGCGCTGCGATGAGAGCTGCGCGAGCAGCATGGCTGCTGCAGCATCAGGCGCAGCTAGCAGCGGCAGCTGGGACGCTGCTGGCGATGGTGCAGCAGCTGCTGCTGCTGCTGCTGGCAGCCAGCCGGCAGTAGACTTGTACCCTGCAGCCAGCCGTGCTGCAGCAGCGGCGGTTGGTGGTGCAGCGGTGCAGCTGCCGCAGGTTGAGAGCAGCATAGGCAACAAGGGCAGCGTAGGGTGGGAGGAGTGGGGCCAGCAAAAGCAGCAGCAGGATATGTGCAACGGCTATGGCCATTGCAATGGCAGCAGGTGTGCGGATGATGCAGGCAGCCCTGCTGCAGCAAGCCAAACAGGTGATGCAGCTGTCCAGCACGCTGCAGCTGCTGCTGCTGGTATTGCTGTCATCCGAGCCACTGCAGCAGGCAGCAGCAACGAGATAGCACCGGCAAGCAGCAGCGACAGCAGCTCTAGTGCCTTTACAACAGCTGTAGCAGAAGCTGGAGTTGCTGCGGGCGTCAGCAGCAGCAGCAGCAGTCAGCTCCTCGGACAGCCTGCAGGCTCAGCTTCTGCTGCTGGCAATGCAGGCAGCAGTGCAGGTGTCACCAGCAGGCTGGGTGACCCTGCCAGGTCAGCACACTACATGGATGTAGCAGCACCAGCAGCGCACATGCGGCTGAACCTGCCGCAGCGATCTACCAGTGCAGACAGTGAGCAGGGGTACTACTCCAACCAGCAGCCGAGCAGCACAGCAAGCACCAGCACCAACCAGCAGCAGCAGCAGCAGCCAAGTGCAGCAGCACATTCGTCAGCAGCAGCAGTTGGCAGCGGCAGCGGCAGTGGCAGCAACAGCAGGGCAACCACAGCAGGGCCTAGCGGCGATGGTGGCCGCGGCGGCAGCTGGATGGGGCATGCGTATGCTGCTGCTGGCTACTTCTTTGATGCTGCTGGCAGCAGCAACAGCCTGCCCGACTTTGGAGGCGTGACACCCAGCAGCACGTCAGGTAGGTGCTGCTTTTTTGCCAACTCGCCTCAAGTTGCGGGTTCTTGCTGCGCTGCTTGCTCGCATGGTAGATATGCGCTAGCAGATGTTGTTGTGTGCGCATGTAGTACAACAAACATAGCTCAGATTTGCAAGCCTGGCTCATCGTGTGTGTCACCCTGCTCCTTTGCCGTCCTGCAGGTTTCAGTCCAACCTCAACAGCCACCAGCCTAGCAGCCACACCCATGTTCAACCAGGCCTGGCCAGGCCACGCGCACCAGCAGCACAGCAGCCAACAACAGCAGCAGCAGCACTCCCTGCAGCAGCCGCCGACGGCCGCCGCAGCGGCAGCAGCGCGGCTGGCGCGCAGGCAATCCAGAGGCCACTCACACATGTCTGGCATGTCTGGCTATTCTACAATGTCATCGTTAGATGGTGGCTTGAGCAGGGATGAGCGGCAGCACAGCGCAGATGGTGGCGGCTGGGGGCGGCTGAGCGGCGTGAACACGCCGCATGGCTACCACAGCTCGCGCTGCTGTAGTGAGACGCAGACGCCGCACGGCTTTGATGCGGACAGGGCTGCGGCACTGCGCGGAGCCGGCACAACAGCAGCTGGCAGTGGTGATCCAGGTGAGCGCTGATGGTGTTTCTTGACACACTCTCAGCACAGCTGTGCATCTGTCCACCGGCTCTATCAATGCTTGAAACAGTGTGCACGAACGCCAAGCTGCTAATAATCTACTGTTTCTGCTGTGGCCTCCCTTTCAGGTGCTGCTGTGCCCGGCACCTCCTACCTGCGCTACCGCGGCGAGTACATCCTCCCAGCCACACACCTGCCGTACGCGCCGCATGGGCCTGCGGTGTGGCGCGTGACAGGCGTTGACGGCCTGGCAGCGGCTGTGGGCACACTGCTGCGGGAGCCACTGGAGCGACGCTCACGGGGCCACGCTGCTACGCAGGTGCGTGGGAGCTGCGGTGGCCAGCAATGACGTGTAAGCATGTCAGGAGTAGTGGGCCTTACCCGTCTCTGCAACTGTGTGGGGGGAGTGGCATGTGTGCCGACTTCGTGAAGTCCAACTGGCTGTAGTTAGTAGTGACAGCACTCGCATGCATGGCACCCGGCGGCATCAGCTGACGCAGACTTGCCTGTGCTCACTGCCGCCGCTGTTGCTGCTGCTGCTGTGCCGTATGCCTACTGCTGTGCATACAGGCGGCTGCCAAGCTGGCGAGTGGGCTGGTCAGCACAGTGTGGCATGTGGTGGATGACATGGTGGTGGCGCCAGCGCTGCAGGACTACGTGGCTGCCAACGGCACGCCAGGCAGAGACGCAGCTGCAGCTGCACAGGCGGCGCGCGCGCCCACGCGGGTGCTGGGGCACTCTGTTGCACGCAACTGAGGCTGGCTGGCTGGCTGGACTGGATGCTTTGCAGGAGCTGGTTGGGCAGCTGAGCTGTGGCTGACAGCTTGCAGCTGCTGCTTGTACTGACCAATTGGTGTGTGTGTCAGTGTGACAACCAGCTGATGGGCCTGTACTTGGTGCTGCCTCGACCTGCGCTGGAGACTGCTGTCATGATTTTACGTTGTATGTCGGCAAGCTAGAGCTTTGCTGGCCAGCAACTAGTACACAGAACCTGCGGATTTCTGTATAGACTGGTGTTGATGCTATGGCTTGATGGGTAACATGATGACGATTATCCTGTATAGACTGCAGCCACGAGCAATGATTGACCTGTAATGATTGACCTGCTTGCACGTTGTACCAATTTTATAGTGTGCACACACAGCACTCGAGTTGTTACCTAGTGTCATGGCAGTCAGACATCAACACCGCCTGCAGGCGCTGGAACTACAGCGCATCATCACCGTGTGTTGCTTTCATGTTTGTTACGGATACTAGTAAAAGCAAGTTTGCCAGATGGCAGTCATTCCGTCTAGGCCTGCACAGGCTGCTTCGATGGAGCCACAGCACCGCAACTATCCTTAACTAGTCTATCAAAAACTCAGGTATGTTCTGTACGGGTTGAGCAGCAACAGAAGGCTGAAGCCAGCACCGCGATTTACATTGCTGGCACAGCACCTGCGCAAAAGTGTATACCAAATTCGGACTTTGCAATTAACAAACTAATCAAGTGAGCTATGTGTTGCTGGTCGCTGCTGGCACCCACACCAGCACCACACTTCTGTGTTTAGTTTCACTGCAGCCAAATGCGCACTCCGGCAGCATGTTCATACTGGTTAATATAAATCAGGTACAATTTGCGTTTAACTAAAAATACCTAAAAATCGCGAATGCTGCTGTGTGGAAACAACAGAGTGCCTAACGCGCCACAAACGCTGTGTATTCCATTGCAATTTTTGGACCCCGCGCAGCCTCAGCGGCAACGAAACATTATAACAACCATTTTTAGTATGCGTGACTCTCAAGACTCGCCTACTCCTGCGCAGCGCTACTTTGCCGGTGGGCGCATGCCCTTTCAGTCTTCGACGTTTCGAGTTGGGCTGTCCAGCAGCAATATGTGCTGTAAACATACATCGCCGAATTCACGTAGCTCTTATTGTGCCGTACACCAGCATCGGCTGCTAATCAGTCCTCGGAGCCCATGCCGTTTTCGCGCTGTTCGCCACAGCAGCTGCCGTGACCAACATGCATGTCACATATCATGGGTCTGTTCTCAAGAAACTCATGGGAAGCCTGTTTAGACTACGTGTGTAGGCTTGCAGCCCAGCAACGACGTCACCGCAGCCATGGCAGCTCAGCTGCAGCAGTGCTGCAATAAGGACAGCTGCCAACGTTACAGCATGCTGCGCAAAGCAACTCAAACGCCTGGTGCATTGGCAGTTGCTGCTGTCGCATCCTTTAGTCGCAGTCAACGTCAACCCTGTCCTTACCACGCAGTGGAAACTTGTGCTTGTTGGTAGCCAGCAGTTAGTCTAGCTAGACTATAGTGAGTCAAAAAGATTGTTGCAAATGCTGGCACCGCTTCGGTACCTACCCTTGGTACACATTGACAGCTGTACAAGTAAGTATCTAGAGTATATATCTATAGTATCGCTAGGATCCGTCCAGAGCTGCGACTGGTTGCTGTACACAAGGCAACTCGTTGCCTGAGCTGCACTCTTCGAAGAGTGATGAATTCATCAGAATCAGCATAACCTGGCATAATAGCACGACACTGACATAACAGCTGAAATGAGTAGCTTGGGCCTGAGGTTTGGGCTGTCACAGCAAGCATGTGTCGCTGCTCCACCAGAAAACACAATTAATGTACATTTGAGGGCGTTGCAACGCCCAAATTGCGATGCCTATGGATTAGCTAAGCGCACACACAGCGGTCGCATATAAACTGCAAGGCTGGCTGGGAACACGCGGATCTTCCCTGAACAACGTTCCTTTTTCAAAGGAGAGCTTAACAGCCATTCACAGCACTTCAGTCACTGAAAAGCGGGCAGCCGCAGCGCTGGGGCCAGCCGCACCGGTGGGTTTAGGGCTCATCCAGGCAAGCCAAGTTCACCCAGCCAGCAAGGCCACACCCACAAGGCACGGCCGTCCTGCAGCCATGGCCAAGTATGCAAAAACACCCAGCAGACTGACCCTGGCCAAGCGCATGCAGATGCAGAACTGCAGCGGCAGCAGGCACATGTGAAGCCCGCCCCCGAACACCCCGCAGCACACACCAATGTAATCAATCAAGCAAGTGATTGACTCTTTCCTACCAAGAAGAGGTGCAGCACACACCCTAAACCACTTGTTTCAAACATTGTTGCTGCGCTGGCCAGCACTCTGTGGAGTGCTGGCAACAGGCTGGCACAGAGAGGCATGTAATGATAGGTCGCAGGCTTCAGTGAACCCCTGGTTAGCAACAACACAACACCACTGCACGCACGTCTGCATGTGCAAGGCATCCTCGTAACCGCAGCAAACCTGCGCAGCAACCCTGCATTGTCAAATAGTCATTAAAAGCTGTACGCTATTGCAGCTATGCTCAAGCCTGCAGATTGAAGCTGAGCTTCAGCCAACAGCTGTGGCTCTGCTTGGTAGCTCAACAGAAACCACACCAGCATACAACACCATGCTGGTAGTCAGTTCATTCATGAAGACCGCTTATAGCCATCATGCATGCTGTTGCAGGCACGGCTTGCGCATCGCAGGCTGGGCAGTTCAGGAATTGCCAGCCGTGGCCTGGGCGGCAGGCCTGCCACCGTGCGGCATCGTCACTAACACGGGATGTGAAACACCAGCTTTGTGATACCAGCTATGTTAGTCGCATACCTGAAGTTCAGCTTTAAAATGTTCACCAACCACCCACAGACGATTCCATCACCGCATGGGTTGAAGCAGAGCCGGGTTCCACCCGGCTTTTTGCCGTTTGTGGGGCTGACCGCAGAGTAGAAAAAGTACCTGGAGTCTGTCAAAACGGCAGGCACCGTTTCCCCGGGAAGTAGAGTCCAGGGTCCATTAGAGCGCCATTGCCCATTGACTTTGTACTTGACAGCGACAACAACAGTGTCCCTGACACAAGTGTTCTGCATTGTGATGTGCCATCCAGACGGTATGTAGTTTGCGGGGCTTGCGCCCGAACACGCGTAGCTCGAGGGCCCCTGTGGGCGGGCGGCCACCACCGCCGCGTCCTGCAAGTCGCGCGGATCCACCACGGAATCTGGACCTACGATGATATCCGCTGGTCTAGGCCCAGGCCGGACAAGAGTCGCACCTTGCATGCCACTGGGAATCCCAACGATTGGCTGGATGGGGACTATGATCCCTGCGTCCTGCGCATCGGCCAAAAATAGGCCGCACATAACCAACACCACCACTGTTGCAGTCAACACCACGGCATGCTTGGTGCCTTGCATGTCTGTCAACAATATTGATGGTAGCTCTGAGTGTGCAGTCAGCCGCGCGGCTGCAGCGCGCTGCGGTGACCTTCACAGTTGTGGCTGGCGTTCCAGTGACCTTCACCCTGCAGAACGAGCATGCCGACATTTAATCAAAGAGCAGATTCAGGGTCGTTTGCACAGCTTCCAGCTCGCATGCGAATGCAGCTGCAGTTATGGCTTCACAAGTGCAATCAGCAGCACTGCATTACAGCAGAGCAATGCAGCAGTGGCTGTCAAGCTGAGGCGTATTAGTCCGACGTTCGGAACACACCAACACCTACATTAATCAAATATACATTTCTCACCCGGTTACGGCGTTTGGTGATGCTCGTGGTCGTCTTTCGCACTGTGATGGTGACGGTGCTGCCGGAGCGTCAGGCGTACATTGCCACAAAATCTTGCACTTAGTGTGTTTGTAAGAGTTAACTTGACATGTCATCACACAAGCTGTTGCTCCTGCGACCACGTCGGGGCTAAGTACGCCCCGTGCTTGTCACGCTGATTACGCCCCAACGAAGGTCGGTGGCAGTGCACTTGAAGACCACTACCCAACAGTGATGCAGTTGAAAGCTGAACCTTGGGTAACATCAGCATGTACGTATCTGGTCACAGCAGCAGCGGCGCATATACAGTATCTCGACTTTCTTGCGTTGTATGCTACAGCTGTCCAGTCATGCAGGCTCAGTCCCGTGATGAGTGACACGCCATTTGCAGTGTTTCCTGCAGATGCATTTTACTATGGACTCAGGGCGGTCGCGTACGCACATCTGCAAGTTGACAGTTTGGGCTGCTTTGGTCCTTGGCGCACTGTGTGCCGTGCTTATTCCGTTTTACCGATTAGCAGGCCAAAACAGCCCGCAGAGACAGTTGAAACTCAAGAACTCTGTAGAATACTGTGGCTTCTGGCAGCCAGCAGCTGACAGCCTTGACCTAGTCCCACCAATTGATGGGTCTGACCCAAACTGCTCTTGGGGTATCGGCGATGGTTTCTGCAGAGGAGACGCTATGCGGAACAAAAGCCGAAGGCACCTTAGGAGTGGATTTAAAGCTGACCCCGGGGCAGAAGATAAAATGATAACCACAGACTGCCGCTTTGCGACTATTGACTTGACGTACTACAAGGCAGAGCTGCAGTGCTTTACTGCCTTCTGGGGAAGCTACAGCAGGCCGCCATCCTACACACGCTTGAACCTGAATTCAAGTTGGAATCTGGTGGTGGAGTACAACATGCAGGTTAACTCTGTCTTCTCAAATGGGAGCATGGCGACAGTCACAACAGTTGCTCTTCCACTTCTGGACGCCTGGCAGCTGCCAGGCAGGCAACATCTGCAGACAGGCAACATAACAGTCGGCACGCCAGCAATGTACCCCAATACCATCTTGTCGTGGGACGTATACTTCACAGCGTACACCAACCATACAACAGACGATGGCACGGAAATCACCAGCACGGTCCCTTATGCGGTGAGCTTGACACTTCAAAACATACCCATGTACCAGATGTACAACACAAACTGCACCTGGTATGCAGCCGGCAGGGCCTTACGGCTCACAGGCCAAGTGGCACTTGATGAGACGTCTCTTACAATGTTGAGAGTTATGCAGGCTGTAATGTGGGTGTTGGCGCTTGCCGCGTTCACAGCAACGGTGTGGTGGATGCTGCAGCCTCCACACACAGGCAGTGAGATGAGGTATGACCTGCTGTCTTTTTCTGCAGCACTGCTGTTTGCGCTGCCAGCAGTTCGGGGGCTCTGGCCAGCTGCACCCCCAGGAGGCACAGCTGCCGATGTCATGCACATCTACGCAGAGCTGTTGTTGATCAGCTTTGCTATCATTCTGCAGCTGGGGAAGTTCCTGTATGAAGAGTGCAGCATGCGCGCGCAAACCAGCACGCCGCAAACCGTTGCAGGCACTGGTGCATCGCCACTGTCACCAGCCTCACTACCAGCAGCAGCGGCAACAGCTGTGTGCAGTAACACGCCAGGGCTAGCGGCTGCTCAAGCATGCAGTGGCTCTGCAGTTACGCTGGCAGTAGCAAGCTGGCCCTTGGCGCAGCCATCTGCAGTGGCGAAGGATCTTGGTGCCATGCAGCGCTCCACTTGGAGTGCACGCATGTGACTGTTGGCATCCATTATGTGCATGGCCTGCTGCACCGTGAAGTTGTGTGTGAGTGGGCCTGCTAGTATTTGAGCTGTTGATTGCGCCGGAGGACTGCTGTAGCAGCATCAAGCATATGTCCAGCAGGTGGTGGGAGGAGTGGGGACAGCGCTGCGCAATGCACTGCGCACTTGCGGTAATAATTGTACTACTGCTGAACTGCTTTTGGCAGCAGCCAGCAGCCGCAGGAGCCCAGCAGCAGCCGTAGCAGCAGCAGCACCTGTGCTGTTGCTGTGTGCGCTACAATAGCAGCAGCTGTGAACACACTGCATGCGCAGGGCTGCACAATGTCATCTGCTGCTGCCGTTGGTGATCACCAACTGTACAGCTGGCATATACCCAACGTGAAGTGACAGGAATTGCAACTTGTAACTTGCTACTGCTGCTAACACATGTGCTGCAGCCTTGGTGAGTTTCGCCAGCTGCGGATATGTCAAACCCGTGGTATTTAGTCCCAAGCATTGAGTGTTGACATCAACAGAGTTCGCGCTGCAAGCTGAGCAGGTAGCATTTGTCAACCAACTGCCTGCAGCCCACGTTCTTGCTTGCTGGCGCGCGCTGCTGCGCTTCGTCATCGTTACAAGCGTAAAAATATAAAGGCAGGCACTTATGCGTTCGTTTGTGCGCAATGTTGTCGCCACCAGCCAAATGCACCGGCCTCACTGTCTAGTCTGCTTCCGCTTTGGCACCGTACGCAATAGCAGCATCCAGAAAATACAGCAAGGCGGCGATCAAACTGCACATTCATTCCTGACGCCATTGTAGCAGCGCTGGCGAACCTGTCATGCAGGTTTGAATGGGCTGTTCAAACGTAAAAACATGATTACGTCCCACGGCTGCTACCTATTACTACTTCGGACAAGTATCAATAACATCCTTTTATGTGTTGAAGCAGGGTGTGCTGGCAGGATACCATGATGGTATGCTATGCTAATGTATTTCACACAGAAAGTCACTGTGGCATGACTTGCAGCAGCAGTGACTTAGCAACAGTAAGGATGCTCTCTGTCATCTCTAGTTGCGTTTGATTCTTTATGTTACATGATGCATGCATGGAGGCAGTGTCATCAATCGGCGTCAACACTGCTGGGTGCTGGGGCCCCAAGGGGGCCTGGGGGCGGGGGGGGGGGGGGGGGGGGTGCGGGGGATGAGGGGGCGCCACGTAGTCACCTGCTTGGCCGCTGTGCTAGGACAAGAGCGTACCAAGTTTAAAGAAATAAATTACAGCAGTAATGCTGCGCTGCAGTGCGTGATATTTCATACCAGCTTTGGTTAGGAGTTCCTACCCCATGTTGGTAGCCCTTATCATGTGACTTAGCTGAACCTGCCGTCACTGAGGTAAGGTGAAAATGCAGCCACAATGCGGCCACTTGATTAGAAGCATAGCGGTGGCCCCCAGAAACGTTTGAAGTAGATCACTTTCGTGCTGCAAGCAAGCTTCATGCTTGGCAGGCCGGTCAAAGGTCGAGAGTCTCGTCCCTCGGCGGCAGTTGTCAACGTTGGAAATAATATGCGGAAAGCGCAATTTCCGGCCACCATGACGCTTCTACATGTGTTATGCTATATCAAAAGCTTGTCAGCTTGGATACATTCGCCAAGTGCTGGCGGCAGTGTAGGAACAGTAGCTGTGAACTTCGCTGTGCTTGTGCAGCCATGCAAGGCAGGACGTCCTAATCGACGCGTGTTACAACAACTCTGCACCAGTAGTATACCAGCAGCCTTTGACTGTGCCGTTTTGCACAAATGGCTGCTCCGTGCTGCGGTTAGCCAGTGGCGAGCTTGCGAGGGGTGCGCTGTGCAGCAAGCAGCAGGAGGACGCACTTGACTTCCGCCACTGCTGCTGCTGCTGCTACTGCTGCTGCTGCTGCGGCTGTGACAGAGTAGCTCATTAATGGATGTCATATGATGCAATAATGTGCCTGCAGTGAACACACATGCGTTGTTGCTTGCACGCCGTCATGAGAGCGGTGGTTACATGAGGATCCTGGCACCGTCTTAGATGTAAACCATCATGCATGCATTGGACCTGAAGCATCAGGCGCTGTACACATGCCACAGCCAATGCTTTTTGTGCTGATAGCTTCTGCCGTATGCCTGAACCCCAGCCTGACATCTAACTAGAACATGCGTGCATGACACTTGGAAAACAGTCTACAGCTGACTCGTCAAGTTCCTCGCATTCATGTGCATGCCAAAAGTGTGTGCAAAGTATGCCACACCAGCGCTGCTCAGTGCCACTTGCACCAGACTGCGGCTCCCAACCTCATTTGTGTACAATCTGAACTAGCCACACCAAAAACAGTCGACCGCACTGCACTGCAGAAACGGCAACTTGAAGCTGCTGCACTGCACAAGCTACTGCACTGCACAAACTGTGTCTGGTCTTATCAAGTGTGCTGACCCTGTAATACACGGCTGACTTGGCTAGCTTTGACAGCAGGCCTGGCCTTTTACGTAAGTGATAACTCAATTTCATCACCCACTCTCACTCTTAGAGCAGCCAGATGGCAGGGCACTGCCGCCAGCAGCCGGGCACAGCTGGCAGATCAAGTCCTTGTCATTCACACCCTCAGTTCTGCCATCAGCTGCTGCACAGTAGCCCTTCTTCCCTCCATCAGGGGTGCATGTAGTAGCCCTGCAGCAGCCACCGTCAATGACGCAGCAGGGCTTGCCTACTTTGCCGCAGTCTGGTGCATTGCGCTGGCAGCGACCTGTGGGCATCGCCATCAGAGCAGATCCAGGGTACTTGGGTCCATTTTCCTTATCGAACTCACACCAGAAGTTCTCAGGGCACTTTGCCCGCTTCAGGGGCGGGTTGTATGCAACCCTGTAGGTGTCCGGGCAGCAGGGGCTGTTGGGGGTGGTGCCACAGCTGGCAGGGATTGCCAGACACGCTGTACCTGCAGACAGGCAAGGTATGCGATATGTTGTCAGGCGCCTGCAAGCACATGGAGCTGGGTTTTCATGAGTATTTGACTATTTCTGCAATGCTTAAAATGCTGGGGCCGACATTATGACGTGCAGGCAGCAGGAGGCAAATTGCAGCTGCAAAGACAGGTGCGGCTGCAGCTGCATGTCAGGGTACTATGACTGGATTGTTTGGAGACCGTCTAACCACAATGGCAATTCCAGCAGGTGCTGCAGTCATACATGTGTTGCCTGGCATTGCGACAATGTGAGTGCGCTGCAACCAGCTGTTGCTCTTGCATGCTAGGTACAGCAGCAGCTAGCTAGCTGCTATAGCAGCTGGCAGCGGTGAGGCAGATCAGCTGCCTGAACCAGCTGGAGTTGCTGCTGCGCAGCATGCTGCAGCGACTGCCGACATTCAGGGACAGGAGCTCTTACCTGCAACCCCTGCGTATGGATCAGGCGTATATGACGTAAACTGCAGGGAAGGGTCATAATAGCACGTGCTGCCGTCTGTGCAGAACGGGATACGGTCCCTGGCGCCCGTGCTGCTGGTGTGTGGGGTCTTAGCATTGCTGGGGCAGCACACATTGCCCGCCTTGCCGCAGTTCTTAGGCAAGGGTTGGCACGTGCTGTTGCCGGCATAGGCACAGTAGTGGCCTGCTGCACACCACCCGGCCCCTTTTGGGCACGTGGTGCCTGCAGGCACATCCCTCCCACACGGCCCAAGAGGCTTGCCACACTCAAAAGCGTTGGTTTTCAGCACGTTGGCCGCATACAAGCAGCTTAGGACCAGCCACATGGCGCAAATGCGAGGTGAGATCTGCATCATGCTGCAGCAGCAAGGAGCAGTCACAAGGGTGATGGAAAATGGCAGACACAACGCGGCCAACTGATAAAAGCGAAGTCAATGATACAAAAAACTATACTATGTATGTAGATCTGGTCTGTGCTACATTTGAGCTTCCAGCTTGGCAGGTCGGTCAAAGGTCGAGATGCGCGCTCCGGAGCTCCGGAACCAGGCCAACGTTGTCGAATGTCGGAGATCGTAGGTACCGTGCACTGTCCAGCCTCCATGGCGCAGTTCAAATATCTAAAGATCTCTGTATATAGATCTCAGGGACTTGCTGGGGAATGCATCTTTTGCGTCCCGGTTTGTGCGAAATCAGACGGTTCGTGTGAATTTCCTTCAGCTGTTCTGGAAACAGCCATGTTTGTCATGAACGGTAGTACACCCGAAAGTTCAAAGCAGCAGTCATATGGCTATGCTGCAGAAACGTGCCGCATTAAGTGCCATGTGAAAGCCGTTATCGCCATTGCAGAGGCGGCCTGCCTGCCTGCACACTCAGGTAGCAGCGGCTGGACCCATCATAGGTGATTGAATGCCATGGCCCTGACTGTTAATGAAGTCTCGAGTCACATGAAGCTGCACACAGGTGTTGCTGAAGACCTGTTCAAACATGTTGGAGCATCGTCAAGATTGTGTTACTTGGTAGTGAGCAGTGAATTTTCAAGCAGCTGCAGGGCTTGCCTGGCTACAACCCGCTCACACCAGCAGCACAGACAACAGCAGCAGCCAGCCTCCTCACCATGCCGCTTTACAAAAGCTCGTTTAAATTGAGGTGTGTAGAATGAGTTGTCCGCCGCTTGCAAGCAAAGCAAAACATCATGTTTGTGTCGGAAGCACGCATCTGCAGATAAGGCAAACCTCGGACATACTTGTACTGTACAGTACAGCTAACAACTTGCGACATGCCAGTCACTGATTATACACTGCGGGTGTGATGCAGTGCTGCACATCATTAATCATCTGAAAATACGCTACATTTACAGCAGCGGTGCACTGAAATGTTTCTGCAGATACCACCTTACAGCACTGCGCTCAAATGCTGCTGCTGCATCTGTTCCGCGTCACGCACTGCAAGCGCAACAGTATATCATGGCAACCTATGACCACCGGCTATTACGCACGTGTGCCGCTGCCAGAAAGTAACACTGCAGCAGCAGGTCATTTGCTGAACAGCACAACACAACATAGATTGCCCATTGCTAACATTGAAGTTCAACGTCCTTATGCCATGTCTATGCATCGGATGCTGAGCATCATGCTCTGTGACTACAGGCTGCCGTTCATTTTTCATGGCACGCTAGAACTTTTGCGCCATGCTTCTGCTGTGCATCCATCAGCCCACAATACTCACAGGGCACACCATAGGGATGCATCATGTGCAGTCCAAGTGCGCTCGTTGGGTCAAGTGCACCGGCTAATAACCTACTCGCAGCGTCACCATGCAGACCAATAACATCAGTGCGTAACACAGCTGCTGCCGTGTATTGCCACCTGAACAGTGCATCCGTCACCAGCTGTAGCTACATTGCCTTTGCTACGGACACAGCTGTGACAGTAAGCCTGATTATGTTATCCACTCTCCTGCTTGCATGCACTGTTGGTGGAGCCAGACGCCGGGCACAGCTGGCAGATCATGTTCTTGTCTTTCACACCCTCTGTGCTGCCATCCTTTGCTGCACAGTAGCCCTTCTTGCCTGGCCCAGGCTCAGGCTCACACTTAAGAGCCGTGCGAGAGCCGCCATTGTTGACGCAGCAGGGTTTCCCGACCTTGCCGCAGTCGGCTGCATTGCGCAGGCACAGGCCGGTAGGCATGCCCAGCAGCTTGGAGCCTGGAAACAGGCCCTTCTTTTCGTCATAATCACAGAAGAAGTTGGCGGGGCAGTGGGACTTGCTGGTGTCCGGGTTGAAAGCAGTCCTGTATGCGCTGGGGCAGCAGGGACTGTTGGGGCCTGTACCGCAGGCCTTGAATGAAATACAGGCATCGCCTGCATTGATTGCAAAGTGTTGACGCGCAAAAATGCGGCCAGGGGCAGTGCAGCTTTGTTGAGAAAAACGTCTGTCAATACTGTGCAACATTGGAGATGTGGAGCTGAGATGAGCTGGGCTAGGGGCTGCGCTGGGTGTTGCCCAGACTGAGTCCCGCTGTGGGTGGTGTGGCATACAATGTTTCTTCATCTTTGTGGTTGATGTACTGTCCCCTGACGCAACACATGCTGTCAGAAACTGTTCTAGTTTCTGCATGCTGCAAGGTGCATGCAATGCTGCAAGGTGCATGCTGTGTGCTGCCTGCCACGCTTGCACCATTCTGTACCAAAGCTGTAGCCCTACCTTCAACTCCTGCAAACTCAGGGGTCATGCCTGTAGTCTGCTGTCGGGGGTTGAAGACACAAGTGCTGCCGTCTGTGCAGAAGGGGAGCCGGTTCAAGCCATCTTCTTTGGTGTGTGGGGTCTTGGCGTTGCTGGGGCAGCAGACATTGCCCACTTTGCCACAGTTCTTGGGCAAGGGCACACACTTCTGTTTTGTCTCTCCCTTTGCGTAGCCGCAGTAGTGGCCTGCTGCGCACCAGCCTGCTCCTTTTGGGCACGTGGTGCCTGCAGGCACATCCCTCCCACAGGGACCAAGAGGCTTGCCGCACTCAAAGGCGTTGGCTGTCATGAAGTTGACAAGAAGCAAGAAGCATAAGCACAGCCACAGCGTGCGCGCGCAAGGGCGAGGAGTGAGATGCAACATGCTGCTGCTACAGCAGATGCCAGCAGATCAGCAACACCAGTCACAGAGGGTGCGGTTGATTTGCAGTCGGCAAAAAGCAGTTGGCAAAAAGGAGTGCGAATCAAATTATGGAAGCTCGCTGATCTAATTTTGTCTGTGATGTCGCTGAGCTTCTCGCACGGCAGGTCAGTCAAAGGTCGAACATCTCGTCCTACGTGGGACGTGCACGCCGAAACGTTGGAAGGACAATTGCCCTTTACGGCCACCCTGTAACAGAATGCAGGAAAGAAAGTACCTTTACTGTTTAATTTACGCTTTTAAGCTCAGACGCATCCCCTGTGTGCTGCTAAAAGCAGTCGCAGAAGGTTGCTGTGAAGTTCGTGCTTGTGAGGTTGGAAGGCGGCACGACACGTGATTGCTGGAACAAATGCATCGAAGGCAGCAGTTACATGGCTAGAAGAGCAGCCATGTGCCACATACATGTGCGCGTGCAGATGCTCTGATCAGGGAGATCATCATGACCAGTGACCTGCTGTTGGCCTGCGTGCCTGCAGGACACGAACACAGAGGCACCTAGATGCACGCCCAAGTGCGAAAAAAACGCAGCTGCAGGGCATGTGCCACTACAAACCGCTCACATAGCAAAGCAGACAGCAGCGGCAGACTGGCAACAACCTTGCCGCTGGCGCTGCTGCTGCTGCTGCTGCTGCCTGCCTGCCTCCACCACGCCCAGCACCTGCAACGCATAATGGCATTGCACACCCTTCCCCAGTTCCCTGTGTCTGCTGTACACTGGAGTGGCTGCAACGCTGACCCTGGTAAGGAACGAACACCTGTTGCTGCTTCTACCAGTTTTGGCATCTACCGCACCCTGTACCTGCACAAGTTGCAACACCAGACAACCTTTCCCTACACTGCCTCTGCTGTACTCTGAGCCATTCATAACCCAGCATGCGCAGCGCTGCCGACTCGCCTGCTGCTGCTGCTGTCGCCTCCACCACCGCTGCTGCTACATGTCCCTGCCGCGCCCGCCACCCCCATGGTGGTGTGGCGGGCTGCGCGGCCTCAGCTCCTCTATCTCTGCAGTGCTGGGCGCCAGCAGCACTGCCACATGCTGCTGCTGCTGGTGCCGCCGCATGCTGCTGCTCCTGCTGCTGCCGCATGCTGCTGCTGCTGCTGCTGCTGGTGCTGCCGCCTTCCCGCGCTGCTACTGCTGCTGCTACCTGCCCCTGCCGCGCCCGCCACCCCCATGGTGGTGTGGTGGGCTGCGCGGCCGCAACTCTTTCATCTCTGCAGTGCTGGCCACCAGCAGCACTGCCACATGCTTCTGCTGCTGCTACTGCTGCTCCTGCTGCTGCTGCTGCTACTAGCGGCCCCTGCCGCGCCAGTCACCCCCATGCTGTGGTGGGCTGCGTGCCCTTAGCTCCACTATAACTACTGTGCTGGGCACCAGCACTGCTACTGCTGCTGCTACCTGCCCCTGCCGCGCCCGCCACCCCCATGGTGGTGTGGTGGGCTGCGCGGTCTTAGCTCCTCTATCTCTGCCGTGCTGGGCACCAGCACCGGCACCCCTGGGGGTGGCCTGCCCCTGTGCTCGTCATATGGCACACCATCTTCATTGCGGAAGTGGTGCAGGTACGCCTGCGGCAGGAGATAACAAACAGCAAGTGTGGGCGAAAGGGGCGCACATTGTCCCCTTGGCACAAATGATGCAGGTGCGCATGCGGCACAGCGAGGTTGCAACTCTGTCAGCGCTGTGGGGGTGTGATCAGATCCATGTCATAACATGTTCAACAAAACAGCAGCAAGCCATGACGGAGGTCGTACATTTAATTGTGCAGATGCATCGACAGAACGAGCCGACAACATGTGTGCAGGCAGCGCCGCATTGCAAGTGCACCATGCATGAGCTGCAGCGTGGATCAAAGGCACCTTTACCTGTGGCCTGAAGGTGCTCTGCGTGATGGCGCGCCCCACTGTGACCCAGCCCTGCCGGATGTTGCGGTCCTCACCAAACAGCTCCAGCCGCCGCCTGCGGGCCAGGCAGTGAGGGCAAGCCGCACACCAGTCAGCGCACATGTGTCAGCCAAGCTATCAAGTCGGTAGCGTCCACAAAGGTGGATGTCCACTGTTACGTCATGCTGACTCTGAACGCAATGCTCCTACCTGCGCTTAGACACTCTGTTGCAGCATGCCATGCCCAGGTACCTTGAGGCGGTTCTCCAACAACGAATTGGCCCGCAGAGTAGCTATTAGCACAGCGCAACTAGTAACATACAAAGTATCAAACAAATGCCAGTGCAGAAGCGCTCTAAGATGTTATGCAGTTCCTTGGGTTGTTTTACAGTTCTGATCCTTCTCCGTGCTACCCAGCCGCGGCTTCTCACTCATGACGTGGCACATAACATACATAACATCGTGATGAGAATGTAGAAACCACCTGTCGGCACAGAACCGCTTTATAATGGTGTAGAGCTCCTTGGGCATCTCCGTACTGCTGAGCGCCGCCTGTGCACACGTAACAAGTCACACATTGTACACAAAGCAGGAAATGTAACCGTGAAAATGACATCCACCTGCCGGCGCAGAAACGCTCAATAATGTCGTATAGCTCCTCAGGCTTTTCTGTGCTGCCCAGTGGCGGCTCCTCGCTGACGATGACGTCAGTGTCCACGTTGGTGTGGATGAGGTGCCCATCCAATCCACGCTTCACGCTCCCTCGGATGCCCATCAGGCAGTGCTCCTGCAAGCAGCAGCAGCAGCAGCAGCAGAAGCAATCAGCAGCAGCAGGTTGCAGCACTGCGGTCGTGTGGATGAGGTGGCCATCCAACCCACGCTTCACACTGCCCCTGATGCCCATCAGGCAGTGCTCCTACAAACAGCAGCGTGTAGCATACATCAGCAGCAGCTTGCAGCGCTGAGGTGGTGTGAATGAGGTGCCCATCCAAACCACGCTTCACATTGTCGCGGATGCCCATCAGGCCATAATATAGATTGTGTGATGGTGCTGGGTGTGCAATTGGGTGTGCAATTGGGTGAGAGGTGAGAGGTGGTGAACGAGGGGTGGGGTGCGGAGCCCAGAGCAGGGAGAGGTGCGAGAGCTGTGAAAAGCTGGCTTGTGCCACAGCATCTTGGTGTGCACCAGCATGCTGCCCTCCTGCCAGTAAGCAGGTGTGATGATCATGGCGATCAAAAGTCAAAGTATATGCAAATATCGATTCTAATGTTTGAATGTGCTGTACCTTGGTGTGCACCAGCATGCTGCCCTCCTGCTGGTATGTGGGTATGAGGTACTTGCGGCTCTTGTGCTGCGTGTTGGTCTTGATCCAGCAGATGTCCTCGGCGCGCTTGTAGCCCCACCTGAGCCCCACACAGCAGCACAGCAGCACACCGCATGTTTGGTACAGTACGGCATGGCGTCAACCCCAAAAGTCCTAAGGGTGTGCAACAACAGTGCATTACAATGCACAGCTGCAATCGTACCGCATCTGCATACCACAGCAGGGTTGGCTGGCCGTAGCCACCACACCAGCCTCCAGCAGTCACATGGGCAGCGTGTTACGACTGTGCACAATAACGCACAGCTGGCACAGGGATACACTAGCAGGTAGTGGTAGGCTGAAATCACTAGCAGGTCACTCACTTGCGCAGGCAGTGCCTGCCAGCATCTAGCCCCTCAGCACTGCCACACCACCTGCAGCAGCAGCAGCAGCAGCACATAGCTTACAGTTGAAACACCACTGCTACAGCTAGCAGCAAGCTCTGCTGCGTCCCAAAGCTCGACACCTTGAGATGGCCCCCATGTCAAGTGCTCAAAGTTCCTCCACTTGATGTTGCTGCTGGTGCTGCTGCTGTGATGTGAATTTTACTCACAGGAACACGAAGCTGGGCACCTCCGCAACAACGCCAATGTCCAGCGCCTGTATCTCCTGCTGCTGCCACCAATGTTTGCTGCTGACTCTGCCAAATCCCGCCCCAACCTAAACTCACAGGAACACAAAGCTTGGCACTTCCGCAACAGCCCAATGTCCAGTGCCTGCACCTGCTGCTGCCTACAATTGTATGAAACCTGCTGAAATCAGCAGGAATTGAACTCACAGGAACACAAAGCTGGGCACCTCCGCAACAGCGCCAATGTCCAGTGCCTGTATCTCCTGCCAGCTCCAGAAGTCTGTGTCTGACACAAACCCTGGCGCGCGCCGCACATACTCCTCCCAGGGCGGGTCGATCAGGATGACGTCAAACCTGCAAAAGTAACACGATCCATGACAACAATTGCATGCAATTGCATGCCAACAATTGCATGCCACCTCATGATCTCATACATCACAGCACACTGTCTGCACCAAGCCAGCCTCAGGACGCTCACCAAGAAAAAGCTCACCCTGCTGGCAACGGCAGCTGCATGCCGCACTGCATAGTGCAAGCGTCTGCAACACATGTGCAGAGCTGCTGCTGCTGCTGCTGCTGCTGCTGCTGCTGCCACTCACTTTGTGCCGAACACCTCCTTGCTAAGGGCCAGCTTCTTCAGGTCAGCCCGCAGCGCATATGGCGGCGTGGTGTGATCGCGCACCTGCGGCACACCAATGAAGGTCATTGTATTTTCTTTGGTTCATGCAGCACTGCCCAGGCAATAACTATTCAGCGCATAAAGTGGCGTGGTGTGGTTGCGCACCTGCAACGTGCCAAGGCAGAGACGCGTTGAACATCTCCTCTTTGCAGAACTAGCTGCAAGTGCTTGGCCCCTCAGCACTGCTGCTGCTGCAGCTGCTGCTGCTGCCCGTGCATCTGTCCCCATAAAGCCCCACCTGCTTGCCCTTGAGCCGGATGAGCTTCTGCATCTGCTGGGCTTACACAATGCTGCTGCTGCTGCTGCTGCTGCTGCTACTGCACTTCTCTACTGGAACCAGCAAACCCCGCCCCACCTGCTTGTCCTTGAGCTGGATGAGCTTCTGCAGCTGTGGGTAGTCTTCGTAGCGGTCCTCCAGCACAGAGTCTGCAATCAGAAGATACAAGAAGTGTTGAGTGACAGGGATCAGTTGCCTGCATAGCTAGCTGCCGCCGCCTCCGCCGCCGCTGCTGCTGCTGCTGGCCTGCGCACCTCGCAGGAAGTTCTGCGGCCGCACGCCAGTGTCCACAAAGTGCTGGCAGTAGTCGTTGCCGCGCTCCTGCTTCTTGGCCGGCCGATTAACCCCCGGCAGATCCGGCACAGCAGCGGCAGCAGCAGCAGCAGGGCCCTGCATGCCGCTGCTGCTGGCAACAGAGAGCCGTGTGTCGAGCCTGCTGTCAGGCCCTGGCCCCATCATGCTGTCAGGTGCAGGAGGAAAAGGAGGCCTGGCAGCAGCAGCAGCAGCAGCAGCAGCAGCAGCAGCAGCAGCAACGCAAAGCACAGTGCATTGAGGATGAACAGCAGACTGTGGAGGACTGATGAGTGTTTGGTCAAACATGTTTAGTGAGAGCCGGCTATCAGGCCCAGGCCCTGGACCCATCAGGCTGTCAGGGCCAGGGAAGGGAGCCTGACGGCAGCAGGGCACAGCACAGCACAGCACAGCACAGCACAGCACAGCACAGCACAGCACAGCACAGCACAGCACAGCACAGCACAGCACAGCAGCCTCACTGCGCGGCGCCATACCACCAGGCGATTCACAAGCGCTGGCCATACACAGCGCACAACAAACAACCCACCATCCTACACCACCCTTTCTGCGTATCGCTCCACACTGCCACAGAAAACTCTTGCCTACCAATTGCAAATGCACTCATCTGTACGCCACCCCACCTGTCCATGTATTGCCTTGGCCCCCCAAACATGGCAGCGCCAGGTGGAGGTGGTTGCCCCCTTGGAGGGGCCATCATGCCACCAGGGGCACCCCGAGGGCCCATGATGCGCCCACTGCGCCCTGAACCACCAGGCCCTAAACCGCCAGGCCCTGAACCGCCAGGCCCTAAACCGCCAGGCCCTAAACCGCCAGGCCCTGAACCGCCCATCATGCCAGCTGGGTGACCCATGCCAGGCTGCATCATGCCTGGCGGTTGCATGCAGCAGCAGCAGCAGCAGCAGCAGCAGCAGCAGCAGCAGCAGCAGCAACACAGGAGGGGTGGGGCGGTGAAAGCAGAGAGAGCAACAGGCACATAGCGGGGCGCCTCGTCCACAGCTGGGCTGTCTTCACCTCCTGCTCCATAACACACTCATGCTGCGCTGCTGCCACAGCTGAAGCAGCGTCATTAAAGTTTGCCACACACCGCCGCGGTTGACCAGCAGTTTCAGATGCCACAGCAATCAGCGCATATGAATGCACAACAACACAGCCGCCGCTGTTCCTGCTGCTGCTGCTGCTGCTCAGACATTCCCTTGTTGCCCACCTGGTGACATCATGCCTTGGCTCATGCCCCCAGCCATGCCAGGGCCCATCATGCCCCCCCCCTCCGCCCGCTGCTGCTGCTGCCGCTTCTGCTGCAGGAGTGTGTTTCATGTTCAGCCTCTGATCCAACCCTGGTGTGCCGCACCTGGTGATGACATCATGCCCTGGCCCATGCCCCAGCCACACCAGGGGCCATCACGCCTGCTACTGCTGCTGCTGCTGCAGATCTGCCAGAATTTTTTTTATTTTTTATCTTTTATTAAAAAAATTTATGCTACGGCCAAGCATTCCCCTGCTGCCCACCTGGTGACATCATGCCCCGGCCCATGCCACCAGCCATGCCAGGGCCCATCATGCCTGCTGCTGCTGCTGCTGCTGCTGCTGCTGCTAAACTGCCAGATGATACAGTCAAACATTCCTGTGATGCCCACCTGGTGGTGACACCATGCCCTGGCCCATACCACCAGCCATGCCAGGGCCCATCATGCCCCCCTGCTGCTGCTGCTGCTGCTGCTGCTGCTGCTGCTGCTGCTGCTGCTGCAGGAGTATCTGTTCCCATGTGATGCAGCCGGTCATCTGACCCTCGTGTGCCGCACCTGGTGACATCATGCCCTGGCCCATACCACCAGCCATGCCAGGGCCCATCATGCGCCCCTGCTGCTGCTGCTGCTGCTGCTGCTGCTGCTGCTGCAGGAGTATCTGTTCCCATGTGATGCAGCCGGTCATCTAACCCTCGTGTGCCGCACCTGGTGCCATCATGCCCTGGCCCATACCACCAGCCATGCCAGGGCCCATCATGCCCCCAGGAGGGCCGTAACAGCCATAACTGCCGCCACCCATGCCATAACCGCCGCCAGGCATGTCATAACCGCCGCCAGCCATGTCGTAACCGCCACCGCCCGTGTCATAACCGCCGCCAGGCACGTCATAACCGCCGCTGCCTTGCATCATGCCGGCAGCATCGCCACCCATTGCACCAGGGCCTCCATAGCCTGGTATGAATTCACCACCTGCAAGTGCCAATGCAGCTTTCTTCAGACCAACCGAAGCATAGCAACACATCATGGTGGTTTGCAGGATGCGGGTGTGCATACAGCAGGATGGCAGCACTGCTAATGTGTGCGGCTGCGAGTGCGGCTACTGGGTGCTGGGGCGACAGCATAACACACGCAGCACCACCGACTCTGTGGGTGCAGGCCTGCTGCCACTGCTGCTGTTGCTGATGTGTCGAAAGGTAATGCGATCTGAGTGCTGCTGGCTGACCCAACGCTAAGCAGAGCCGCCAGAATCTGCAGCACAGTTGCCATGCTGTGTCGCCCTGCACTGCATGGCATGCTCCGCCATAAGACTGTGTAACACTTGCAGCTGCTGCTGTGCGTGCTTTACGATTGTACTCATATACAGGGTCGCTCTGAAATGCAAGCTTGCACAAATCCTGATGCTGTTTACAAAGCACGCCAGCGATACACCAAGGGGAATCATGCCCTTTGCTTTGCTGCTGCTCACCTGGCCTACGTGGCGTGTCATTGACCCACACTGCATGGCACGGATCAGGTATAAGTGCAAACCGTGTATGAAACAGTGCTGAAACGGTATTTCACCATTAACCGCATCCAGAACATACCTCTGCCTCGCTGCATGGCTGCTGCCCTGCCCTACTTCACTGCTGCTGCTGGTGCCGCTGACGCTGCTGCTGCTGTTGCCTCCCTGCTGCCATCCTTGACAGCTCAGGCACGCACTCCCACGGCTATTTGGGATGAACTGTTATCTGAATGATGCTACAAGTCTGCGCGACAACTGCCACGGATTAACTTGCAGAGGTTGATACTGCAGTTCAAAAGCATGAATATCGGTACTTGTAACTTCGTGAAGTCCTCTAAGATTCAACAAGCATTTTGTTCGGAAAGCAGATGACATTGGATGTGAAGAGATTGCGCTTGTGTGCCTGAAGTTCCTGACCTGCCTGACTGTCAGGTCCGTCTTGTCACTGTCACCCATGGTGAAGGCACGCAATGGTGTTCAGTATATCAGCCGACAATGCCGATCAGCCGCTCCATACTGCACTAGATACGCCTATTGTCACACACCTGGCCGCCTGCTTATTTGCAATCATAGCACCGAACCAGCACAGCACAGCAGGCAGCAGCAGCAGCAGCAGCAGCAGCAGCAGCAGCAGCAGCAGCAGCAGTGGCTGCAGCCACTTTGGTGACAGATATACCTATACAAGCAGCCGTGTCGTTGGCGCTAAGCTTCAAGGCCACCTCGTTGTCAGCAGCAGCCATGTCATCTGTGCAAACCCTGGGCAAGCGCAGCATTGCCAGGCCCAGCCACTGCTTCTCTCAGCAGCCCCTGCTAAGGCATGCAGCCAGCTACAGCAGACGAAGCAGCAGGGGAGCAGCCCTGGTCTGCAGCAGCCAGCACGACTTTGTGCTGTACACAAAGCCTGACTGCCCACTGTGTGATGGACTCAAGGTGCGTGACAGCTGCTGCTGCTGATGCAGTGTGAACTGCTGTAACTGGCAAGCAATTGGTGCTTCAGGCTGCAGAGAATGAACGCGCATAGATGCAGCCGACCTGAAATATAGAACAGTGAGACGTGATTAGTATGTTCAGGCTTGCAAGCTTGACGCAGCAGCAATGCAATGTCAGCTGCTGGCAAGCATGCATGTTGCAGCAGGCCGCTGACTTGCTCATGTCTCACAGCATGACTGCTGCTGCACGTGCTGATTGTGACCATGCTGCTGCTGCCTGTGCTGCGTGTGCTGCGGGGCCCCTCGCAGGACAAGCTGCAAGGGCTCATAGACCGCGCACACTTCATGCCCTGCTCCTTGAGCGGCGCAACGCTGGAGGTGCGTGCCTACCAGGATTAGTATACTCTCTCATGCTGTGCCCTTGGCATGGGCCGTCACTTGTGCACAGATGCATACGCAAGGAATTTGTGCATGCATGTGCTTGCCAGTGATGAGTACATATAAATGGATAGATGCGCGGCACACCAGGGATGCATTGTGGGAACATGATGGCACTGTGGATGCGGAGTAAAGAAAACAGCAAACGTTGGTGAGTGATAGTGTAAGCGGAGTCTGTGGACGTGTTGCAACATACGATAGTTGGACCGCCTGCAGCAGCAGCCAGCGGCGAGGAAGCAGGCTCCTGCCGTGCATCCACGCATTGTTGCAACGCTGCATTGCAATGTAATGTAATGTAATGTAGTGTTGTGTTATGTAATGTTATGTAATGTAATGCATTGTCCTCTCCCACCACAGCCGCACCTGCTGCTTGCTGCTGCATGCAGGTGCGGGACATTTCTACTAACGAGGCGTGGCAGGATGCGATGCACCTGTCAGTGCCTGTGCTGGCAGTGCTGGATGAGCAGGGCAGCGAGGTACGAATTACATTACATTACATTATATGCTTCACCCAATAATTACATGCACACAACTGGCAGCTGGCGGGCCAATCACCTCGCGGGGTGTATTCTGTACGGTATGAGTTGAGGTAGCGTCAGTCAGGCGGTATAAAACTGCTGCTGGCATGCTGGGCTTTTGCAAATAAGACAGCGCCTCGTTCAGACGTCAGCACAGCCCTTGCCTCCTTCAAAGAGCTTGCAGAGTTGTGCTGGCAGTGCTGGATGAGCAGGGCGGCGAGGTACGCGCTGCAGCAGATGATCTTGGCTCGCATGATCAGCGCACGTCCCAGCTGAGATGCTTGGTTGGCACTGGGCCAATGCAGCGCCAGCAAAGTATCAATGTCATGTCTGACATGCTGTTTTGTGGAGGAACCAAGCATCACTCAATCAATCTTGAGAAGAATGCAGCACAGCTTGTGTTTCTTTTTATGACGGGTGCATTGGACAGTGCAGTTGCCTAGTTTTAAAAGTCACGGCTTTGCTTTGCGCACGCGCACCACTGTGCAGCTGACCAGACCTGCTGAAGTAAATTTCCTTTCCCCGGTTGCTGCTGTGCTGCAGGTGGTGCTGCCGCGCCCCCAGCCCCGGATAACTGCTGACAGGTTGCAGCGGCACTTGGAGGAGGCCCTGGCTGCTGTGGGTGCAGAGCAGCAACAGTAATGACTGCTGAACTCGTGTAGTTAACTGAGCTGCCTTGTGTTGGGTGTTATATTTTACCATCTATGTAAATAATCCCAGATCCCTGGTAACAAAGAACCTGTTGCAGATGATATCTGATGCGTGTGCGATCTCTTGTGGATTGGCTGCTGGCCCCTGAACATCAAGCTGCAGAGGCCGGCAGAGGTGTTGGTGCAGAGAGATGCGTCGTGTGATGAATGAAGCCAACTGTTACACACACACGGACTGCAACACCAACTGCAATATCTACTGGATGCCCTGGTGGAAACGATGCGCCCACTGCGGCTAGAGCTGACTGCACAGCATTGTGAAGCACTACAGCTGCCCATGTGCATTGCACACACTGCCAGCTGCTTCCAGGCGGGCCCAACACACATCACGAAAGATATGAATAAGAAAGTAACAAGCATGGCAAGCACGCCAGCAAGGTCCCACGCTGCATCTGCCCCAAAAAACACAACAACATCAACGCGTCACCGTAGCCACCGTAGTGATGACCAGGCAGATACACCTTTTCAATTCGCAATAATGCGGTGATGATGAAGCAAGCAACATCTGATCCGATCATCTGTTCATTTCCGTCCAATAAGCGGCTACAGCTGCCCAAATGCGCCTCGCAACAAATGCAGCAAACACATCAACACCCTTGGCAAGGCAACATCCCACTCGGCTGCTGCATCCTAGTGATAGTAGCGCCGCAACATGTCAACATACATCCTGTACAGATCATTGTCAGACGTGTCAGTCATGGTCAACGGGCTGTACAGTTCTGCTGTGCATATGTGCATACTTTTCAGACCCTATCATGGCAGAGCCGTGAACGCAACACGATTGGAACGGCGATCTGCAGTTGCATGCGGTGCAAGTGCACCGGTTGCAACCAGCCTCAGCATCAGCTTTCCAAGAAGATTCAGCAGCTGCTGCTGCAGCACCCCTGCAGGCACCAACAGTCGCCCACAAACGCTTTGCCCGCAAACACTACGCTGCTCATCATCACACAGGCCCTCCCCACCACGCGTTGCAAACATCACAACACCTGGAAACACTGGAAACACTCATCGCAGGCATCCCTCACATGCGCAAAACAGCTGTCTC
This sequence comes from Tetradesmus obliquus, assembly GCA_030272155.1. Lineage (NCBI taxonomy): Eukaryota > Viridiplantae > Chlorophyta > Chlorophyceae > Sphaeropleales > Scenedesmaceae > Tetradesmus > Tetradesmus obliquus. The sequence goes on along the minus strand of CP126197.1, from coordinate 2,945,971 downwards.
AGCTGCTTGAAGCACCTACAGCACAAGCAGCCACAACGCAGCACAAGCAGCCACCAGCAAGTTGCTGTCAGGCTGCTGCCGTCGAACCAAGCAACCCACCGCAAGCCGCCAGCAGCCAGCCGCAGCTGCCACATCTCTTGATCAATTCAAACTGGAAGCGCAGGTCATCTTCTGCCAATTCCTGAGCGCCTCAACATCCCTGCCCACGGTGCCCTCGAACACAGCCTGCTTCTTGCCCTGCAGCTGCAGCAGCCCTTTGCTCCAGGTTTCAGCCAGCCACCCCTTAGGCATCTTCTATCAACTTGCCGAGCGCCTCTGCATCGCGCCCCATTATGCGCTCGAAACTCGGCCTGCTCTTTTCATGCAGCTGCAGCCGCAGGAGCCGCCACTCAGACAGCCAGTAGCTGCGCAGCTTCTCTCTATCGCCTAGCCGCTTAACCGAACAGGACGCGCAGGTCATCTACTGTCAACTTGCCGAGCGCCTCAGCGTCCCTGCCGACTGTGCCCTCAAACACGGCCTGCTTCTTGCCCTGCAGCTTCAGGATGCGCTCCTCGATGGTGCCCGCAAACACCCAAACCCTCCGGCTGCACCTGCTGCTGGCACCGCTGCTGCTGCACAAACACACACTTTCCGAACCCCCATCTCCCTGCCAAAAGACACAGCTACTGCCGAACCAGCCCCACAAGCGATCAGCCAAACAGGAAGCGCAGGTCGTCCTCAGTCAGCTTGCCCAGCGCCTCAGCGTCCCTGTCCACCGTGCCCTCAAACACGGCCTGCTTCTTGCCCTGCAGCTTCAGGATGCGCTCCTCAATGGTGCCCGCAATAATGCCAAACCCTTCGGCTGCAGCTGCTGCTGGCACCACCGCTGCTGCACATACACACTTTTCAAAAGCCCATTTTCCTGTCAAGACACAGCAACCTGCCAAACCCGCCCCACAAGTGCTCAGCCAAACAGGAAGCGCAGGTCATCTTCTGTCAGCTTGCCGAGTGCCTCCGCGTCCCTGCCCACCGTGCCCTCAAACACGGCCTGCTTCTTGCCCTGCAGCTTGAGGATGCGCTCCTCAATGGTGCCGGCGATCACAAAGCGCGTGGCGGTCACGGGCTTGTACTGGCCCAGGCGGTGGATGCGGTCCTGCGCCTGCTGCTCCACAGCCTGCGGCATATGTATCAAGTGAAAGCAGGGGCAGGCAGCAAGTATGATAGTGAGGAGGGTGTGGTATGGGCTTGTACTGACCCAGCCGGTGGATGCGATCCTGTGCCTGCTGCTCCACGGCCTGCAGGAAACAATTGCAAGGAGGAACGGCAGCAGGATCAGGAATTACTGTAGGGGATACAGTAGTGCTGCGCAGAACTCTGCTGATGAACTGCCCCAGGCGGTGGGTGCAGTGCTGTGCCTGCTGCTCCACAGCCTGCTGCACAATATAACAAGAAAGCAGAGGCAGGATGTGAGGACAATGGTGAGGAGGGTGTGGTAATGGCTTGTACTGGCACAGGCGGTGGATGCGGTCCTGCGCGTGCTGCTCCACAGCCTGCGGCTTGGTAGAAAAGTAAGCAGCGGCAGAAGGTGACGGCGATGATGAGAAAAGTCGGTCACGGGCTTATACTGGCCAAGGCGGAGGGTGCGGTCCTGTGCCTGCTGCATGACGGCCTGCAGTGAGGCTGAACAGCGGCAGCGGAGTTCGAAACTTTGCAGCTTTTGCCAAGCATGACTACACAACACTGGCAACAAGCGCAAACATTTGCTCACCGGGTTCCACCAGGGGTCCATGAGCATCACGTGGCTGGCTGCAGTCAAGTTGAGCGCCACGCCGCCCGCCTTGAGGCTCATCAGGAACACCACAATGTCAGGGTCGCTGCTGGATGCCAACATACCTGCCGGATCTCAAAGAAGCTTGACAACACTGCATCATGCATCAGATCGAAAGATACACAACACAAACAGCGGGTAAACAAGCCAACAAACCCTGCTCACCGGGTTCCACCAGGGGTCCATGAGCATGACGTGGCTGGCCGCGGTAAGGTTGAGCGCCACGCCGCCCGCCTTGAGGCTCATCAGGAACACCACGATATCACGCCAACAGCAGAAGCCCATGCAAGCGCCACGACTGAAACTCGCATGTCCGTAACACAGAAAAACAAAAACATGACAATACTGCCAGATGCACCGGCGCGCACACAAGCTAGTAACTGCCTGCTGTGTTTGTTTGACAGATCAACTCACCGGGTTCCACCAGGGGTCCATGAGCATGACGTGGCTGGCTGCGGTTGAGCGCCACAGGTTGAGCGCCACATCCCCAGCCTTGAGGCTCATGAGGAACACCACAATGTCATGCAGCAGCCAAGTCCCATTCAAGGGACATGGCTAAAACGCGTTTGGTACACCGAAACCACAAGCATACAATACTGCCAGAAGCACAAGCGTGCCCTTCAACAAGCCATCAACCGCCTGATGTGCATCTTCAAAAGCTCAACTCACCGGGTTCCACCAGGGGTCCATGAGCATCACGTGGCTGGCTGCAGTCAGGTTGAGCGCCACGCCACCGGCCTTGAGGCTCATGAGGAACACCACAATGTCGGGGTCGCTGCTGAAGGCGGCGATGGTGGTGTTGCGCTGCTCCAGAGACATGCTGCCCTCCAGCTTCACACAGCGGATGCCCACCTGCGGTGCAACACAACCCGGTGCAGGTTCAGCCGTGTGACTGTAGAGTGTGCATGGCTGTGCGTCAGCAAGTGCAGCCGGGTTTCTGGAGTGCATGCTGCCGTCCAGCTTCGCGCAGGCCGCAGTTCAACGAACGGGCCCGGCAACTATATTTAAAGACCAGTTGACCCGCCTGGAAAAGAACAGTACACACAACACACCAACACATCAAGCATGTTCATGATTAGAAGAGCAGTTGGTTATTCATAAAGAGCAGTGCATACTTGTTGAATATCAACACCAATTAGGACATGATGCGCACCTGCTCCAGCCTGAATCCCACCAGCTCCAGCATGCTGGTGAACTGGCTGAACACAATCGCCTTGGCCCCGGGGTCGGCAGCGCGCATCGCCTCCAGCTCCTCACGCAGCGCCTCAACCTTGGTGGAGGACTGGAAGCGAGACCTGCGGCGATAAAGCGATGAAGATAGGTAATTATGATGTGGTGTAAATCAGCGCAGTTCAAGAGGTGGTGTGGGCATCGCCTCCAGCTCCTCATGCAGCGCCTCCACCTTGGTAGAGGCCTCTACCCCTAGGGCTGGAACCGAGACCAGTGCCAGGCATTCAAGCCCGTTCAAACATTGTTTGCAAGAGGATTGACAGGTGCGGTGCGCATCGCCTCCAGCTCCTCACGCAGCGCCTCCACTTTTGTTGAAGATTGGAAGCGGGACCTGCGGCGACAAGTGCAGCATGCACAGTTCAGTCCAGGCAGTGAAGCGCGCAGTTCAAAAGATGGGGTGTGCATCGCCTCCAGCTCCTCATGCAACGCCTCCACCTTGGTGGAGGACTGGAAACGGGACCTGCGGCGATAAAAGGATGAAGAGAAATATTTCAGTGTGGTTTGCGTCAGTGCAGTTCAAAAGATGAGGTGTGCATCGCCGCCAGATCCTCACGCAGCGCCTTCACCCTGGTAGAGGACTGGAAGCGAGACCTGCGGCCATAGTATTATGCGGCGAAGGCAAAGGCAATTTTTTGAGATCCTTGTTACAAGGTGTGGTGTGCATTGCCTCCAGCTCATCGCGCAGCGCGTGCACCTCCTTACTGCACTGAAAACAGCGCTGAGGAACTAATTGAAAGCAACTGTTGCTTCAGAACCCAGACAGCTGTCTTGCACATTGCAGAGTGGCACATTACTAGTGATTGTGTCTTGCACGCCACACGCATCCAATCAATCAGCCACCCACCTGTCGATGCGCGCAAGGATGCTGCTGGCCTTGACCCTCGCGCCACAGCTGCTGCCTGCACCAGCTGCTGCTGCTGCTTTGCTGCTGCGGGCCCCTGTTGCTGCTGCTGGTGGTGCTCCCGTGCGCGACAGGTCGATGGTGAGGGGCTTGCTGCACACAGGGCAGGCAGCCTGCATGGCAACACACAGCAGCGGGCAGGCAGCAGTGGCAGCAGCGGGAACAAATTAGGGCTTGCGCGTATCAAGCACCGATGCTTGCGATTCAAGATGCCTAGGTCTGTGTGCCGGAGCAGAACCACAAGCAGACAAAATCATCGAAGCGCGTGAGTGCAGGCGTTCTTGGAAACCAGCCTTCAAAGATTCAGCTCTGCAGCAACTGTACAGCTCAATCAACAACTAGTCAACATGCAGCAAACATTCTGAAAGCTCGGTGTGCAGTGTTGAGATGTCCACAACCCACCTTGTCCACGCTGTCGATGAACTCAGCCACGCAGCTCCTGCAGAAGCTGTGCCCACAGCCAGCAGACACCTCATCCTCCCGGGGGTCATGGCACAGCCCACAGCTGCCGTCATCAGCGCAGCTCAGCCCACCACCCTGCTGCTGCTGCTGCTGCTGCTGCTGCTCTGCGGCTGCAGTTTGATCGGCTGCAGCGCCGGCAGCGGCTGCGGCTGCTGCGGCTTCCTCTGCTGCGTCTGCTGCTGCTGCGCTGGCGGTGTTGGAGTGCACCACCAGGTAGGGGTGGTCCACTGCCTGGCGCAGCCTGCGCAGAAGACACCGACATGAACAGCTTGAGTAACATGAAAACACAAACGACATGAGCAAGACAAGGGACCAGCAAGCAACGACCAGCATGTAGCAACCCCACAGGGTCGCAGATCACAGCTGTCAGGCTTCAAGTCAAAAACCAGAACCCTCGAGCATATCCTCACCTGATGAGCAGGTCACAGATGTGCGGGTAGTTGTTCAGCAGCGTGCCCGCGGCCACGTGGGCGCCACATGCCCACACAGTCAAATATGACTCATCATGAGGCAACAGTCAAAGTCAATAAAATTAAACCCACCTGATGAGCAGGTCGAAGATGTGCGCGTAGTTGTTCAGCAGCGTGCCTGCTGCCACGTAGGCGCCAAAGGTGGCCCTGCTCTGCGTGTACAGCGCCTCGTAGAAGTCCGCCTCGCGGTCATCAAAGCGGCAGCGCCGCAGCACCACCGTGCTGCAGGGGCAGAAGAATAACAGCAGGGGATTGTGCAGCAGGCGGAGACACTTGCTAAACAACCGCCTTTGGCAGGAAACAACACCACGTGCGCATGGCTGCAGATATGCGCGCAAACTACAACATAAGACACACCAGGAGACACATCAAGAATGCACATGAACAGGTAACAGACACTGCTCACCGTGGCGGCAGCGCGAGGTCGTCTGCGCACTGCAGCTTGGTGCGACGCAGCAGGATGGCCGGCAGCAGCGTGTTGCGCAGCAGCTGCATCGCCACGCGGCCCTTGCCTGCGGGGCAGGGCAGGGCAGGGAGCAGCAGGGAGCAGGGCAGAGCAGGCGGCGGCAGCAACGGCAACTCAGCGCGCACACAAGGTCGACAAGCGAGAGCTGACGTGCGTGATTGCAGGAGCGCTCAGGTGGCATGGGAGTGCTGAGACACACGACAATCGCTACAAACATGCATTGCAAGGGCGTGCTTGTGGCCATGCAAAGCAAAAGATGCAACTACTGTTCTTGACAGCAACAACATTAGCATTTACAACCAAATTAGCCTTTACATTACTGTCAGGATTGTGCCTCACCCTGGTAGCCGTGGTACTTGATGGGGTTGGCCACGTGCCTGTTCCACCAGCAGTGGTGGCTCATGCGCGCGTGCGCGCAGCAGTCGCACGACGCGGGGTTCTGCGCGCAGCGCAGCACGCGAGGCAGCAGCAGGCAGCCGTCTGGCCTCTCATGACTCTGGGGACAGCAGCATAATAACTCAGTGTGCGAAGGGGCTGCAGATGCTGCGCAGAAGCATCAGCGCTCACAGCCAGGCTGGGCATGCCAGGTGCATTTGGAGCAGCAGCACAGCATGCCTCAGTGTCTGCTGTGTAGCTCTGGCAAGTCAAAATGCCAGGCCAACAGCACCACACAATTATCGTTTTGTTCTTTTTGATGTCACACTTCCAGCACCCCTCACCTTGGTGAAGGGGTAGTCCAGGCTGGCACACAAACATGATGATTGGTGACATGCGAACTGCATTTTCACTGACAACAACACAGCACACGCAGCAGCAACGCAGCGCCCAGCCCACCTTGGTGAAGGGGTAGTCCAGGCTGGCGCACTCGCACTTGTTGCAGAAGTAGTGCGCATAGGGGTAGATGCGCAGGAAGCGGATGAGGCTGTACAGCTCAGTCACGCGGTTCTGCAGGGGTGACACGACACGACAGCAGCAGCAGCAGCAGCAGCAGCAGCAGCAGCAGCCGCAGCAGCAGCAGCAGCAGCAGGGTTTGTAGGTCGCAACACTCTCTTTGCACACGCAGGAGGCAGCAGCAATCCACATGCACAGACAGGCTGCTCCTGCCTGGGTAAGTGGCAGGCGGACGCAAGAAACACCTGTTTTGACAAGGTTGGAGAATTCACATTCTGCATGGAAACACTGCCCTCTGTCCAACAGCTTGAAAAGGAAGTTATTTGCGACAACCTGCTCCGCACCTGCAGCGGTGTGCCGCTCAGCACCCACTTGTACTTGCTGGTCAGCGCGAACACGGCCTGTCTGTCTAAGGGTTACAAAAAGCGTAACAAAGCACCAAAGCCCAACCATTCTCACCTGCAGCGGCGTGCCGCTCAGCGCCCACTTGTACTTGCTGGTCAGCGCAAACACGGCCTTGGCGGTGTTGCAGGCGCGGTCCTTGATGCAGTGCGCCTCGTCAAGCACGATGCGCCGCCAGCGCACCTGCAAGTGCACAAACACAACACAAGGCATGGCTTTGACGACCTATTGCTAAAAGTTGTAGCCATGCGAGCTGCGAACGCGATTTTGCGGCACTGCGCCTCGTCTAGCACGATACGCCGCCAGCGCACCTGCAAGCAACATGGCATGCAGACGTCACTGTTCAGCCGCCAAACTGCACGACGGACACAGCAAGGATGCAGATGCAGTGCGCCTCGCCCAGCATGCGATCACATGCAGTGCGTGTGTACTACCTCCCCACGTAAACATCAACGCACCTGGTGCAGCGCGCTGACCGCCTCCGCCTGGCTGGCTGTTCAGCTGGCTTTGGTCAAACACAAGAGCAATGACAGAACATCAAGCCCTGCATTCGGTTGTTAAAGCGCGAAAGTTGCGAGCAGCGATTCTAAAATCGCGTCCAGCTCGCACCTGATGCAGTGCGCTGACCGCCTCCGCCTGGCTGGCTGCCTTGGCGCTCTTGGCCTTGGCAGCAGCAGCCTCCGCAGCAGCAGCGATCATCTTGGCGGCTGCCTTCTCAGCAGCATCCTGCAGAGCCAGAGACGGCAGCAGCAGCGGCAACGGAGACAGGGGCAGCAGCAATGAGAGTACAAATAGCAGCAACAGGGTGGGGTAAACCAGCAAAACAGACGGCTTTTATTGTGGAAACAACGCCATCCGCTGTGCATGCAGCAGCAGCAGCCTTAATCTGGTAAAATTACACCCGAATTCTTGTGCAGAGTAGGCCCAACATACCAGCAGCTGTCACGGCACTAACCAACAATAATCGTCACCTGCGGCAAGCGCCATGCAAGTTCTGCCACGATTCCATGGGACAAGCTGCACAACCTCCCCACCTGCTCAGCGCCGCCCTCCTGCAGTCGCTTTTGTGGATGGTGCAATACTACTCCCCCCCCCCCCCCCTCCCGCCCCCCCCCCCCCCCCCCCAAACGAGCACAAACAAATGCAGTCAAACCGGGATGAGCAAACACGCTGCACGACGTCCCCACATGCTCAGCGCCGCCCTCCTGCAGCCGCTTCTGCATGGCAAACCAGCTCAGCTTGGGCCGCCTGCTGCTGCCACCTGCCTTGCCCTTGCTGCCCTTGCTGCTGCCCTTGCTGCCACCTTTCTTTCCGCACCCATCCTCATCTTCATCCTCCTCTGCTTCCTCCTCATCCTCGCTGCTGTTGCTGACCTTGCCCTTGCTCTTGCTGCTGCCACGGCTCTTGCCGCGCTTGCTGCTGCTGCCGCCGCGCCCGACCGCCTTCTTGCCACGCCCTGCATCATCATCGTCATCAGATGATGACGAGTCAGCAGCAGCAGCAGCAGCCTCATCTGCATCTTCAGACTCCTGCTCCTCCTCTGCTGCTGGGTTGTAGTCATCTCCAGAGTCATCGTCAGAGCCAGCAGCAGCAGCGGCAGCAGCACTCGCGCTGCGGCGCCGCGCGGCAGGCTTGCTGCTGCTGCTGCTCTTGCCCCTGCCCCTGCTGCTGGTGATGCTGCCAGCGCGGCCACCTGCTACCTTGCGGCGCTTGGGCGCTGCAGTACAACAATTGCACGCACAGCGGCGGAAGAAAAACGGCATGAAAACACCATTTGTTGCAGGTAACAGCCCAACACGATGTTGAAAATGTCAAAAAGACTTGTCTGCTCCTAAATGTGGCACAGCCAGCACGTATACCACCAGCGACAACAGCAGCGGCAGCAACAGCAGCAACTTGTCATTGTCACCAGCAACGAGGGCAGCAGCAGCAGCAGCAGCAACTTGTCATCATCACCAGCAACACTTACCCTGCTCCTCCTCCTCCTCCTCTGTGCTCATTGCCTCCTCTTCCACCTCCTCTTCCTCTTCTGCTGCTGCCGCCTGCTGCTGCTGCTGCTGCCCCAGGCCCTTGCGCTTCTTCTGCTGCTTGGCCAGCGCCTCGCTCTTGTGTGCGTCAGGCCCACAAAAGAAGCGCAGATGCACGGGCAGCTTGGCCGGCAGGAACTTCTTGCCACAGTAGCTGCAGCATTAGCAGGCAAGAAGCAGCGTTTGTGGTTGGGTTTGTGCTTGGAGCAGGTGAGAGGCGTTGCAAGGAGGGTATGCGCAACAGATGTGTTTACATAGTCGCAGTGGGTCGCTGATGTGCATGCACGCATCATTATCTGCCAAATAGCCGCCGTATCCACCATGCACACTGTCCTCGCTGACAAGCCGCCACAAGCCCGGCGCTGCCCATCATGATCATCACACATGTACTCACCTGCAGGGCACCTTGGCGGGCATCATGGTGCGCCTGAAGTCGTTCTCAATGGTGCTGTAGGTGGTCAGCACCACGTCAGCAGCAGCAAGCTCATCAGGGCTGATGGACCCGCGCTTGGCGCCGTGGTACAGCACCACCTGCGGCGGTAGCAGCAGAAGTGGCGACAGAGTCAGCGTACATCATCAAGTAACTCCAGGGGCTGAAGCCTAATGATGCTGCAGAGGTTGAATCACAAAGCAGAAAATCTAACATTAGTCCACTGTCTGGGCTGCCTCTGCTGATTATGCGGGAAAGTTGGCCTACTGCACGATGTTGATGCTCCGTAATGCGGGTGTGCTGCACATTGTACATGCATGCATGCAGCCGCTGCACCTACCTTCACACTGCCTGGTGCGGTGTAGCGCGCAATCTCCTGCCGCCACTGAATAACAGCCACCACTGGGCAGATCACCAGCGTAGCCTTACAATAGCCTTTGGCATCCTCCTCCTGCTGCTGCGCCTCATGGCACGCAGCGCCCGCTTCACCGCCAGCATCTGCTGCTGCTGCTGCTGCTGCTGCTGCTGCATCTTTGCCCTTGGCCTTGGCCTTGCTGCTGCTCTTGGGCCCTCCCTTGTGGCAGCAGGAGCCGTGCTTGGCAAGCGCAGCAACAGCGGGGGTCAGAGCAGGCGTTGGGCTGCTGCCAGCAGCAGCTGGTGCGGCCGCTGCTGCTCTGAGACTGCCTGCAGCAGCTTCACCTGCTGCTGCCTTGTCATCTGCCTGAACTGCATCCTGCTGTGCATCTGCATTGTCATCGTCAGCAGCTGCAGGGCCAGCAGTAGTGCCACGCAGGCTGATCTTGAGCGCAGCGCCAGCTGCAGCTGCAGCCGGCTTGGCTGGTGACGCTGCTGCTGCTGCCGCTGCCGCTGCCTCTGCTGCTGTGAGGATGCGCGGGATATCACCATCGATGCGGTGACTCATCATGAGGCTGATGGCTTGGATGGTCTTGCCCATGCCCATCTCATCTGCTAGGATGCCACCACGAATGGGGCCCAGCTCCTGCAGCATTGAGATGTTATAAGAGTGTTGCAAAGTATTTATAATTGCAAAGTGGCAAGGTGACTCATCATGAGGCTGATGGCCAGGATGGTCTTGCCCATGCCAATCATCTGCTAGAATGCCACCACGGATGGGGCCCAGCTCCTGCAGCAATCCAAGTGTTACACAACATGTCACATTGCAAGATATAACAGTCATCCTTAGGACTCATCATAAGGCTGATGGCCTGGATGGTCTTGCCCATGCCCATCTCATCTGCTAGAATGCCGCCACGGATAGGACCCAGCTCCTGCAGCATTGAGATGTTATGAGAGTGTTACAAAGTATTATATATGTGCAAAGTGGCAAGGTGACTCATCATGAGGCTGATGGCCAGGATGGTCTTGCCCATGCCAATCATCTGCTAGAATGCCGCCACAAATGGGGCCCATGCAACGCACATGCGATATCTCGTGTACAAGGTGCACATACTATCCAATGAATGAGCAGCCTGAGCCGCAGCTGCCGCAGCAGTAGCAGCAGCAGCACCCCGCACCTGCTTAAGGCCCCAGGCCAGGAACTGCTTCTGGAAGGGCAGCAGCGGCAGCAGCACCTCAGGCGCGGGCTCCGCCACGTCAGTGCACTCCTGCAGTAGGAGCGGCAGCAGCAGCAGCAGGTAGATGTACGGGGCATGCGGAACAAAGCAGACAAACTACTGCGCTTACAAGAGTGTCCGGATAGATGCAACCTGACCATGCCGTGTGATGATTCATCAGCTGGGCTGCGGCTGTTGCTTGCAGGTGTCGATGCTGCTGAGTCAATCACAGGAGTGCTGTGCAGCAGCAGCCAACCACCATCTGCTGCTGCTGCTAGGTGACCTACACGTGCATGTGCCGTACAACCCTCAGCATGCATCCACCAGTCTAGTCACAACATTTTGCAGTCTTACATGCAAAGTTGTGAGTTCTCTGTCAACGGCTAGCACCGCCTCTCACCTGCAGTGCGGTCACATCTGGGTCTTCATCTACAGCCGCCTCAGGCTCCCCTTCAACACCAAAAGGACCCCAGACATTGCCCTCATCATCATCAGCAGCAGCAGCAGCCTCTGGCTCCTCAGAGTTTGCTGCTGCTGCTGCTGCCTTCTTCTTCCTGACCCGCTTGGGCTTTGCAGCTGGCTCAGCTGCTGCCTCAGCACTGCCATCACCAGCAGCAGCAGCAGCAGCAGCAGCAGCAGCAGCAGCGCCGCGGTCACCTCCACCCCTACCCCTACCCCTGCCACAACCCCTGCCCCTGCCCCTGCCACTGCTAGGCGCCTCAGCAGCTGCTGCTGCTGCAGCAGCGCCTTGATCTGCCTCTGTGCGGTAGTAGCCACTGCCCCAACTGCCTTCCTGCCTGAACTCAAACCCGGGCATAGAGCCATCAAAGGCATCAGCAGCAACAAAAGATGGGAAGCCGCTGCCGCTGCTGCTGCTGCTGCCAGCCCTCCGCCGCCGCTTGGGTGCAGGTGACTCACCAACCACCTGCACGTCATCATCATCAGCATCACCTGCTGCTGCTGCTGCTGCTGCCACCTCGGTCACCAGCACTACATCACTGCCAGATGACGCTGCTGCTGCTGCTGCAGGTGTGGCTGATCTGCGTGGGCGGCTAGAGCTGCGGCTCCTCCCCTTGCCTGCTGTAGCTTCTGCTGCAGCAGCAGCACCTGCGGCAGCAGCAGACGCATCAGCTGTATCAGCAGCTGCCGCTGCTGCCATGTGTGTCGGTGTGCCAGGCAGCTCTAAGGCTCCATCACTGCCAGCAGCAGCAGCTGCTGCTGCTCTGCTGCGTCGGCGCTGCTGCTGCTGCTTTTGCTGCTGCGGCATGACTCGCAGCGGTCTCCCTGAAGGAGGCATGAAATCATCACCCTCCCCATCACTATCAAGCAAGCCGACAGCTGCAGCTGGCCCTGCTGCTGCTGCTGCTGCTGCTGCTTGCTCACCCTCGCTTGCGCTGCCTTCCTCACTGGCAGATGACTCAGCGTAACTCTTGGCAGCAGCAACTTTAGCAGCAGCAGCACGGCTAGGCCTCCGCGGCGGCTTGCTGCTGCTCCTGCCACCAGCTGGCTGCGCGTCTGCTGCTGCTACTGCTGTTGCTGCCGCTGCTGCCGCTGCATCCAGATCTTCTGTGGAGGCTGCTGCTGCTGCTGGCAGAGTGGTGCTCCTGCTGGTCACTGTGCGGGTGCGAGCACCGAGTGACAAAGCAGGCGGCAGCACTCTCGGGCCCTCCTGCAGAGATGGCGTCACTACGCTTGCTACAGAAGGGCCCCGCTGCAGCTGCACCTGCAGCTGCGCCTGCTGCTTGCTTGCTGAGTCAGCTGCTGCTGCTGCTGTCTCCTGCTGCTGTGCTGCGGTTGGGGTGCTGCTGCTGCGTGTGCGGCGCATGCTGCTGCTGGGGTCTTTTGGGGGCAAGGTCTTGCCTGCTGTGCTCCCCATGCCTGCTGCTGCTGCTGCTGCTGCTGCGTCTGCAGCTGGCAGCAGCAGCTCTGGCGTGGAGCGGCTAGCTGAGCGGCGCCGCATGCTGCTCATGCTTGCTTACAGGAGCTTGCTTTCAGGAAAGCAGCAGCTGCTTGTAAGCAAGCACGATGATGCACAGCTCCTGCTTCAGCGCTTCTTGTTGTGGAGAGTAAAAATGTGCTGGTGCTCAGCCTGGGAAATGGTAGGTGGTTGGTGTGCGGCAGAAGGGTTCACGAGGTGCATGTCAATGAAAGGGGATGTATTATTTATGCGGCTGCAGGTCGGAGAAGTGCTTCACATGCTCTGGGTGCCCCCTGCCAGGCTGCTGCTGTAAGGTGTGGTGACAGCCACAAACATGATAGTGATGTGGTCATGGCAGCTCCCTCAGACACGTGCACGGCCTCGCATACACTATGAATAATGGAATAGAAGAGCTGCACAGAGCCCGAGGGGCTCGGGCGTATGAGAATTCATCCCAAGGTGTGCTTTGGCGCGCCCATTTTGTAACCCCGGATCGGCAGACATGCAAGCCCAAGAGCTCACCTCAATGATATAATCAAACGTACTTGACGGCCTTGCGACCGCTGTCAATGCGTGGCGTCGTTCCGATTATGCAAAACAGGCTACACCAAGCTTTCAGCTGCTGCCAGCAGCCTGGTACCGTCTGATAAAACTGCATGCAACAGCTACACCTCCAGTCTTCTCTTACACAGAACCAGCTGATCCAAGGCTAGGACCCCTCTGCTTTGCTGCCTGCTGTGCATGGGTTGTCAGTTGTTACTCTGACTCCCTGCATCCCGGTGATTCACCCGCTCATTGTGTAATCCGCCACGGTTTCTGCTGCACCTTGCTTCTTGGTGGAACGCATGTGCTCATGAAAGTAGACGAGTCGCTACGAGCTGCAAACTTGAAGGCGTTCGACCCACACCGCTTATCTCTTGACGGTGCCTGCTGAAATCATTAGGTTGACCTATTGTCGGAGTTGGTACAATGGTTCGCGTGCGCTGTCTATCGGCAGTGCAAGATCTGCTGCTGCAGTCACCTGCTCTGCAGCAGACACAGCAGCAGCTGCCTAGCCTGCTAGATGGCAGCCTGCTGCAGCGGCTACACAGCAGCTTGTTCAGCAGTTTAGCAGGTGGCCATATCGTGTCTGCTGCAGCAGCAGCAGCAGGCGCACAATGCAGGAGCAGCAGCACACTACCCATCCAGCAGCAGCAGCAGCAGCAGCAGGAGCAGCAGCACCTGCCGGGTTGCTGGCAGCAGAGCCGCTCCTATGCAAGGATGTCTCGCCCTGGCCAGCGAAATGACAGGTCACGCCAAGACAGCTACCAGCAGCAGCAGCAGCGGCAGCAGCAGCAGCAGCACCTGCCGCAGCTGCAGCTGGGCAGGCAGCAGGGCAACTGCCTGCCTACGCATACACTCTGGCAGCAGCAGCATGAAGCTGAGGATGAGGAGGCCCAGGCAGACCCATTCAAGGAAAAAGACCCGCTGCTGATCAACCCGCGGCAGGTGAGAGCACACAGCAGCACACAGTAGCACATAGGAGCACACAGGAGCACACAGTAGCACACAGGAGCACACAGCAGCACACAGCAGCACACAAAAGCATAGATTACCAGAGCACATGGAGCACTGCTGCTATGAATGAGGGCCCCTTGCAGGACTCACAGGCAGCACATGCCGACTTGCCGCAACGTTGTACTCTCCCACCGCTTGGCATGTGGACGCCGGGTTTGATCCTGTGCTGGAGAGCCGCTGCTGCTGCGGCTGCTGCTCGATTAGTTGTGTGTATCTACATTGAAAACATATAACGCGATATGTGTGCTGTGTCCTGCAGGTTGACGGCGCGTACGACCCTGTGCTGGAGGAGCCGCTGCTGCTGCTGCTGCTGCTGCTGCTGCTGTGCTGTGCTGTGCTAGATGTGTGGTACTCATCTTGAACTCAACACACGTATGGTTGCTTCTATCTGTCCTGCAGGTTGACGGCGGGTTTGACCCTGTGCTGGAGGAGCCGCTGCTGCTGCTGCTGCCCGATTGGTGGTGTGTATCCATCTTGATTCATAAACGCGATGTGTGTGCTGTTGGCTGCAGGTTGACGGCGCGTTTGACCCTGTGCTGGAGGAGCCGCCGCTGCTGCTGCTGCTGCTGCTGCTGCTGTGCTGTGCTAGATGTGTGGTACTCATCTCGCAACTCAACACACGTATGGTTGCTTCTATCTGTCCTGCAGGTTGACGGTGCGTATGACCCCGTGCTGGAGGAGCCGCTGCTGCTGCGCCAGCAGCTGGAGGGCAGTGCGCTGCCCAACGAGTTCAAGCGCGCCCACTTCATCAGCCCGCACTGGGACGAGATCCTGCTGGACGTCAACAGGACGATTCAAGTGACCAAGGGAGGCAAGGTGAGATAATGCTTTTGTCTCGCTAACAGTGTTTACTTTGAACAGTCACCCCGCACTGGGACGAGATCCTGCTGGACGTGAACAGGACGATTCAAGTTACCAAGGGAGGCAAGGTGAGCAGTCTGTAAGGCTTGCGGCAGCCGCCACTGCATTGGTTATGTCGACATATGCAGTAAGCAGTCAGCCCGCACTGGGACGAGGTGCTGCTGGACGTGAACATGAAGGTACAGCTCACCAAACAGGCAAGGTGAGGTGCTGCCTGCAGCACCAGCTGCATCTATTGATGCGCTAACAATCTCTGCAGATGACAATGTGCGGACAAGGTGTTGCTGGACATGAATCGTACCATGGTGAGACCTGCGGCATGCATGGATTATGTCAACAGTATTCAGCGCACTGGGATGATCTGGGATGGAGTGTCTTCCTTGCCACCCTGCCAAAGTTTCAATGTGCAGGTGGAAACGCTGCACGCGCTGGTGGTGGTGGGCAACCACGAGGCCTTCATGAGCATACTTAGCAGCCCCCAACTCTCGCCGTCTAACTGTAAACCCTCGCCAACTTGCCAATGTGCAGGTGGAGACGCTGCATGCGCTGGTGGTGGTGGGCAATCACGATGGCCTGCTGGGGGTGGGGCAGCACAGCGGCAAGAACATCCAGAAGGTGATGCTGGATGCACAGCTCAAAGCCTACCACAACCTGGTGGCCATTCCACGCTACAGGGGGCACACAGTGTACCACCCGATAGACCTGACAGTGCGCAAGGTGAGGCGAGTGCCAGCAGCAGCAGCAGCAGCAGCAAGCGGGTGAGAATGCAGAGGAGGGGTGCGCCGGGCTGTGTAGCAGCAGCAGGGCGTTCTGAGCAGCAGCAGCAGCAGCAGCAGCAGCAGCAGCAGCAGTGTTGTCTCAGGCGCGAGTGTGACGGTAAGAAGGACGTGCACTTATTCCAGCGGTGCACTGTGCTGCATCACTGCTGCAGCACCCTTGTGTAGCTGCTGCGTATTTACGGCCCAAATTCGTGCTGCTGCATCTTCCCTGCTGCATGCGCTGCTGCTTTGCTGCGCAGATCTGCATGCAGGTGTGGCTCTGCTGAAAGATCTGCTGCATCTGCCTGTGCTGCCACATTACATCACAGATCCGCATGCAGGTCTGGCCTCGTGAGCTGGGCTTTGGTGTGACTGCCAACCCTGTGGTGACGGAGCTGTGTGACCTGGCGGGCATTGACAACGTGACAGTCAAGGTGTCCGGCAACCGCAAGAATGTCCGCAACCTGGTGCAGGTGGGTCGGCGTGCGGTGATGATGTTATTTTGTTAGTAAAGGTGCTGATATGGTGGTGCGTGGGTGTGGCGCAGGGAGATGCAGGGGTTTGGGGCGCCCGTGCGAGCTAACATTCTTAGGCTTTGGCGTGACTGCCAACCCTGTGGTGACTGAGCTGTGTGACTTGGCGGGCATCGACAACGTGACAGTCAAGGTGTCCGGCAACCGCAAGAACGTCCGCAACCTGGTGCAGGTGGGTCGGCGTGCAGTGATGATGTTGTTGCTGTTAGTGAGGGTGTTAGTAGGGTTTTTTTTGCAACGTTGGGTGAGGTGCTATGAGTTTTGGGTGTGGGGCGCCTGTGTGAGGCATCTACTTATCTTACCTTTGATTTATAGATTTGGTAAGGGAGCTGCTAGGGCTGACGGCAGCAAGTGTCAGATGCATGCAAGGAATGTTTGCGCACCTGCAGCTGGGTGCCTGCCAAGCAGCAGCAGCAGCAGCAGCAGCAGCAGCGCTGCACTCAAGGGTTTCGGCGCTCTCATGTTCCTGCCCCGCACTTTTGTCGAGGTGTGCCTTGTGGCAACTGGTGCTGCTTGCGCTGCTTGTGACTCTGACTTCCGGCTGTCATTTGGAATCTCCCTGCAGGTGTTTGTGGAGGCGATGAGCAACCAGTCGCTGCCGCATGACGGCGTGGAGGGCACTGGCGTGTACATGCGGGAGGTGTACGCAAAGAAGTTGCCGTGTGGGCTGCGGCGTGGTGTGGATGTGCCATGATGTGCAAGAAGATCGTGTAACAAAACAAGCAGGATCAAGAAGGCAGTAAGTTGCCTCTCCCCCACAGACGGCGGTACTGATGCTGCCCTGGATGTTAGGAACAGCCAGAGCACTGACGCATGAATGTGAGGAGTACTGGATGGAGGGGTCTCAAAATGGTGCTCCATACGGGGCTCGAACCCGTGACCTTGGGCTCATAAGACCCACGCTCTAACCGACTGAGCTAATGGAGCTGTCGGAGCAAGAGGAAGCGGATGGAGACTGCAAGTTTTGCAATTAGAGATTGTGAAACCGTCTGAAGAACGCAAAAGTGTTATTTTTCAAATAACGGAAGTCGAACCGTCAGAACTAAATTACTGTTTGCACAGCTGATCTCAATCCCTGAAACGCCTCTCAATAACTTCACTAAGGTGTGGTCATTAATTCACGTGATTTTGATACCGGAATACGACCTGGCAGATCAGCGACTCAAAGTCGGTGGCCGCAACGTCAGTCAGCAGCAAGACCCTGACGATCTCATCTTCACTGCGCTCCAATGCAAAAGTTGTCTTCCACCAAACTCTGCGCATTCTATGGCCTGGCGCATTCTACGGCCTGGCGGCAGCTGCCTGCTGCATCTCGCTGCCCGGAGAGAGAGGCCGCAATTAGTCAGCATGTCAGCTTGATGAGCTCGCGACGCTGTCCATCTCAGTGTCACCAGAGCTCTGGCAGCCGATTTCATCGCCGGCTTGTCAAGCAGTGCTGACTCAGCCATGTGACAACTTGTCACTCGAAGGTGGTCTTGTGGTCTGGCCCTCACACGCCTGGCACTGGTGAAGGAGGAAGTGCAGGGCAGTGTTGAGTAGCACATATGAATTCGAGTCCCTGCTTGCCGGGTGCTGCAACAGCCGTTTTCTGTGGCACCAGGCCCCAGGTTCACCTGGTCAGCAGCACTGCTGACCCACTCAGCCACTGGGCAGCTGGCAGCCCGGCGAGTGGGCCTAATGGGCATCATCACTGCAAGCTGGGATCTCATACTTGAGTCAAGTCTGACTGCCAGTAAAGCTGGGTTCTCAAGCAGATGCAAGCCTGTCGAGCCACAGCAATGACGCAGTTGCGCCGTTTCTTATCAGCGGCAAGAGACGCAGCGTCCTTTCACTAGCTCTGCAACCTACTGCCGTACCCTCCAGAAGAAGGAGAAGCAGGAGTGGGGCGCACTCGACACAAGTCGACGGATGTAAGTACAATTAGTCGTTACAGGTGCCCGCCATGACAAACAACCAAGCCATGTGTGATGGAGAGCCACCGCAGGGCACTGCGCAGCGCCACACATGTCCACGAAATGCATGTGAAGATGCCACCAGCCGGCATGTGGCGCTCACAGTCAGCCACAACCAGCGGCTGCAACTCAACAGAGCCCCTACAGCATGCCAGCCACAGGACAGCGGCACCAGCAAGCTCAACGGCAGCACACCGGAGCCTTTGCACATGCACACTCATCGCGGGGAGGTCACAGCTGTCATGCCTGGTCAACAGCATGCATGCAGAACACACTGTGCGACACAGAACACAGCGCATTGCCAGGTAGCATACTCTGCGCATGCGTCCTAGAGCAAGCTGCAATGCCTCACCGTTGCCATGCATGCTGGTCCAGGAGCCCATCTGCTCATGCATGTGCATCAGAAGCGCCATGCACAGGCAGGTGGACACACCAGAGTACACCGGTGACACCAAATCAGTGCAACATGCCTGATGCTGTGCAGTACCACATGGTACTACCGCCTGCTGCACAGCAATGCCATCATGCACCCGCGTGGCCACACAGCTCTCAAAGACATGCACAGCCCGCATCATAACACGACAAAGCACACCAGGCAGCAGCCTCATACATTGCGAAGAGTGAGCCTGCTGACCAGGCACCACTGCACACATAGTATGCATGGCAGGTGCCAGGCTGAGGACAACACATGCAGGCATGGTATAAGGGGACCGAGGTGTGCGTATGCATGATGCGCCACAACCCAGCACCTGATGCACACCCAACGCTGCAGGTGTGCTGCTGCATGCTTTGCATGTACTGTGCCTCGCTCTCACGCATGCTTGCAAGCATGCATGGCTCGCTCATGCCCTGCAAAACACAGGTGTCCCACAACTTACTTATGACGTGGCAAGCTATGATCAGCAAGCTGGGAGTGTTGCAGCACCCTAAACAAGTGCAATCACAGGCACTAGTAAAAGCCAGGTTCTGCCAGCTCTACAAGTAGCAGCACCTGGCAGTGCAGCAGCACAGGCACGAACTGACAGCAGTACGGCAGTGCAGCACTTTGGAACCTTCAAACACCTAGCAGTGCTTCTGCAGCACAGCACAGCAGTGAAGCTCTCAAGCAGGACTCGCCCCGCTTTGTTAAAGGAACACAAGATAAGCGCTAGCTGCCGCTGCGTCACTCCCTACAACACAGCCTCAGACAAAGTGTCAGTGCTGTGCCTGCAAACAAGTGGCTGCATTGACTGCAAGCAGCAGCTGTGAAGGGGTCCAGCAGTAATCTGCGGCCCTTGCCCGTTATGCCAGCTCAACCGCTAATTGCCAACAAGTCGCAACGCCCTTTCAGGCACCATTAGCTAGACATCTGCTGCATGTCCTGGAGTGTGCTGTGCAGTACTGGCTGCTTTGCTGGTGATGCCACCGACAGTGGATGGTGGCCAGTGGTTGGTGAGTGTGCCAACTACCCTGTAAGCCAGACCAGTGTAACATCACCGTTGACAACACGCACCTGCATGCACAGCTGGCACAGCAGCGGCGCATGCACCAGCGCTGTGGTCCCCAGAGCAGCAGCATGTCATGCACAGTGCACCGGCACACATCAGAGGTATGTATGCAGCGCAGAGCACAGCGCAGCCCCAGCGATTGCTGCATCGCACAGCATGCATGGCTGATTTGTTGCAAGCCCTGCTGTGATCAGGCAAATGCAGAGACCACACGGCAAAAACCCCGCCACGAGCGCACACATGTAGACGCACCAGATGGGCGGTGGCCTGCTGAGCTGCTGCCAATCCACATTGTGGGCACGAGCAAGTCCACACACTTGGCCTGTAACAGCTGTGCAGCATGCAATGATGTTGACTGGGCAGCCAACCTGCACACGCCATGCACAACTCCACACAGGCAGGACAGAAGCACACTGCTAACTGAGAGCCAGAGCACCAACAATAACAACCGTAACATGGCAAATGGCACACACCTGCACGCACTGTCCACACTAATAAATGACGCGCGCATTGCGCGGGAGCAAAACTGCTGCAACGCAAACGCGCAGGATGCACAGGCAACCAGCAAATGTGCATGACCACTGCCACACACGCAAGGCAGCACAGCGGTAAGGTGCAGTTGCACTAATTTAAACCAGCAACTGTCACATCTACTGTGGATTCCAGCCACAGGCTGGCTTGCTAGTGTGCTGCTGCACGCTTGCTCCGATAGCTGGAAGAGCAAGGGCCGCCACCGCCGAACCAAAGCAGCAATATGCTTGTTGGTAGAGCAGCAGGGTGTCTGCAAGCAGCAGCACGCAAAACAGATGACGCTACTGCTGGTGCAGACTGCATGGCACCGTTATAGACACTCATACACACGTCGCCAGCCCAAAACATGTCAGAGACGAGACACACTGCAACCAGCAGGCACAGAAGTCAGCCGCATGCCCAGTGTTGGGCCGCAACCTTCAGACAAATGACTCGCAAAAACAATCCATGCACATATGAAAAGACTGTATATACGTATGTCACCTACTGCCTGTAATTTCCAACCCTCTCGCCGGCCCGTAACATCTACATACCAGCACCCGTCAGGTCACACAAAAGATACACAGCGAAAGACAAAGTCAGCGGTCACAGACACACTCCCATCACCCGCTGTCGGCGGCAGCAGCAGCAGCAGCAGCAGCTGTACCATCAGCAAGCACTCCTCACGCGCCTGTACACATCAAGCGGGGAGGGTGCAAGCTGCTGGCTGCACATGCACAACACTTCACCACTGCTGGCTGCAGGCAGCACTGCCAAGCAAGCTCGAGCTCGAACTCTCTCAGCTGCCTGCTGCTGCTGGCTGCACAAAGAGCACTACTTCACTGCCGGCTGCAGGCACACCTCCAGCAAGCAAAGCTCAAGCTCAAGCTGCCTCAGCTGGCTGCACTCATGGCAGTAGCGCCGCCGCCTGCATCGCTGCTGCTGCTGCGTGCACAAACAGCACTATTTTGTACTGCCAGCTGCAGGCACCCTCAAGCTGCCTCAGCTGGCTGCATCCATGGCAGTAGCGCCGCTGTTTGCGTCGCCGCCTGCTGCCATGAAGTCTGCTGCTGCGCCTGCTGCTGACCCCTGCCCGGCCACCAGGACATCCTCATCAGGCTCGCCCTCCTCCAGCAGCATTTTACATGCTTGTGCAGCACCAACGGCCGCGGCTTCTGCTGCTGCTGCTGCATGCAGATAAAGCACTACCTCACTGCCAGCTGCAGGCACCGAGCAGCCACCGAGAAACCTCAGCTGGCCGCATCCATGGCAGTAGCGCCGCTGTTTGTGTCGCTGCCTGCTGCCATGAAGTCTGCTGCCGCGCCTGCTGCTGACCCCAGCCCAGCCACCAGGTCATCCTCATCAGGCTCGCCCGCCTCCAGCAGCATCTTGCCGCCGCCTGCTGCCCCTCTGCTGCCCGCAGTGCCCCACATGTCGTCTGCTGCATCCACCTGCAGGCAGGGTGAAGGCACAGCACGTGCAAACATTCGTGTCAGCATTTCAGCATATGGTGTGGCACAGCAGCATCTTGCTGCCACCTGCTGCGCCTCTGCTGCGCCTCTGCTGCCGGCAGCGCCCCACATGTCGTCCGCTGCATCCACCTGCGGTTTGAGGAGAAGGGGTGCAAACAACAGTAAGGAAGCATGTGACAAGACATCGACGTGCAGCGGCGCACCGGCTCGCCCAGCTGCTGACGCTTGCAATCACCCCCTTCAAGCCACATTCGCAAAAGCCGTCATTGATTGCGAGCGCTGTCCTCCAACACACTTCAGTGGCTGAGCACTCAACAGATAAAATAAATAACACAAAATAACATAACACAATAACAACATGTCGCCGCCCACCTGCATGTCCTCGCGCTCCTCCTCCACCGCCAGGCACGGGTACTCGCTGCACTGACATTTCGCAAAACCTCTTTGACAACCATCACCACAATGTGAATTAACAGCTGCGACAAAAGTAACAGCAAGGTAACAATGTCATAACGTCCCACCTGCATGTCCTCGGGCTCCTCCTCCACCGCCAGGCGCAGGTACTCGCTGCGCGCAAACCTGTCCCAGTCGCTCAGCACCTGCCCCTCCTCACCCAGCTGCTCAGCACGCAGCGCAAAGGGGTCCCTACATTTGAAGAGAGGCATCAAACAGGAATACATGAGATGATGTAGAGAGGTGCATGCATGCGGGTGCATAATGGTCCTCGCCCAGCTGCTCAGCGCGCAGCGCAAAGGGGTCCCTGCAGCACAGCAAACACATGACACACAGCATACAGTCAGTTCTAACACCAACCAAGTATACGGATGCCTGAGTCGGGTAGCACACTGATCGCGCGCGTTGACAGCAATCATCGCTGCATATGCAGCACAAACACCATGTCAACCAGCGCTGTGACATACAGGCCTCCATCCAAGCACTCGTAGGCCATGAACTTGCGCGTGTCCACCGGCATGCCACGTACACGTCATATCATGCAGGCCCACACACGCACGCTCCCAGCTGAACACAAACACATGGCCTAGTCCGCGCACCTGTTCTCGTAGGCCATGAACTTGTGCATATTCACCAGCATGCCACCTACACGTCATGCTATATGCAGGCCCACGCACGCACGCTCCCAGCTGAACACAAACACATGGCCTAGTGCCCGCACCTGTTCTCGTAGGCCATGAACTTGTGCAGGTTGAAGAGCGTGTTGAAGAGCAGGCTGCTCTGTGGGCGCGTGCGGCGCACGTCAGCCAGCGTGTAGCAGCCCTCGCGGGCTGGCTGCAGCATGTCGTGCAGCTGGCACAGCACGTCCTCAAACAGCACCGGCTCCTGCAGCGGCAAGAAATAATGTGTTACATCGATGACATCACAGCGGTCAGCTGAGCTTTGTGTATGTCGTGCTGCTGGCACAGCACATCCTCAAGCAACACCGGCTCCTGCTGGGGCAAGAAAGAATGGAATGACACCAGAAAGCACAATTGCACGTGCTCCTGACAGGGTTCTGGCCTGACAAAAGATGGCAACAGACCGGGCAAGCATCATGGTGCTGCAACAACGGGTCTCAGATGCACAAACAAAACCAGTTGCAATCAGCAGCAGCAGCAGCAGCCCTCACCTGACTGAGCCCCTCCAGGCGCTTCATCTGCTCCTCATAAAAGTGCCACATCTCGCTGGGCGTGATCACGCCGTCACAGTCCAGGTCGGCACACCTGCAGTGAGGCACACGACAAGAGAAAGCAGCAAAGTAGACAGCTTTGGTTGACATTACCTTACATGATACGGCTGAAACTGGGTGTGATCACACCGTCACAGTCCAGGTCGGCGCACCTGCAGCAATGCACAGAATAGCAAGCAGCAGATACGCAGTCAGCATCCACGGTATGAAAATAACACAGCCACACTCGAGCGTCATCACGCCGTCACAGTCCAGGTCAGCACACCTGCGGGGCGATGGAGAAAAGAAGACCAGCCAGAATGAAGCAAGCAGACGACAACATGCATACTCAGCACGTGCAAAACCTTCCGCCCCAGTAACACGTGCTTCGAGGAGTATGTACGCATGTCATGCCAACCCTCCTTTCATTGCATGTGCTGCACTAGCACTGGAGCATTACCGCAAGCAGCACACATCACAGACACTTGCCAAGGAAGCAGCGATTGCTTATACCCCGCGCATCCCTAACCACCACGCCCGCACAGGCGTGGGGCATCATGGACACTCCGGCTATGAGCAAGTGCTGCTCCTGGGCAGGTGTTTGTTGCAGGCTGGGCGGCACTCACTGAGAGCTGCAACACCAGATTGCAAACCACTAAAGGCTGAGATGCGACCGGTCGGCTACCAGTACAGCATCTGCTGCCTGCTGGCATCAGTCCATTCAAGCTGCACCTGCACACAAGCCTCAGGCAGATTGCGCTTCAATACCACGTCCACCCCTGCACGGTGGATGTGGTGTTAAACCGCCATCTGCCTGAGGCTTGTGCGCAGGTGCAGCTTGGACGGACTCATGCCAGCTCAACACTGCGCATGAGGTGCCAAGGGGGGGCAAGGACATGCAGTGCAGCCGCAACTCGTGATTGTGCATTCTTGACATCTGCTGTGCTGTTGCAGGCTCTCCAGCTGCCGCCACTGCAGCTGCTGGCAGGCGGCTGATTCTCCTGCTCATCATCATCAGTGGCAGGTTGGATGTCTGAGCTGCGAGAGCGTTCACTCTGACAGCTAAGACATTCCACCTGATAATGATTATGGTGAGCAAGAGAATCAGCCGCCAGCCAGCAGCTGCAGCAGCAGCGGCAGAGCCTGTGCACAAGCAATAGATCCAACCAAGCACCACACACTGCCATGCAGCCAGTATCGGACGCATGGGGCTCTCGTAACTTTCTTGCGCTCTGAAGTCGGTGCTGAGCCCAAATCCCCATTCGCATGCCCGCATGCCCAATACGTCACTTGCCCACGCTTCATCCACACACCGCAAAATTGCAGTGACCGCAGCGCGCCACAAATCTCGCTCCGAAGCTCTCCCAGGTCGCTTTTCATTCCACACAAAATGGCACAGCCTAAACTGCATTGCTGGACACACAGCTGCCGGCGCACACACCACCCCACCGCCCTGCATCCAAATCTACAACACTCAATCCCCAACGACACTATCACTTATCTCTCCACAACCACAACCACGACCACGATGGTCAGCCGCCGCACCTGAACCAGTACTCCATGGCGGTCTCAGTGGTCTTGTCCTCCTCGCTGAGGATGAACCACACAAAGTCCTCGTAGCCCATGCGCCCCGGCACGCCGCTGCTGAACTTGCGCGGCGCCTGCAGCAGCAGCAGCAGCAGCAGCAGCAGCAGCAGGACAAGCACCGTCGCAAACAATATTAGTCAGTCTGAATTTTACTATCCTCGCAGCCCATGCACCCCGGCAGGCTGCTGCTGAACTTGCGCGGCGCCAGCAGCGGCAGCAGGGCAAGCAACAGCGCTCACACAAATCAGTCCAAAGCCAGGTCCTCGGAGCCCATCATGCCTGGCACGCCGCTGCTGAGGTTAAATCAGAAGACACCACACAACTAAAGTGTGAAGACATCAAACTACATATCATGAACATACGCAAAAAAGTTGATTTCAATAAAACCCACCTCCTCGAAGATGCGCTCAACAATCTGGTAGGTCAGCGCGCAGTTGGCGTAGCGCGCCAGGTCAGCGCGCTCCAGGCTGAAGTCGTGGTCGCCATCAAGCTCCCAGAACTTGCAGTACACCACGTAGAAGTGCTCATAGCTGAAGTAGCGGGGAACCCTGCACAAGCAAAGGCGAGACAGTGAGGCAAGCAGGCAAATAAGCAGGCAGGTGAGCTCCCAGAACTTGCAGTACACCACGTAAAAGTGCTCATAGCTGAAGTAGCGGGGGACCCTGCACAAGCAAAGGCGAGACAGTGATGCAAGCAGGCAGATAAGCAGGCAGGTGAGCTCCCAAAACTTGCAGTACACCACGTAGAAGTGCTCGTAGCTGAAGTAGCGGGGGACCCTGCAACACATGAGGCAAGCAGGCAATCAAGCAGGCAGGCAAGCAGGCGATACACCACGTAGAAGTGCTCATAGCTGAAGTAGCACGGCACCCTGCAACAGCATGAGGCAAGCAGGCAATCAAGCAGGCAGATAAGCACGCAGGTAAGCATGCGATACACCACGTAAAAGTGCTCATAGCTGAAGTAGCGCGGCACACTGCAACAGCAAAGGCGAGACAGTGTGGCAGGCAGGCAGAGAAGCAGGCAGGTGAGCTCCCAGAACTTGCAGTACACCACGTAGAAGTGCTCATAGCTGAAGTAGCGGGGGACCCTGCAACACATGAAGCAAGCAGGCAATCAAGCAGGCAGGTAAGCAGGCGATACACCACGTAAAAGTGCTCATAGCTGAAGTAGCGCGGCACCCTGCACAAGCAAAGGCGAGACAGTGAGGCAAGCAGGCAGATAAGCAGGCAGGTGAGCTCCCAGAACTTGCAGTACACCACACAGAAGTACTGGCAGCTGAAGTAGCGCGGCACCCTGCAAGCAAGGGTAGAGGAGAAAGTCAGGCAAGCAGGCAGCACTGAAGGCATACTGCCAGCATGCTGCAGAGGCTGATGATGCGGCGTTACACACCACAGCCGCCGCAACTGCTGGCATGCCATTAACCGCCCATCGCATCCTAGCTGCACTGCATCACACTGTCAAAACAGGCTACAAACAACCACCATCACAGGCATGTTTGAGAACATCATCGCTGCACACACCTGTTGATGTCCTCCTCTCGCTCTAGCGCAAACAGTGCGTCCAGCAGGTCGCTGCGCCGCAGCTCACGGTAGCTCATGCGCCCGCTGCCAGACCTGCAGGCAGCAGCAGCAGCAGTAGCAGCAGCAGCAGCAGCAGCATGCCATTCGTCAGCAACCGCAGCGTTGCGTATGCTGAGGTAGTCTCACAGCTGCTGACAGCCGCCCAATGAAATGGAGTGCACCGCTGCGCCCTCTGCTGCTGCGTTTGCAACAGGCTGCCCGCGCTCTTGCGGCCCGCCTGCCTTGCACTGGCCAGCTGCTGCCCTTGCGCCCTGATCCTCCTGCTGCTGTGTTAATAAGCTGCTGATTCCTTCATCAGATGAGGAGCTTGAAAGGCCGCTCCCGGTGCACCTGTTGGTGGTGTAGAAGATACGGTAGATGACCGTCGTGCTTTTCCTGCCGCTGCTGTTGCTGCTGTTGCTGCTGCTGCTGCTGCTGCTGCTGCTGCTGCTGCTGCTGCACGCACCTGTTGATGGTGTAGAAGATGCGGTAGATGACCATTGTGCTTTACCTGCTCCTGCTCCTGCTGCTGCTGCTGCTGCTGCTGCTGCTGCTGCTGTTGCTGCTGCTGCTGCACCCACCTGTTGATGGTGTAGAAGATGCGGTAGATGACCGTTGTGCTTTTCCTGCTGCTGCTGCTGCTGCTGCTGCTGTTGCTGCTGCTGCTGCTGCTGCTGCACCCACCTGTTGATGGTGTAGAAGATGCGGTAGATGACCGTTGTGCTTTTCCTGCTGCTGCTGCTGCTGCTGCTGTTGCTGCTGCACCCACCTGTTGATGGTGTAGAAGATGCGGTAGATGACTGTCTCCGCGTAGCGCGCCTGGAACTCGGGCGTGTCTGCCAGGAACTCCAGCCCGGGGTGGTACTGCAGCACAGCCTGCAGCACAGCAACAGATGGTGCCCTCCCTCAGTCTCAGTAACAGAAATCCTTGCCCCTGCCAACTTCCTGCAGCTGCTAGCCCAGCCATGGCCTACGCAAGCACGTCATCAGCATCACTGATCACCATCACTGATAATGCCACCCTGCAGCTGCCACCATCCATCTCCCCACCCACCTGCAGCAGGGGCCTGAAGTCTGCATATGTCAGGTGCTGCTTGCCGTCGCTCCGCAGCACCTCCCACAGCCACCCCTACAATAGCACATCGTCCTCTCAACGATACAACATTATTCCTGCAAAAACCACCTCTACCCACCTCCAGCAGGGGCCTGAAGTCCGCATATGTCAGGTGCTGCTTTCCATCCCGCCGCAGCACCTCCCACAACCGCCCCTACAACAACACATCGTCCCCAACGCCACAACATTGTGCCTACAAGAACACCCTGAACCATCCATTCACACCCACCTGCAGCAGCGGCCTGAAGTCTGCACACGTGAGGTGCAGCTGTCCCATCCAAAAGCAGCACCTCTACAGCCGCCCCTACACCAACACATCGTCCCCAACACCAACAGAATCCTGCAAACCACCCCTACCCACCTGCAGCAGCGGCCTGAAGTCTGCATACGTAAGGTGCTGCTTTCCATCCGGCCGCAGCACCTCCCACAGCCGCCGCGTGGCTGGCGCCGCCACCAGCTGCCTGCTGCTCCACCACTCCACGAACGCTGCCTTGCTGACCAGCCGCTCACTGCTGCCTGACACCAGCCGCTCAAACCAGGGGTGCGCCAGGATGGTGGGCAGCTGGCACACCTGCGGCAGCAGCAGCAGCAGCAGCCAGACGCAATGTTTGACGGATCGTATCACACCTTTAGAGATTAGTGGTGCACGCTTGGCCAAGGATGATGGTGCACAAGTTGCGTAATGCCTGGCACAATTGCAGGAGCAGGGCAGCAAACAGGAGCACTGACACCTGAACACTGCTGCTGCCAAAAGAGACATCAACACATTTTTCCAAAGCACAGATCGCCGCACGCTTCAAGGTCGCACCACACACCTCCTGCACCACGCTGCTGAACTGCTCCAGGTTGAGCCCTGCAGGGTGCGGGTCGAACAGCGCGTTGACGCGCGCGTGGAACAGCCCGCGCACGTCCTCGCTGACTGGCGCAGTGCCGCTGGGGAAGTAGAACTGCGGGATGCGCGCCAGCGGCGGCTGCACAGCAAGTAACAAGTAAAGTAACACACATTTGAATTACAAAGCAGGGTGTGATTGAAGCATGTGTGCGCGACTTTGAGGTGATACAGGTCACCACCTGTGCTGCTGCAGAATGTGTTATGTTGCATGTTGACTTCCTGCTCTGCAGCATTGGGCCGTGCTGACAGTGCTGTATGCACCATCCACAAACAACAATTGCTTAGCCACCAGCCACCAGCCACCGGCTGCGTGTGACAAGCTCCTAGCTGCACGAACCAACCTACTGCTGCCATGCCGCAGGGCTCGGCACAACATGTGAAACCCCAACAGATGCGCTCATGCTGCTCGAACTGCAGCAGCTGATGTCAAATGCTGCTGCTCCTTGCAGGAAACTTGCTGCTAACAGCCTGGTGCGCCTGCTGCAGCTGCTGTGCTGCTGCTGGCCCTCGTGCTTGCACTGCTGCTGCTGTTGCAGCTTCGTTGCAGGACACTCACCCGCCGCAGTGCGCTGCTGGTGGACTGCCGGCGCGTGGGAGACATGGGCGAGCAGGGCGAGCGGCACTTCTGCGGTGACAGCGGCGGCTGCAGCGGCAGCATGCATGGCGTGAGTGCTGGAGCCAAACCAGCTGGTGGTGGTGGTGGTAGTGCTGCTGTTGATGATGCTTTAAGGTGAGGCAGGCACTCAGAACGCACACATGCTACCAGACAGCTGTGCGCTGCTTCTGCATTGCCAGACTGTAGTACAAGGCCTACTCCGGTTCACCATGTTGCAACAACATGTGAAACACCCTGGACGTTACTTAAGAGCTGTAGATGATCGCTGTGACAATCGCTGGTGTGTCCTGCTTCTCATCATGCATGCATTGTTGTGCTGACAGACTGCACTGGGTGGTCTGCTCAAGCTTGCATTGCGTGCATCAGGCGCGCATGGGAACACATACCGTTGACGAGAAGATAGCGTGCGCTGTAGTAGGCGACAGCGGCGTTGTGAAGCTGCTGCTGCTGGGGCCCTTGAGCGACTTGCCCTGCTTAGCATCCTCAACTAGGTTGGACACCTGTAGGACAGCAGCACCCCGCCAGCACCATGCAAGGATGCTCAGCAGCGCAAGACAGCAGCATGGCAGCCTGCCAACGTGATAAACACGTTTCAAGCTGCGAGCTGACAGAGGCCTGCATGGCTGCTGCTGTGCTTGCTGCCATGCAGGACTGAACTGCACAGCTGCCCGCCTTGCCGCCAAAATGCATTGCTCACCAGCTGCTGCGAGTCCGGCAGCGACAGCCACTGAAGGAAAAGCTGGTCCAGTTTAAGTTTAGCACATGGGTACATCGGGTGGCTGTCCAGACTCTTGCCGGCAGCGGACCCTGCGTGCGGAGCGGCACACCAGCGTCCCGTGGGACTGCTGCAAGGCATCTCGAGGCATGATCTTTGCAATACGATGTAACTGACTGGTTCCGACAAACAAAATCAGTCCCTGCTGCAGCTAAAAGACCGCCCCTCTCACCCTGCCCCTGGCTCTGGCTCAGCTCCAGAGCTGCTGGCCCAGCATCCATGATGGTGTTGTCTAATGGGCTATACGTAGCTTATTACAAATGCTAGAGAGCCCTCCAACACAGCGGGACCTTTGCTCAAAAAAGCTGCTTCCTCCACCCCCTTGGCAGTAGCTGAACTCTGGTTTTGTTCACAACGACCTCTGCGCTGATGTTGATCGAAATAAAGCGCAAGTGCGCAATGACCACGCTTAGCCACAAAGCAAAAAAGGAAGGGACCAAACCGCCGTGTTGATGTCCTCACTTGGCTGATGTGTACATATAGATAACAATCGCAGACAACTAGCGCATGCACAGCAGAGGAGAACACTGAATACTGCCAACAAGAATAGGACTGACGTGTGTTACTTATCACGCTGTGCCGGAGGAGCTAATAGTGCTTAGCTTATGCACCGCTGCTCGTAAGAAGGTTTACTGGTTGCTAAAGGTTTAATTGCTTGATGTCGTAGGCCTGTTGCTCTTTGCTTAAGGCACCACGAGCACCATTGCACTGACACGCCATCAGGTCAGGTGACGGCATCAACGGTTCTACCTTCCTACATTGTTGTATAGCAGTTCATTCAGCTACATGCAGAAACTACAGCTTGTATGGCAGCGGCGTGTCTGTGTCTGGAAGCCTGTCTACTGTCTGTAGGCGGGTGGGCGGGCTCCCATCACGGTCTTCACAATGATATGCTACATATGCTACCTATGCGCACTGGATCAACAGCAGCACACCAGCCGTTGAGTAGGTGAATTGCAGCAGCAAACAATCACTGCAGCCAGCCTGTTGGCAGCCAATGCTGCAGCAGCAGCAGCTGCTGCTACCACGGTGTGTGTTGGTGCACCTGCTGCCCGTGAGGGGAGCTGCGACAGGCATAGCGTTGAATGAACCATCCCTGCCCAGATAATGCACAATAAGAAGCACCAGCACAGCAACCTGCTGCAGATGCAGTTCAGCTGGCACCTTGTGAGACGACAACATGTCCAACTCGGCAACATGCTTGGCGACTCCCCTGCTGGCATCATCATCATGTTACTCATCAAGCCATAGCATCAACGCCATCGGCCCCGCGCCCCAATGGAGCGGCAACTACACCCTCGTGTTTGCAAGCATGACGCACACCCCAAGCCTTTTCAAACAAATCAGCAATGAACCTAGACACCAGTAACCTAACAGAACCCCAAGCAACTTGAAGCACATCAGGCAGCTCTATCGCAGCTTGGGAACGTCTACACAGCTACCATCAGCGCCCTGCAGCAGCAGGTTGCTGCAACACAGCTGACAGCCACAGCAGCAGTTCAGCAAGCACACGAGCAACTGCTTGCAGCGATCCGCCATGCAGTGAATGCCAGCTTTGGTTATAAGCAGGTTTTGGTGGGCAAGTCCTTCCCATGGTGGTCGCAGCAGCTGACAAACGCGGTGCAAGCCAGGGTCCAGGCCTTCGAGCAGTACAGGACGACAGGGCTTGTGGCAGATTGGGCAGCGTATCAACAGCAGCGCAAAGCGGCAGCACAGCTGATTAAAGCAGCCAAGAAACAGCACAAGCAGCAATGCGAGCATGCTGTAACTTCAGCTTACAATGCTCGCATGAATGATGACAGCGTGCTGGGTGAAAAGGACATGTGGCAGCTTATACGCCGCCTGTGCCCCAAGCATGTCAGCGATGCTGTGTTTAGTGTCGTTCAGCACCCCTCAGGACATGTGGCTTCCACTCCGGCAGAAAAGGCAGATGCGTGCAAGTGTCATTACCAGCGTGTCGGCAGCCATGCAGCATTTGCGTCATCTAACCCCCAATTTGACGCTGCATATGCATCTCAAGTAACTGCCAGTGTACAGCAGTGCTTAAGTGACTCTGATTCCTCTGCCCCCTGCCCCTTGGACTCTGCCATCACTGCTGATGAGGTTCATGACTGCCTGCACCGCCTGCGCACAGGCAAAGCTGGCAACCCGGCGGAGAAGGGCATCGTCAACGAGCTCCTGAAGTATGGAGGCAGCACAGTTGCTGATATGCTGCTGCAGCACTGCAGCCTTATGTGGCAGCTGGAGCAGGTACATCAGGTGCCCGGCACAATTGTGAACATGCCAAAGAAGGGAGACCTTACAGATCCTACAAACTATCGTGGCATCACCTTGCTCAGCGTGCTTTACAAATTCTACACCAGCGTCCTTAATCAGCGCCTCATCAAGTTTGCAGAGGGTGAATTGCAGCCGCAGCACCACAGCCAGCAGACAGGACAACAGCAACAGCGGTCAGCACCACAGCCAGCAGCACAACAGCAGCAGCAGCAGCAGCAGCAGCAGCAACAGCAGCAGCAGCAGCAGCAACAGCAGCAGCAGCAGCAGCAGCAGCAACAGCAGTCACAGCAGCAGCAGCCAGCAGGTCCACCACGAGCAACTGCTGCTGCCACGGCAGCTGCATGAAAGCCAGAATGGTTTCAGGCCCAAGCGCAGCTGTGCAGATCACCAGAGCGTGCTAAGTGAGATCTTGTGTGGAAGGAAAGCGGAGGGGAAGGAATCATATGTGCTTTTTGTTGACACCTACAAAGCCTTTCCCACTGTCTGGCTTGATGGGTTGTTCTACAAACTCTGGGAGAAGGGTGTACGAGGAAAGATGTTCCGGGTGTTGTATAACTTATATCAGGGCGCTCGTCGTGTGGTTTCTCATGAAGGTTGCGTCACTGACAGCTTTTCATGCGATCTTGGCTTGCATGAGGGTGATGTCATCTCCCCCACATTGTACCTGTTTTTCATTTATGACATGTTGCGTGAGGTGCATGCAAAACACCCCGGCATAACGCTACTAGGTCCATCTGACGAAGCTGCTGGCCAGGTTGTGGCTGCCATGCAGGCAGATGATTTTGTTGCTGTGTGTGGTTCTCTGTCTGAAGTTCAAGCCGTTGCTGCAACCGTGTATGAGTACAGTTGCAAGTGGCGCTTTAAGCTCAACAGTTCCAAGTCTGCAGTCATGCACATCTTGCCAGGTCGTCAGCGCAGCCAGCGTAGTCAGCTGGTTGACTCTGGCATCATATGGAATGATGCTCCTGTGCCAGTCGTTTCAGAATATTGCTATCTTGGTTTGTGGTTCAACAACGCATGCAATTGGAGTACGCATTTTGACAAAATGCTTGCCAAAGTGCAGCGTGTGAAAGCTGGGCTTATGCCCATATGGTAGAGCCGTCATATCAGTGTTGAAGTGAAGCGTATTGTGTTGTTGACCTGCATTCGTCCAGTTGTGGAGTACGGCAGTGAAGTGTGGTTCCCGTTTACAGCTAGGCAGCTGCAGCAGATTGATCAGGTGCAGACAGACATAATCAAGTGTGCAATGCGCTGTGGCAAGGAGCGTCCGTGTTCCTCGGCTGTTTTGGCTGAATGGGGTGTGAAGCCTTTGCATATGTGGTTACATCAGCGAGCTATGGAGTACTATTTCAGGATACAGCGCATGGATGGTGTTAGACTGCCAAAGCAAGTTTTCTCTGCAGAGTGGAGGCGTTCGACTGGAGCAATGGTAGTAACTCCGTGGCACAAGTATGTGCAGAGTCTATTGTGCAAGTATGGTGTGAATGTAGAGACAGCGGCAGGGCGTGCAAGTTGCTGCAAGAGTCACATTTCAGGGCAGATCAAGAAGTTGCATGCAGATAGGATATCGTGTGAATTGCTGGAGCATTCCACTTTGTTGAGTTACATCACGCATGTGCACCCTAAACATGCTGATGTTATGACGTTTAAGCGGGTCAGGCCTTTTTGCGGTCTGGGGCGCCTACACGTGGTGTCGAGTTGATGATGCGTGTGCGTTTGGGTTGCTTGGCTGTACATGAACGCACCAGTCGTTATGGTGGCAGGCGAGCTAATGGTAATACAGCATGTCCGGCGTGTGGTGCTGGTGTGGAGTCATTGTCACATTTGTTGTTTGATTGTGCTGCGACGTCTGTGCAAAGAGATGAGATGTTTAATGAGATTAGGGCTTTGTCTGGTTGCGCTGCAAAAATGCGTAACTTGTTGTCTATTACAGATGCTGAGGTGAAGGTGAAGCGGTTTGTGTCGGATGATGCTTGGGGTTCTGTTAGGTTACTGGTGTCTAGGTTCATTGCTCATTTTTTTGAAAAGGCTTGGGGTGTGCGTAATGCTTGCAAACACGAGGGTGGTGCAGGGTGTAGTTGCCGCTCCATTGGGGCGCGGGGCCGATGGCGTTGATGCTATGGTTTGATGAGTAACATGATGATGATGAGAACCCCAAGCATCATCCCCTGCTGGCATAATAATAATAGTCTTCTTGTAAGCCATACCTTGTCATCGGCATCGGCAACCGCGCCCCGTACGGAGCGGAAACTACGACTATTATTCCCCTGCTGGCATGCAACATACGTGGGGGTAATGCCAGCACGCACACAAGCAGCACGAATAGATCTTGTGCTTTGTGGCAAGGACTTGGTGAGTGCACAGCTGGCACACACGAGTGAATTCAGCACCACCTCGAGCACGGTAGTTGTAGTACAACACACAGTCGAATGCGGCAGCAACTGTCATGTTGACAACCAAGTCGTGCTGCATGGACGCCACACCTCTGCACCAACAACAGCTGCCAGCAGGTTGCATAGACTTGACAAACAGCACACTTGAGCGCACAGCAGCATCAAGGAGATGCAGCACAGCAGCTGGCTAAATGCCACCATGCAACTTGCTTGTTTCTGACAAACAGCCGCAGCCGTCATGCACGCACAGTTGCTGCCACCCAGTGCACTGGGTGCCACAGCTGTGACAATGTGCAGCATCATGCTAGCAGCAGAGAGTAAACACTACAGCCGAAGCCAATGGACGGCGAACGCCACCCGCCATGACATATGCCACCGTCTGTTCTGCCTTGCAGTACTGTAACCTTGCTGCCACGTCTCTCTTTGGATGCGTGAGCAAGGGATGGGGGCGATGTTGTGGACTGCCTACCTCATGCATGGCAATGTAGCATTCACCCATTTCCCACGCCAGCTTGTACTCTTCAGGAGCAAACAAACAATCAGAGTGTGCAGGCAGCAGAACACACAGGTGCGAGCAGAACACACAATGGTACCTGCTTGATGCACAGACATCCTTGCTCATACATTTTACCATAGCGGTAGCCAGCCCCCCTGCAGGACCCACCCCTCAAGCTGCAGCAGCCACTGTTCCTGACACTGCCCAAATGAGCAGTCCCACAGTCGAACCACTGTCAACAAACTTGCATTCAATGCAACTGCAATAGCCACCACTCTTTGCATCGATCCAGCAACAATGTGGCAGCGGCAAGAAAGGCAAAATTTGCTGCAGCATATTTCAAATACCGCCTTGTGCACACACAACTGCCGAGCTGCCCTTTTCTGCTGCTCAAACAGCACCACACTGCATGACTGGCATAGCACCAACACCAACTCACCGACTCTCACATTTCCCCACCAGCTTTGCCTGCGCCACCAGGCATCACAACAGACGCCGCACGCCACTGCCCCCTCAGCACTGCAGCAGCTCAACCAACAATCCATTAATACTAGGTGGCATTGAGCGTGTTTCTTCGCTGCTCCCTGTGCTGGGCGCTCCGTAAGCCGCACCCCGCCACATCAGGAGACTTCAAGCAGAGGTCTCCTGGTCCAGCTTTGCTTGAAGGTTTCGCAGCTTTGCATTTACTCCGTAAATTGCCAGTCTTCAACATCAGCACTGCTGCAGCAGCTCCCGCAACGCCACGCTGTGCCCATGCCGCCGAGCCACGTCAGCCCAAGTATCCCCAGCCGTGTCAACCACCTGCCCAGCCACGCGCACTGCACCATAGCACAGCAGCAGCTGCAGCAGCTCCCTGCAGCCCTTGCGTGCAGCAATGTGCAGCGCGGTCTGGCCGTAGCGGTTCTCTGCCGCCAGCAGCCGCTCAACGCCTGCGGCCCCAGCATCTGTGTTGCGCCGGCGCTGCTGGTGGAAGGCGTGCGCATGGTTCTGGTACTGCGCTGCGCTGGCACTGTTACTCCCTGCTTGCAAAACTCCCGCTGCTGGCACGCCAGCACCATTCTTGCCAAGCTGCTTGCTGCTGTCCCGCTGCTGCAGCTGCTGCAGCTTGTTGCCTGCTGCTGTGAAGCCGTTTGCGGCGCGCAGCAGGCACAGCGCCACATCAACCCTGTTGGCCACTGCTGCTGCCATGAGCGGCGTCCATGCATCACCATACAGCCCCGCCTGCATCCAGTCCACCCCAGCTGCTGACAGGTGCTTCAGCAGCACCTCCACCACAGGCAGGTGGCCCCGCAGCGCTGCACGCAGCAGCAGCAGCAGCAGCAGCAGCAGCAGAGGCGGCAGCAGCAGCAACAGAGGCAGCAGCAGCATCAGCATCAGCATCAGCAGGAGAGGCGAGGTGGTAAACCAACCGAAGCACACTGAACAACATGCGCTGTGCAGTCGTGTGTGTTTCACTAAAAAATGCACCGGCACCGCAAGAGCAACCTGCCAACAGCACAGCAGCAGCGCACCTGCAATGTACAGCGCTGTCTCGCCTGCCGTGTTGCCAACCAACGGGTCAGCACCCGCCCGCAGCAGCACCTCCACTGCTGCCGCCCTGCCTGCCTCTGAAGCAACAAACAGCGGACTAGCGCCACTCGTGTCCCTGGCTGCGGCGGCTGCGCCGGCCTGCAGCAACAGCAGCACATGCTGCGCACAGCCGCGCTCTGCAGCCGTGTGCACAGGCGTGCTGCGGCCTCTGCTGGAGCAATTGGCAGCGCAGCGCACGGCAGTCTCCAGGCATGCTGGGTTCAGGCCATCACTGCTGCTGCTGCTGCTGCCCAGCCGAGCCGCCTGCTGGCTGCTGCGCTTGCAGTCCTGCAGCACCTGCAGGGCCTCAGACACTGACTTGATGCAGGTGAACTCCCACACCCTGGGGTAGCAACAGGCACTGCTGCTGCTGCCGCTGCTGCTAGCGGCTGCCTCCAAGCAACTGCCAAGCACGCATCCTGCGTCCTGACCTCCATTTAGCATCACATCAGATGCAACGCTGCAGCTGCTGCTGCTGTCGCTGCTGCAGCTGCGGTAAAGACCCCGCATGCCGCCATAACGACCCGTGCAGACGCTTCCTGCCCTGCTGCCACCCCTGGCATGCCCTAGCTGCTGCAGCCGTTGCACAGCCACCCGCAGCCAGCCTGCAACAGCTGGCGCCATGAACGTCACTTCCAGCGCCTTCAGCTGCGGCAGCAGCGCAGCAGCGTACGCCAGCGCCAGTGCGTGCCCCCGTGCTGCTGCCACAGCTGCTGCCGACGGCTCATTCCTCTGCAGCCGGCTGCGTGCCTTCACCCTGCCGCTGCCTGCAGCAGCAGTATCACTGGCGCCCTCTGCGCCGCGGCAGCAGCTGCACGGCCGCTGCCCGCATGCCATCCCATCATGCTGCACACAGCAGGCACTGAGTTCCTCCCAGGGCAAGACTGCAGGCAGCTCCAGCAGACTGGCCAGCTGCGGAAGTGCTGCTGGCAGCAGCTCAGATGCACCGCCAGCTGCAGCCTGTGCACCTGCACCACCTGCTGCTGCAGCCGCAGCTGCAGCGACGCGCGGCGGCACGTACGCTGCTGCTCCTGCATGTGCTGCAGCTGCCTCTGCTGCTGCTGCTGCTGCTCCTGCACCTTCAGCAGCTAGCTGAGCTGCTGCTGCAGCAGCAGCATCCCAGCTGGCCTTCAGAGTGCTGCCACCCAGCATCAGAAACTCCAGTTGCGGGCATGCGGCAGCAAGGGCCAACAAGCCTTCCACTGACAGCTGGCTGCAGTTGCTGAGCACCACAGCACGCAAGCTGCTGCTAGCAGCAGCAGCAGCAGAAGGTACAGTGCCGACATGCTGCAGACCCAGCTGGCTAGGCATGCGCAGCAGCGCTGCCCGCACCACAGCTTCAAGCCTCTGCCACAGCGCTGCTGCTTGTGTTGCCCCTGCTTCGCGTGCAGCAGCAGCATCACCAGCACCACCAGACCCGGCTGTTGCACTGCTGCCACTGGCCTGCACCTTGAAAGGCCAGTTCCCCAGGTTCAGATGGCTCAACGCTACGCACTGCAGCGAGCTGCTGCTGCTGCTGCTGCTGCTCCCTGCGGCATCTCCGCCGCCTCCATCATCATCTGCAGCATCACCACCGCTCCCAGCAGCAGCAGCAGCAGCCACGCCGCAGCTCCGCTCCAACAGGTCGCTGAGGCATGCCTCAGTGAGCTGGAAACAGCGCTGCATGTTGAGGCACTGCAGGCGCGGCAGCGTGCCTTTCTGCTGCAGCAGCTGCGTCACGCCGGGCTGCAGCTTCTTGCAGCCTGACAGGTCCAGTACAGCTAGGTGCTGCAGGCCTGCTGCCAGGCTGGCGATGTGGCTGTGCTCCAGCGGCAGCATCGACAGGCTGCAGGACACCATGCCTGATGGATTGGAGGCACATGTTTGCAGGAAAGGTGCAGAGCAGCAGGGTCATGTCAGCAGCATGTGGGGTGAAGCCAGCGAGAACAGCAGAAGACGGCCAGCCAGCCAGTAATGCACAAGCCCTGCTGTTCAAACCAAGTGTGCATGCAAGGGTGCTTGCAGGACAGTATCTATACATCGTGGACAGCTTGCAACATGAGAGGTCAGCTGTCTTGCTGCTGCTGCAGCTGCGCACCTGGCATGTACTTGGTCAGTGCTTGCACCAGCTCGTCCAGCTTGCAGGAGTTGGCGGGGTTGCTGAGCAGCTGCTGCTGCGGCTCCGTGAGTGCATATGTCACGCGCGCAGCGCGCACAGCTGCCTGCAGCTGCTGGCTGGCCATGAGGCAGCTGGACAGGTCGTGGTTGCAGCCAGCGAGGCTGGCCATGATGCACGACAGCATCTGCATCGGCACGGTTGAAAGGGATATGTTATGCGAGTTAAAGGTGCCAGTGTTGCCATAAGAGTGGCATGACCGTGGATGCTTGGATTGCTGGGCAGTGCATAGCACAGGAGTTGTACGCTGTGCCCAGTGATGCAGCAAGCTGAAGAAGCAAGCATGCCGTGCTAGATATCAACAAAGCAGACGCCAACAAGAGTCAGTTGATGTATTGCAGGCAGTGCTGCATGCCTCATGCAGCCCACACACCTCCATGGGGAGCTCCTTGATGTCAAACAGCACTGCTGCTGCATCAGGCTCCTGCTGCTGGGAGGCCCTGGATGCTGCAGCTGGCAACGCAGCAGATCTTGATGACGATGTGTGGGTGCCACCCGGCACGAATTCGGCAGCAAACGGGTTGAGCTTGCTCTTGGTAGACGCCATCGCGACTGGAGCACTGAGCTGTTTGCGAGGTGAGTGGAACGGTTGGAAGTGGCGATAGGCCGCCGCAGCGGCCTAAGGAGGTGCCCCAAAGGGCGTAGGGCCCCCTCCCCGCACAGGCGTTTGCCCTGCTCCCTTGTTGTGGCAGTTTCACATGAACGTGGGTTGGTGTGGGGGGTGTGAGGGAGCTGAGGCTCAAAAGTGAGATCAAAGCTTGTTTGGTGTGTAATGAATGGTTGTTCATCCCCGGCACTCGCCAATTTGGTGGAAGGAAGCGCGTTCACAGCGAACCAGGTCTTTGGAGCTTTTTAGTCACACGCCACAAGCTCGGAGCACAAGGCATGCAATGTGTACCATAAAGCATCAACAGTGAGTGTTAGCCACTTGACAGGCCTGACAGGAAAGACACAAGCTGGAGTGGGCCCAACTGGCAACTGGGCAGAGAAGTACTAGCCATTGGGGCCATCATGGCATGAAGTTCATGCTGCTGGGGGTTAACACTCAACACGTTCCATACGGCATTGATTACAAACAACTGCATGTTTTTCATTCACGTGATGTGTCAGATATACTTCATGCCTATGCAAGGCAACAACACCTGCCAGGCCTGCTAGGCAGCCTGCCAGCTCAGCTGCTATCGGAGCTGGCAGCGGCCCTTGCTGGCATGCTGGATGCGCATCCAAAGGCAACGTGTCGCATGTACTCAGGCAGATCAATTCAACTCGCAGCCGGTTGTTCTGACCGGTTGTCCTCCATGAAAAGTACTGCACAACAGCACAGCTGGTGCGCGTTCAAAACCCAGGGCAACAACAATTGGCACCCTACTTCAACGTGTGCCAACATCATGTCAAGCCGGATTTCAGCTACTGCTGTGCTGGCCGCCAGTGAAACAGCCTTTCACTGACTGTTCCTGCGCTCACTTCCAGCACAAGAAGCCTGCTGCAGCAGCAGCATCTCACACCACAGCGCATGCCCAACTGTGTGTATCGCGTTCTTCATGATCTTCATCTTCATGATCTTCATATCTTCCATCGTCATAATCTTCATCTTCATCCTCATGTTCATCACCTTAATGAGCTTCGTGCTCAGTTGCGGGCCGCCTGGTCCATGGTTCCTGCAGCGCTGGGTGCTGCGCTGGTGGGCGTGCTGTTGAGCATGTCCTCCAGCCCGCCAGCCATGCGCTCCGCAACACCACCCACCTCAGCAGTGCGGCTGCAGGGGAGATGAAAACAGAGCAGCAGGCAGAGCAGGGCGCAGGGCAGGCATGCAGCATACGGCGGCGAGGCGTCAGTGCGACGCATGCCAAGGCATGTGAATGCGTACAACGATGTCATTGAAATGGGGTCGTTGTGGCCAGGCATGAAAAGCTTCATGGTCTGGACCAGGCTGCAACTGTGCAGGAAGTGATCATTACAACCAGGATAATCAGCAGCGTGCGTCCTGAGCCGACGCGCACGTATTACACAAATAAATGTGATGAAGATCATCACGATATGCTGTCATGCAATTGATATGACGCCACAATCGTCAATACGGTGATGCTGTTGCCCGCTCACATGCGCACGACGTCAGCCACCGGGTGCACGAAGATCTTGCCGTCGCCGATCTCGCCGGTGTGCGATGACGTGGCCACTGTGCGCGCCACCAGGTCCACCTGGTCCCTGCAGACACCAAAAATGAATCAAATTTATAGGGGTGCATACACATGACTTGTGGCCGCTGTGCGCGCCACCAGGTCCACCTGGTCCCTGCAGACACCGGAAATGACTTCAATCAATCAGGGGTGCATACACATTGACTTGTGGCCATTGTGCGCGCCACCAGGTCCACCTGGTTCCGGCAGACAGACAGAAGCAGGTGGCATTATTACGAAAGAGGCTGCTGCTTGTGCTGCTGATGGCAATGATGCTGCTGTCATGCCCCAATGCGCTGGTGCAGCTAACACACGCGGCCGCGTTTTCCAATGAGGTCAACCGCTGCATCGACAGACAGCGCTTGCTTGCTTACTTGCTGCTGCTTCTGCTGCTGTCTCTGCTGCTGCTGCTGCCGCCACACAGCGCACCTGACCACCACGATCTCCACCTTGGTCTTGTCAACCAAATCAGTCAGGCTGAACTCGCTGCCGCCATAGCGCTCCTTGCGCCCTGCATGTGAATTTATGCATATGCATGCAAAGAGTCAGACGGCACGACAGCCATGACCACATCAAGCATACAGCTGTACTCCTCGGTGGTGCAAGAGGTGTCACACAACAGTGCGGTACAAATGTGTCACGGTGTAGCATCTTTGCAACCAACAGAGTCAGCTGGCATGGCAGCCATGTGTACAGCTGTGCTGATGCACCTCCCTGCATGCCCACACAACGCACTGGCGTGCTGTCATGCCCCAAACGCCCGCATGCTGCTGCACCTCCCTGCAAGTTCACGCACCTCCCTGCATGCCCACGCCCCGCACTGGCGTTGCTGTCATGCCGCGGATGCCTGCATCGCCCAGCGCGTTGATCACATACGGCAGGCGCCACGGGCGCACAATGGCCTGCACAGAATGAGGCGGTGCCAGCAGCAGCGGAAGGTGAGTGCAGGATGAACAGGTGGAACATTGCTGTTGGCTGCGTCTTGCTGCGTGCTATCGGTAGAAGACGTCAAGCAACTTGACTGGGCAGCTGCAAACAATCAGCAGGTGACGCTGACCCCACAACAGCTTCAGTACTCGCTATTCGGCCTCTACTGCTGCAAATGTTGAACAATTCTGTTGAAAAGCATGCATTGAGGGTGTATTATGAAACAAGGATATGCTGTTGCCCCCGTGTCTTTTGCTGTTCTGCCCTGCTGTGGCTGTAGCTGTTGATGCTGCTGCTGCAGCCCAAGCCTCAAGCACTGGCCGCTGTGCTTACCTCTACACGGAAGAACTGCACTGTGGGGAAGGCTGACAGGTCGCAAGTGATGGATCCCAGTTCCTTATATGTTGCACTTTGTGGTGGAGCGGCATAGCACACACCCCTAGCCCTAGCAGCTGGCAGTGCAGCAGGCACAGGCCTGCATACAGACACAGCAGCGTACATTGGCGTGCCTCAAGCTGATGACTGCATCATACATATGAGAACGCTGGAAAATGTCGCACCTGCAGCTAGCTGCTTGCACTCGCTGTGCAGCACAGAGCGACTGGGGTTTGCAAGCCAGAGCCATCGTGTCCCGTTGTGTATCGCAAGGATCGTTCCAGGAAACGCTGCGGTATATGTTTGTGGTTGCACAGATGGGCGAATGCGCGGGCTCGCTCCCGAGAAGTAGCACGTGAAACGAAACTGTTGCAAAGTCGAAGCGTCGGTCAAGTCACAAGGTCCAGCACAACACCAGCTGACAATCATGTTTGACTGCTCTGTTCAAACCAGTGAAAGCGTGTTGAGTCTGATCACACGTCTGGAAACCACACCTGATTACACTGCTGGTGTGGCCAAGGTGTCCACTGCACTCTTAGATCAGCAAAGCCATTGAGTTCTTTTTATTGGCTTTTATAAGCAACTATTAGCATAGAAAGTTCAGCTAGGCCGCCCTGTGCTTGAGACTGGCATAGTGCAACCCATGGCTACTGCCAGGCAGCGGTTGCTCAAGGTGGGCAGACCACCCATGCATGCAGCTTCAACTGCGTCAGACGGTTCAATATGGCTGGTAGCGGGCTTCTGAGCTGCAGCAGCACTTGCAGGAATGCCACCAGTGCCTGCATGTGTCCTGCAAGCAGCGCATCAGCACCCTGCAGCAGCTCAGCAGGTGCGTTGCTGCTGCGAACATTCTTTTCCATACCTGTCTGCTTGCAGGAGTTCAAGGAGGTCTCACGCAGCAAGCCAAATGACACAGGCATCACCCTCATCCCGAATGAGGCCAACCTGTTCATTTGGAAAGCCCTGCTGA
Source organism: Tetradesmus obliquus (assembly GCA_030272155.1). Taxonomy (NCBI): domain Eukaryota; kingdom Viridiplantae; phylum Chlorophyta; class Chlorophyceae; order Sphaeropleales; family Scenedesmaceae; genus Tetradesmus; species Tetradesmus obliquus. The sequence continues at coordinate 2,902,717 of CP126197.1, read as the reverse complement.
AGGTGCGGCACCTGCAGCAGCATGCAGCTGTGCAGCTGGCCAGCGCTCGCAGCTGCAGAAGTTGTAGGACAGTGGCTGGAAGCAGGAATGGCAGTCAGCAAGTTCACATCGCACATGATGTGCAGATGCTGCTTACGGGCAGCAGCAGCAGCAGCAGCAGCAGCAATTGCAGCGGCTGTTGCACAATGGCGTCAGTCATACTGTATATGTGTTTTGCTGTGTGGACGTGTCAAAACGTAATGCGGCCATTCACGGACAGCAGGGGGATGCATGTCTGTGCTTGCAGGACATATGACGATGTGTTCACTTCTGTAGGCCTGTTGCATGTTGCAAAAGTTAAAAAGTCACACGGCAAGCACTGCAAGTTCGGTGCCTGCAATAGGGGCTTGTGCGCAGCAGCAGCGCATGTTTGCACATGCACACCAGAGTCGTTTCAAGCAGCCGACAGCCAGCTGCATCCTCGTATGCTGTTGCCATGCTCTCTGCCACGATACGGCATTGCATGGTTATGTGCCAAACTGCTGCTAAACCCAACCTGGCTTCCTGGCATGCTGCTGTGCTGCTGCAGGGCCCCACAGAGACGCCGTTTGAGGGAGGCACATTTGAGCTGTCCATCAATGTGCCGGAGCAGTACCCGCTGGTGCCACCCACTGTGCGCTTCAGAACGAAGATCTTTCATCCTAATGTGCACTTCAAAGTGAGTGTGTTGTCAGGCAGTTACATAAGTAGTATACCTGGCTGTGTATGGCGTTGGTGTGTGCATGGGCAGGGGAGCTTGTTGTCGCCTAACGTGAGTAGCATGGGCTGAGCTGCGTGGCAGGGCTCAGCAGCAGACATGCGTGGTCTCTTTACCTTGGTGCAGTAACATCTCAGAAGATCATATAATTGGGTGTTGGGACTGCCTTTTTCCGTTTCAGTTGCTTGTCCACAGAAAAATGAGCACAGCCAGCTTTTGTTTTGGAGCACCAAAATGTACCTCAGCCGCCTGCCTGGACGCAGTGCGTCAGCATCGTGACAAACATGCAATGTTTGTAACATTCCATGTCTCAACGTAATTATGTAACATGTTCTGACGCACTGCAGACCGGCGAGATCTGCCTGGACATCCTGAAGACCGCCTGGAGCCCTGCCTGGACGCTGCACAGCGTGTGCCAGGCCGTCATGGCGCTGATGAGCGACCCTGCAGCAGACAGCCCCCTCAACTGCGATGCAGGTGCGGCTGGGATGATTGTGCTGCTGCTGGTTTGCTTGCATGCATAGCGGCGTAACTGTTGCTTTACGTGGCTGCTGTAATGTTAGCTGGAGGGTTTGCCATGCAGCATGGAAGGATGTTGAAGGCTGCAGGGCTGCGGGCTGTGCATCCATCAGATTTACTGTTCTCAGCAGCATTGCGCGCGTACCGCACCTGCTGCTGTGCCCTCATGTTGCTGTAGTCACCCTCCTGTGTTGCAGTTTGTTGGTACTGTGTCAGTGTTTGGGGCGATGGCAGGTGTTGGGCGCAGCCTTCACTTGTAGACGAACAGACAGCTGTACAAGCTAGCTGCACAACAGCCACTCCGTGACGCTGCCACTGCTGTGATTACTGCTGCTGCTGCTCCTGCTGCAGGCAACCTGCTGCGGGGTGGCGATCAGCGGGGCTACAACTCCATGGCCAAGATGTACACTATCGACTATGCAAGCAGCAGCGCCGCAAAAGCCGCTGCATAAGCGGACGAAAAATGTGCAGCTGCCGTGTACTATCATCAGTACTGTTGTGTGGTCTGCATGATGCCAAGCAGCGTGTGCAAGCCTCGCTGCATGTGTGCATGTCTATGTGCTGCCATGCACCTTGAAACATTTGCTGCCATTTGATCAAGGCTGTCCCAGCTGCTGGTGGTGGGTTCAGGGCAGGCAGAGGACAGCACTCGATCAGGGCAGTTGGCGTGCTGCGCTACCTTGTTGTCAACAGGGCTGGTATGCAGAGAGTTATCTTAAGTGCCTGGTTGCTGCACAGCACCATGGCACCATGGCACCACGCACGACTGCTGCTGTAGCGCTGCAAGTGCGCTGACGAGGCATTCATGTGTAGCAATGATAGCCAGCAATGGCAACGGTTGCTATACTCAGCATTGGCAGCTGGTGCCTTCACGCTTTGAGTGCTAGCCCTGCCATGTTCAGGAACTGGCCGGCAAGCAGAGGTGCAGTGCTTTGAGTACAGCAGGGCTGCAGGGGAGCTCTGCTGCTTGGGTATCTCTGTGGCTTGAAGTGCACAGTGACGATGCTCAGTGCTAACATGGGGAGCAGCACCCCAGACAACCTGTGTATGGCTCAACTGCAGCAGATTCCGTACGCCTGTGCCCGCTGCGGCACATTGCAGCCTGATGTGACGCGCCCAGACATGAGTTGCTGTGGATGGGGTTGCTTCACCTGCTTCATGCATGTAGTGGGTAGGGTGCCCTGGTCAGCGTGCACGTGCTGGTGGTGTACCCTGGTGTTGCAAGTGTGGATGCAGCGTGCGCACCACAGCCACCGGTGCGACCTTCATTTCTGTGTGGAACTGTTGCGCACCGCATGGCAGGCTGCACCTCGATTGTGGCGCAGGCTGGTGCGGCATAGGTGTGTGGTGGTGGCCTCTTATGCGCGACTGGTGTATGCTGCAACTACCAGGGAAATTGTGCATCCATCATGGTCTGTGCATGCAAGCACTGCTGCCAGCCGTCGCAGTGCCGCTTTATGCATGTGCGGCGCAGCCAGCTAACGTTGTGGCCCATCTAGCAAGCCATGAGTTGTTTTGCTGAAAAAGAGGGATTCAATTGGCGCAGCTGTGTTGCGCGCTGTGTCGACGCGGATGTGTAGTGGGCACACGGAAACGAGACAGCCTGTTTTGAGCTTGCTGCTGGCTTGCTCAGTCAGGATGAGTACCAGTACAATGCTTCTGAGCTTCCCAACATTGTGACCAGGGCAGTGACGTGTGTCTTGGTTTGTCACGATGTGCCATGGTCCTAGGCAGCAGGCTAAGCCTCAGGTACTGGGCTGCGATTGACTGTGGGTCCGCACCTCAGACATTGCTTGGGCCAGTTGATCAGCAGCAGGGCAGTCAATGGTCATCTGCATTGAGTGCCAGTTGGAGCGGATGGGCAGTTACCGGGATGCTGAGCACTTGAGAGGTGTGCTTGTATTGTGCATTTGCTGGATGTGTTGCTTGATGCATCAGCAGGTGGCCGGGTTGACGCCTTTTACGTGGTGTTGAGCAAGCGTGGATGCAATTTACTAGGAGTTAACAGGTCACATTGGTGTGTGAAGCATTGCATTGCATTGTGTGAAGAAAAGCTAAAAACAGTATGGGCGCGCCAGGAGGAGAGGCTTGTGAAGAAAAGCTAAAAACAGTATAGGCGCGCCGGGTTTCGAAGCCGAAATAACAAATTTGCGTTTATTTGAGCTGGGAAACGTGTGGCGGTCATGTCCCCACCCCCAATCCTGCACTGCAGGGGCATTGGTATAGTGGTATTATTCTCCCTTCGGGTGGGAGAGGTCCCGGGTTCGATTCCCGGATGCCCCCTTTTGAATTTGTCATAGTTTTTGCCTGTTGCTGCTGCTCTGCTCCTACCGGTAACACACACCAGTAATCTATGTTTGCAAATGCTCACTGTAACATTCATTAGGCGTGGCTTGGTGCACGTCGACACCTCCAAAACCGCCTTGTACTTCGTTGTCAGAGAGTGGTGCTGTTTTCTTGCCTGCCAGGCACAGCACCGTCGCTGTTGTGCCGCCATGAATTATTGTGTTCTGGTATAGTATGCACTGCAGTGCTGCATCTGTGCAGCATTGAGAAGTATCTGCAGTTTTCCTGCATGTCCTGTTACATGTAAAGGGCAGAGGTCTCACGCATGTGACAGTGCTATGTAGCTCTCCATTGAACACCAAACACACTGTTAGCGTCAGTTGGAATTGTGTGCTTGCTTCAAAGGCCTGCACATTTGCTTGAAGCAGACAAGGTCAGCATCCAGCGTTCCTGCTTGTCCCGGTCACACCTCACTTTGCGACCCTATTATGCTCTACAGTAAAGTCATAAACCGAGTTGTCGGACAAATCAACGCAAGCGCGATCAGACCAGCAGCAGTGCGCTGTGTGGCTATGTCTGCTACTGGCACTCGGCGGGTCGCTGTGGTGGGAGGGGGCGTTAGTGGGCTGCACTGCGCGCACGTGCTGTCAAAACAAGGCCATGCCGTTACAGTTTTCGACATGGGCAAGTTCGCGCCAGGCAAGTAGCAGCTGCGTAGTCAGGCCATACAGCAGCAGTAGCAGCAGCACCAGCAGCGACAGACAGCACTGGCACCAGCACATGCAAGGATATGAATGCGAGTGCAGTGTGTTTACCCGCAGCTGCAGAAGCATTGCAATCATGTAGTTAGCTGCTTGGCTGTGATCTGCGATTTGCTGCAACAACCCAAGTAGGGTCTCCTGTTCAGCTGCCCTAGCCACAGTTGTCACTGTGCTGTACGATGTGCCAGACTCCCCGGCTCACTCCACCCTCCAACCAAAAGAAAGCACCACATGCACAGCTACAGCCTACATCCATCATGCGCTCACTTTGAACCTCTCACCGCCCGCTGCCACTCAATTTGGTCAACCTGCAGGAGGCCGCATCACCACTCGCAGGACCACATGGCAGGGGCTGCAGTTTGACCATGGCCTGCAGTTTGTGAGGCCAGCCAGCGACACCTTTAAGGCAATTTGTGAAGAGTGGCTAGCAGCAGGGGCGCTGGCTCCTTGGGAGCAAGGCGCAGTCGTGCGCTACGATGCAGCCAGCGGCACAGTCACGCCGCGCACGCAGTGGCAGCAGCAGCAGCAGCAGCAGCAGGGCGCGGCAAGTGATGCAGGGTGGGTTGGGTGCGGAAGGGATAGTGAGTGCTGAGCAGCAGGGGCAGCAGGATGATATGATGTCACGTCTGAATGGGCCATGTTGCTGCAAGCAGCAGCAAGGACACGCAGTTGCGGTGCAATTGCTGCTTCGGTTGTCTGTACACCACAAATGGTAGCGCATCGCAGTTCAGCTCGTCACGCAGCACACAAGCAGCCTACACCAGTCTCTTCTGCTGTCTGGGCTCTGCAAAGTGCTGCGCAATGGAACTTTTTGCGCTCAACTGCCACATGTATGCTGCTCACCAGCACGTACCGACACCACTCACTGAAAATCCTCCCAAGCGTTACAATTGCCGTGCAATTGCATCTTACAGGGAAAACTCTCGCTGCTGTTGTGCAGGTTCCTTGACGTGCTGACGCCTGGCCCTCTCCATGCGGGCTGCCCCTCCACTTGCATATAGCGTAGCTTACTCAACGCTGCTGCTGCTGCTGCTGCTGCTGCTGCTGCTGCTGCTGCTGCGCGCAGGTTCCTGGGCGTGCTGGCGCCCGGGCCGCTGTACGCGGGCTGCCCCTCCTCTTGCATTCGACGCAGCTTACTCAACGCTGCTGCTGCTGCTGCTGCTGCTGCTGCTGCTGCTGCTGCTGCTGCTGCTGCTGCTGCTGGCGTGCAGGTTCCTGGACGTGCTGGCGCCCGGCCCGCTGTACGTGGGCTGCCCCTCCAGTGACGCCATCACCAGCCACATAGCAGCAGCATCGGGCGCCACAGTGCGCAACGACGTCAAGGTGAGCATTGTGAGATGCTGGCATGAGTTTGGAGGGCACGCTGTGGCAGACCTATTACGTTAGATGCACTTCCTGACTTGCTCCCTCCAGGGTCTCTGCGCTGCGCTTGACACATGCAGGTGGCCAAGGCAGCTTATGATCCCAGCACGGGGCAGTGGCTGCTGGAGGGCGTGGTGCGACAGACATCCACTTTGCAGCAACTCATCTGTATCCGTGTGCCCTTTGTGTCATGCGTATTGCAGGTGGCCAAGGCCGCTTATGACCCCAGCACGCAGCAGTGGCTGCTGGAGGGCGCGGTGCGGGCTCCTGCACGTACGCTGGCTGACCTGAAGCAGCAGCCGCCGGTGAGGCCGTGGAACCTCGGGGTTTATGATGGCCTGGTGCTAGCAGACAAGATGACCGGCTGCAGCGGTGAGCAGGCGTGCCATTTTTCTTTGGTACTTCAGAAACTCAGGGATTTTTTTTCAAAAGGTGGCTGTTCCAAAGAATTGATGAAAGGCAGCATCACCTTTGATGCGTGGTTTGTTGTGTGGCGAGAGGTAGCACGCTGTCACATGCGCGCGTCCTGAAGCAGCAGCAGCCATTGACGCCGTGGAACCTGGGTGATTGAAAATCAATACACCAATCCACTCTCCTGCCTGCCCCTGCTCTTCTGACCAGGCACCCCCGGCTGCGTGGAGCTTCTGGGCACCAGAGCAGGCCAAAACCTCCAACTAAGAGTCTGCAGCACAACCGTGTTCTTTTCCTTCACCTGCATTATGTATTATGTTTGTGCAGGCACCCCCGGCTACGTCGAGCTGTCAGGCACCACAGCAGGCCAGAAGATGCAGCAGGCCATGTCAGAAGTGGGCAGCACGCCGCTGCTGGCGCTGCTCATGGCATACCAGCCCCAGGAGCTGCCGCTAGAGCAGCAGGCAGCAGCAGCAGCAGCAGCAGCAGCAGCAGCAGCAGCAGGTGAAGGCGGGCAGCAGCAGCAGCAGCTGGTGAAGCAGGTGCTGGAGCTGCCGTTTGACGCAGCAGCAGTGACCAACTCGCCGGAGATTTCGTGGATATGTGTGGACTCTAGTAAGCCGGTGAGTGAGCAAGGATGATTGTTCATTCGGGTAAGCACGTGGGAGAAGCTGCCATGTGTATGTGTTTGTGTTGTGACATTGTGATTGTTGCAAGGGTACCAACTTGTGTAGCAGCTATGCTGCAGCCCGCTTCTAGCGCCGCTGCGCACGTACATATGGCATCTGGTCCCTCGTGGCGCTCGCCACCCTCTTTGCAGTCTTACACAACCTCCGCACCCTTCTGATACATCATTCCCGTGCAATCACAGGGCCGCGCTCGCGCAGACGGCATCCAGTCTGTGGTGGCCCTTGCCACGACTGAGTTTGCAGCTACTCTGGTGCAGCGCAACCCTGACGGCTCGCTGCCTCCTCAAACACCCGAGCTGCTGGCCAAGCTGGTGCCTCCCATGTTTGGGGCGCTGCAGCGCGCGCTGGCGCCGCTGCTGCCAGACGGAAAGCTGCAGGAGCCTGGTTTTGTTCAGGTGAGTATATGCTATCTTGTTACATATGTGTTGTATGTGTTGTGTTTCTTGTTTGCTATAACTTTCAGCGCGCGAGCGAAGGACTGTCTGTGCAGGTGGGTTGCGCCGCTGCTGCCTGACGGCAAGCTGCAGGAGCCCGGCTTTGTGCAGGTGGGTGGTGTTACTAATTTGATAAAACATGCGATATCTTGTCCGGTGGGTCGGTGCATGACTAGGCTGCCAGAAGGGTAGCTGCAGGAGCCGGGCTTTGTGCAGGTGCGTGGTGTTTTGTGCATTTGTGGTAGGTGTGCGGCTTTGTGCAGGCAGGTGAGTGCTGTACGTTGCTGCTGTTTAGGTTGTATACTGGAGAGTGCTAACAGGTTTGTAGCATGGGGCATGGGGCTGCGTTGTATGCGCTGGCCTGCCTTGTTGCGTGATCCGCGACGAGCAAGTCTACGCCTGTTTAGGTTTGCAGAGTGCGTACGCACGTTGTGCACACTTGGCTGTGCTGCCTGCGTCAGCAAACAAACAGCATAACACATACAACATGCCAACAGGTATGAGATCCAGCTCTGCTTGAATTCGAATGCCACTGTTGCTGCGGTACGTCTGTCTCTGCAGGTGCACCGCTGGGGTGCAGCATTCCCTGCCAAGCCCTTTGGCAGCCCCTGCCTCAAGGCAGACACAGCACGCCTGGCAGCCTGCGGGGACTTCTGCATGGGAGGGGGCATCGAGAATGCAGTGCTGAGCGGGCAGGCAGCAGCAGAGGCGATGTGCGAGATGCTGGCAGGTGCTGACAGCAGACTGTGAATGCGCTTAGCTAGGCACAGCGGCGGCTGTATGTCTGGCCAGGCTGCAGCTGCACCAGCTGGTATGTGATGCATTATTCGAGTAATGTGTGTATTGCGGTTGTTTTGCTATATGTGCCTAAAAGTAATGTTATGAATGCAGGTATATAAAAAAGACACATAGGAGCAGAAGCAGGAGCTGCACATACTTGCAATCTGAGGTTCAGCAGCCATGGTGGCCTTTTGGGGGACCACTTCTAGCCATGTGAGTACTCATTATGCTGCGTTATACTTGCAATGGTTGACCTGCTTGCACGTTGTACCAATTTACACTAAAAGTAATATCGTGACTTGTGAAAGAGAGCCGCGCAAACGCACAGTCCACAAACTTCAAGCCAGAACGTTGGACCGGCCGCAGTGGAAGTACACTGAAGTACACAGCTCAGATCCTGCGTTAACATGCCGATGCTTCGACGATGAATCATAGAATCCGTAATCAATGACAAGTTGCTTGTTTGTAGCGGGACTGAAGTATGTGTACCTCGTCTGATGCTGAGCTCATCGCCAGCGCCCCATGTGACTGTTGAGCAAGGTTAACTCATGCCGCGTCACACCTACGCCGTCCACCAGTCTTTGGTCTTATCACATCAGGATCTTAGCACGGTCAATGACTATTTCGCGCCTGCTTTCAACTACATACAAACTCGTCGGACGTGTCTGAAACCAGAATTGCGCTCTGCCCGTCCCGCCGAGAGCACCTGCAGGCAGCACTTGCACCATGCCATACCTGACAACAATGGCAGTATGAGGATTAAGCAAAAGCCTCACAGCAGTCCAGCTGGGACGCAGCAATCGCATCACGACCAGGTAAGCTAGGGTTGTTGGAAAGCAACGCCCGGCACGCGATGTGCATCCTCCCCTCTCTGCCTTATCGCAAACGTCTGCTCGTTTCGTTGTGCGCAGGGTGGTGTGGCTAGCGCTGCTACAGCAGGCACAGCAGCACCCAGCCTTGCAACTGCCACAACTCGAGCAGGCAGCAATGCACCACCAGCACCAGCAGCTGCCACATTCCGAGTCCACACATCTCCCCTACCACTTCCAGCTACCAGCAACCTCAAGACAGCAGCAGCAGGAGCAGCAGCAGATGGCCAGGCAGCAGCCAGCCATTCTGGGCAGCAGTTGGCTGCCTTCCCCCATCGCTTCAGCTTCCACTGCCACCCTGCAGCTGCTGCAGCAGCCTCTGATGCTGCTGGAGCTGGTTGTGCTGCTGCTCCTGCTGCTCATCTCAGCCTGAGCATCAAGCCTCTGCTCATCAGGCCTGTCAGCAGTGGGCACAGCACACATGGGGGCGCAGCATTACAGCAGCAGCAGCAGCAGCAGCAGCAGCAGCAGCAGCAGCTGGGTCAGCAGCAGCAGCAGCAACATTCAAACCAGATGACAGCTGTGATGACGAGCAGTAGTTCTGCTGCTGCAGTTCCAGCCAGACCTCCTGCACAGCAGCAGCAGCAGCAGCAGCCAGCAACATGGCTTCGGCGGCTGCAGCAAATGCAGCAGCAGCAGCTGGCAGCAGCATTGCAGGAGGAGCAGCAGCCGTGGTGGCAGCCAGCCTATCAGCCGCCCACAAGTGCCACTACTGCTGCTGCTCCTGCCGCTGCCAATGGTGCTGGTTGTATGGGCAACAACTCCGCTGTGTCAGCAGTTGCCGCACCTGCTGCTGCTGTCACCAGCAAGCAGCAGCTGCTGCAGCAGCAGGCACAGCATGCTGCCACCGCCCACAAACAGCTTGCAGCTGCTGTACAGCAGCAGGCTACCACAGCAGCAGCAGGTGGCCTCTCAACAGGAGCAGCACCTGCAGCACAAGGGCTGGCAGGCCCCAATGGGCAGCAGCAGCAGCAGCGGCAGCAGCAGCAGCAACAGCAGCAGCAGCAGCGGCAGCAGCAGCAGCAGCAGCAGCAGGCCAAGCCAGTGCAAACAGCAGTGGGTGACCTCACCACATCAGCAGGCCGCAGCAGCAGGGCAGCTGCAGCCGCCATTGCAGCAAGGCCAGGAACAGCACAACCCAGAAGTTGCCAGGCAGGTGCAGCAGAAGCAGCAAGGCCACAAACAGCAGCGGTGACAGGATTGCCAGACCCAGCGAGCACTACCGACGCACACCAGCAGCAGAAGCAGCAGCAGCAGCGTGCCATGCTCCCGCGTGAGCAGCAGCCCAGATCCGCATTAGGAGCAGCACCTGAGCAAGCAGCATTGCCCACTTCTGCAGCTGCTACCACTCCCACATCAGCGGCAGCGGCATCACCACCAGCAGCACAAGCACACGCACAAGCACCAGCGCAACCAGCAGCAGCGACACAACCGCCAGCGCAAGCAGCAGCAGCGGCACAACCGCCAGCGCCAGCAGCAGCAGCCGCCACAGCTGCACCAGCAGCAGCAGCCCCACAGGCCATGCAACCAGCAGCAGCGGCAGTCACCCCTGCAGCAAGCGCCCTCATGCTACTCGCCTCGGCTGCCTGCGAAACAGAGACAGCAGGCGGCGCCGGCAGCAGCAGCAGCTTCCAGCAGTGGCAGCAGCAGCAGCAGCAGCAGCAGCAACAGGGTGACGGCCGGCCTCGGCAGTTGAGTTGGCAGTTGGGCCAGCCAATCGGCTGGCCCTTTGCAACTGCACGCAAAGAGGGTGTCAGGCACAAGAGCAGCCTTGCTGCTGCTGCTGCTGCTGCTGCTGCTGCTGCTGCTCCTGCTGCTGCTGCTGCTGCCGGGCAGCAAGGCAGCAGCAGCAGGAGGGTGCCTGGCGGCAGCAGCATGGCAGGACACCCTGTGGCTGACATGAGCAATGCAGCTGGTTACGGCGGCTGTGGCAGTGCAGCAGCAGCAGCAGCAGCAGCCGGGCCAGGCAGGGAGACAATGGCGGGTCCAGCAGCTGTATCAACAGCAGCAGCAACGGCATCAACTCCTGCGAATGGCGCACCAGCACTGCCACTTAGCCAACAGCAGCAGCAGCAGCAGCAGCAGCAGCAGCAGCACCAGGTAGCTGTTGCCAATGAAGCACCAACAGCAGCAGCAGCCGGCGTGCAGCTTGCGCCTGTGGCCAAACCTACCAGCAGCAGCAGCAGCAAACCAGCACCAGCAGCAACAATGAATGCACATGCTGGTGGCCAGGCAGCAGCTGGCGCCACAGGGTTGGCTGGCAGCAGCAGCAGCAACAGGAAGCGTGCACGCAGTGACGTGGTGGCAGCACTGGCTGGGCTCATGGCTGAGGCAGCAGCAATACCAGAGGCAGCAGACATGGAGACAGATGCAGCAGCGGCTGAAGCAGCAGCAGCAGCTGACCTTGCTGCTGCTGCACCTCCTGCCAGTCTTGTGCCGGATGCAGCAAAACAGCATATGATCAGCAATGCAGCCACAGCCACAGCAGCACCCACAGAGGCGGCGGCACCCACAGAGGTGGCAGCAGTACAAATGCCCAACCTGGCACCTTCTACTGACTCTGCAGCGGCAGCAGCAGCCATCTCTGCTGCATTTGGTGCTGCAAACGTGCCTGACAATGCACCGTCAGGCACAGCAGCAGCCAGCAGCCAGCAACCGCAGCAGCAGCAGCAGCAGCAGCAGCAGCAGCAGCAGAGCAGCAGTGCAGCAGCCATACCAGCTAGCAGCATCATTCTCACTCCTTATGCTACCATCCCTGCAAAGGGTGGTAGCAGCCGGGTGGCTGCTGCTGCCGGGGTGGCACTGCCAATGGCAACAGGCATCCCTGCTGTGGCAGCAGCTGGTGAAGAGTGTGCTGCTGCTGCTGCTGCTGCAGTTGGGGTTGATGGTGCAGGAGCTGAGCAGCTCTGGCAGCAGCAGCGACAGCAGCAGCAGCAGCAGCAGCTGCTGCTGCTACTGCGGAGGCAGCAGCTCCTGCGGTTCCAGCAGCAGCAGCAGCAGCACATGCAGCAGCAGCTTGCAGCCAGGCAGCAGCAACTGCAGCAGGTGCAACAGTCTGTTGCCCAACCATCCCAGCAGCAGCAGCAGCAGCAGCAGCAGCAGCAGCAGCTTGAACAGCAGCTGGCGGACGACCAAATGCAGCAGCAGCAGGACATGGATCAGGATCAAGATCAAGATCAGGAGCAGGTCCAAGGTTGGCTGCAGCAGCATGGCCAGCTGCAGGCGGAGCGGGGCCAGCTGCTGGTGGCGCTGCAGCAGCAGCGGCTGCAGCAGCTCAAGGAGAGAAAGGCGGAGCAGCTCACAGAGGAGGAGCGCAGAGAAAAGACGTGAGCGGCTTTGCATCTTTTGTTGGGGTTTTTTATAGCGATGCCTGTGATGCGGTTGTGTTAAAGTAAGTTGAGTGGTGCAGGTGGTGGTGGTGGCGGAGTGGGATAGCTGCAGTGCAGGTGCCATGTTGTGCTGTGGCGGCATCGTCCTGCAGCCAAGCTGTGCATGCCTGCCTGACACGTGTACATTGATCATCAGCTCAGTGAGCTCATTCGTATGCATGCAGTCTATCGCTGTGGTGAACACCTACTGCAGCATCAGGTTCATCTGTAACCATGGTGAGTTAAATCTCTGTGTTCATTTGTGTGCGCCTGCCTACTGCTACTGCGCAGGCGCCTGACCAACAGGGAAGCTGCACGCAAGCTGCGGCAGCGCAAGATGGTGAGCAGAGGCCAGCTTGTGTTTAAGACAGTGCCAAACCCTGGCAGCTTCAGGTCGTCATTGCTTGCAGCAGCCACGGGCGCCACATGCATCAGTCTCTGTTATCCTGCTGACTGGTCAAGCACTAATGCCGTCACAATGCTGGCATGACGCCATTGTCTGACACATTGCCCGCTTAGCCTAACTAGCTGCGGAGCTCGCTCAAGATTACTCTGATAATGTGCATCTGTCTGCCTCGGCTGCCTTGTTGTCTGCTGCTGTCCGCTGTGCCCTGCCAGGCGCTGGTGGTCACCCTGCAGGAGGAGCTGTGCAATTGGTGAATAAACCTCTCAAACCGACAACATTGAGCTGAGCTTGTGCTTCTGCCTGCCTCTTGTTCCCTTCCTTTGCCCAGGCACTGGTGGTCACCCTGCAGGAGGAGCTGCTCAGCAGCAGGGCAGCCAACAGCAGCCTGCGCGGGCAGCTGGCAACAGTCACCCTCACAGCCCGCGCAACAGCAGCAGAGAATGCAGTGCTGCGGGCAGAGGCCAGCAGCCTGAGGGCAGCACTGGCGATGGCAAAGAGCACCGGCAGCAGCGCTGCTGCTGCTGCTGCTGCTGCTGGTGCTGGTGGTGTTAGCCCTCTGTTGGTGCCAGCAGGGCCCAGCAGCTCGTCAGATCAGCATGCTGCTGCTGCTGCAGCAGCTGGCATGCTGGGACTGCAGAGGCTGGATCTGGCCGCATCAAACATCTCTGGGATCACCAACCTCGGACAGCAGCAGCAGCAGCAGCAGCAGTATGTACCATCACGAGACATGGCAGCAGCAGCAACAGCTGCGAAGGTTGAGCCGGCAAATGCTGCTGCAGATCCTGCTGCTGTGCTGCCACAGCCAGTGCTGCGTGGCAGGTATGCTCCTGGCCTCACAGCTGGCTTGGCCAGTGGCAGGGGCTTCTTGCCTGGCCCTGTGCTAGCCCACAACAGCTGGAGCAGAGTTCTGCAGCAGCAGCAGCAGCAGCAGCAGCAGCAGCAGCAGCAGCAGCCGCGCCAGCAGCAGGAGAGGCTGGGACCAATGGTTGATGCGGCAACCTGCCTGGCCCAGCAGCAGCAGCAGCAGCAGCAGCAGCAGCAGCGTTACCAGCAGATGCAGCAGCAGCAAGCGCTGGAGCGGATATGGCTGCGGCGGCTGAGCATGTCAGGAGACACCACCACTACTGCTGATGATGAAGCTGAGCTAGCGATGCTCGATGCAGCAGCAGCTGCTGCAGCAATGCACCGGCTGAGGAGCGACGGCAGCAGCAGCAGGATGGGCAGGCCCACACCTGAGGCTGCTGCAGCAGCCACATCAGCTGCTGCATCGCTGCAGCGCGCAGCACTCGATGAGCACAGGATGCGGAGAATCAGTGAGCATAACAGCGCGGCGGCAGCAGCAGCAGCAGGGCAAGATGTGCTGCTGCCAGTGCTGCCGCTTGACCTCAGTGGAGTTGGCAGCAGCTCAGCAGCAGCAGCAGCAGCAGCACCTGCTGATGCTTCCATAAACAAGCCTGCCAATGCAACCCAGGAGCTGCTGTACCAGCAGTACCTGCGACAGGCAACTGCAAGCGTGCCAGCCCCTGCTGCTGCCCCTGCTGTTGCATACGTCGATTTGCAGCAGCTGCAGATGAGCAGCAATAGCCGCCCGAATGCTCCTCCACCACTTCCAGGCTTGCCACACCCGCTGCTGCTGCAGCCAACACAAGGGCAAGCTATTCCTGCTGCACCTGCTTTGCAGCAGCCAAGCCAAGCCCTTCCCGGCATACAATATGCTGACGCAGACACTGCTGCATTGCACACCCAGCAGCAGCAGCAGCTATTGTCACAGTCACAGGCAGACCATCAGGGGGTTTGTGTCTCTGCTGCCTTAGAGGCCGGCCAGGCTGGTTTGCCAGCGCTGCCATATGCTGCTGCTAGCCTGCAACAGCTGCCGCAGCCGCCAGCAGCAGAGCTGCACTGTGACCTGGCTTCAGCAAGTGTTGCTGCTAGCCTCGCTGCTGGCACGTGGCCATACCCGGCTTTGCCGCAGCAGCAGCAACAGCAGCGGATTGCATTGCTGCAAGCGGCACAGGTTGCCCGGCAGCACCAGGACCTGCACAGCTTGCAAGGGGCAGCGGCAGCAGGGGACGCTGTGCATGGCCTGGCTGCTGCTTCACCAGCAGCGGCGGTTGCAGCAGCAGAGTGTGTTGATATCGGAGCAGGTAGATATCAGCAGCAGCTTGCTCTGCTAGCAAGCCGACAGTCACAGCAAGTGTGGCAGAAAGTCCAGCAGCAGGAGCAGCTGCAGCAGCCAGTGGCAACACCTGCAACCTCCTTATATAGGAATGTGGCTGCAGCCTTTCCACAGGGCATGCAGCAGCAGCAGCAGACAGGAGGTGCACAGCTGCTGGCATCGTGCCTAGCTGCGTCAGCTGCTGCTGCTGCTGTGACTGATGGAGTCGAAGATATGCAGGCAGAGTATGCTCCTGGCTGACAGGTTCAGGTCTGTTTGTTCTTTCACATGCTTGCTGGCATGGCACGGATGGTATGCTGGCAGCAGCAGTGCGCACAGGGCTGTGCGGTCACCCTGCGGCAGCCTGTGCTGATGTGGTGGCATTTGCTCTCATTATACAGCTGAGCTTAGCATATGATGGATGCTGCCCCTAGGCCCATTGATTTGCTCTAACCAGCACAGAACAGCAGCTGCGACCTGCTGTGCTGAAGCAGCAGTGTCACTTGACCTATTGAGTGCGGTGTGTAATGATCTGCTTGAATGATGTTGCTCTTTTGGGCTCATGCGTGTTCAAATGCTTTGAACATAAGCATTCAGCCTACATTGGCGCCATGTCAATGTTGTGTAGTGCTCATTTGACCAGAGGTAGCAGCACATGAGTGCTCTTGGAGACCTGTACTGCAGCGCGCAGGAAGCTGCTTTGCTACTGATGCTTCGTAGTTTCGTGTGCACCTTGAAGTTGTTTACCCAGCCAAGCGCTATGCTGTCTGGTGGCTCTTGGAGTGTTATGCTGCAGACAGTGTCTTGTATCCAGTGTAGCTGTGCAGGTTTCTAAGCCTTAGGCTACGGTAGCCAAGCTGTATTGTGCTCTGCGGTGTTTGCTGCAGCCAGTGGTTCTGGTGTGCTTGCTAGTCTGCGCACATGTGCCACAACAAAGCTTGCTTTCTCTGCTGCATACCTGCACGTCTTGCCATGTCATGCATTTGTTGTTGCAGTTGCTGCTACCCTTGCCTTGATTGATTTGCTGCTGATGAGCTCAGCCTTGCTTGCTCTATTGCGTGGAACTCCTCAACAGGATGTGTATGCATTGCTGAGAGCGCAACTCGTTGACTGTGTGTGTTTGACTGGCTTTTGACTGCTCCTCTGGCACAGAGGCAAGAGGCAGATCCTGCTACTTTTTGCACGACGCGTGTGTGTTTGTGCAGCCCTGTCGGTGCATTTTGGTGCAGCAGCACCGCAGAACTGACCCAGTGAGAGCTACAGTCGACTGAAGCAGCGCATTGTGCTCACCTTGAACGCATGCGACGTTCACTGCATTAGCACCGGTGGCTCCGGAGGTTTCGTAATTGCAGCATAGTTCGACGCAATATCATATAGGCTAGTTGCCTGGCATGTGACAGCGCTCAGCCCGCTGTCTAGTTCACAGCATGCAGCCGCATTGTTAGGCTGTAATGTGTTCGTGTGAGCTGCCACCATGCATGAAGCCTGCTGCGTTCAGGCTGAGCACACTCAGTGCTAAGGGAAACAGCACACTTGACCTGCACTTAGAGGTTGAGGCTTGTACCGTGCCTGCTTCTGGCTGTGTTTGCAGATGCAAGTTTTTGAAGGAAACTTTTGATTGGCATAGATACTAGCCGTAAGTCTTGGGCAGGCTGGGTTATCTTTGGTCTGCGGAGACTGCAGGGCCTGCAGCGCGTGGTGCCGCAGCTGTGCATTCATCACATCGCTGCTATGCTGTGCTGCTGAGTGGGTTGCGTCAGCTTGGCAGGCACAGCTGCTGAGGTTGTGTTTGTGGCAAGCATTGCTGCGCAAACGCTGCAGAAGTCAGTGCAGCTGTGATGTACCGTCTGCCTTGGCGTTATGTATCTGTGGCTGCTGCAGCACTGTGCATTGTCATGCTCGCACAGTTGGGTTGACTCAATGCTGGTGTGTCGAACATTTACGTTGAATGTGCTTTGTGCACTGGCAGGTGCTGGTGCACATGCGCAAGATTTGGAACCGGATTGCAATTGGCTGATCTCTGAATGCAAACTTGTTACACTGGCAGTCTGTAAGACAACGCCTTACACATGCTAGCCTACGTGTCAACTCGTTCACTAGGCAAGGCCCTACTGGCAGCTGTGACCATGCTGCGCAAGACGGGGCAGCTGCAAAGTGTGCCACGCAAACCTACATGGGGCGAATCAACCAGAACAATGCAATTGGGGCTGGCTGCTCCAGCAGCGATTTGCTGAAATGTCTGCAACCCACGTCTCACCGTCACACGCTGGAGTGGCTGCTTGCTGCACCATGCTTGCCTGCTGCAACGTCGTGATTTCTCGTTGTTACCAGGGGGTGCGAGGGTCAAGTGGCTAGTCATAGCAATGTGTTGGATATACTTCACGAGGGAAACTGCCAACAGCAGCCTGTATGCAGCCGCTACATAGCCACATGCAGCATGCCAATGATGCAGCACCTGCTGCGGACATCTCAACATGCTGCATAACGCCCTACATGCTACTGCCGCCTCCTCTCACACTACTTTGCCGCCTCTGCCGCGCGCTGCGCCTGCATCGCCGTGCAGCGCTGTTGCTGCTTTGTGCACAACATCTCCAAAGTGTGCTGCAGTGCTTTACACTACTTTGCTGCCTCTGCCGCGCGCTGCGCCTGCATCGCCTTGCAGCGCTGCCTGTGGCCCTGCCAGTGCACCTTCTGGCACTCTGCGCTACAATAACACCGCTGCCTGCAGCCGCTGCAAGCCTTCAGCTGGCAGGGCTCCGCCCACGCCCAGCGCACCAGCACAGGGAAGTAGTTGTGCCGGCCACAGGCGTCACACACCGCCACTTCCTGGAAGCTGCTTGCAGGAAAGTCAAAGTCAACGGCAATAGGTTTGACTCCAGGGCCGCTGTCACTGACAGCCCCGAGTGCTGTCTGCAGCCCTTCCTGCAAGCTGCGCAGCTGCTGCGGCGTAAGTACTGCTGCGCCAGAATCGAAAAAGCGCGCAAGCACCCAGCGGGTGGGATGCCGGTCAATCATGTGATCATCTGCTCAACTTGTGCAAACCCAGGAAGCATTGCAAGGCCTGTCAGGATGCCTGCTGTTTGCAGGGCTGCTTGTACAACCTGGGGGTTTGGCGCAAACAGAAACTGGCGCATGCGTGGCAGCAGCGCCTTGCGAATGCCGCTAAGAGGCTCCCGAGTGAGGGGCGCTGTGTCTTCAGGCCGGCGGCAGTGCGTCATGAGCAGAGCAGCTGTGATGCTTGACACGTACGAGAGTGCGTTCACTGCCAGGGCGTTGGATGGCGCTGGATCGTCCAGCGGCTGAGGCGTGCTGGTGCTGCTGCTGGCGGCGGCTGTGCTGCTGCTGCTGCTGCTGCTGCTGCTGCTGCTGGCGCCTTTGTGTGGTGACCTCAGCCGAGCCTCCAGATTGTCCAGCACAGCCAGCACCTGCACATGCAGGAATTTGTGCAGCACAGTGCAGGCCAGGTTAAGGGTGTAGGACTGCAGACAGAAGCAGCAACACGGCATGCTGAGAAGCCATGGCGGATACCTAAAGGACACGCTGCTGACAGGTTGGCAAATGTGCGTTCATGGTGTTCTTTGCTGTCTGCAGCATGGTCCGCTGCTGCTGCGGTGGTGCCGGCAATCAGATTAGGTTGAGCAACCACATACCGTGCGTGGTACCTCTGATAACACATGCATCAGCGATGCAGTGATACTAGTACTCCTGCTGCTGCTGCTGCTGCTGCTGCTGCTGCTGCTGCTGCTGCTGCTGCTGCTGCTGCTGTGGCGTCACCTGTGTGCCGTCCAGGATGTCCTGTGCACTGCCCCGTTTCAACACTGGGTGGTTTCCCAGCGATTGCGACTTCAAGATCAATTCAACGTACGCTTGTTGCTCGTCATGGCCCTCCAAAAAGTCAAATGTGAGAGTAGCAGTCCACGGGTCCTTTTGCAGGTACTGCTGCAGCTCAGCTACTGTCGTGCCTGGCCGAGGCCAGTGGCTTAGGCTGGGCCGAGAAGACGGCAACATATTGCAGCAGATCATAGGCGCGTTAGCAACTCAACTCCTTGTTGTGTAAAAGCAGTTGAAGCAGCTTGCAGCAACAGCGGCTCGTATGTTCAAGCGGAGCTGGCTTACTGTGCTGTATGCGAAGAACCATTTTACAAAGACATACAGGAGGACCTTGCAGCGTTACACCCACAGAGACGGCTTTGCAGTGCGTGTTAGACGGTTGTCGCGGGATGTTCGGAAACCCCGCCGGATATCTCGTGGATATCTACGATCACTCCGTGCAACCTCCAAGAACAGACTTGCTGATTCACAAGCACATCTGGAGTCTTTGTCGATGCTGGAATAGGCAGATTCAGCCATTATAACCGCAGGTAACCCTTGCCAGAGAACCCTTGCAAAAGCAAGCAGCATCTCACTGAGGAAACAACCCTGGACCTGACACACGGTGTGCAGTCATCCATTGGTCACTACAGTGGCAGCCGATATCACACCAGAGGCAGCTTGAGCCACCCAAAGCAACACACTGTAATGCCACACCAAGCACCGTGCTTGTGACTAGCGGGTTTGTTCTTCCCTTTCTGTCAAGCACACCACAAGCCACGGGTGACGCACGTCAATTCACGTCCATTCACAAAGCTTACGCCTTTCTTGCTGTCCTGCGCGTGCTGCGGGCTCTGCTGGTGCCTTGCCCATCCTCGGGAGAGCTGCCAGCACCATCCTCCTGCTGCTGCCGCTGCAAAGCTGGCGTATGCATCGCTGCCTCCCCCTCCTCCTCCTCATGCTGCTGCTGCAGCTGCAGCTGCTGGTGCCGCGTGCTGCGGCGCCTCGCAACGCTGCCGCCACCATCCGCTGCTGCTGCTGCCTCAGCAGCCGCTGCTGCCTTGCTCGCTGCTCTGAGCTTGGCTGCTTGCTTGTCCTGCTTTATCTGCTCCTCAGCCTTTCGGTCTTCTTCGAGTGCTGCGGCCTCCTCTAGCTCCTCTTTTGTGGGTGCAGCAGCACCAGCTCTGCCACCCTGCAAGCATGAAAGCCAAAGGCAGCAGCAAGGCTCAGCAGTGAGGCACCAGCTCTGCCACCCTGCAAGCAGCGCAACATACCACATCAGTAGTCTGATTTTCTGCAGTGGAGCACAGCAGCAGGGGACACACCAGTAGCTGCTGTGCACAGGGTATATAAGCCAATGACCCAGCTTCCACAATCCTGCAGAGTCAACTGCAGCAATTCGCCAGCGCCCCCTCACAGCATGCTAATGACGGGAGCTACCCATCCCCTCTCCATCGCAGCACAACAATGCTGCAGGCATGCTCGCACCCACACCAGCTGCTGCAATGCTCACCGACTTGCCAACCAGTGACCTGTTGATCATCCTGAGCACGATCAGCTGCAGCAGCAGCGGCGCCAGCCAGCCCCACAACGGCTGCCGCTGCAGTGCTGCCACCACTGGCTGCAGCTGGGCCTGGTATGGTGTCATTTTCGGGGATTCAAAAACGTCCAACAGCTGGTTGGCTGGCCAGTGACGCCAGCCGGGCGGCCTGCTGGCGTCCCGTGCAGCAGCAGCTATTGCTGCTTCCTGCAAGTGTGAGTGCAGGACATGGATATCACCAAGAATAAGCGGTCAGATAGAAGGAGAGAGCACAACAAGGTCTACATTGGCCGGGCACAGCGTCTGCTGCCATGCCATGATGCTGCTACTGCTGCCAACAACAGCAGTGCATGCAGTTCATTTGAGACTACGCATGTTTCAAGACCTGTGCGATGCTGCCATCTCAAAGTGCCACCATTATAATCCACCTCACCTGTGCCAGCCGCCGCGCCTGCCCCGCCTTGCCCATGTAAGCAGCAGCCTCCAAGCCCTGCTGCCCCCTGCCTATCAGTATGTTGTCGAAGGTGTACCCAGGCTCCGTGACCCAGAGCTCAAAGGCAACGCCAACAATGGGCGCCAGCAAGGACAGTGGCGCTTCTGCTTTGAAGTAGGCTGGGTTGGGCAGTGTGCGCTGCTGCCAGGGGCCCTGCAGGTGCATTGAAGCATCACAGCGGTGCAGGGAGGTAGACATAACTAATTTGGTGGTTTGTGCATGCATCGACAAAAGCGGGCTAGCAAGGTGTAACCCGGCTCTGTCACCCAGAGCTGGCATCCATAGAAGGCAATGCCAACTATGGGTGCCAGCAAGGACATTGGTGCTTCTGCTTCGAAGTAGGCCGGGTTGGGCAGCGTGCGCTGCTGCCAGGGGCCCTGTGGCACGGTGAAGCATCAGAGAGGTGCAGGGCGCCAGGCAAAGTTGGTGGAAGTGAGCAGTAATGGTTGGTTCAGGTGTGTGTTGCGCACCAGTGCCGTTGTACAGTACAATACGGTCCACAACAGTTCCAGGGCTGAAACCTGGACCCATGCACTAGCCCAGCAACCACAGCGCTCTCCTGTCTACCCCCGCAGGGCCTGCAAGGATACCATATGGCACGATGCCTCATTGCATGTAGGACTCCCACATACATCCACGAAAGAGGTCCATTGCAACCGTCAAACCACCTTATATGCAGGATTCTTGACTTTGGGCGGGATCCACGGCCCCTTGTAGCTCGGATTGCTGATCATCGGCGCCGTCCACGGCCCACACCCTGGAGCACCCTCACACGCAGGGTTCGGCATACTGGGCCGCATCCAGTAACCGTGCCGATCATCGTCCCACTTTTCCGGCTTCTTAGCTGCCGGGTCTGCCACTCGAGCCGGCAGCGCATCCAGCCAGCCGTGAGGCTTTTGTGCATTTGGGTCTGGGATGAGCTTGCGGTCATCCCAGTCATCTGGCTTGACTGCTGCTGGGTCGTCAATCCTGCAAGGGCACGGCAGGCAGTGGGTAAGACAGGCAGCGCAGGTGTGACATGAGCTTGCGGTCATCCCAGTCGTCTGGCTTGACTGCTGCCGGGTCGTCGATCCTGCAGGATGTTTGCACACAGGCGCAAGTCGTCAGCACAGCACAGAAGGTTTCTGTGCATTGGGGTCCGGGATGAGTTTGCGGTCGTCCCAGTCATCTGGCTTGACGGCAAGGGCACGGCAGGCAGTAAGTGCGGGAAGCAGCGCGGGTGTCACATGAGCTTGCGGTCGTCCCAATCATCTGGCTTGACTGCTGCCGGGTCGTCAATCCTGCAAGGGCACAGCAGACAGTCAGCGCAACATGCTGCATGACATGCACTTGAACATGCTGATGTGGTGCGGTGGCGATCCGTTGGACAGCTGCGCAGCTCACTTGCTTCACGCGATGTCTGGTAGGCTGTGCTACACCCGTGCGGTTTCAGCAATGACTGGTTGGCCTATTGTTCCATCGATCCTGCTGCTGGCCCAGCGCCGCAAACAAGGCTGTGACTGCTCTGATACAGCAACATAAATGTCACAAACACAACTGATGCAACAACTCACTCCTCCTCCTCCACCCAATCCTCAGGCTTGATGTGCTCGGGGTCTGGCAGCTCCGCAGGTGGCTGCAGTGGCGGTGAAAAGTCTGCAGCAGCCAGCAGCCCCGTGCCTTTGAGCTTGCCGTCAATCAGCACCTTGTACCTGCGTGCATGTTTGGTTTGAGAAAAAGCAGGATTGGCAGGCAGGCGTTGATCGTACCTCACCAAACCAAACCAACTTGGTCTGCAGGGTCTCTCGAGCCTACTTGGTAACGTGTGCATTGGCAGGAAGTCCTGGCAGTTGAGAAGATGACACTAAAGCTTGCAGAGGCAGCAGCTGCTGCTGCGCATCCACTGCTACAGCCTGCAGGAGCTTTGGCTCACTAGCACTGCCTGCACAGCACAGTGCAGCTGCACTGGTTGTCTCGTGTGAGTACGCGCCAAGCCACTCACATTTGGTTGGGGTACAGCACGAGTGTGTACACGTGTGAGAGCTTGTCATCTTTTGGTGCTGGCGCTGACATGAGGTGGTGCTCGATGACCTGCTGCGTCACGGGGTTGAGCGCGTTCAGGATGACATGCACCTGCGGCAGCAGCAGCAGCAACAGAAGCATGATCAGCCCAGCGTGCACAAGCCTTATCTGGATACCATATTGTCAACAGTGCACGTGTTGGTATTCAGCAAACGCGTTTGTAAACCTACTGTTGGCAGAGCCAACATCACTGCTGCATGTCTCCTGCAAGCTGCCGTGCCTTTTACATAATCTTCAAGAATGATGAGTACACAGGCAGCTGACGTTGACGTTTACCAGCCTGTGCTCTTTGCATAACACCCCTGGCACATCTCAGCCTGCTGCATGCACCCTCTTCTACTCCTTTACAGCCAGCCGCAGCCTCACCCTGCTGTCAGGTCCGCAGCGGTCCGGCCCAAACATGATGCTGAAAGGTGTCTTGGGCCGCAACTTCCTTGGCTTGAACTCCTCTGCTGTCTGGGACAGCAGCTTGAGGTATGCACCCCCACAGGTGTGGCCCTGGGAGAACTGCACCTCGTACTGCACGACTATGCCATCCTGCAGCAGCAGCGGCTCCTGCAGCTGTGCTGTCATGCCGTAGTGCTGGTTTCCTGCAGGCATCTGTCATGGCAAGAGTGGGAGGATGGCGGGGGATTTCGGTAAAGGCAGATTGGAAAGCAACACAGGATTGTCAGAGTGGGTGCGTCGCAGCGCAGCAGTTGACCACGCGCTAGCAGAGTCTGCGGCAACTGCCCTTTGGTGACAGGCAGATGCCAATGCTTGTAGGTTGAGTGTCACTGCTTCATACTGCTTTGCAGCTTTTTTGAAAATGCATTTGATTTCAATTGCAACTGGAGGTTGATGCACATGCTGCTGCAGCAGTTAGCAGCCCTGCCTCTCTCCACATACACCCTGCTGATTGCCAGGCAGTTTCTACAGCACAACTCATCGCAGTTCTTGTACAGGCAAATGTTTGCTGGGAAAGGTTTCGTCCTCTAGATGTATCCATTGCATCATTGGCATGCACTCCCGACTGTCACTTCAGCACACCTGAATCGCAGTGTCCTGGTACCCCTCTGGCTGCACAGTGTCAAACCTGCCCTCATACTTCTTGCCATTGCTGTAATGCCATCTGTCCTGCCATCCGGGTCCGAATGATTCAAAAAAGGATGCGCCAGGCACGCCGGCATCTGCTGTGCTGCTGTCTGCTGCTTGCACAGCAGCAGTGCACAAGCAGTAGACGGCCACTGCCACTGCCAGCATATCCGGTGGATCTGTGGTAAACACCAAAAAAGGACTATTCCGTTGTTTTGATCAATGTTCGAGCTTGTGTATCAGTGTGTCACGGCTGATGAAGTGCGAAGCTGTTGTCGATTGAGTTGCGGTGACAAGCCTATCATCGCCTAGTGATTCGTTCTTTGCGATCAGCAACGTCCATAAATGCTGAAGGCAGGTCGAACAGCGTGTCATGGCCTGGGAACAGGTGTGTCACTAGTCACATTTCAAACACAGCTGTAACACCACTGTAACAGGGAAGGCACCCTCTTCTTCTGGTGGTGGCCTTGCATTGCACTTTGCATATGCCTTTGCTTGACACCAACTGTAACAAGCATTCTTATGCTTATACCCTTAAGGCACCCGCCAACAATGGCTTAGCCGGGCTACAGCAGTTAGCTGTGCTACACCGAGTACATAACTGTCGCCTGAGGCTGTGGTGTGTTGCAGGCAGCAGCATTGCTGCATGCATCTGACTTGCAGAAAACCCTGGCACACAATGCTTGATTTGAGCAGCCAAGCCTCGGCCTGAGGCGATGTCCTGTGGTCTATTCAGAAACTCCCGTCTGCTACTGGAGCCATCTTGTGCATGTCATGGGCAAAACACACGCCCGTCAACGCACGATCCTGCATCACCACTCCTCCTCCTCACACCTGCTGCCGCACACAGCTGCTCTGACAGCTCGGGTGCTGCTGCTTCTGCTGCATCAGCTAGCTGGCGACGCGCAAGCAGCTGCATCAGCAGCCTCGGCAACTGCCTTACATGCTGTACTGGTCACTTGCGCCTGTACATCACCAGTCCTCCTCCTCACTGTCGGGGATGACGAGCTCTCCTCCAACCTGCGGCACCACTGCTGCCTCTGTAGCTGCATCAGCAGATGCCGCAACCGCTGCACCTGCTGCCGCACCCTGCTGCTGTGACAGCTCGCGCACTGCAGCTGCTGCAGATGCCAGACTTGCTGCCGGTGCCCTGCCAGCACCTGCAGCAGCAGCGTCTGCAGCTGCAGCTGCCTCGGCAACTGCCTTGCGTGCTTCAGCAGGCACCTGCGCCTGTGCTGCTGCTGCTGCTGCTGTTGCTGCCGCATCCCGTGCTGTCTCTGCTGCCTGTGTTGCAACCAGCACCTGGTCGCCACACAGTAAAGCTGCTGCGTCTCGCTTTTGTACTTGCTGTGCTGCTGCTGCAGGCGCCACGCCAGCTGCCTGAGCACTGCTGCCACCTGCCACAGGCACACACTGTGCTGCCTGCTGCGCTGGTAGCTGCTGTGCTGCTGGTTGCTGCCCTGACGGCTGCTGTGCTGCTGCTTGCCGCGCTAACGGCTGCTGTGCTGCTGCGTGCTGCGCTGGCAGCTGCGGTGCTGCTGCTTGCTGCGCTGGCAGCTGCTGTGCTGCTGCTTGCTGCTGTGCTGCAGCCTGCTGCGCAGGAGCTCCTGCCAGCACCTCCCCACCAGACCCCGCAGCAGCTTTGGGCTGACTCAGCACAGGGTCCTGCACTGCTGGCAGCAAGTGTGCCACGTCAGCTGCCTTGTCAGCGCTGCCCCTCACAGCAGGCAGCTGACCTGCTGTTGCTGCCGATGGTGGTGCTGCTGCTGCTGCTGCCACTTCCTCTGCTGTTCCAGGTGCTGCAGCAGCAGCTGCTGCCTTGTATACCAGATCTGCGTCAGGCGCTGCAGCAGCAGCTGCAGGCAGCTTCTGCAGCAGAGCTGCTGTCAGCCGAGTAGCAGCAGCGGCGGCGGCAGCACTTGCGGCAGCAGCTGCTGCAGCAGGCTGCGCAGCTGCTTTGTTGCCAACATTGCCACTTGCATGGCTGCCACTTGCTGTGCTGCCCTGTGCTGTGGCCCTCCTGTTGGCATCCGATGCAAATTTCCCCTGCTGCTGTTGCTGCTGCTGCTGCTGCCTCGCATCAATGGCAGCAGCAGCCGTCCCTTCTACAGCTGTGACTGCTGCTCCCACGGCCACGGCTGTTGGGGAGGGAAGCAGCAGCTGCTGTGCTGTTCGTGCTGGCACTGCCCCTGCTGGAGCCCTTACAGCAGCAGCAGCAGCAGCAGCAGCAGCAGCAGCAGCAGCAGCGGGTGTAGCAGCAGGGACAGCGCCTCTCCTGACAGTAAGGGGCATATCGTCGTCGCTGTCACTCTTACTGCTGCTGCCAAGGCCCATGCTGCCTGTCATCATCGTCCTGCCTGTGCCTATGGCTGCTGCTCCAGCGGTGGCTGCTGTTGGGGAGGGCAGCAGCAGCTGCTGTGCTGTTGGTGCTGACACTGTCCCTGCTGGAGCCCTTCCAGCAGCAGCAGCAGCAGCAGCAGCAGGTGCAGCAGCAGGGATATGGCTTCTCCTGCCAATCAGGGGTATGTCATTGTCGCTGTCACCCTCACTGCTGCTGCCACCGCCCATGCTGCCTATCAGCATCGTCCTGCCTGTGCCAGCTGCTACAGGTTTCTTTGTCGATGCTGACTGCCCAGCAGCAGCAGGTGTAGCAGCAGGGACAGAGCTCCTCCTGCGAAGACCCTGCGCAAGGGGCATGTCGTCGTCACTGTCACTGCTGCTGCTGCTGCCAAAGCTCATCCTGCCTTTCATCGCCGTCCTGCCAGTACCAGCTACTGCAGCTGTCTTTTTTGCTGCTAGCTTTCCAGCAGCAGTAGCGGGCCGTCGAGCAGCTGCTGCTGCTGGAGGCGACTGCACAAACGGCATGTCTGCGTGCTGCTGCTGCTGCTGCTGCCGCAGCTGCTGCTGCAGCTCCCGCTCCAGCCTGCACTGCGCCTCAACAGCACCAGGTGACAGCCGGTCACATGGCTTGCGCTGCCGCTTCTGCTCTGCAGGCTGCACCATGCGGTGGCAGCCAGGCTCAGTGCCCCTGCGTCACATAACATAGCACATTTAACAACAAAACACTAACACGTGTTATGAAATGTGGCAGAGGCGCCCAGAGGTGAGGTCCAGCTTGCTCATCGACCAAAAAACAAAGCAGCCGAGCAGAGCCGCACTGCAGCACCAATTGGCAGCAAGCATTATGCGCGCACATGCGCGCACGACAACAACCGCAACGTGTGCACATGCCAGCTGGTACCTCCTTGCTGACACTGTTGCTGGGCACCTTTCCGAACTTACTTGGGTTCTTACGTCACGGAGATGAGGCCGCGCAGCACCTCTCACAACCCTGAACCTCTGCTGCTGCTGCTGCTGCTGCTGGCCACAAAACACACAGCTAGCAATGCTCACTGCAGCACAGAGTGACTCACTTGGGGTCCCAGGTGAACGGGATGAGGGCCCGCAGCACCTTGGCACTCATCCTTAGCTAGCAAACAAGCAAGCTAGAGAGCAAGCAAGCAAACGGAACTTGACGGCAGATCACTCCATGCTTATGTACCGAAACAACCATCCTCCCACAAGGTCGCTTACTTGGGATCCCAGGTGAAGGGGATGAGGGCCCGCAGCACCTTGTCTTGACGCCGCAGCACCTTGACCTCCGCCTGCACCTCAACAAGCGCCTGCTGCAGCTGCTGGCGCACCGCATCAGCGTCAGGCTGCTGCAGCTCAACAGCACTGGTGCCAGCTGCAGCGGCTGCTGAACTAGACGCTGCAGCAGCACCTTCCGCAGCAGCATTCTCGGCAGTAGCAGCACCAGCCTCGCCTGCAGCTGCTACACCACCCCCAGAAGCAGCAGCAGCAGCAGCAGCAGATGGTAGCTCTTGTAGCTGCTGCTTAAGCTGCGCTCCGCGTAGCAGCGCCTGCTGCAGCTGCTGCTTGACTGCAGCCACCTGCGTCGCAGCATTGCACACATCGCTGCCAGACGCAGCACCACAGCTACCAGCTGCTGCTCCTGTGACATCTTGCTGACCTCTCACAGCCTGTGCCTGCCGCTGCTGCTGCTGCTGCTGCTTCTGCTGCTTGTGCTGGGCTTGTTGCCTTGCACCAAGCACATATGCTCCCTCCTGCTGCTGCTGCTGCTGCTGCTGCTGCTGCTGCTGGGGTTCATCCAGCAGCTCCTGGCTCTGCTGAGGCTCAGAGTCCAGGATGACTTGCTTGTTGCAGGGCCCGGTCCTGACAGCATCTGCTACATCTGCATCAGCATCCTCTATGTCCCCATCACCCTCACTTGACACCGCTGCTGCTGCGTTGCGCCGCTTTCTGCCTCTGTGCCTGGCGCTTGCAGCAGCAGCAGCAGCAGTTGCAGGTCGCGGCTGAGACGCTTCCCCCTCATCACTGCTGAGCATGTCACTCTCACCATCACTGCTGCTGCTGGGGCTGTCATCGCCACTTTCTGAGGATTGCAGCTGCCGATGCGTCTGAATCCTTCGCCTGGAGGCCCCTGCAGGCATCTCTTCCTGCGACTCGTCAGCATCATCATCAGCATCAGCATCTGCTGCAGCGTCATCTATGAACCTCTTGCGCTTGCCACGCGCCTCCTTAGCAGCAGCAGCAGCTGTGTCAGCCGTACCCCTGCCCCTGCCAGCTGGCGACCTGTCCTCCTGCTGCTGCTGCTGGCTGCCATCAGCCCCGCCCAGCCGCCGCTGCCGCTGCTGCTGCAGGCGCTGCAGCGCTGCTGCTGCTGCCGGGTCCCTGTGCGCCGCCTGCGCCTGTGCTCGCCGTGCTGCCCTGGGAGCATCAGGTTCTGCCATGCCCCACAGTGCCTGGCCCTTGGGGCCCAGCGGGGCCTCTGGCATCTCCCTGCAGCAGCAGCAGCAGCAGCAGCAGCAGCAATTTTGACAATTTTGCAGACAAACCATGCGACAAATTTGCCGCTGGCTGCGGTGCCCTTGGGTGCAACAGAGAGGCTGTATTGTGAGTACAACAATATCCAGCAGTAGTGGCGGCACTGTGATAAGCCAAATCTGCTGTTCCCAGATGTAACAAATAATATCAAATACTAGCAGGCATCTTCTCTGGCTAAATGTCACTGCAGCTGCGCCATGTGCTGTGCCATGTGCACTCACGGGTCGTAGTGCTCGTAGCCTTGCAGCTCCTCCGGCACTGCAGCCCGCTGCCTGCCCGCGCTGCCACTCTGTCGGTGCTGCTGCTGCTGCTGCTGCTGCTGTTGCTGCGCCGCCGGCAAAACCGCCAGCGTGCCCTGACGAGGGTCTGCGTCATCATCTGCCACAAACGCTGCATCCAGCAGCTCCTGCTGCTCCTCGTCTTCTTCTTCTTGTTCTTCTTTTTGCTCCTGCTGTCCAGATGCGTCTTGTGTACATGTGTTCCTACCACGCTGCCTGTCTGCAGGGCTGTACAGAACTTGAGGCATGCTGCCGCCTGCAGCCCCCACGCCCCAGCCATCATCACCATCATCACTCCAATCAGCAGCTGCTGCAGCCCTGCTGCCAAGAGGTGGCAGCATTGCGGCATCTGCTTCGCCTGCTGCAGCTGGCAGCTTCCGCCGCAGCTGCTGCTTCCGCCTCGGCTTCTTCCGCTGCTGCTGCTGCTGCTGCTGCTGCTGCATCTCCAGGAAATCTCCCTGCTGCTGCTGCTGCTGCTGCTCATCTGCATCCTCCTGGCTGTGCAGCAGCTTTTCCAGCCGCCGCTGCGGCCTGAAGCCATTGGCCAGAAGCTCCCTCAGGCCCTGCTGCTCCTCCTGGCTGTCTTCATACTCAAATGCATAATCATTGGGAACTTCACCATCCTCCGCCAGGAAGTTCCTGTCCTCCTCGTCCATTTCTTCATCCTCGTCTTCACTGCGGTCTTCACTGCGAAGTGACTGCCCGGGAGAGCCCAGCAAGCTAAGGTCTATCTCCATGGGTTGCGCAGCAGCTGCTGCTGCAGCTGCTGCTGCTGGCCTGCTGTGCTTGCTCCTGTGCCGCTGCTGCTGCTGCCGCTGCTGCTGCTGTTGGCGTTTCTCGCCAGGCTTCCGTGATGCAGCTGCTGCCCGCCGTGCTGACACCTGCTCCCTGTCAAGCACCTTGTCAATAACACCATCAAAGTCATCATCATCATCATCATACGCAGCAGCAGCAGCAGCAGCAGCAGCGCCCCGCACAGCTGCAGTGCCTGCAGGGTCTGGCTCTTCAAGCATTGTGAAGAAGTCATCAATGCACTGGAGCGGCTGCTGCTGCTGCTGCTGCTGCTGCTGTGCACACTCCCAGCTGCGCTTCTGCGCCCGCGGCTGCTTTTGCTGCTGCTGCTGTGCTGCCGGTGGCTTTGGCCTCGCTGGCTGCTGCTGCTGCTGCCTGTTGACACTGCCAGCACCACTTCTGCCATAGGGCTGCTGCTGCTGCTGCTGGCTAGTTCTGCTTGCTGAAGGCATCCTGCTGACGCCTGCTGCCGGTAGACTACCACTACCACCAGCAGTCTGCTTTGGTGCTGCAGCCCCGCGAGCTGCTGCCCCTGACACATGCATTGCTGCGCTGCCACCTGCAGCAAACACATCCGGCCCTGCACCTGCTGTTGCTTCAGGTGATGCATCACCTGCCAGTGGTGGCGTTGTAGGCCGTACCACAACAGGCGGTGGCGCCAGGCTGAAAGCTAGGCCTGCTGTCGGCTGCTCCATTGGCAGCAGCTGCCCTTCTGGCAGCTGCGACAGCCTGCAGCAGCCGGGCTGTGGGCAGCTGACAAACCAGGTGAGGTAGCTAGGCTGGGTAGTATCTGCTGCTGCTGCTGCTGCTGCTGCTGCTGAGGGTGTGGCTGGAAGTCGCCGCAGGTGCAGCAACACCTGCAAAGGCACAGCAGGGCAGAAGGCAACAGAGCTGATGCCTAACGCAGAGCATACCACCCGCCCAGCAAGTGACAGCAGGGCTGTACATACCACAAAGAACCTTCCCTGCACGCCACTAGCAGTGTCTGTGGTGCAAGAGCAGTGTCTATAGTGCTAGAGCTCAGCAACGTCTGCTGAAAATGGAACTTGCAGCATCCAAGTGTGTATGTCACAACACATGCCTTTGCATGTCTTCACATACTTTCTGCTGAAGGCTCCCCTCCTTCTGCTGCTGCTGCTTGAGCCCCCACAGCTCCAGCACCTGCAGTAACAAATCCTGACCCAAAACCACATAAACTAGTCTGCATGCTTCATAGCCTCACCTCCTTCTGCTGCTGCCGGCTGAGCCCCCACAGCTCACCAGCACCTGCAGCAGCAAACCCTGACCCAAAAGCACAGAAACCAATCGACCTGTTCCATAGCCTCACCTCCTTCTGCTGCTGCTTGCTGAGCCCCCGCAGCTCCAGCACCTGTAGCAACAACTGCTGACCCAAAACCACATACACTAGTCTGCCTGTTTCATGGCCTCACCTCCTTCTGCTGCTGCTTGCTGAGCCCCCACAGCTCCAGCACCTGCAGCTGCTGCAGCAGCAGCAGCAGCGGCGCCCCAGCCAGCCGCCGCATTAGCTTCCCAAACAGCGGCTGCGGCCAGCCTGCTGGACCCTCCTCATCATCATCCCACTGCTGCTGCTGCTGCTGACTTGCAGGAACACCGTCTGCTGTTCCAGCTGTATGGCTGGTAGCTGCTGCTGCTGCTGCTGCACACTCTGCAGGTGGCCCCAGCTTCAAGCATTGCAGGTGCTGCAGTGCCGGGCTGCCATCCAGGGGCGGGATAAGAACTGCCAGCAGGTCCAGCAGCCGCAGCAGTGCCTTACCAGGCAGCCCTGCAGCAGCAGCAGCAGCAGCAGCAGCAGCAGCAGCAGCAGCAGCAGCGGCCATGGATGGTGGTGTCGAGCACCATCATATTCAGTTGCAGCAGGTCAGCCAGCAGGTCCAGCAGCAGCAGCAGTGCCACACCACACAGCCCTGCAAGCACAGCAGCAGCAGCAGCAGCAGCAGCAGCCATGGATGGTGGTGTCAAGCACCATCACAATCATGTGCATCAGATCAGCCAGCAGGTCCGGCAGCCGCAGCAGCGCCACACCACACAGCCCTGCAAGCACAGCAGCGGCAACAGCAGCAGCAACAGCAGCAGCAGCAGCAGCAATAGTGTACAATGGTATGAAGCAGCATACACAGGTGTGCGTTCAGCCTGCCAGCTGTCATGAAGCAGCAGCAGCTGCTGCTGCTGTGCATGCCTGCTGAGGCTCCTGCCTGCTGTGACACACTGCCTGACAAGTGCCCAGCTGCTGCCGCTGCTGCTGCTGCCGCTGCTGCTGCTGCTGCTGCCGCTGCTGCTGCTGCCGCTGCTGCTGCTGCTGCTGCCCCCCACCTGTGTGCTGCAGGCACAGCCCCTGCAGCCGCCCCGCAGCCAGCAGCAGAAAGCCCAGCTCAGGCTCGCCACCTGCAAGCACAGGTTTGACAACAAATAAAAAGACAATTTAAAGACAATGTTTAATGGTAGGTTCTGAGAAGGATGGAAATTTAGACAATCTCATTGGGTGTATAGCTTCTGCGCCCTTCAGCAGGGACGTTCTTCCAACTGTCCGTAAAAGTAACAGCAGCCAGTCGCAGCAATGCGTTGTTCCGAAAACTGCAGCGGGCCAAAATCTGCAGCAGCGTGCTGCGGCTGCTCACCTGCCAGCACCAGCTGGCACACCCAACCTGATGCTCACGACTGCCAGCTGTTCAACATGTTGCTGCTTGCAGGTACAAGCGAAAGCTGCGCACCTGCCAGCACCAGCTGCGTGTTGTGAGACAGGTCCAGCCAGCGCAGCTGGCAGAGCCAGGCCGGGTGCAGCACCTCAGCCAGCAGCTCCACTGCAAACACAAAGTTTGCAGACACAGTCTGTTAGGGTTAGTGTACAGAAATAGCAGGCATGCTGGGATTGCAGCCGGCAGGGCCACGCGGGGTGCAGCGCCTCAGCCAGCAGCACCTCTGCAACCACAAAAAAGTGCAAGGACAATCTTTGAGGGCAAGCATACTCTGTTGGGCAAGCATAGTCTGTAAAAGCAAGCAAAGTCTGTTGGGGCAAGCATGCTAAGAATGCAGCTGGCAGGGCCAGGCGGGGTGCAGCGCACCGGCCCAGCAGCTCCTCTGCACGCACAACAGACGTTGCAAGCACAATGTTCGAACGCGCACAATGTGCAAGCACAATGTTTTTAACGCACACAGTGTGCAAGCACAGTCTGTTGAGTATGCTGAGCATGCAGCCACAGGGCCAGGCGGGGTGCAGCGCGCCGGCCAGCAGCTCCTCTGCAAGAACACAAGATGTTGCAAGCACAGCGTGTTGCAGTCAAAGCATCATCTAGTGACGTATCTACAAGGTTTCAGGTGGTGAGGGTAGGCGAGTGTCTGCAGCACAGCCGCAGTAAAATCGGCACGCGCATGCATGTCAGATGCCTCCTGCTAGATGAAATCTGGTGCAGCAGGCAGTGTAGCCATAGCCCACATCAATCAGTCAATTTCTCGTTTTTCTAGCAAGAGGAGAACCCAGAAAAGGGAGCCACTCTCAAACCACCTTTGGTGATTCCGACAGCCCACATGATACATAATAAGCTAGTTGCGCAACCCCATGCCTGCCGCTGCTCCCACCTGCTCCTGTAGCCTCAATGCTGCAGCCGCTGAGCACCAGGCGCTGCAGGCAGTTGGTGCGCCGCATGAGCTGCAGCAGCAGCCGCCAGCCGGCAAGCCCCAGGGGTTGGCTGCTGAGGTCGAGTGACGTCAGCGGCAGCCCACCTACAGGCGCCTCTGCTGGTTCTGCTGCTGCTTGTTCTGCTGCTGCTGCTGCTTGTTCTGCTGGCGACGCAGATGCAGCAGGTGAGCTGGGCACCGCAGCAGCTGGCTCAGGGCAGGTCTGCTGCTGCAGCTGATCTTCCACTTGCCCCGCTGCTGCTCCTCCTGCAGCAGCGTCTGCCGCGCTTTCTCCAGGTTGCTGCTGCTGCTGCTGCGGGACACGATCAGGCTGTTGAACAGGCTGCTGCTGCTTTGGAGCATACTGCGCCAGCTCTGTTGCCAGCATCCTAGGGTTGAGCTCCTGGCAGCACAGCAGCTTCAGCAGGCACAGCACCTGCTGGCTGGTGAGCTTCGCAACCTGCTGGCCTGTTGCAGCTGCATATTGCTGCTGATGCTGCTGCTGGTCAGGCTGCTGATCGCTGCTGGTGTCTGTGTCAGCTCCTGCAGCTGTAGCTGCTGCTGCTGCCTCCTTGAGCAGAGACACAACATTAATGGCGACGCTGCCAGCAGGCATGCATGACGGGTCCAGCTTGCGCAGCAGCTTCCCTGCTGGCAGGCTGTGCAGCAAGCCAGCAATCTGCTCCATGTTCCTGCAAGTTGATTGGCAGCAATGTCTGTGGAGACGTGTATCGTGTTGGGGCTGTGCTGCTTCTGTGTGCATGCTGTACTTGTGTGTGTGCAGTGGGCACGTGCACTGCTTGTGGCGGTGTGCATGCACGTTCCCACTTACTTATTCACTCACGTGTGAACACTTGCAGCTGATTTCAGCTTATGAAGTGGTCTGGCATCATGCTTCCCCAGCACATTCTCCTAGAGGAGCTGCTGTGTGATGTGCTACTGCCTGGATTGCGTCACGATAACCAACGCTGCTGTGTTAAGAGGTATTGACACGCCATACGGAAAGTTCCAAGACATGTCCTGCAGCTCCAGAGCACGTTTGGTGGTCAGTCTCGTTTCAAAAACAGAGTGACACGCGTTAAACTGTTGCAGCGATGTACGCCCTAGAATCGTGCACAATTCAAGCATACGAAATGACTGGTCTGCGTGTAAATAAGTGCTGGCCCGCCAAAAGGAGGATTAGCGGATCACACACGTACCCTGTACGAGTGGTGACTGAGCAGCAGCGGGAGGAGCCATCTTCTTCCTTAGCTGAGCCAGGCAGCAACCAAACATGCCTCAACGACATTCGAAGTTATATTGGTTGTTTACAATCCGGATGTTCCATCCAACAGCGGCTTGCACTGCAAGGGGGTCTTCACTACACTACACTACTGTAAGTACATGTTACTACTGTAAGTACATGTAGTGAGTGCTGGGGCGGACGTGTAGCCCTGTGTAGCCAAGTGTACTGTTGGCCCCAATAGTATAAATATGATATTCATATTCTAATTTCAAAAGGTGGTACGTAGCGGTACACGGCGGTACGTAGCGCTACAAAGTACAGGCATGGCAGCCATCTCAGGTGAGCCTTTAGTACAAAGTACGCTTGGGCTGCTATACCATGTACTCAGGTGTACTTAGGTGCACTGCTCCAGTGTAATCAACGGTACAAAGTACAGATCAGCAGACCGCTTGGCTACATATGGCAGCAACTTTCTGTGTACCTTAGCCAAGCCCTTTAGTACACAAAGGTACACACAGGTACAAAGTACGCCTGCTGTGCCGATTTCAGGACACCCAAAAGTACAAACTACAGCTCATTGGGTGCGAAAATTGAAACACCAGTTACTTAGCTGTAGCAAAGGTGGCAGGGGTGCCGGGGTGCTTAACTCAACATATTTGGTGAGGCACTTTTCTTGGCGACACAGGGCTACACCCCTGCCCCATCACTCACTACATAATAATAATAGTCTTCTTGTAAGCCATACCTTGTCATCGGCATCGGCACCATCACTCACTACATGTACTGAGTGTAGTGAAGACCCCCTTTGCACTGCAAGCAAGCAGACAGACTGCTCAAAACCTGTGCATGTGAAAAGGCTCGTACAACCCTTGCACAACGCGTGACGTATGCAAGACCCGAAACTGGACATTCAAGGCAAACAATGCAGCCACGTGCAGCAGCTGCTCAGTAGGCAGACAACGTGCCTCCTGCCTCTAGACCAACAGGCTGCATCACATGCTGCACACGCACATGTACAAAAGCTGGCTCTCATGACCTGGCAAACCAATCAGGTCAGCCCGCTTCCCTGCTCTGTGGCTTTGAGCGACTAGCCTGTTCTAGCACAGCACACACCAAGAGCAGCAGGCAATGAACAGCATGCAGAGACGCCGTCCCTGCATGCAGTATGAACACCCTGACCCGCAACTTTCTGACGGGACAACTAACATACAACTGCCGTGCTTAAGCCTCTACCTGTATCAACCCCATGTCAGCCGTTTGTGGGTACCGCGCATCAGCAACCCCAGCTAGCTGCCTCTACCCGCTAAACCACGCTGTGCCCCAAAACCCCGCCACTGACACCAAACCACCCTCATAAACACTCAACTCAACTCAACACAGCATCAGCAGCAGCAGCTGCTGCTCTAGCTGGATGCCTTCTTTTGAGGCGAGCTGCCGTGCAACGTTATCTCATGCAGCTCATCATCGTCCCCAAGCGACCACTGCGGCGCTGCACCGTTTGGTGCTGCTGCCGCCGCCGCCGGCTGCTGCTGCTGCCGCTGTTGCTGCTGCGCTGGCCCAGGAATGCTAGTGCGAATGGCAGGCAACCGAACTGCAGGCAAGTCTGCTGCTGCTGCTCCTGCCCCGCTCTGATCCCGCCCACGCGACACGCCATCCCCATCCCCATCCAGCGTGAAACTAACGTTGTTTCTGCCGTTACTAACGCCACCCTCGCTGCCGCGCTTCGCACCCATCCCAGCCAGCTCCACGCCGCTGCTGCTGCCAAATCCATTGCGGCCTTGCTGCCTCGCCCCCTGCTCATCATCCCTCTGCCTATTCATCCCATTGCCAGCAACACCACCGCTGTGATTTGCTGCGTCTCCTGCATACTCTGCTGCATCATCATCAACACCCAAAGAGGTGTCCAGCCCCTCCACATCTTCGCCCATCAGCAGGTACGGCGAGTCCTGCTGCGGCCGGAACAGCCACAGCAGCGCAGCCAGGAAGCCCAGCACCACCAGGAATTGGAACATGGTGATGGCCTCCTGCACGATGTCGATGATGAAGACAGGGGCCAGGATGACGCCTGCGGCAGCAGCAGCAGGAGCAGCAGCAGCAGCAGCAGCAGCAGCAGCAGAAGAAGGATTACAAGATGTGCACAGGCAACTACTACGCAACAGAAACCCCAAGGTCAGGAGCTGCAGAAAATACAGCAGCAGCAGCAGCAGCAGCAGGTTGCAGCAGTGAGTGGCAGTAGCAGCAGACGAGGGGTTACAACATACCATCAACACCCCAAGGTCTGTAGCGCAGCAGAGTTCTAACCAAAACACCACCACCAGCAGCATGCAGCAGTTGGGGGCGGAGCATGTGAGTGATGGTATACAAGCAGCTGGCTGCCCCACCCCCAAAACTTCTTCAAACAAAAGTTCCCAGACGCCTGGAAGGCAAGCCCTGCGTAGTGGTCAGCATACTCACAGAGCTGTGCAATCAAGAACACGCCAAACCCGGTGCTGAACCGCTTGTACCTGTGCTTCTTGGTATCATATTGGTATCATACGCCCACACAAAACCAGCCCTACTCACAGAGCTGTGCGATCATGAAGACTCCAAAGCCCGTGCTGAAGCGCTTGTACATCTGCTTCTTGGTCTCAAAGTTGAGCATGTCGGCCACAGTTGTTATCTCCTGCGCCTCCACGTCCGCCCCCGGGATGTGGCTCATGTTTTGATTGGGCCCCAGCAGGTTTTTGTAGGCCACTAAACCCTCCTCGGCAGCAGCACGCGCCCATTCTGGATCCATGTTGCTGGGTGGCAGGGCGTGTGGGTTGGCTGAGGGCTGTGTGTGTGAGCCTCCAGGGAAGGGAGCAACAGTGGCGCTGGGGGCAGCGTTGCGGACCAGGTTGAGCTGCGGCAGCAATAACACAAGCAGCAGGGTTGGAGTGTGACTATTGTGATTGTAATATTTTTGCGGCGGCTGAGGGCTGTGTGTGTGAGCCACCTGGGAAGGGAGCGACTGTGGTGCTGGGCGCAGCGTTGCGCACCAGGTTAGAGGACTCTTAGGACTGCAACAGCAAAGAAGATGGGAAGCAGCAGGATGGTGGTGTTGATGTTTGAGCATGCAGAACTGCATGTCGTATTCAGAACCTACAAACTTATTGGACCTGGCAACTGCATAACCACGAAGTAGATGTTACAGGCATCACGGTGAAAGGCTTTGACACGCGGCACCAACACCGCCGCACCTCCTGCTGTGCGGGCGGCGCGTCCACCTCCAATCACCAGCTGGATGATAGCGAATGCCCACAAACCAGTTATGCGCACAGACAGTGAGAGCCACAGCATGACAGATACATATAAAAGCACCAGCCAATGCGCCTCACCTCCTGCTGTGCCCGCAGCGCGTCCACCTCCAGCTGGATGATCTCGAAGATGTACACCACCCAGAACAGGAACGCCGCCACGTTGGCAAACGTGCACACCGCAAACAGGCCCGCCTCCCAGCCAGCCATGTCCAGCACATTCAGCTGGTCTGTAGAGGCCTCCAGCAGCTGGAAGTTGATGTACTGCGTGACCTGCAGCAGCAGCAGCAGCCGGTGCCAGCAGCAGCAGTGGCGGCCGCATCGGGTTGACAGCTGAGGCGAGCCAAGTGTGTGACGGCAGGCTGCAATGCCTCTACATTGTGGTGTGCTGTGGGCAGCTGCTGCAGGCACTTGCCCTTCACAAAGCTGTCATCAGTTGCACAGGCTGCCGAGGACATGCCAGTGTCCCCGCTAGGCGTCAATGCCAATTCGTGAAGTCATTGCTCCGCCATGATGCCTACACGGCCTGCTGCAGGTCTCACTCCTGATCATGCCCGCTGCCGCCAACGCCACACAATGAAGTGCCCACTGCAGCTGTTGCTGCTGCTGCTGCTGCCGCCCGTCATGCCCATCATGCTGCTCACCACTCCCGTGACAAAAAGCAGCACTGCAGCTGTCCCTGCTGCTGCTGCTGCAGCTGCTGCTACGGTGGCTCACCACTCCTGTGACGAAGAGCAGCACTGGCAGCCCCACCACTTGCAGCTTGTAGTCACCCAGGTCACTGCGCGTGATGCTGCAAGGGAGCAACAGCAAGCGACAGGCAAAAGAGTTGGCAACATGAGAACAACACGCACCCACACATGCTGTGCCACAACGTTACACTTGCCAGGCAACAGCATCTGAAGCACAAGTATGTGGGCTGGCCAACAATCTGGGTACCCTGCTGCGCTGAGTGTGCATGCATGCTCTTGCATTGAAGAGCTCCCACAGCTGCTGCTGTCAGCCACTGCTGAATGCACGCATGCACAATTGTGCGCAATCGACCTGTCCTAGGTATATGTGGCCCGCTCACCAGTAACCAGCTGCCAACACTAGCAGCAGCCCCTGCACACACCAGGAAACAGGGCACAGCAGGCATGTTCAAATTGTTGGAGCATGTGTGCATGCACGAGTCAGCGCTTGATGAGTGCCCAGGAGCTACGCTGTCAGTTGCCTGCTGCACCTGCAACGTCAGCAGCCAGCCACAAACCACGCCACAAAACCACATTCAACCGCTACATATGCAGTTGCCAACCCTTGGATTCAGTGACACGAGCCTAGCGAACCCCATTGGCACCTCTGTTGCACAACGAACACAAGCCAGCATGCTGCATTGCCATTGAACAATGCCTGAACACGCTGCTGTCATTGGCTAATGTTTTTTCACAGCCCTTGCAGCATGCAATCCAACCTCTGCCACCAGTGCACTGCACCAAGTTCCCCTGCGCACCATGAATGTGGCTGTTGCCAGCTGATTCAGCGGGATGCAAACCCTGTACAGGTTGTCTGTGAGCCTGCCCAAGCCCACTGAGCGCACAGCGGAGTTGTGCACCGCCCACATGCTCCAATATGCTGTCTGGCAGATGATGGTGCCCAGAATCAACTTGTAGAGCGTCCATCCTTTAGACCTGCGGCTTGCAGGAAACAGACTTGTTGCTTAGGGGTATGTAGTCGCAAGTCAGAGGCACAAACTTGCAGCTGCTTGCAAGTTGTTGTCCAGGTTTTGCAGCAGGTGAGCACATCAGAGCAGGCTGAGCATGCATGCAAACATTTGATGGCACGATGAGGTGGGTGGGAAGCTACTCTGCAGGTATGGACAGCATGTCTGCACCCACCTGTTCTTTCTGTAGTAAAGGCCTAGCCCCACGCTCGCTATAGATAGTAACCAGTACAGCACGAGCTTCAAAGCGTCCAGCAAGGCGCCCTGTGCTTGTTTGTCCATCAGTGCCTCTGTGCTTGGGAACCGCTATCACCGGCCCCTCCCTGCTCAGGCTGACGCAAAACTGCTGGCTTCTAAGTGTCTGTTTCACTTTTCGTAGGAGCGATCAAGCAGCGAATTCAGCATAGCACTCTAGATAAAGGAACGCATCCGAAGCAGGGCTTGTGAACACGATGTGAGCAGCGGAGCTGACATGTGCTTGTTTATTCAGCTTCAAGACAAGTATGAAACACGGTTAATGCCCTCCAGGAAGTGCATTGCTGGTATAGAGCCGGTTTGTACACAACAGCCATTTGTCACTGACACAGGTTTCTTCTGCGCCTGGAAGCTGATACTTGATGCGTTTACTGTTGGTGATCGCTTATTGGATTGATACTGCTTCGCCTGCTATGCGAGCTGAGGCACCCGCATACTACCAGCACCAGCACACCTACTGCTTTTGTCTGCAACCAGCCTGCCTTCCCACCCGCACCGTGCCCTCAAACTCTGCACAACCGCCCAAACTGCTAGTTAAGTTGATTTTCAACCCTCACACACACCCTTGTAGCACGCAGCAGGCGCCATGAGTGCCCTGAAGCGCAAGCTGAAGAACAAGAAAGCCCCAGACGGCTGGGACATGATAGAAGAGGTCATAGAGGACTTTGAGACGCAGATGAAGGACGCAGTAAACGACGAACACGAAGGGAAACGTAAGGCGGAGGGCAACTGGAAGATCCACCGCATCCACTGGGAGAAAAACAGGTTCATCTATGACCTGATGTATGTGCGCAAGGTCATGAGCAGGGAGCTGGTGAGCTGCTGCTGCTGCTGCTGCTAATTGACTTCTATCTTTGTTTCAATATCTGTATTGTTTATGGATACAGGGAGCAGGCATCCTGCTTCAGAGCAGCAGCATGGTGCTTCTTGCTGTCGCAGCAGTTGTGCAGCAGCAGTATGTCGGTGCATAGCTGCCGTAGCAGCTGTGACGCAGCACGCTTGTTGAATTGCGAGAGCAAGCAGGGACACCAGTTGCAGCCGCAGAGCCAGGTTTGCAGCATGCATCTGCAGCTTCGGTGTGTGCTCACAGTCCAGTTCAACAATGCACTGGCAGCAGCAGCGCCTGTGCATCTTGCGTTCCATTTGCATCCCCACGCATGGGGCAGGCACTGTGTCAGCCAATCAGGCAGCATGCAGCACTCTTCTGCTGCGGCTTGTACTGCTGCTTGGAGTTGGGCGGTGTGAGACGGTCACCAGCAGCAGCAGCGGTAGCAGCAGCGCCATGGCCGTTGCGCCACCTTCCTCTATCATCAACTCTCCCGGAGCTGGCTGTTCTCTCACCACTGCGTGCTGATTTTGCCTGCTCTCTATTCACATCAACTGCTGCTGCAGTTTGACTGGCTGTGCCGGGAGAAGATTGCAGACGGGCCCCTCATCGCCAAGTGGCGCAAGCCCGGCTACGAGATCCTCTGCTCCATGCTGGCGATCCAGAAGGGCAACCACAACTTTGGCACCACCAGCCACTGCCGCGTGCCCCTGCGTGTGCGCGCCGCGCAGCAGCGCGTAACCCCGGACGTGCAGACCGGCTGCATCAGCTGCGCAAGCGGTGACGGCAAGTTTGGAGGGCCGATCTGGTGGAACACGCCACTAGATGATGCGGAAGCAGCAGCAGAAGGAGAGGAGGCGAACCGCAGCACATGGGCGCCAGCAGGAGGAGGTGGTGGGGGTGGAGCAGCAGCAGCAGCTGGTGGTGGTGGTGGGCGCAAGCGGCCGGCTGCTGGGGGCTTGGATGACGAGGATGAGATGCCGGATGAGGTGCGGGCGCGGCTGGAGGCACTCAAACGCGCGGCGTGAGGCAGCAGCGATGTGCAGCGGGTTTTTGTGCTGTGTTTGCAGCAGCAGCAGCAGCTGTTTGCAGTGTTGGTGTGTAGCTGCAGCAGGCTGCAGCAGTGGCGTGCATGTGCAGGGTGTGTGCAGCGTATGTGTTGAGCTGGCCAGGTCTTGGTGGCATATGCTGCCAGCCTGTTGCTGTTTCTGGTGTGGTGATTGCAGTGGTGCTGTCGCCTGCAAGGCAGCTACCACGTGTCGGGGCTAGGCTACCAAGTTTCAGCTGTGCCGGAGATGTGTCACATCGCAACTTTTGACTCAGCAGTAGCGGATGCTGCTGATGCTTGGCATGGTTGAAGTGCCTCCACTTTGAGGGACCTGATGTGTTGGTGCATGACGCGCTGTTGCTGCTTTGTATGCCTGGTCGGTCGCTGTTCTGACATATCCGTGTTGGCGGGCATTCGCTTGGCAGGTGTAAGCTATGTTGTGACATGGCTCACACACCCTCTTAGCCTTAACTTACCCAGGAGCTGCAGAGCTGCCTGGGTAGTCACTCACTCACTCACTCACTCACTTGTGACATGGAGCGCCCTGTTGGGTGGGCATTGGCCAATGCTTCCGCCATTGCGGCAGGCGGTGTTCACAGAGAGTTTACATATGGCATGTAAACATGGTGTGTACAGCAGAGACATTGGCATGCCCTGCTCATCATCCTGCTCTCTGCTGAACAGCAAAGTGTGCGCCTCATGACGCCCCCAGCAGAGGGCATATATCTAGAGATAGGTGCAGCCTGGCACAGCAGTGACGTGACAGTCAGTGACAGCCATTGCCTTCCTGCTTTGAAAGCCCCTTGTAAGCTCACTCGGTGCCACCGTGGTCCATTGGATCCTGAAGTTGACATTCAAGTTTGCTGCAGCTGTCGTTTTCAGTGCTTGGGTGTTCCGAGTGGTCTGCCTGTCTGCCTGACGAGGGTTGATCAACCTCAGTAAAAGTCACACCGTCCGCCTAATCTTGCTATAGTGAGACATACGATACCACTGCAGATACGCAGCACATCAGGGTGCTCCAAGTTCTGTCTAGAAGCATGGCTGACGGCACGGCGCCTGAGGAAGGCAATAAAAAGCGCAAACTATCGCACCTGAAGCCCAGCCTGCGCAAGAAAATTAAACAGCAGAAGGCGGAGGAGCTTACGCCGGAGGAGAAGCAGCGGAGGAATGAGCAGAAGCGCAGGAGGGTAAGCAGCAGCGCTGCTGCTGTGTGACAGCAGCGGCAGCAGCAGACAACAACACATGAAAGACACTCAAAGAAATAACGGCAGGCTCAGCAATTGAAACGCGGTTGTTCTTTTTCTTTGTACCAGATGCCTAGCATGTTGCCTGAAGCATAGCTCTGCCTGCAGCCAAGGCACCTGATGCGTGCCTTGAAGACTCACACCACCTGTAGCTGTTATGACACTGCTGCCAATCCGTGTTTTCAATTGTTTGTTTTGTTTGTTTTGCCTTGCTTGCTACAACCTGCTTGCAAGACCTGGTGCTGAAGCTGTGGCACTGTTGTTGCGGCACCGTTAATACATGTGCTTGCT
Source organism: Tetradesmus obliquus (assembly GCA_030272155.1). Taxonomy (NCBI): domain Eukaryota; kingdom Viridiplantae; phylum Chlorophyta; class Chlorophyceae; order Sphaeropleales; family Scenedesmaceae; genus Tetradesmus; species Tetradesmus obliquus. The sequence goes on along the minus strand of CP126197.1, from coordinate 2,859,510 downwards.
GCATCCTGCTTGCAGGACCTTGCGCTGAAGCTGCGGGCAGAGGGCCGCGGCTATGACCCCAAGGTCTTCAAAAAGAAGAAGGAGAGCAAGAGCCCAGGCAAAGGAGGTGGCGGTGGTGGCGGTGGTGCTGCGGGCGCGGGCAGTAAGCACAAGAAGGCAAAGGTCAAGATCAAGAGCTCGCAGCGTGACAAGGCTCCCTACCATGTGAGTCTGCATGTGCAGCTGGCGCTGATGCTGGATGAGGTTCTGTTTGTAGTTCTTGAAGCCATCGCAGGGGATAGTATGTGCTCCAGCCAGCGGGATTAGAATATGTCACTGCCTGGTTGATGGTAGGAGCACAGTGCTGCAAGCTTGCAGGAAACATATGCTTGCTTGCTGTGCTCAGTTGTGGCCCTCACAGCAGCTGAGTCTCGCACCCCGCGGCAGCTGCAGCTGCGGTTGACACTGGCAGAAGCAGCAGCCTGTTCTCATGGTGCTCTCACCATCCTTTCACACGCACGCACATGTCGCCACCACACATCCCTTTGCTGATGTTTGTTTACTGTCCGATGTTCGCTGCCCTGCTGTTATGCTGTGCTTCTCTGTCAGATATGCTGAAATTGTGACAGGTGATCATACTGCCCTTCGTGTGGCACCAGCGCAAGGAGGCACACCTACTGTTCTGTTCTCTGTTCATTGCTTACCCGTGGTCCTATGTTGTGCTGCGCTGCTGCAGGTGATCATCCTGCCCATCGCGTGGCACCAGCGCAAGGAGGAGTCGCAGCGCATCCTGGACGCGTCAGAGAAGGCGCAGCAGCTGCTGACGGCGGCCGGGCTCACCTGCCGCATCGACGACGGCGACAAGTTCACGCCGGGGCAGAAGATGAAGTACTGGTGAGTGGCAAGGTTGGTTTATGTGGAAGCTGAGTGAGGTTTGGGATCTGATGAAGTGCTGGCGAGGCATAAGTTGGGGTGTAGATGACGGCAACAGGTTCGTGCCAGGGCAGAAGATGAAGTACTGGTGAGTGTTAAGGGTTGGTGGTTATGTGGAAGCTGAGTGAGGTTTGGGATCTGATGAATTGCTGGCGAGGCATAAGTTGGGGTGTAGATGACGGCGACAGGTTCGTGCCAGGTCAGAAGATGAAGTACTGGTGAGTGTTAAGGTTTGGAGGTTTTGTGGAAGCGAGTGAGTGAGGTTTGGAATTTGATGAAGTGCTGGCAGGCATAAGTTGGGGTGTAGATGACAGCAACAGGTTCGTGCCAGGGCAGAAGATGGAGTACTGGTGAGGGTCAACCCAAGACAAACTAGGATGTAACACAAGTGAACGTCAATTTTCAAAAACCCTAGGGTGGCATAAGCAGAGTTGTAGATGACGGCAATAGCGCTATGCCAGGGCAGAGGATGAAGCAACCGTCAGAGGGCTTGCTGGCTGCGCCGTGGCCGGTGGGTCAGCTGGGTGGCCAACGTGTTTTGGGCTGCAGGAGTGTGGGGTGTATGGTGTGGTAACTAGGCCCCCAGGGGGAGCGTGGCTGGCAGCGCAGTGCTGGCTGCTGCGCTTGTCCTGTACTGTTGTTCGTGTAACCAACCCACCCCATTCAACTTGCGGCTGCTACCTGTCCTGGTGACGCTGCTAGCATGCGCGGACACTACTGCAACCTAATAAGTATCTTCTTATGGTGCCAATGCCATGTTGCCATGTTGCCTTGCTGTTTTGCAGGGAGCTGCGCGGCGTGAAGGTGCGCCTGGAGATAGGCCCCAAAGAGAGTTTGGCAGGCAGTGCAGTGCTAGCAGTGCAGGCAGCAGCGCCCGGCCAGGTGGCGCAGAAGAGCAGTGTGAAGGTGGCTGAGCCGATGCTGAGTCAGCGAGTGAAGGCAGCGCTGCAGAAGCTTGGGGCAATGGACATAGCAGCAGAAAGGGATGAGGAAGGAGATGCGAAGGCAGCGCAGCAGCAGCAGGAGAGTGCTGCTGGGTCGAAGCGGGCAGCAGCAGAGGAGGGAGGGGAGGAGCAGGCTGCAGAGGAGCAGCAGCAGCACAAGAAGCAGAAGAAGAAGCACAAGCAGCAGCAGGAGGATGCGGCAGCAGGTGCTGCTGCTGGTGATGTGCAGGCGGATGAGGAGGGCAGCAGCAAAGCAGGCAAGAAAAAGAAGCCAAAAGAAACAGTCAAAGAGCCGAAGAAGAGCAAGGATCAGCTGAAGTCTCAGCTGGCCTCTCTGGTGGAGGAGCAGCAGCTTGCCAGCAGCATTGCTGATCAGGTCATGCAGGAAGCAGCAGCAGAGGCGCCTCAGCAGCAGCAGCAGCAGCAGCAGGCGCCGGCCAAGAAGCAGAAGCAGCGGCCGCAGCAGCAGCCGCTTGTGAGTGGCGATGCGCTGGATGACGATTTTGACTTTTCGTTAGGCGCAGATGAAGCAAACAAGCAGTCGAAACACAAGAAGAAAGGGAAGCAGCAGCAGCAGCAGCAGCAGCAGCAGACAGGTGGCGGTGAGGGTGCTGGGGTGTTTGGCCTGGCTGCTGCTGGTGGTGGTGGTGGGGCCAAGAAAGCCAAGAAGCCAAAGGTAGTCAAGTTCTGACAGAATCCTTGTGTACTGAGGGCTACTCTGTAACAAAGAAGTTGCTTCGCACCAAGATTGACCTGCATGCTTATATACGAAGGCACTTCCGCTTGAGCGACACATCTCAGGTCCGACCTGCAGTGCACATGCTCTGCACATCCGCCCTCCATTTGCTCCGAACTGCACACATGACGCACACCAGCGACAACTGCACTGAACACAGCAACGGTAGGCAGCTGCAGCAACAGCAACAGCACCAGCAGCGTCACCCATGATGCATCATATGGAGTGCTTGCCAACCGTGACGATGGCTGTGTGAAGTTCATGTACCTGCTGATGACCTTCCAACACACGATAACCACGCATACAAAATAAATTAACGCACATTATACACATATTATTGTATTGCAGCACTGACCAAGCTTTACGTTGCACTGGCTTAAAACGTGACACCTTCCTGGCAGCTGAAGGCCGATGGAAGTGCCGGCCTGAGCTATTTACGCTCCATACAAGTATGAATTGAAGTGAGCCATATTCAAATATAAAAACATTTAGACGTGCTGCTGTGAATCTACACACCACAAAACATACTCGCTTTCGGAAGGTGAAAATTCTGGACAGTGCCGAGTCGGCACGGCTTCGGTGAGTAAAGGCACCCGATCGGGCATAACAGCTCAATACAAACGTAGACATGGTGTCCTGTTTGCTTGCTTGGCCGAGCTATCTGCACTGCTGACCGCTGCTGACAAGGCTGTCGCTGCAGCTGCATGCTTCTGTTGCACCCAATGCACCGATGCTTAATTTTGGGCACCGTTGCCTTGTGTTGCGCAGGCTGACATCGATAAAGCCCCTCATGTATCGGAGCAGAGCATTTGCTGCACTGCTGCTGGCTGTGGTGTGCCTCGTTAGCAGGTGTGCCACAGCAGCAGCTGCTGACCGCGCTGTTGCGGTGGATGCCTGGCGTAAGGAGCCCAGGCTTGAGCTGCTGCAAGGTGGGCTTTTGTTTGACCAGAAACCTATGATGACATACACTGGTGGACTTCTATGTCAAGGGTCAAAAAATGCCTACCAAATGGTGTCACCCAATGTTTGGTCACCACTGGCAGCACGGCTGCTTGGTGAGCTGTTGTGCAGTTGCTCGGGCCCCAAGTCATGCTTCTTTGCAAGATACCCAGAGTGCAAGTGGTTCTTGCAGCTTTAACTTACACTTTGACGGCACAGTACAACACCTGTTAGCTGCACCCACCGTCATGACGTGCGTCATAACAGGAGCACCTGCTGCTAACCGCCTGTCAGCTGTCGCTCCACCTTGGTGCCTTGGCAGGCAGGCGCATGCTGCACAACCTATTGATATTAAAAAGAATCGCAGTTTCATGGCATGAGATGCACCTATCCGCATGCCTGCTGCAGGTCACCTGCCAGCCAACACAGTTGCCCTGAACAGGCACATGCTGAACGGCGACGCTGCCACGCCAAATCAATACTTCAGCATCATAACCCACACCTGTCTGTCTGGCTGCTGCAGATTGGCTGCCAGCTAACACCCCTGCCCTGGGCAGGCGCATGCTGGGCGCTGAAGCTGCCATGCCACAGCAAAGACTATTATAACACACGTATGTTTGTATGTGTGGCTGCTGCAGTTCGTCAGTCAGCTGGCGGCCTGAGCAGGCGTATGCTGGGTGCTGAAGCTGCGCAGCAGTTCTACTCCCTCAGCCCTCAGTGCGGCTGGGATGAGGGCTCCTGCGGCCCGCTGCTGAGCAACTGGTTCCTGCACAAGGGCATGCCCTCTTCACCGTACCGCAGGTGTGGCTGGCAATAGTGATAATAACAATGAAACATAATGAAGACGGCTGGTACCAGTGTCTTTTGTTGCTGTTTTCCAACTGGTTCCTGCACAAGGGCATGCCCTCTTCACCGTACCGCAGGTGCGGATGACAGCCAGTCTCAGTATATTTGGTTGAATCATGATGCTGCACTGCACTGTTTGTGCACAAGAGCATCTCCTCTTCACCATACCGCAGGTGCGGCTGGAAATAACTGACAGCTGGTAGCAGTAAGTTTGTTGCTCTACTGCACTGGTTCCTCGATACAGGCATCCTGACCTCGCCACACCGCAGGTGCGGCTGGAGACATTGACAGCTGGTAGCAGTATGTTTGCTGCTTTACTGCATTGTTTCCTGCACAAAGGCATGCCGACCTCGCCATACTGCTACTGCTGCTGCTGCTGCTGCTGCTACTGTTGCTGCTGCTGCTGCTGCTGCTTCTGCTGCTGCTGCTGCTGCTGCTGCTGCTGTTGCTTGCACCTGTGGTATGTGCTCTGCAGGGCAATGCTCATGGCCAGCGAGCGCGGCCTGTACTGCTTGAAGACCCACACAACAGAGAGCGAATGCAACAAGGATGTGCAGCACAGGTGAGACTGACGCTTGCAAAACTGCGGCGCATGGTAGAGGGTACACAGACGCGGCCTTTGTGATTTTGATCCACAAAAGTGCAGCCCACCTGCGCACCCACTGCCGCAGCAGGCGCAGCAACAAAGCCGCCGCAGCAGCAGCGCAGCAGCAGGTGCAGCAACAAATCCAACAGTGCAGTGGCTCAGGTTCCATTGCATTCAACACATTTTATCAAATACTCATACAGACAGTGTGCTCATCATGCTGCGCCTGAAGGTGTGTTACAGTGTGCCCATGGCGTGTGCACTGCCTGCAGGTGCTGGTGGTTGTCCAAGGATGGCAAAGGGCGCTGCCAGGGCATCGACTTTTCTGATGTGAGTCTGCAGATGTTTATACCCCATGTGGTGCACCTCCATGTGTACAGGGCGCAAATGTGTTGCAGTGTGAACTGCGTCACTGGAACCACATATGTTCGTGCAAGCCTGCAGGTTGTGAGTTAGGCAGGGTGAACAGCTGCGCCAGGCAATACACTTATCAGTGTGGCTTATCAGCCTACAGAAGCCAGCTCTGCAACAACTTGAAAACATGTCCAGAGCACATGCATGCCTCTCTGCTACATCACGCCGTGTCGCGTACAAGACCAATGACACTAGTGCTGTCTGCAATGCTGCAACCCGCATGCCTGCAGATGACGTGGTACAGCATGCAGAACTTCACTGCGCGCCTCAGCACCATCCCCCCACCCATGGCCTGCCCAGGCACCAAGGCCCACCAGATGCTGGCCTGCTACGCTGGAATGTATTCAGGTGAGAGCAGTGAGTGAGTGAGTGAGTGAGTGGCTGCCCAGGCCGCCGCTGCAGGCTGCAGCGCCTGCGTAGCCACTCACTCACTCACTCACTGCTCTCACCTGAGTAGGCTGGAGAGGGTGTGTGTGGCCAGGGCAGCAGTAAGAGCAGTGTAGCGGCTGCAAGGCTGGTGTGGCGAGGTGGCTGCTGCAGTGCTGCCGGTGGTCTGTGTGATGCGTGGCAGACCGCTGGTGCTGTTGACCGCTGATCCCAGCCCCCGCATTGCTTGAACCTTCAACAGTAACCATAGCATACCTCCGACTCACATGCATCCCAATCTGGCCTGACCCGCAGACACAGAGCGTGGCAAACAGCCCTACTTGTGGTCAACCCTAACATGCACACTGATCATTTTGTTAGTACAACGCTCATCCCTGATCTACTGCATGCATCTTTGTCTGCATTGGTCTGCCCTGCAGGCACCTGCAAGTACATGCCAAACTGCTTTGTTGGCACAGTCGACAACAGCAAGGTCTGCCTGCCCACCTTTGTCAAGAGCTACAGCTCTGATCAGTTCTTCCAGCTGGTTACTGCAGTCAATGATCTGGACCCAAAGGTGTTTGGCAACTGCGAGGGAGCATGCTGGGTGCGCCAGGTGATCCCAGGCTGTGCTTGATTGGATTGCATTGCTAAATTTAGAGGCGTTGCCAACGGCAATGTATGTCATCTGTTTGCCAGCTGGCCAGCGCAGTCGATGCGCTGGACAGAAATGTGTTTGGCAACTGCCAGGGAGCTTACTGGGTGCGCCGGGTGAGCCCAGGCTGTGCTTGATTCAGATGCATTGTTAAATTCACAGGCATTGCCAACGGCAACGTGTGTCATCTGGTTGCCAGCTGGCCAGCGCAGTCAATGCGCTGGACAAAGATATGTCTGGCAACTGCCAGGGAGCTTGCTGGGTACGCCAGGTGAGCCCAGGCTGTGCTCGATTGAAAGGCAGTGCTGAATTCAGAGGCGTTGACAACGGCAACGTGTGTCATCTGGTTGCCAGCTGGCCAGCGCAGTCGATGCGCTGGACAAAAATGTGTTTGGCAACTGCCAGGGAGCTTACTGGGTGCGCCAGGTGAGCCCAGGCTGTGCTTCAGGTTCAAGGCATTGGCATTGGCCACGTGGTGTTATCTGGCCGTGCTGTTCTGTTTGCAGTGTGGCACCTGCATCTAAACTTCTGCTGCTGCTGCTGCTGCTGCTGCTGCCGCTGCCGCTGCGATTGTGCTGCACTGCAGGCTAAGAAGTGCCTGGAAGCAGCTGGCAGTGGCAAGCCCGGCTGCGAGAAGCTGCCCTACTGCTTTTTCGACAGCACAGAGAAGACCTGCTCCCACAGGACCTTTGAGTTTGGGGACAACGAGTACGAGCAGACAGTCAAGCGACTCTATGTAAGCACGCAAGCGCCAGATCACACTTGGTCACCAAGTGTACGGTACACATGATGGTGTCAACTGCAGTAAAGCACTCGCTGCAGCTTTGCCATGCAGCATTTCTAGCAGCACACCCATCAGCTGCACGGCAGGCAGTTGGGTATGTATGCAATCCAAGCTGCTGCAGTACACGCCGGCGGCAGCGCTCATCGCCTTATGCTGCTGCTGCTGCTGCTGCTGCTGCCGCCGACATCTTGCTGCTGCTGCTGCTGCTGCTGCTGCTGCTGCCGCTGCCATCAACGATTCGTTGCTGTGCTTGCAGGGCATGTGCTACGCTGCTGAGAACAAGGATGACTGCGAGGCCCCCAGCAAGGGCAAGGTGACGTTTGAGAAGGCCATAGTGTGGAAGGATTACAAGCCACCTTCGGAGGATGCCCAGTGCAAGCTGTAGAGTTGGAGATACGTCTGCACTGCTGTACGTGATACGGGACATGGAGTTGTGCAAAGCGACGGGCGGTTGTGCAGTGCTGCAGCCCTTTCAAATGACATGCATATATGTACATGTGGCTCCAGCCACCAACTTCAGTTGCATGCATGGTTTGACTCACCCCAAGATGAGCATGTTGCTGATGTGAAGGGCAGCTCAGAGAAGACACGTACTTGTACTGCCTGCACATGCTCAACAATGTCTGCAGGCATGCCCATGCACAAACTCACCCTGAGAGCGGGTGACAGCAAGCGTCACAATGCATGCTTTGACTGACTGTGTGGTATTCAGCCCCTGTGCCTCCCATCAAACCACCATCTGCTGTGAAAGCAGCTATTTGATGGTCCGCCACTGCAAGGCGTTGCAAAGCGTGTTGCGTGCTGTATGGTGCTCACTGTTACGGGTTTGATCTTTTGTACTACTTTAAAAGGTTGGCATACACATGGTTGAGGCGTCATATGTTTAATGCTGACTGCGAGGTCCGTGTAGCAGTCTGTGCAGCGTTCTTGTGGATGTACAGCATGGGTACTGGATGGGACATTTGTGTTGTACAAGCAGTGCATGTGGGGAGCAAGGTTCTGGCCAGCCACACGCCTTTAACGTGGCCTTTGAAGTCCTTTTTGATTTTGGCTGCAGCCGCTACTGCACCTTAGCTGTAGCAGCTGCCCAGCAGGCTGGCAGGCGTGTTCAGGCCAGGGCTGAATGACCTTAGTTTGGCAAGACTGTGCGACAATCCTATTAAATGTGTATCATTTAAGTGTTTATCGCTGCACTTTGTGACCCTTCTCACCTACGTAAACACTGCACCCTGCTCAATCGCGACCATTACGTACATCACCCGCCTACAGCACAACAGTCACGCTCTGGGAGCACGCCTCTTTCTGAAATAGGCATGCATTGGCCTACAGCATTGCGCGCATACTTTCTAACCACTTGTTTTTGTCTGGAGCAATACGGCAGCAGCACACGTGGGAGCACGTGAGGCCACATGCTCGGTGCAAGCATGGTATAGTTGCCTCGATACGCACAATTGAGCCCACATATCATACCTAAACTGAGCACCGCTGCGTTCGGTCACAGCAACAAGCACCGGCAGCAGCACTGGTAGCAGCAGCACTGGCAGCAGCAGCAGCAGCACCACTACAAGGACCTCCAGCAGGTGGGTTGCTCACAATGCTTTCCGGTTTGCGTACCTCATGGATGTCTGCGGCATATCGCGTTCACAGAATGCTACACCAGTGGGCACAGCTGAGCTGGTGGTGATTGCCAGCTGAGCAGCTTGGCATGCGGTGACATGGCATGGGTAGCAGCTGTTCAGAAGGCATCCCGCCTCACAGCAGCAAAACTGCACATGTCCCATTGACTTAGACGATGGCCCCATGCTGCAAGCATACAGCTGGTGATGCCAGTACTCCGCACGCAGCAACAACAGCAGTTGAACGCGCTACAACCGTTAACTCTGTTACCAACTCACGCGCACCTCACTTCCTGTATTGACCTTGCCACAGCAGTGACACACAGCCACACCAACTCGCACAGTACACACCATGAGCTACAGGTCAGCACTGTCGGCCAGCTTCCCTGGCGGCAGCCTGCCCAAGATCAGCCACTTTCAGAGCCACTTTGGTGACAACAGCAGCGATGCTGGAACACCAGTTGAGCGCTGCCGACGGCCCACCATCGCCTGGCCAACCACAACACAAACTGCAACACCAACAGCAGCAGCAACACCAGCAGCAACAACGGTACAAGAAGAAGGGCAATCTCCAGATGCAGCAGTGGTCATTGCTGAAGACACAGAAGAACAGCTGCAGCAGCTGACACAGCCGCTGCTGCTGCCAGCTTCACCTGTCAAATATGCTGGGGTTCAGCAGCAATCTTGGGGTTCTGCGCTGCGGGCTGAGCTTGGCATGGTGCTGCAGCTGGCGCTGCCGACCGTTGTGACATCTGCGGCGCAGCAAGTCATCATAATCACATCTCAGGTGGGCTGGCTGTGCCAGTGGTTTTGTGTGATGGCTTGACTGCCGGCGTCCTGCAGACACATGTACTGCAACAACTGCAGAAGGAACTCTTATGACTGGCACTGCAGTCCTGTGAACAGCAGACACATGTGTGTGTACATATGGGTGGGTCTTTATTTGCTGCAGGCTGGGTGTACTTGTGGCCATCGCTGCAATGGGAGCAGGCACCTGCAGAGCAGCCCAAATGTTTGAAGTGTTTGCCAGCTGACCGCAGGGCATCTCAACATTGCCGTGCCGTGCGTTGACTTGCTGCTGTATGCAGATGTTCAGTGGACACATCGGCACTGACGAGCTGGCAGCAGTGGCGCTGAGCAACACGGTACGAAGCAGTTGCGCCCCGTCAACACTCGCAGCCTGAGTCGCTACCAAATCGTTTTAGGCATGGCTGTACATGGTTGGCATTGGGGAGGCTGTGTAACACTGACGCGCTTTGCATCTTCATAGCAGCAAATGTCATCTGGCACTTGCAACTGCTGGCTGCTGCTGAAGATCATGACCCTCCTGCAATGCTGATGCGCGTACCCTTGCTGCCGCTGCTGCTGCTGCTGCTTGCAGTGGTGGAACTTCTGCTGGTACATCATCCTGGGAGTTTCCACTGCACTGGACACACTGGGCAGCCAGGCAGTAGGTGAGGGGCAGCGGCAGCAGCAGCAACGGTGACAGCGTACGCGGCGGCAGCAGCAATAAAGATGTGCTGGTTGGCTGCTTGAAGTTGGTCCCCCAAGCGCATCCCATGTTGTGCAATGCATCAAAGCACTGCGTCGGCTTGAGTGTTGTGTTGTCACCTGTTTGATCTGAGATCCCAACCTGCTGCACTCCTGTTTGTTGCCTGCCTGCTGCTGCTGCTGCTGTGCAGGCGCTGGTGACAAGCCTGCGCTGGTGGTGTGGACGATCACCAGCTGCTTCGTGCTAAGCCTTGTCACCATCCCTATGTCGGTGAGGCGTTGATTCGACGCAGCACTCAGCTACAAGCTAAGACATTACAAAGCAACCATCAACAAGCACGAAGCGGGGAGTAATGACTGACACCAGCCATGTTTGTTTAGTGACAACAGGCGCATGACACATGCACCTGCCGCTGCTGACATGCACTTGATGCGGCCACTCTCAACAGCTGGCAGCGTATCTATACGTAGCACCCTCATGCAGATGCACGCCTGGAAATGACTGTCTAGTTGTGCAATTCGGCACCGAATCACTGATGGTGTGCTTGTCTTCAACCTGCCTGCAGGTCAGCCTGTGGTATGGTGGTGAGATCGCGCGCTGGTTCTTCGGCCAGGGCCCTGCAGTTGCCGCGCTGGTCAGCAGCTACAGCAGGTGGATGATCCCAGGGCTGTGGCCAATGGTGAGAGTGATGACAAGAACAGTCGCAGCCAGAGTTTGGTGGACACGATTCTAATTCAATGATCACAAATGCCGGCAGCTGTGTGTGTGTTGTTATGCAGTGTATGCCAGCAAGCTGGTAGCAGCAGCAGCAGCAGCAACAGCAGCAGCAGCAGCAGCAGCAGGGGGCTGCCCAACTGAAGTGCGACAGCCAGGCTGGCAGAGGCACATGCCTGGTGCACTACCCGGCCACAAGCAACGCCAGGTTGCACCAGCGACAACATATTGGATTAACAGAGGCTGCTGTCGGTGGCAAGTTCGGTCTTGGGCTCATCCTTGTCCTGTTCCAAGCGGGCTGTTGTGTACATTACGTTCTTCGCCCCACCTACCCTTGCTGTACTCTTGCTGCTGCTGATGCTGCTGCCTGCTGCTGTCTGCTGCTGCAGACAATGGCTGCGCTGCTGCAGAAGTACCTGCAGGTGCAGGGCCTGGTGGGGCCCCCGGCTATCACCAGCGGCATCTCCATGCTCATCAACGTCGCTGCAAACTGGGCAGGTGAGCCGATGATATTTGCAGCGCCTGGCTGCTCTTGTTGCAGCATTCCATTGCTTTATTGGTGTACATTCGGTACATGTTGCGCAATCAAGCACTGCCTTTCAGAGTCAAGATTTGCTGTTTTGAGCGTGCTGTGCCAGTCAGGCCAAGGCTGAGACTAGTGCTTGAAGGGCATGTCCACTGCCACCATAATCTAGCCAAGTAAGCATCCAAGCCAGAATCCTTCAAGACACTTGTGTCTTGTGCTGCTGTCGCTGTGGTATGCAGGGGCTTCCTTACTAGGCCTGCCAGGCGTTGCTGCTGCAGCCACAGCCACCAGGGTGCTGCTGCTGCTGTCAATGGTGCTGGCTGTGGCACTAGTAGAGGCCAGCAGCAGCAGCAGCAGCAGCAGCAGCTTGGCGCGTTGGTGGCGCCAGCCTGGTGCTTGGGGCGCTGTGTGCAGCACTGTCAAGGCTGGCTTCTCTTGGAAGGTCACCTGGACCTTCCTGGCTCTGGGCATCCCAGGTAGGCTAGAACCTGGCTAGGGTGTAGATGGGGTGCTGTTGTGGTCTCAAAACACACCTAGCTATACCCTCCTTGTACAGAAGCTGCGCACAGCTGCCACTAATAACCATGACGGCTCACTCACGGTCCGTTGAATGCGTCATATCGGTCATGCCAGCACGGCTCATGTGCTGATTTGCAAGCACAACTGACTCTGGCGCCACTGTACTGCTGCTGCTGCTGCTGCTGCTGCACTTGCTGCGGCCCTCCCAACCCAACACCACAGGTGGCCTCATGTTGGGCTTGGAGTGTGCCTCATTTGAAGTCACCACAGCCTTTGCAGGGTACCTCGGACCAGCCGCAGTAGCAGCTCACGCAGGCGTCTTCTCCCTGACATCCCTCTGCTACATCGCACTGCCCTTTGCACTGGCTACTGCGGCCACAATCCGGGTTGGCAACCTGATGGGTGCTGGCAAGGCTAGTGCAGCTGCAACAAGCAGCAGGGTGGTGGTGGCGCTTGGGACGGCTTTCATGGCGGTGTGTGGTGGGGCAATCTACTGTACGAGGTACAAGCTGGGGCAGCTGTTCACTGCAGGCGATCCGGCGGTGCTGTCAGCTGTGGCAGCTATTGCTCCACTGGGCGCTGCTTACCAGGTGAGGCAGGAGTGGCTCTCGGGGACACACAAGATGTGTGTGCAGTTGCGCAGAAGGTTGCTATGGCGTGGCGTCGAGTCAGCAACCATTTGTGGGGTGGGGCAAAACCTAACTGAGGCAGTGGTGTGGATGGCTGCTGTCGTTGTGCGCCTGTCTGTTCGACTGTGCCTGCTGTGCTTGTGTATCAGCTGCTAATAGGGGCTGGCATGTTGTTGGCGCCGGTGCTGCTGGGTCATGGAAACAGTAGCACACAAACACACGAATGCGTGCAGCTCAGCCGCCTCGCTTGCAACCTAGTGCTGCTGCTGCTGCCGCCACCACTCTCCTCTGTGTGTGTGATGTGTGCAGGTTGGTGATGGAATCTTGGGCACCAGTCAAGGAGTGCTGCGAGGGCTGGGCAGGCAGGGCCAGCTCATGCTGCTGCCAACCATCACCGCTGCTGCTGCTGCTGCTGCTGCTGCTGCTGCTGCTGCTGCTGCTGCTGCTGCTGCTGCTGCTGCTGCTGCTGCCAGTACCTGTCATATGCAGGCCGGGGGCGGCTTCCTGGGCACCAGCCAAGCTTTGTTGCTGCTGCTGCTGTCGTTTCTTCGATGTTTGTTACTTAACCTCTTCCTTCCCTTCCTCCACGTGTTCACTGTGTGCAGGTTGGTGATGGCATCCTAGGCACCAGTCAAGGCGTGCTGCGCGGCCTGGGCAGGCAGGGGCAGCTCATGCTGCTCAACGTGGCTTGCTTCTGGTGTGTGGGCGTGCCAGCTGGCTGGTGGCTGACCTTCAGGGCTGGCTGGGGCCTGCAGGGCCTGTGGCTGGGCATGGCTTCCGGCTGCTTCCTGGCTGCTGCTACGAGTTTGGTGCTGATGCTGCTGGTGGATTGGGGCAGGGAGCAGCAGGCAGTTGAGGGGGCGCAGCAGCAGGTGCAGGGGGCGCAGGAAAGAGGTGGGGAGGTGGAGGAAGGGTTTCCTTCAAGCCAGTTGGTGTGAGGTGGCAGGGGCAGCGGGGCATGACTAATGGTGTGTAGCTGGCTGGTGGCTGACCTTCAGGGCTGGCTGGGGCCTGCAGGGCCTGTGGCTGGGCATGGCTTCCGGCTGCTTCCTGGCTGCTGCTACGAGCCTGGTGCTGATGCTGCTGGTGGATTGGGGCAGGGCGCAGCAGGCGGTTGAGGCCGCGCAGGAGCGGGTGCGGTTGCAGGAAGGGCGGGAGGGGGGTGGAGAGGAGGAGGAGGGGTTTCCTGCAAGCCAGTTGGTGTGATCGTCACAACAGTACTGTGTCATGCTACGGTGGCAGGATGTTGGCAGAAGACTGGCCGGATGGCGGATTTGGCAAGAAGGGTAGACTGAGGGTAGGAGGAGGGTGATGAAGGGGAGCAGGAAGGCTTTCCTGCAAGCCGGCTGATGTGAGATGGCAGGGGTGGCTCGGCATATGTGTTGCTGCAGCAGGGTGTCGGCAGAAGAACTGGAAGGATGGCGATTTGGGCATATCTGGGGGTATAGCGGTGAACTGAGATTCTGAGGCGGTTTCAAATGCAGTGAGGTGTTGCCAGCTAGGCCGCACAGCGGCTTGCAATTGGGTTGGTGCACTGCAGCGTTGAGTCTTGGGCGGTTCACCATGGCCAGTAGCAGGGCTTTCTGCTGAGCTAGTTCAAGTCGCCAGACCAGTGAACTCAGAAGGGTTCCTTGATCTGTTTCTCTCTCTTGTGCTGGTGCGTCAATGTTGATATTGTGCTTCATGCGGCCCAAGAGCCTCCTGCACATGTGCAGTACATGGCAGTTGGCGCAGTGCTTGGTTGCCTTGAAGGTTGAATGGCAAGCCTGATGTTACGATGGGTGGGTGCGAGATGCTTGCACATACCACAGCAGGGAAACAAAACCAATTTAGAGTCTTTCCGTCGTCAATGGTGCTGCGTATCAGCCGCAATGCTCACCTGAAACCCTACCTGACACAACTGACAGTAGTGCCAGCCGACGAGTGCTTGCCGGCGACGACATGCCTTATGACGACATAAACTTCAAGCGTGTGTTGGTTGCAAATGTCGCACACTTGATCACATCTGCCTTCCGCTCCGGTCACCGCTCTGCTTTGTGCCGTAGGGAAGCAAGTCCCTGTCACCGTGTGCACGCATAGCTGCGATCTATCCCAGCAATTCATCGACGCTGCTCATGGCCAATGCGCAGCCGAGACTGTTGGAGCTGGATAATGAGCTGCTGCTGCAGCACATCTTCCCAGGGGCAGGCAGCTTGCATCATGTTGCCAACGTATGCAAGCGGCTGTGCAAGCTGGTGAGCGCTGACTAAGCAGCATATGCTGTTCAAAGCCTCATTGCACTCGGGCAATCGCGCGCAGCAGCAGCAGTAGCCAGCAGCAGCAACATCAGCAGATCGGCCATGTAGGACGCTGCAGTGGTTGCAGCAGGACACCACCTGGCTTCAGAACTACTGCACACCGATCTCAAACCACGTCAGTTTTTTTGCTGAACATGAAGCAGCAGTGCAAAAGCATGCAGACCGAGGACAGCCAGCTTGTCATAAAAGGAAACGCCGCTGCTTCGCTGTGCTGCTGTGTGTGCATGTTGTGGTGCTGTTGGCTCGCAGGCAAGGCTGCGGGTGGAGTTCTTGCTGTGCAATGAGCAAGATGGGGCTGCTGTGGATAGCTGGCCTGCTGAGTATACTTTTGCAGGTTGGTGCTCACAAAAGCAAGCAGAGCAGTTGCTCATCTTGCAGTGCAGCTGCAGGACGTCCCCACAACAGTTACTGATGCACAGCAGCGCAATACCACCTGCAGCTGCCAGCCTGTTTGAGCCAGCAGCTTCTTGCGATGCGATGCTCGGAAGACGACAGAACACCTATGCGCCAGCAGTTGTATGCATGCGGCATGTGCTTCATTGAAAGTGCCGTCCTTCACAAGCCCGCACATTTGCTTGTGTATGCGCCACTCCTGCACACACATGCTCTGCATTCACACTCCCAAACTTTCCTGCGACAGGCTGCAGGGGTATGGAGTATCATACTTTCGAAGGTGGCATGGAAGCAGATGGCCAGGCAGCGCAGCAGGTGCTGCCGCTGCTCACGGCGCTGCTGCCGCATGTGTGTGCACACTGGAGCTACGTGTCTGAGCTGGCGCTGGTGCTGCAGCCGAGCCACCCTGCAGGCCTGCGACGGTGCGCTGCTGCTCTTCATGCCGCACAAGTGTGCTATATGTGTGCTATAAACTGTGTGATGCGGTTGCGGTTGGCGTCTGTGCTGCGCTGTCTCCTTGCTTGCTGCAAGGATGCCCACCCATGTGACGCATCGCTTGCAGTGCTGTAACTCATATGCCGCTCTTATCCCTGCTGCATTACTGACGTGCTAGCTCAGCAACTCTGCTTCGTGTGGCGCCGCGCTATATGCTGTTCTTTCAGGCACGCCAACACCTACGTCATGCAGCAGCTGCCGCAGCTAACAGCGCTGCACAGCCTGCGCCACCTGCAGCTCTACAAGACAGCGCCGGTGCTTTTCGAAGATCTGCAGCGGCTTGGGCAGCTGACGCAGCTGACCTCGCTGCTGCTGGTGGATCAGAGCTACATGCCAGGACTGGAAGCACTGGTGCTAGTAGACATCAGCCCACTGTCGAGTGTGACCCAGCTGCAAAGCCTCTGTGTGTCAGGCATCTGCCCACGGCTGCCACCAGCAATGCCAGTTGACCTGGCAGTGGGTCTGTGTGAAGGGCAGCTGAAGGAATGGGACGCCGGCATTACAGATGCGCTGCTCAACGCAGCAGCGTTGCGGCGCATCGGCAGCAGCAGCGGCAGCAGCAGCAGGGCGGCCTGCCTCCCCAGCAGCGTGACATCGGTAGTAATCAAGAGAGTAGATGACCGCGGGCTGGACCTGTGGTCATACCACCTGCTGCTGCAAGCTGCGCTCAGGCAGCTGCAGGTGCAGGAATTTGCAGAGCCGCATGCACGGGGATGGTTTGAGGCATTCCCTGCACCGCTGATGGCCCGCCTCGCGCCGCAGCTTACGGAGCTGTCGCAGCTGTCATTCAGCATTCCAGACGCAGACAACTTCCGGGCCTTACCTGGCTACCAAGCTAGGGCTGCAGCGCTGCCTTCAAGCATCACAAATCTGAGGCATCTGCAGTGCATGGATTTCACCTATTGTCAGATAAGCGTGCAGGCCCCGGCAGAGTGGCGCGCGCTCGCCAGTTTAACACGGCTGACAGAAGTATGGGGCCTTGATGCACTGTGTGCTCCTCCGCGCGACGTGCAGATGCCCTCAGTTGAGAGGCTGGCCTTGGAGAACGCGCACTGCTGGGAAGCAGCTGGCGTGGCTAACATGCAGGGCGCTGCACCAGGGGCGGCTGGTGGGCTGCAGCAGTTGGGCAGTGAGGTGTGGCGCCTAAGCGCTACTTTCCCAGGGCTCAAGGATCTTGGTGTGGCAGCCAACAACGCTGCACAGTGGATGGGTGTGCAGCGCGTCATTGCAGAAATGACGGGCCTTGAGTCTTTGAGTTTGCAGCTTGATTTCTGCATGGATGAGGTGTGTGCTGGTGCGTTTGAGCAGCTCGGTGCGCAGCTGCCTGCGCTGGGCTCTTTCTCGCTGCGGTACAGCGGCGGGCCAGGCGGCTGGCGGCTGCCGCGCTTGCAGGAGTTTGCGCGCATTGAGAGCCTCGCGCTGCAATGCCAAGACTCACAGTCTGACTCTGTGAATGAGGATGAGGAGGAAGCAGAGTATGATGCATCGTGTGTGAGCGATACGGTGCTGCTCGCGCACATGTACCCTCTGCGGAACCTCAGCAGGCTTGTCCTGCAAGGCTTGCCGGCCATCACACCAGGGGTGGTGCTGGGGCTGTGTGCTGCGCTGCCGCAGCTTGAGCTGCTGCAGTTTGTCCATTGTGATGAGGTGATGGAGCAAGCTGATGAGGACCAGAGGCCGGACTGGCAGGGCTCAGAGTTGCAAGTGGCTCGAGCAGCGCTGAGAGATGCTGTTGCACGCAGTGGCAGGGTGCCATGTGCTGTGTTGGTGCTTCCCAGGGAACTTGCTGCAGTCAGGTGGTGGCAGGAGCTGCCGTGTGTGCAGTATGTGACAGCACACCGGCAGCACTTCTGAATTTTGGTGACGTGCGACTTGTGTGCGGTTGTTGTGTACACAGGGTAGTCAATGCACAGGATGCAGCCTTCACGGTGTGTGCCTGGCATCATGATGGTTTCAGGCTGCTTCACTTTTGCACACCATGATTGTGCTTACCTCAGGGTACGCAAAGCTTCAACGGTATTGCACCAGCCCACAAGTGCTAGTACGTAGCTACTACGTAGCACTGTGCTCGTAGTATGTGACCTGCATGCACGTTGAAATTCATTTTCTTGTGATGTGCAGCAGCTGTCAATTTGATTCAAAACCCTACCTGACACAGCAGGCACGGAGGGGGCAAGTACATAGAAGGTTGTAAGGCCTTGATTGATTTGAGATGATGCCTGTTGCTGCGACCAACCTGCATTTCAACCCTTTTGGACGGTGTGCTGCTTCGGCCCGTTCTGTGTTACCGCAAAAGCACGGTACTGCAAGCTCTCCCTGCTCATCTCAGCTCAGCAATTGCAATGTCTGCCTCTCAATCGCGGCTTTCGGAGCTGGACAGAGGGCTGCTGCTGCAGCACATATATCCGAAAGCAGGCAGCCTGGAGCACCTTGCAAGCACATGCAAGCGCCTGTGCAAACTGGTAAGCTTTCGCGTAGCAGGAGGGAGTCATATTAAGGCTCGTCTCGCTCGCAGATCCCTCGCAGAAGCAACTGCACCTGCAACAGCAACAACAGAACAGCAAGCCTCAGCAGCAGGATTGAGTCTCTTCCAGCCCTGCAGCCTTCACAATGCTGCCACAGCACGGCCGCCCACCTTTCAAGACAGTTCAGTAGGAGCAGCTGATGCAGACTGCTTTCAGCCAAGACACGATCAGTGGAAACAGCTGCTCCGCGGTGCTGCTGTGTGCGTCTTGTGTTGCGTGCCGCCCAAACAGGCGCGTCTTGTGTTGCGTGCCGCCCAAACAGGCGCGCCTGCAAGTACATTCCTTGCGCGTGGATGAGCAAGCAGGGGCTGTCTTAGAAGCTGTGCGCAGATGGCCTGCTGAGTATACCTTTGCGGGTGAGGCGCAGCACTGAGCACAGCACAGCACAGCACAGCACATCAGTTGCCCACACACTCCTGCTGCTGCTGCTGCCAGGTGTGCTCACAACATCCGTTGATGCACAACAGACCAGTAGCTGCTGCAGATGACATCCTTCAAATCAGCCAGCTGCCAGAGGTGCCATCCTTGAACCTGCAGCAGCGCGCTGGATGCAATGTGCAGGTTCCTGTGTGCTGGACGCATCTCATGTCTGCTGCACGCATGACGCCACCGCATACGCTTCGACTCACTGAACCCAAAAGCCTTTAGCCTTACAAGCTTTTCCATTTGTGTGATGCACCACCATATGCCTGTTGGCTGCCTTGTCATGCTACAGGCTGTCGGGGTGTCGAGTACCACACTCCAGAATGTGGCATGGAAGCAGATGGCCAGGCTGCGCAGCAGGTGCTGCCGCTGCTCACGGCGCTGCTGCCGCATGTGTGTGCACACTGGAGCTATGTCTCTGAGCTGGCGCTGGTGCTGAACCCAACCTATCCTGCAGGCCTGTACAGGTGTGTTAATGCTCTTCTTGTCCCACAAACAATATTGCATGCGAAGCTGATTGCTGTTATTGTGCTGTTTGTGCGGCCATGCATTGTGTTCAACGCTTGCAATCAGGCATTCACCATCGTGCGCATCGTGTTCTATGCTGTTTAGCCTTGGCTGCCTTCCATTCACAACAAATGCTGTCCAGCTGATTGCTGTTGTCCACCTGACACCGTTTGATGTGCTGTGTTTTTTGCTATTATTGTGCGCAGGCACGCCAACGACTATGTCATGCAGCAGCTGCCGCAGCTGACAGCGCTGCACAGCCTGCGGCACCTGCAGCTGTACAAGACAGCGCCGCTGCTGTTCGAAGACATGCAGCAGCTTGGGACGCTGACGCAGCTGACCTCGCTGCTGCTGGTGGATCAGAGCTACATGCCAGGATTGGCAGCACCCGTGATGGTGGATATCAGCCCGATATCAAGCCTGACGCAGCTGCAGAGCTTCTGCGTGTCAGGCATCTGCCCCAGGCTTCCACCAGCAATGCCAGTCGATCTGGCTGTGGGTGTCTGCAGCGCTCAGCTAGAGGAATGGGACACTGGCGTCACAGACGCATTGCTTGCAGCAGCAGAAGCCATACGACGCGGCGGCGGCAGCAGCAGCAGCAGCGTCGCCTGCTTGCCCAGCAGCGTGACATCTGTAGTAATCAAGCGAGTAGATGACTTCACACTTGAGCTCTGGTCGTATCATTTGCTGCTGCAAGAATCGCTCAAGCAGCTGCATGTGCACGAGTATGCGGCGCTGGACAGCAAGTGGTTCTATGCGTTTCGTGCACCGCTGCTGGCTCAGCTTGCGCCGCATCTGGCACAGCTGTTGGAGCTATCGTTTGGCATTGCAGACGCAGGCAATCCTAGAAACTTGCGGGACTACCAAGCCTGGGACGCAGCGCTGCCGGCCAGCATCACACACTTGGGGCAGCTGCAGTCCCTGGATTTCGACTACTGCCAAATGAGCGTGCAGACTGCAGCAGACTGGCGAGCGCTGGGTAGTTTGACTCGGCTGACATCGCTCAGAGGCATAAATTCTTGGTGCGCCCCTCCGCATGATGTCCAGCTGCCCTCAGTTGAGATGCTGCGCATTGATAATGCGCATTGCTGGGCAGCTGCCGGGTTCATCAACATGGGTGATCATGCACCAGCGCCTGTTGCTGAGCTACAGCTGCTGGCTGGTGAGTTGTGGCACCTGACCGCAACGTTTCCAAGGCTCAATGATCTTGAGTTGGTGGTTGATGGCTACGGGCAGTGGCTTGGTGTGCAGCCTGTCATTGCTGAAATAACAGGCCTGACAAAACTTGGCTTGCAGTTCAGGTTCTGCATGGATGAGTGGTGTGTTGGTGCGTTTGAACGGCTCGGGCCGCAGCTGCCAGCGCTGAGTGTATTGGATTTGCAGTATAGTGGCGGTCCGGGCAGCTGGCGGCGGCTGCCGCACTTGCAGCACTTTGCACAGATTGAGAGCCTTTCGCTGCAATGCGTCGATTTGGGGTCTGGTTCTGCGGGTGAGGAGCAGGATGATGAGGACGAGTACGATGCAGCGTGTGTGAGCGACGCAGTGCTGCTTGCGCACATGTACCCCTTGAGACACCTCATCAAGCTTGACCTGCAGGGATTGCCAGCTATCACACCAGGTGTGGTGCTGGGGTTGTCTGGGGTGCTGCCGCAGCTTGAGCAGCTGGTGATTGTGCAATGTGACCGCATAATGCAGCGATCTGATGAGGACCAGCAGCCTAACTGGCGGGGCTCTGAGTTGCAGCTTGTTCGAGCGGCGCTGAGAGATGCTGCTGCACAGGGCAACAGGGTGCCGTGTAGGCTGTTGGTGCTTTCTACGGATCTGGCTGCAGAGCGGTGTTGCCAGGAGCTGCCATGTGACCTGCAGTACGTGACAGCACACCGGCAGCACTTCTGACTGATGGTTACGTGTGTGCTGTGTGCGATGTAGTGCAAGCAAGGTCTAGCATTACTGCTGCTTCGTACACCACTGTTGCACGTTTGGTTGTTGTGCAGTGCATCGTTATTACATGTGACAAGATGACACTGGCACTCACGCATGCACCTGCGGATTGCTCATGTTGCTGCGCATGCAGCAGAGCTTGATTTGTGTAGGGTTCAAGCGTTATGAGTCAAAAATTATGACATGATCCATGCATGCAGGGAGTTCCCAGTCAGTCGTGTGCGTCAAGTCTCCTTGTAGCAGCAACTGTGCGCTGCACTGGTTATGTGCAGGTGGAGCAGCAGCAGCTGCATGCTGGGGGTTCAATCTCTGCAGCTGTGTGGTCATCCTGCTTCGTGTGGTGTGTTGTGCGCATGGCGAGCCAGCTGATAATTGCATGGAAAGCATCTCACACGGCAGACACGCACAATGTCAAGCAGCTGCTTGCCTGCAGGCATGGGCTCCTCCCACTGAGCCACAGTTGTGGCTCTGGACCTCTGTGCCCACTGGCAGCACACACGCCCAAATATTTCATTCACCAAACACAGGCTATTTTGGTTTCTTTTTTATGCTGAAGCGGCTACGGGGAGTTGCAGGTGTGCTGTACGGCACTACGAACTGCTAACCGATGCTCGTCACGGTGACGAGATGCCTCGATTGTGGCTAGTGGTCCCACCACCAGATGTTGTTTGAGGGTTTCGATGTTATGACAGCAGTAACAGCAGTAACCTGCCTTGCCTGAGGATCAGGCAGATGTACCTTCAAAGGGCGAAGTGGCCATAGGTCTGTGTTACCCCTTGCGATTCCTGGGAACGCACTGTCTCGTTGAGAACGCTGCCCTACGCCAACCTTTCCTCGCTTGGCACATGGCAGCTGTAGATGCACCTGCTTTTGCAGGGCTGGAAGGGCAGATCATACCAGCCAGCAAGCATAAGGCATCTGGGGCTGCAGCGGTCAATGGAAATGCTGCTGCAGACAATGCGCCAGCTGGCAGCGCCAGCCTCGAAGCAGCAGCACAAGAAGGCAACAAGGATGCCAGATCCGGCAGCAGCAGGAGCAGCAGCACCTATCCCACCATGGCAGCAAGGCAGGCCCTGTTCTATGAGGGCATAGAGCAGGTGAGCCACAGCACCCCAGCCCAGACAGAAGCAGACTGTACCTGTGCATTCACCACAAGCACATTATCATCATGCAGGCTGCTGCTGCTGCTGCTGCTGCTGCTGCTGCTGCTGTTGCTTCTGTCTTGTCTGTAGCTGCTGCAGCGCATGGCACCATCCCATGCTGCTGGTGGCTTCCTGATTGACACGCAGACTGGCCAACAGCCAACATGCTGCCACACTCAACTGTGCTGCGAACTTGCCTGCTGCTGCTGCTGCTGCTGTTGCTGCTGCTGCTGCTGCTGCTGCTGCTGTTGCTGCTGCTGCTGCTGCTGCTGCTGCTGCTGCTGCAGGTGGATGAGGTGGAGGCTGCTGTGCAGGGCAGCATCCCAGACTGGCTGGCTGGCAGCCTGGTCATGAACGGGGGCGGCGACTACACCCCCATGCGCCACCTCTTCGATGGTTACGGCCTGCTGTCCAAGGTAGGGTGCATGTACATGCCTGTGCTGTAGTCCCTGGCTTTCACTGCTGTGTTGTTATGCTTATGGTTGGCTGCTGCGGCCGACATTTCATATGAACTGTGCTGCTATCTGGCCCATATTCCTGCTGTACCACAGCACGGAGCCTACGCAGCATGTGATATAAAAACTCAGCAACAGCTGTATGAAAGGTGGGATGGGACTTCTGTGATTTTTTGTGTGGGTTGCTGCAGGTGCGGCTGGAGGGAGGCCGGGCGTGGGGCAGCCAGCGCTACATTGACACCAAGGCACTCAAGGCTTACCGGCACAACGGTGAGCAGCACAGTGCAGTGTGTGTGAAGCTGAAAGCAACTGCACATGGAGCAATGCACTGCAGCAGGTGCAGTCAGACACATGGCTGGGCGCAGTGCTGATGCTCTGTAGTTTGGCTGCATGAGGTAGCAGCTGCAGCTGAACTGCACCCTGCTTTGCAGTGGCACGGCAAGCAGGGTGGCTCACATCAGCCACAGGGTGTGCTTGCTACTGTTGTGAAGTGTGCCGCGCCTGCAGTGTGTGCACACCAGATGAACTGGGCACATTGCTGCTGAAGGTGCCTGCTGCTGCCTCCTTGCTGCTTGATCTGCTGCAGGTCAAGTGGTGGCAAATGAGTTTGCGACCCCTCCAGGTTCACTGTGGGCATACATGCAGCAGGTGATTAGCAAAGTACATATGCTTTACAGCATGCACAACATGCTGTTGACAGAGAGTTTGCATATGGCATGTAAGCATGTAAGTATCCTGAGCACTTCGATTGAAATGGGCATTGATATCTTCATCTCACTACTGGAAAAGACAAAAAGCTGCTGTTGGAAGGCAGTGCTGCATCCACGGCGGAGCGTGCCGAACAGCAGCCATAACGCAGATGCTACTTTCGTCATTGGCTCTGCAGCCATACTAGTGCTGTTGCTGCTGCTGCTGCTGCTGATGATGATGATGATGATGATGATGATGATGATGCAGGCCCTAGCTCCCTTTGCAGCGCTCTTCCCTGGACTGCTGCCCAAGTCAATCGCCCCCACCATCCCGCCCATGACAGACAACGCATGTGTCAACGTCCTTACAGTGGGCTCAGCAGCAGCTGCTGCAACCAAGCAGCAACGCAACAGCACCAACACCAGTGGCTTTGGCATTGCGGCTGCCAGCAGCAACGACACCAGCAGAAGCAATGAGTCAACTCAGCAGCAGCAGCAGCAGCGTGCATTGCAGCTGCTGGCCATCACGGAGGACCTTTTTGGCAGCTACCTGGTAGACCCTGCCAGCCTGCAGACAGTCAAGCAGGTGAGCATGCGCATCTGAAAGCTTGCACGGCACAGAGCAAATCATTGACGTTTCTCTTCAAACATCTCAAACACTTGGATTGGCCTGTCAAAAAGCTGGCTCTGGTTGACACTGGTCTTCAATAGCGACGAATCAACGTTTGTCAGTCGAGTTGGTTCCTAGCGCCTGGGACACGCAGCTGCAAGCTGCACTGCAGCGCGCTGGCAGCGCGCACTTCTCAAAGCCTGTGAATGAATGCTGCTGCCGCAGGTGCAGTACCCGGACCGCCTGCCGTGCATCATGCAGAGCCCCCACCCCGCGCTGCAGTCTGACGGCTCCTTGCTCAACTTCAGCCGCACCTTCCCCTTTGGCGGCAGCCACGTGTACCTGCAGGACAGGACCACGTTAGCCAGAGAAGAGGTGGGCATACGCATCCCTGAGAGCTGGCTGCCTGTGCCAGTGCTTCCGTCACATTTGACAGGTACAGCTAAGCTGCTTTCTGTTGTGGTGGGATGACCTTCAGCATGCAAGCTTACTGCAAAACAATGATCTTGATGCGTCAACTTTTTCTGCTGCTACCTGCGCTGGCTACTGCCTGGCTTGCCTGCAGGTTGCATTTGTGCCAGACAGGCACTGGCTGGCACCGGCATGGATGCACGACTTCGCATCAACAGACAGGTGCGCTGACCTGCCATGCAAGGATCATCTGAAGTGACAGTATAGCAGCAAGATGGGTGGTCTCACAGCACAGCGGTACCACAGCTGCTTGTGAGTGCGGTGCTGCTACTGACGCTGTGGATGCTGTGTATGTCGTCCCTGTTTGGTTGTTGTAGCCCGCTGACCCAGGCGCTCGGTGCTTGCTGGAGCAGTCGTTGCACCTGGATTTCCTGGGCATGTTGACCCTACATGCTGCTGCTGCTGCTGCTGCTTGATGCCTTTTCCAGGCACGCCGTGCTGCTGGAGCATCTTCTGTACCTGGACTTCCTGGACACATCACCCCTACAGATCACTGCTGCCGCTGCTGCTGCTGCTGCTGCTGCTGCTGCTGCTGCTGCTGTTGCTGTTTATTGGCTTGAGCAGGCACGCGGTGCTGCTGGAGCATCCTCTGTACCTGGACGTCCTGGGCACGTTGACCCTACATGCTGCTGCTGCTGCTGCCTCTGCTGCTGCCCCCTGATGCCTTTGCCAGACATGCTGTCCTGCTGGAGCAGCTGCTGTACCTGGACTCCCTGTTCCTGATCCTGCTGCTGCTGCTACTGCTGCTGCTGCTGCTGCTGCTGCTGTCGCTGTTATTGGCTTGAGCAGGCACGCAGTGCTGCTGGAGCAGCCACTGTCCCTGGACTTCCTGGACTTCCTGGACACATCACCCCTACATATCACTGCTGCTGCTGCTGCTGCTGCTGCTGTTGTTGCTGTTTATTGGCTTGAGCAGGCATGCAGTGCTGCTGGAGCATCCGCTGTACCTGGACTTCCTGGGCACTAGAAACCTACACTCTGCTGTGGCTGCTGCTGTTTGTATTCGTGACTAGGCATGCGGTGCTTCTGGAGCAGCCACTGTACCTGGACTTTCTGGACACATCACCCCTACATATCACTGCTGCTGCTGCTGCTGCTGCTGCTGCTGCTGCTGCTGCTGTTTATTGGCTTGACCAGACATGCGGTGCTGCTGGAGCACCCGCTGTACCTGGACTTCCTGGGCATGGTGGGCGGCTGGGACAATGATGCTGCCTGGATGAAGTGGCGGCCTGAGGAGGGAGTGAGGGTGCACGTGGTCACCCTGGACGGCAGCAAGGTGATACGGGCAGTGCTATGTTGTGTTGTAGCCAGTTGGCATGCTGTGCGCGTCAAGTGTGAAGGCTACGGTGTATCACATGCTGTGTGGCAGTTCTTGGCAAATTCCTGGCACTTGTGGAAGCTGCATCTTACTGCAAAGAGCCAGACTGATGATGTACAGTGGGATGTTCTATTGCAGCCAGTGGCCATGCTATGCGTGCCAATTGCTTTGGCTACAGTGTATTGCACGTTGTAGGGCAGTGCCATGGCAGATTCTTGGCACATGGGAAGGCTGCAGGCGTGCAGCAAAGAGCAAGACTGTTTGCTAGTTCCTACAGCGTCCAACTCAACGGTCACATGCATGCGTGCTGCGGGGCTGCACGGCAGGACAGTGCAGCAACAAGTGGTTTGGAAGAACCCGATCAGGAAGAGCCATTGTTTACAAGATCAAAAGGCCGTCAAATTCAAACACCGTTCCACAGTGACTGTGGTGTCTGCGCCTCTTGCTGCCCGCCGCCTGCCTGCCACTGCCATTGTACGCAGCCCGTGCGCACCTTCACTACGCCGGCGTTTGCGTACGTGCACATCGGCAACGCCTTCGAGTCTGCTGACGGCAGCATGCTGCACGTGGACCTGGGCGTGTTTGAAGATGCACAGATCCTGAACGACCTCAAGCTGCAGGTGCGTTGCAGCTTTGGTTTGCTGCTTTGAAATGCGCCAACCATAGCAACATGCTGCACACGGACCTGGGCGTGTTTGAAATGCCCAGATCCTGAATGACCTCAAGCTGCAGGTGTGTGATGCAACATAATATGCTGCTTTAAGATGCGCTGCCCTTAGCAACATGTTGCATGTGGACCTGGGCGTGTTTCAGGAGGCACAGATCCTCAATGACCTTGAACTGCAGGTGTGTGGCGCTGTGTATGCTGTACGGGATGCTGTTGCTTCTTGTTCGAGGGTGCCTTGCCAGGAAAGGCAAGCTGTAGGTCAGCGAAAAGACTGGACTGTGTGCATTCCGTGTTTGGGTTACAAGCATGAGAGAATTGAACGCTTGAACTTCAACAATACTAACACTGTGTTAGTAACAGGCCCCCCGTAGCATCGTAAGGTTGCTAGCAACAGCTAGGTCACAGCAGAGGCGCTACCTGCCGGCGGACTGCCCAGCAGGCTGCTGTTGCGGCTTCTGCTGCGGCGTTCTGCTGCAATGTGCATAGCCGTGTCATCAACCGCATGAACTTGCGAGTAGTATCACACCAGCGCTCTACGTGCAATGATAATTCTGTGCTATATGGTAGCTTTTGGCGATTTGCCAGGCAATGCTGTGTCTTTGCAGCTGTGAAAGCGGCGCAAATTCGAGCACCGAATCAGCGCCGATTCACTGCAGCATGGACATCGCACGCCGTATAGCATGCATCCTGCAACGCTGGCTGTCACAGCAGTAGTGCCGTCTGCTTTAGTGCTGTCATACAAACACAGCCACAGCAACAGATGCCAATCAAAGCCACAGCAGCATCTGTGCCAACAAAGTGATTGCAAACCCTGCACTTGCTGCTATATCAACTTCAACAACCCTGCAGGTGCTCCGCCACGGCCCCGAACAAGGCAGGCAGGTGTCGCCCTGCAGCTACATGCGCCTAGACGTGCCGCTGGACTGCACAGGACCTCTGCGCCTGCCGGTGAGCGATGAGTTAGACAGCGCTGCTGCGCAGCCAGCCTGGTGCTGTAGGGATGCCCTGCAGCTACATGCGCCTGGATGTGCCCCTGGACTGCAGGGGACCCCTGCGCCTATCGGTAAGTGCTTGCTTACGTGGGACTGTCTTGAACAAGGGTGCGGGGCTGCTAGTTTGGTGCAGAGCCTCTGCCCCTAACAGGCAGCCATGCACGTGCATTGCGTTGCATGAGGACCATCTGCGTAGCTTGCAGGAATATGCGGCGCTCTAACTCCTCCACATGCAGGGAGACGATGCGGCGCTTGAGTGGGGCTTAATCTGTCTGCTATCAACGGCTGATCCTTGTTGTGTTGTGTTGTCCTGCAGGGTCCCAAGCCGCTGGTAGCTGACGCAGCAGCCAAGCACGTCGACTTTGTGGACTACTTCAACGTGCACCCCGCACTCAAGGGCAGGTCCTACAGGTACGCGGGATAGCAATGCACGCATCAGTCACCAGCGACGCACGCCGTGCTTGGAGCGCAAAGCACAAAAGACAGCGTGCTGGCGTTGCGGCTGCCTGCTGCTACATGATGTTGCAGGCCAAGCATGGTGCTGCTTGCACTGCAGCTGCGCTGAATTGCAGTGGAAAACTGCTAGACTAGCTTCTCTTGCTGTCCAACAGTGCAATGTCCAATCCGCCTGCCTGCCTGCCTGCTGTCTGGCTGGTCGGCCTGCTGCTGCTGCTGCTGCTGCTGCTGCTGCTGCTGCTGCTGCTGCAGGTACGTGTACTCCACCTGTGCTGTGCGCCCCACGCACATCAACAACGGCCTGGCCAAGACTGACCTGGCCACACAAGAGGTGAAGGTCTGGCACAGCCCAGGAGGCGTGACAGGTGCGGCTAAGGCACTGCTGCTGCGGCTGCTGCAGCAATGCGCACGGCTGTGTATGCATCGTGCTGACTGCTGCTGTTAGCGATGCAGTCTGCGTCTTGGACTGTCGCCACCTGCAGCTGCAACGCTGCTGTGCAGCATCATAATTGGAAAGAAAATCTGCTGGACAGCCGCGCTGCTGTTATATGTGTCACAACTTCGGAGTATCGTTGCCGCCATTTCCTTGTTGATATCCTGCACTGCTGCAGGCGAGCCGCACTTCATCCCGCACCCCAGCGCAGCAGCAGCAGCAGCAGCAGCAGCAGCAGATGGCACAGCAGCAGCTGCAGAGGATGCTGGTGTGGTGGTGTCTCAGTGTGTTGATGCTCAGGGCAGGGCCTTTCTGCTAGTGCTGGATGCTGCCAGCTGGAGCGAGCTGGGCCGGGCAGTGCTGCCCTACTCAACTCCATACAGGTTCCACGGCGTGTGGGTACCTAGTGAGGGGGCGGCGTGTGGGTACCTAGTGAGGGGGCGGCGTGTGGGTACCTAGTGAGGGGGCGGCGTAGGTCCAGGTTGTAATGCGCTGTACATGCTGGTGTGAAACATCGTGTTAGGCTGGCCGGCAAGTGCAGGGTTGGCCGCTGTGGCTATGCTCATATTGCAGGGTCATGGGGTGTTAGGGAGACTATTGGGAGTGCAGCTTATGATTGTGCGGAGTTGGACTGTGCAGCACGGGTAGTGGCTGCATGGGTGCTGTGGTTGTCTTTGGTGTGCTGCTGGGTCTTTGGAACCGCATGAACTGCCAGCTGCATCTGCAGCCGAACTTTGGCAGTGTGTCCCAGGGCATCTTCTATGAAAGAAACGCCTGGGTGCAGTGAGGTTATGCAAGATGTTACACAAGAGAACCATGTTGGGCATGCAGGCGATACATAACACGTTGATGAAGCTGCACAGTGATCTGCTGTGGGAGGGTATTCATGCAGGTCACCAAGTTGTTCTGTGAACTCATTGAACAAGGACGCTGATGCCATCCCTTCTTCATGATTATGCACGCATATGCTTGGTTATAGCAGCGCTTTGGCAACACCACAACACAAACAACGACGCCTCACCTAATCCAGTGTCGATAATATGACACGTTGACGGTTTGATACGCTAACCACCTTCATCAGGACCTTGCCCTTCTGCCGTGCAGCCGTTTTACGTCTCAACGTTTCCCTCTACGTCGTGCACGGCATTCACGTAGGCTTCATTATGGAGCCCCAACCACTGCAAGCACTTCTGCAAGCCTGTGACAGTATCTTAAAGCAGCCTTCGCCTGTATCAGATGCTACAGCACAGGAGTTCTTCGAAAACCACCCGCTGGACGCCGTGTTTCGGTGGGCATAGCAGCAGCAGCAGTGCCAGCAGTAGCAGCAGCTAGCAGCAGCAGCAGCAGCAGCTGTAGCAGCTGTGCACAGCAATGAAGACGCACGGCAGTGAAGAGCAACATCCTCATAAAGCTGATCTCAAATCTGCAGGGCTCTGAGTACGCGAGATGTGACTGAGCAACAGCTGGGCACAGTGTGCAGTGCTCTTGACAGTGTGCTGTCCACGCCCTATGGTAAGCATGCAGGTGCATTACGTCATGCAATCACACCATGCCAACAGCTACCACATCAGCTGGTGTTCAACCTCAAATGATTTTCACGGTTTTCTATGAGCAGCTTTCATGCCCACCAACCTGATCAACGACAACTGCAAAACTCGCCAAGTGCTGCACCTAGCGGTGGCTGCATGCATCCACAGTCGACAGTACATGCCTAACAATGCCCTGCTGTTCCTCTGCTGCTGTCCTGTACTTGCTTGCTTTCAGGAACATCGCTGCTGCCCAGTGCACGCAGCTATGCGGAGGCGGCTCTGCAGAGCCCGCAGCACCGCCTGAGGCGCCTGGGCTGTGAGCAGATGGGGAGGCTGCTGCTGGCAGCAGCAGATGAGCAGCAGCAACAGCAGCTGGAAAGCACACTTGTGGCAGTGCTGCAGGTGAGCTGAATGCTGAAACTGATTGGCATTGGTTTCATTACAGCACAGCATTGCAGCATTCGCGAGTGCGCAGCTGGCCATGCAGTAGCTGCAGCAGCAGCAGCAGCAGCAGCAGGGGAGGCGTGACGGTCCATGCAGCAGCCATGCATTGGCAGCAGCGCTTTGCTGAATGATCACAATACCTTAACCTGGTTAAAAATACGCTTGTGCATCACCTGCTTTGGGTGCCAAGTACAGCTTCGTTTGTAGCCTTTTTGGCCTCCAAATTTGTCTGTGTCCCTCATCTTGACTGTTTGTCCTGCTACTTTCACCTGCTTGCAGGACACTGACACTGGTGTTGCAGGAGCAGCAGAAAAGGCACTCGTGGCCCAAGTGGCAGCAAGGCCGGGCTCATTCACTGCTCTGCTGGCTGGCAGCAGTCCAGCAGGCCAGGCCTTGCAGGAGATGCTAGACAGCAGCAGAGCCACACAGCGCATGCGTGCATTTGCACTGCTGACAGCAGCAGCGGCCGGCAGCAGCAGCAATGCAGAGCAGCTGAAGCAGTCAGGTGAGCAGCGGTGAAGCAAGGTGTAGAACGCGCAGCAAATACAGTCGCCTGCTGTTGTGGAGAGCAAATGCGCTCGATGTATGAGCTTGTGTTTGCCTTTGTATGCGGCAGCCCCGCATGACTGCTTTGCTGCTGCTGCTGGTGGTTGCGGTGATGTTGTTACACTGCTGATTTTGTTTGTATGTGTCTGCTTCTGTGCAGATGTGGTGACGCGGCTGCTGACCCAGCAGACCCCCTGGCCTGCCTGGTTGCCCTGCGGCTGCTGCAGGAGCTGGTCACATACATTAGCGCCCTGCTGTGCTGCATCACATTGTGATCACAGCGTAATTTGTAACCTTGCTTTTGCCTCTGTACGTGGCTGCTCCGCATGACTGCCTTGCTGCTGCTGCTGCTGCTGCTGCTGGTCGTGTTACACCGCTGTTGCAAGTGCAGGTGTGGTGACGCAGCTGCTGGCACAGCTTGACCCATCAGACCCCCTGGCCTGCCTGGTAGCTCTGCAGCTGCTGCAGGAGCTGGTCATACACATCGGCGGCTCAGCAGCAGCCCTCATGCAGCAGCTGCTGCTGCCCTCGCTGCTGCTGCTGCTGGACGATCCCAGCACAGCCCCTGGGGCCTTTCCAATTGCTGCACGGCTGGTGGCAGCTGCAGCTCAGGAGTCTGCTGCAGGCGGTGTGGGTGCTGGCGTGAGCAGCAATGGTGCAGCAGCGATGGAGGTGGATGGTGCGGCGCCGCACAGTAATGGCAATGGGGTGGCGGCTGGTGCGCAGCATGGCGATGCTGCTGCTGCATTGCTGGCGAAAATGCAGGAGGTGCTCGATGATAGGTGGGTGTGCAGCAGCACTATGTCGCCAGTATTCGGCAAAGTCAACAGTGACACAAATCATCAGCAGGAAAGTGCCACTCCAGCTAAGCTTAACGCGGAGCAAAGAGTCAACCTAGAGTTGTCCCATGCATGTTGTGCGTACGAGCATGCTGATGTTTCACCAAAGGCAAAGTGCTCATCCTCCCTCGCCCCTTTGTATGGCGCCTGCTGCTATAGTTCCTTCTGAACCAGTACTTTGTAACCCGCCTGCATGCAAATTGACCTACCGACATCAACATTTTGTAACCCGCCTGCATGCACACACAATCAATATCATCCTGCAGGGGCAGCGCCAGTGCCGACATGGACAAGATGCTCTGTGTGGAGCCCGCTGCTTTAGTGGTAGCCATCACCATTTTGTCACAAAACTGCGCGTGTGTCACTGCCCTCCCGCAGGGGCAACTCCAGTGCCGATATGGAAGTAGTTGCGCTGGATGCTGCTGGCCAGCTCGCTCTCCCTAGCAGCACCTCCGCAGCGCTGCTGGCTTCTCCTACCAGCCCCCAGCTACTGCAGAGCATCTGCAGCCGAGCATTAGGCCGTACTGCAAGCCCTCCTATCCGACTTGCTGCATTACATGCGCTGGCTTCTATAGCTGGTGTTGAGAGGGCAGGAGAGGCGCGGGATAGGTCTGCTGCCCTGATGTCGGCTGCAAATGAGGCATCGCTGCGGCTAGCGGTGTTTGAGGCAGTGTCTGGTGCAGCTGGGGGTGCAGGTGGGGCCAGGAGCCCTGCGGAAGCTGTGCACAACCTGCTGCAGCAGCCGTTTGATGACACCAGGGCCGGCGTGTACAGGTGACAGGATGAAGTGATAGGCTGGTGGGTTGCTGTAGGGGAGTAATAGCCAGGCCACATTACATGCAGTACTGGGGCAGCTGCAGGATGCAAGCAGCATGTGATGAGCACGTGGTGGGGTGTTTGAGGCAGTGTCTGGTGCAGCGGGGGGTGCAGGTGGGGCCAGGAGCCCTGCGGAGGCTGTGCACAACCTGCTGCAGCAGCCTTTTGATGACACCAGGGCCGGCGTATATAGGTGAGGGATCAAACAGCTGTGGCTGCTATGGTATGTTGGTGGGTTGCTGTAGGGGAATGTTGCACAACCTGCTGCAGCAGCCGGTTGATGACACTAGGGCTCGCGTGTACAGGTGAGAGGTTGGATGGTAGGCTGGTGGGCTGCTATAGGAGCAGAGCAGCCAGGCCACAATGCACGCAGCATGCAGGCAGCAATAGCATTGGAGCAGCTTGTGCAGTTGCCCGGCCAGTTACATGTCCCTTACCACTGCAGCACAGCAATGTGCTCGTGTGTCTGGCGCATGATGTAGTGGCTGCAGTACATGCAACATGGAAGCACACCTGCTCATGCTCCTTGCTGCATTTGTGCTGGATGCTGAGTTTTGCGGCCCATGCTGCTGCTTTGCATGCAGGTGCTGCTCTGCGCTGCTGCTGCGCCCCTGGTTTGCCGCAGACGTGTGCAACAGCAGCGCGCTGCTGGCGCGCCTGTGCCAAAGCGACAGCGAGTCAGGCCAGGCAGCATGCGAGTGGCGGCACAGCACTGTGATGGCACTGTGGGCCACTGTGCAGTATGTGCTGGGGCTGCCAGGTGATGCAGCGGAGGCGAGGTTCAAGCAGCAGCTGCCGCCGGCTGTGCAGCAGCAGCTGCTGGCGGCGGTCAGGGGCGGGCCGTACGGGGTGGCGGGTGGGCGCGGCACGCAGCAGTCACATTTTGTGGCGACCGTGCCGCGCTGAAGACACTGTATTCTTGTCTGTAAGGCAGCTGAGTGCCGTCCAGTGTTGCCACATGAGTGGCGGCACAGCACTGTGATGGCGCTGTGGGCCACAGTGCAGTATGTGCTGGGGCTGCCAGGTGATGCAGCGGAGGCGAGGTTCAAGCAGCAGCTGCCGCCGGCTGTGCAGCAGCAGCTGCTGGCGGCAGTGAGGGGCGGGCCGTACGGGGTGGCGGGTGGGCGCGGCACGCAGCAGTCGCATTTTGTTGCGACCATGCCGCGTTGAAAGTCCTGCAAGGCAGCTGTGTGCCGTGCAAGGTGCCGTATATACAGGGGAGGCGCGGTTGTATATGGGGTGGCTGGCGGGCGCGGCACGCAGCAGTCACACTTTGTGGCGACAGCTGTCTTTCCTGACGTTATCTGTGCCGAGGATGCTCTCACAGCATCACACGTTGTGGAGATCATCGTGTTGAGCGTGTCATGTGCACGTGTGCCAACGACTTGGTGGCTTGCTGGTTGTTTGTGAGACCTGAGCCATGATGTCTGCTGCCAGCCATGCTGTAATGCTGTGACTGCACAGTGAGCATGTGGCACGGGTCGGCTGCAGGCGGCGCCACAGGCAGTGCCTGTTAGCTGCTGTAGTGTTTCACCCTGTGCTGCCGCAGCACTGCGGCATTGTGTCTCAGGGGGCAGATTATCTGACAGCGGCTGTCAGTCATACTGTTCTCTGATGCTATGGCTTGAAAGGTAACATGATACTGTTTTTTGTGCGGTATTCAACGTCAGGCCCCGTATTCACCGTAGGTGTTGTAAAGATGGACAGTCTAGCATGAAAAATGCAAAGCTGCGCACCTTCAAGCATTGCTTGTCCAGGAGACCTCCCGCCCAAGGTCCCCCGGCGCTCCAAGTGGGCTGTCCACGCAAGCACTGCTGTCCAGCATCATGGCAGCATAGCATCATGCGAAATTCACACCTGTAGGCACAGAGAAGGTTACAGGGCAGGGTCGTTAGGGGTCCATGGGCGGGACCACCTGTGACCCCTGCCCCGCAGCCTTCAAGTAGTCCTGGGTAGACCGTGGTGTAGGTTCCAGTCATGACACTCGCAGATCAGCCACAACAGCAGGAGAAACAACATATTCGTCACAATTCAACACAGATAATGTGCATGGGAGTCACTGCATGCAAGTAGCAGTGACCGGACATAGATTGCAATCACAGTAGATGGTCACCATGCCCCTGCAAGGTCTGAAACGGGCACACAGACACTGGTGCTCCCCATGACAGACACGTCATATGCACTTTTGAACTATTGCGCACGTATATCCATGTCAGAAGACCGTGTAGGGTGCAGTGGCACCACCACAGCAGTGGGAATCGCTGTTGACAATGATATGCATAGCAAGATGGTGCTTCCGGGCGCTTTTCAGCGCAGTGCAGAGATGCCGAAACAACGCAATACTGCGGTGGGAAATGACCACAAGCAACACCTTGCACAAAGACGTTGGCCGTGGGCTGCCTGCTGCTGCTGCTGCTGCTGCTGCTGCTGCTGCTGCTTCTGCTGCCATCTGCATAGTTCCCTCACCTCCCTCGCAGCGCGTTGAACGTATTCAAAAATAAATGTCTGGTGATCGGCTGTGCTGACTGCATCCAAAACCGGGCCCTATCGCGAGGCAATCGGCCATGCCAACATGCAGGCATACCGAAACTTCCCAAAGGCCTCGGGCCCCACCAACTTCCCCGGCTGGTTGTGTTCAGGGGGTGGCTGAGTCCTCTAGAGATCTCGTTGACACGCATTATGCTGCAAGAGCTTGTGATGTATGCCTGAATGCACGCTGTAACTCTTTATACGCGCGATCTGGCAGTGCAATTGCTGCACATGCAGACCCTGCCAGCAGTACCAGACCGTCTGTGGCACAGCAGGAGCAGCAGAGGTCACTGACACAGTCTGTGCTGCCGCAAGTTGCTGGCAAGGAGTGAGAAACAGTGTCGATGCTATATATTCTGTTGTTCAACTGCTCTGGAACGGCATTCACAGAGATTTTGGGATGGGCTCTGTTCGCCAGATTCGCCGGTGATCGGGGACCTAACCCTCGGGGAAGTGACACAGTGAACCATCAAGCGTGCGGAAGATCCGAGCACGTGAAACGTATTAATACTGCTATTGCTCGCAGGACACAGCTCTTCTACCGGCTGTAGCAAGGCCAGTGATGCACTTCCCTGTACGAGCCGTTTATATACACTCTGCCTCTTCCTCATTGTCTGGAGGTGATCTGGCCCATACAAACTATTAAAAGTGTTGAAACAAAATGATCTGAAGGGTGCATACGTCACGCTCGACTACGATCAGGCTGCAACCGTCTGCTGAGCAGCTGCTGGCGCTGTGAACTCTGCGGCAAGACCACCTTTTGCTGGCTTGGCCACTGCAAAGCATGTCCTCCACCTACTGGTACATCTTGGGGCTGGTTGCGACGCTGGGAGTGGCACAGGTGAGCGACAACGGGGTTCTGTGCTTTGGTGTCTAAAGCTGCAAGCTTGCACAGCAATCGCTGCCGGCATGCTCACCCTCGAAAATCATCGCACAGATAAATGTTTATTAATGCACCGTGCAGCGTGCCCTTGCGGTGTACGTCGGGCCAGATCGCCTTTGCTGCCATGTGAAGTCTGACTGTGCACATGTGCAGCAAGTCATGTGCTACTGCACATCAGCAGCGGAATCACGCGCCATTTACTTCAGTCACAACGGATTAACATATTACATCGTTCTTTGGCTGTGCTTTGTTGCAGGGCATTCCCCTGCCTGCCCAGATTACCAATGCCTTCCAGGGCCCATGTGACTGGCCATACCAGTACTACACTGACGCCCAGATCACTGTGAGTTATAACATGTGCATGTGCTGTCTGCACCAGCTTTTGACGCAAATCTGCCTGGGTGTTTGTTGAAACAGCAGCCTATGTAATTCGGATGCTGCTGCTGTGATGGATGTTGCGGCAGTTCTGCTGGATCTCCACTGCTGTTCTGTACTGCTGTGGTTGCGTGTAATCTGCCGGCACAGGTAGTGCACCAACGCTGCTGCATGGTACAAGTACTGCACATGTGCAAAACATTATTGATCAGTGTTTTTGATGCTACGTGTTGCTCTGCTGCAGAGCTCGCCAATGAACATCAGCTCAACCGCGCTGACCTGCTCCAAGCAAGTGGTGAGTGGGCTGCCTGGGCAGCGATGCTGTTGACAGATGCAACAAAAGTGCAGCAGCTGTATGTTACGGATAATGCCTGAAGTGCGTGGTGCGGCTGAGAGGTGGCCTGAATGTGTTCACCTCAGTGCTTGACCACAGCCGGCCGAGCAGCAGCAGCAGCAGCAGCAGCAGCAGCAGCAGCAGCAGCAGCATAGGCGCTGCGACGCTGCAACCACCAACGTAACAAGAACAACCCTGCTGTTGCGCTTTGAATGCTGCCTCCCATGCTGCAGGCCCAGTTCTACTTCTCAGTCACCGATTGCGGGCAGCCCTTTGAGAAGTTTGCAACAGGTGGGCCCTCACACAGACACTTGTTACTTCACCACTTGCTGTTGAACATTTCATAATCCCTTTTCCTGCATAGTCCCTTTTCCTGCTTGGCACATTACCACAGAGCGCTGACAGCCGTTGTCTTCACCTTCCTCTTCAGTCATAAATTCCTGCTGCCTAGCCAATGCACAGCCAGGCTGCAATGCTCACAGGCTGCTGTTCTGTCACACCAGCTCCACACATGTACATCCTGCAAACATCCTGCATGCCATGTGCGTGGCACTGCATGATCCCTCTTTAATGCTGCTGCTGCTGCTGCTGCTGATTATGCTGCTGCTGCTGCTGCTGCTGCTGCTGCAGTGTTCAATGGTGATTGCTTCACGCAGTACACCAACCTGTCCACCAACACGCTCGACTACTTCCTGCAAGCAACCGATGCCATGGTGCTGGTTGCGTGCGGCAGCGAGGGAGGTGAGGGGCTGGTGCAAGCGTGTGGCTGTGCCTGCTGCTGCTGCTGCTGCTGCTGCTGCTGCTGCTGCTGCTGCTGCTGCAGGCAACGTGTGCTGCAGCTTGGTGCCCTACGGCCTGTCACTGCTGCTGCTGCTGCTGCTGCGTCTGTTGCTGACAGCGGTGTGTGCTATGCCATGCTGACATAGAGCACATGCATGTGCCTCCATGCTGACCGCCTACCTGCCACGTGGACTGTTACTGCACATAGAGATGTACCGCACATTTCTTAAAACAACGCAGTTCTGGCTGCGGAGCTGGAAATGCTGAGTTTTCATCTGCATGCTGCTGCTGCTCCTGCTGCTGCTGCTGCTGTTGCTGCTGTTGATCTGCATCCCAGGCTGGCTGGCTACGCCTGTTCCACAACTGCAGTTTGAGGATGGAGGCTTTGCCACTTCTATTGGCACCATGGCAGGTGACCTCCAAAGAGTAATTGAATGCATGTTGCAACTGCTGCTGTCCTGCAAATTGCAAACTACACATCCTGTTTTGGTGCATTTGATGCATATGTGCTTGCCTTCAAGCATCTGCCACCATGCAACGTGCAGCATTTGCTTGGCAAGCCCACCTGTTGTGTCACAAAAGCACTGTGCTGCGCTGAGCTGCGCTGTGCTGTGCTGCACGGGGGTGTGCTGCACTGCTGCGCTGTGCTGTGCTGTGCTGTGTTGTGCTGCGCTGTGCTACAGCACTTGCCCTGTCCCGTGAGACTCATTCACCAATTCATTGTGCTGAGCTAGTGCCTGCCCATGCTGTGCTGCAGACATCCTCAATGATGTGGACATCGCCCTCAAAGTTGCGAAGAACATCCTGACACTCTTTGGGCTGGATGAGCTGGTCACAGCCGTGAACGAGTTCCAGGAGGGAGTGACCGGGGTGAGTGGCATGGCTGTTTCGGTATTTACCATTGTGCTTTATGAACATGTACAGTTTTGAAGACATAACGCGACATGCATGAATTGAGTAGCAGTTTGATATTTTATTTTTGATTCCATTCATTCATGTAATAGGTGATTCTAGATTTAGGTTGTAAGTTTCAATACAATACAATACAATACACTTTCGGGACTGAACCCGACCCCAGGCACTAGCCCAGCGAGCCGCTATTCCGCTCATGGGGGACAGTAGTAATTGTACCCAGTCTTTCCTTCGCTGTTTGGGCGATCAAAACCACCCGCGCAAGTCCGTCACTTCCAGTCGCTTGTTATCCCCAGCCACGGGCCATAGTCGCAAGCTTTTTAGGCCCAGCCACGGGCGGTTGGACCAGGATTTAAGGGACATGACCTCAGCGGTGCTGAGCAGCCGCAGGTGCAGTATCATGGGGCTGCAACAAGCACATACCAACAACAGAAAGTTCATTGCGGCATGGATATAAGCACATAACACACCCTTGGCAGTGGGTAGCGGCTGCCGGCTGGGCGATTCTAAATGCACTGGGTACCGGTGCTACTTCTGCTGCTGCTGCTGCTGCTGTGCATGCCACATCCGCAACCCCCTGACCGCTGCTTGCTGCACCACCTGCGCTGCAGCCACTGCTGGAGTCAGCCAAACACCTGGGACATGACTTGCAGGAGGCCTGCGGCAAAGTCAACAACATAGCTGTATTTCTCAATATCCTTGTCTGCTGGAGTGCAGGGAGAAGATCAGTTCACCCTGTGACTGCCACTGGCATCATACTGCCGCTGCTGCTGATGAAGTTTACACACACAACCTTCACCTGCTGCCTGCACTGCAGCCACTGTTAGAGTCAGCCAAAAACCTTGGAAATGACTTGGAGGAGGCCTGCGGCAAAGTCAAGAACGGAGATATTTTGCTGAAGATCCATGATCTGCTGGAGTACAGGGAGAAGATTGCGATGATCATTGAGCACATGAAAAACGTGTTCATGAGCTACTCCTTCTACCAGTGCACGGTGCGCAGGAAGTGTGTTATCAGAGGGATTGTTTGAGGGTCAAGAAAGGCAGTGTTTGTGAATGGGGCTCGCAGAGTTACACCGTCTGCTGGTTTAACATGGCTGGGATGCAGCAGCAGGCCAGTGGTGTTGCACATATCTAATGCACGTGTTACAGCCTGGAGGCCGTCACATGTTGTCGCTGCCGTTGCTGCTGCTGCCGCCGCTGCTGCTGCTGCTTCTGCTGCTGCTGCTGCCGCAGTTTGACCAGATCTTCTACAGCCTTGTGGAGACCAACAACCTGCTCATCCGGCCGTCCACCAAGTGCCAGGCGTGAGTCATGCACTGCTCGTGTGCCCCCAGCCAGCTACAAGGCATGCACAAAGCGCTGCATTGTTTCTCGCTGGGCTAGTGTCTGAGGCAGTTTTCAGTCCTGAGATGTATTGTACTGTATTATGTTGTATTGTATTGTATTGTACTGCATTTTGCAAAGCCAAGCATCCAGCAGGTGGCACGGTGCTGCCTGCTGGATGGATTTTTTTGTGCTTCAGCAGCTGTTGTGTGGGTTTCTCCACAGAGTGTACAAACCTGAGACGAGCAAGATAGCCTACTGCTAGTCCTCTGTGTTGTGAGCAATGCACGCATGCTTTTGATGTGCTCCAGTGTGCCTGGAACCGCCGCCTTCTCAGCTACAAACACACTCACCGCCGCCCCTCATGCTGCCACCAATGCAACTGCTGCACCTGGCTCCATTACTACTGCTGGCAGTGCCCCAGGAGCCGACCCTGTCACCCCCGACCCCACACACTGCGCAGCAGGGCAGGTCGCCACAGGCAGACACAGGAAGATTCTGGCCAAGGCCACTCCCCAGGCTGCCTCATACAACCCGTATGCAGCCGCCGCAGAGGGGCCTATTGCAAGCCTCGCCAGCAGCAGCAGCAGCAGTGAGGCAGCACTGTCCGACTATGCCAACAGCCTGCAGACTGGCAGCAGCAGCAGCAGCAGTGAGGCTGCTGCTGCTCCCAGCACTTCATCCAAGCTCAGCAAGCAGCAGGTTGAGGCACTGGTCAAGGCAGATGCAGGTAGGAAGATTCACCGGCAACGTGATCCGTGCCAGCATGCAACTCATATGATCATGCAATGCAATCGACAGGTGACACTGCTTGTCTGCAGTGCTGCCTGCGGGAGCGTGCACATGCAATGCTGCAAGAAAGTCAGCTTGGCTTAAACTGGATGTGTGGTGTGCTTTTCATGAAATGACAATCTTGTCAAAATATGCTTGCTGCATCTGCTTTGCTGCCGCAGACTGGGAGAGCGACATGCTGCAGGACTTGGGGTCTGAGGGTGGGGCTGCCACGCGCAAGCTGATGCAGAACCTGATCACCTGCACGGCACAGACCAAGCTCACTCAGCTGGTGAGGGCAGGGCAATGCAGGCTTGTCAAGTTTGCACTGCAACCACTATTTGCAATGCGGCTGCAGCTTCTCATATGGTCTAGCAAGCTGCCCGGGGTGCTTGTGTTGCTGCCGCGATGCATGCACGCTTGTCACAGTCACGCATACTGCTCTTGGCGCGTGGCGTGGTCACCTGTGTGCTGCACCTGTGCCTCGTTGTGTTGGCAGCGCTTTGTTCTTTGCATCTAGATCTGCCTGCTGCTTGATGCTTGCATGCAGGTGGGCAACCTACAGGCAGTGTCCAACAACATGTCCAGCAACCTACAGGCAGTGTCCAAAATCACAAAATTCAGGGACCTGGTTGCCAGCACGTACACCTTACTCTGTATGTCACATCCTCTCTGCGCCTGGGGCTGCTGTGCACATGTGGGCAGCGGCTCTGTGAAAACAAAACGAGCTGAGGTTCTGACAGCAGAATGTTCTTGCTGCTGTGTGCAGGTGGGCAACCTGCAGGTTGTGGCACAGACCATAACAGACTTCAGGGACCTGGTTGCAAAAGCGTACACTGGCCCCATTGCTGCTCTGGCCAATGCGATTGGCCAGATCAAGACGCAGGTCAACAACTTCCTGGAGCCGTTCAAGCCCATCAAGTGAGTACAGCAGCAATAGCAGCAGCAGCAGCAACAGCAGCAACAACAACAGCCGCAGCAGCAACAGCAGCATCGGCCAGATTAAAACGCTGGGCAACAACTTTCTAGACCCCTTCAAGCCCATCAAGTGAGCAAAAGCAGCAGCAGCAGCGGCAGCAGCAGCAGCAGCAACAGCAGCAGCAACAGCAGCAGCAGGCAGCAGCTGGTGCATATAGTATGCATCCCCGCAATATCGCGAGAGCATCGCGCATGCTGCATGCTCATCGACGCCACCCGCGCAGACC
The DNA here is from genome assembly GCA_030272155.1 of Tetradesmus obliquus. NCBI lineage: Eukaryota > Viridiplantae > Chlorophyta > Chlorophyceae > Sphaeropleales > Scenedesmaceae > Tetradesmus > Tetradesmus obliquus. The sequence goes on along the minus strand of CP126197.1, from coordinate 2,817,730 downwards.
AACCCAGCACCAGCTGCCTGCACTAGCAAAGCTCCTTTGCAAGCACGCTGATTGGCACGAACAATCTCATCACAGCGTATTTGCCTTCTTCTGTCCTGGCTGCTGCTACCGCCACTGCTGCTGCTGCTGCTGCTGCCAGGTCCATCATCGACGCGGTGGTCAACGTGCTGCAGAACATCCAGTGCCCCGACTTCCTCAGCTTCCTCTGCGACCTGGTGTGTGTGTGGGGGGGGGGCTGCCTGGTTGAATCTTGCTTGATCCAGACAGCTTGTTGCTGCTGCAGTTGCCACTGAGTCTAAATACACATGCTTCCTCTGCGACATGGTGAGGGCGTGGGGGCCCTGGCTAGATCTTGGCTAGGTTTAGGCTGCTTGTTGCTGCTGTTGCTGCGTGAGTCTGTATACACGTCCTCCTTCCTCTGCCTTCCTCTGCGACTTGGTGAGGGGGTGGGGGGCCTGGCTAGATCTTGCTATTTCCAGAATGCTGCTGCTGCTGCTGTTGCCTTTGCCACTGAGTCTACTTATACATGCTCCTCTGCGGCATGGTGAGGGGGTGGAGGTGGAGGAGGGCACTGCCAGACTGCATTAGCACAGCAGCGCTCCATCAATGGCAGTGCTGCAGCCTGTGTTTTTGCTGTGTGGTGTGTAGTAGTGCTTCGCACTCATCATGCCGCATGCTGCTTCCGTGGCTGTCATGCATCTACTCCCGGGGCTCCCTTCTGCAGGATCCCTCCTGTTGGCTCCCAAAATTGCCTGTGACGCTGCTCTACTGCCGTACTGCCCTGCTGACCCGCCGCCTTGCTGCTGCCGCGATGCGTCCTTGCTGCAGGGCTCCATCCTGACTGACGCGCTCAACTACGTGATGCAGGCCATTGGGCTGCAGCCGCTCAACGTGTACCTGCAGGACCTGTTCAACGTGAGACATACCGTTTCTTAAAGACAGCTGCTTTGTGTGCGCATTTTGCACTTGCATGTGCGATAAGGATGTGTCAGGCAAATGCCTGTATGCAGCACGTGTACCTGCAGGACCTGTTCAGCGCGAGCTTCACAGTCAGGCAGAGACAGGTGCACCTGCGTTTGCAGAATACATGTCTCAAGCAGGCCTGATCATATGCAGGCTCTGATCGTTTCCCAGCCATACAGCCCAGTGTGCACTCCATGCTGGACGCAGCGCTGTGCGTGCAGCATTCCTTGCCACGCCACAATGGTTGCAACGAGAGGCCACACCTGGCTTGAAACACTTGGTCGCAAGTGCGGCTGCTGCTGTTGCTGCTGCCATTCGACATGGGCGAGTGGCAGCTGGTGTATCATCCTTGCATCCACACACTGTGTTGCTGCTGCTGCTGCTGCTGCGCGTCTGCACCTGCAGCTGCTGAAGCCGCTGCTGCCCAATTTTGTGCCGGACCTCTCTGCCCTCAACAACCTGATCAACAACCTCATCGGGGATGTGGAACTCCGCATCGCCTCTCTGGGCACAGCCGTGGTGCAGCAATTCAAGCCTGTGCTGGACCTCAAGTAAGTGCAGCAGTGCGGTTGTTGTTGTTGTCTTGCAGTGTGGTGGTGCTTGGCCACATGCAGCGCAGACTTAGATGGCAGCCGCCCACACATGCAGTTCAAGCCTGTGCTGGACCTCAAGTGAGTGCAGCAGTGCGGTTGTTGTTGTTGTTGTTGTTTTGCAGTGTGGTGGTGCTTGACCACATGCAGCGCAGATAGCAGCCGCAGACAAACACAGTTCAAGCCTGTGCTGGACCTCAAGTGAGTGCAGCACTGTGCAGCGTTTTGCTTTGCAGTGTGGTGGTGCTTGGCCACATGCAGCGCAGATCTAGACGGCAGCCGCAGTCGCATGCAGTTCAAGCCTGTGCTGGACCTCAAGTGAGCGGCGGCTGTGATAACACGCAGTGGCTGCCAGTGCTGGCGTTGATCAATGTGTGGTGTGCTCTGCCTTCAGTCCCTGATCCAGCAGCTATTCGGACCTTACACGACTACCTCCGTCATAGTCTTTTTTCCGAGCGTGTGCACTGCAGCCTGCAATCACTGCTCAGCATGGTTCATAACATGCTTTACACCTTTCCATGCTCGCAGCTACTGGTTGGACCCCTTTGTCAACGTGATCATCATCCCGAGCCCGCCAGTGTACCTCACACGCGCAGTGGGCACAGCAGGCAGCATCAGCTTCTCCTGTGCCGCCAACTCCTACCCGATTGTGCTCAAGGCAGTGCGGCACTACGCTGGGTGTGGCAGTGACCTCAGCGCTGCCATGCGCTTCCCTTGCGGCTCACCCAGCGCAAACCCTAAACAGACCTCATGCACAATCAACTATGCAGCGTGAGTGGTGTGGGCTGCAGCCTGTGGCATGTAGCGAGGCAGCGCTTACATAATGCGCAGCTAGCTGTGCTGTGCATGTATGCAGCCGGACAGTAGAAGCTCATAGGCAGTTGACCAGTGGCTCTTGTCAGGTGACTCTGCTGCTAGCTGGCAGCACATCAGCCGTGCCGCACAGTATCTGCTAACTGCGCGTGCTTGCCCTCAAGATAGCTACAGCTGGCTTCTACCGCAGTGGGACGCAGCGCCAACAGCGATGTTGCTACATCCTTCGCTGATTACATCATGGTGATAAGCACGCACAGCTGGCTTCTGTCCTCAATCACAATCAGCGTGCTGCCAAATGAAGACTTGTATGTGCTTGTTTGTGCCTGCAGGCTGGATACTGTGTGTCCCGCTGTTGCCACAGGCTACCTGACCAACAGCACCATTGTGAGTTGACGCACCGCAAGTGACGCGCTTACACACAGCTGTGCTGCACAGGAGGCTTGTGGGGATGGCTCAGCAGCATTGTCAGCAGAGCGTATAAATAACTGAATATTTGAATGAATGGTTCAGTGCTGAGGCATCACACATGTCTGCACTGCATGGCAGGATCACTCTCATGCTGTGTGGTGCATGATCAAGCCAGCGGCTCCCAAACTCATGACAGCACACAGCATCAAGTTCATCAGCTTTTAACAGGCTACCGCTGCTGATTAATCTGCGATCTGCCTCACACATGTGACCCAGCAGGCCCCAAAACAGTGAGCATGCTGCTACAGCTGCCGTTGCTGCTGCTGTTACAGCGCAGAAGCTGCTTGCTGAGCTGGTGCTGCAGGTCTCCCCTGGCTACTCTAACCGGCAATGAACATGCTGCTGCTGCTCCTGCTGCTGCTGCCACAGGCCACCAAGCTGCTGGCTGAGCTGGAGCTGCAGCTTTTCCCCGGCTTCGACAACCTGCTGGCCTACGTGTACTGCGTGGACTTGTGAGTCTAAGTTCCAACAACAAACAAACACATGCGCAGCATTGGCAATTCAACAGCAGCGCATGAAACAAATGGCATCAAGCAGTGTGGCAGCCGGGACTGCCCATAACAAACCTTGCGACAGCTAGCTGCGCATGTTGCTGTGCAGCTGTAAAACATGTGCAAAAGCTTTGTGTGCTCTGTGCTGAGAGGCTTGGCCTTGGCTTGCCCATGAGCACCTTGCGCCTTTGTGAGGTCAACAGGGCGCTGCCTTTTGGCAGGACTCATCAACACTCCATAGGAATAATAGATGGGTGCACTCATCTACAGTAATGGGCCACCAAGCCAGTGCTGCTGACCCCCCTGCATGTGTGCCTGTTGCACTATGTGTGTGCTGTGTGCTGCGTGCAGCAACTCGCCGTTCGGTCCCTTGCCATACCTGACTACTGCAGCAGCAGCCTTCGACGTCACTTACGACGCCGGCTGGTGGCACAATGAGACTCTCCCAGGTTCCTCAGGCGGAAGCTCCGGCAGCTTCGCAGTCACACGCGGCACCAAGGTGCATTCAGCAACGCCCAAACTCGTGGTGCCAGACCCGTATCAAGCCGGCGCCGCACCCACAAGCAACGCTTTCAGCTGTGGAGCCCGCCAGATGCTCGTGACATACATCCAGCCCTACGCTTCAAAGGCAAATGTAACAAGCCCTGGGCCTGTGGACCCTTGCTTCACACCCTGGCTGTCAACCACGAGTGATATAACGGCGGCTTTCAAAAGCGGCATTCCTGCTGGCACGGTGTGGAATGCCACGCAGATGTGGAGCATGCTCAAATATGAGCTGTGCTTCTTCAAGCACTACAGCACCTTTGTGAGTGGCCTCAGGGCGCAAGTGGACAGGTAGAGGGTGTGGAGCCCAGGGGTGCCGCCCCTGGCCACACACACACACCCTTTTAGCTTTAACTAACCCAGGAGCTGCAGAGCTGCCTGGGTAGTCACTCAATCACTCACCCACTCACTGAGTGGCCTCCCACTGCTCATCCGCATGCATTACATCTGCATTCCTTTCATAGTATTCTTATGCAAGAATACTGCTGTGTCCGCGACCGTATCCTTGTCCAGCAACCTGTGGCGGCGCTTATAAAGCAACTGGAGTTTGTCAGCCTTGTGTGGGTGTTGTCGGTCGCCCAACCCAAGTAGTCAAAAAATTACACTGGGTGCAGTCGCTGTCGCGGAGTAGCAGCTCGCTGGGTTAGTGCTAGAAGCAGGCTGCAGCCCTGAGAAATATTGTTCTGTAGGATTTGAATATTCAGAGGCATCTGAGGTGATGCAGCTGGCTTGCTTCTGGTGTGTTGCCTTCTGATTTGTCCTGCTGCTGCTGCTGCTGCTGCTGCAGTCGAGTGTCAGTGCCCCTCCTTGGGTGACTGACCCCACCCCACAAACACAAGGGGCCAGCCCCAGCTCCACCTCTGCCATTGGAGGAAGGAAGTTTGTGCAAGGGCTTGTTAGCCCAGCATACTGCCCTGCTTACTACACTGCAAGCCAGGTGTGTATCTTGAACGCAAAAAAAACCAATGACGCAAAGAATGCAGGCAGTAGCACATGCTGTCACTCTTGACAGAGCGGCAGTAGGACTTGTTGGGTGCTGCTGCCTGTCATATCTTCAGCATGCACAAGGGGTCCTGCACCATATAATTAGGGAAAAGTGAGAAAGACACATTTGATTGAGTGAGTGGTTTGCGACCTGCGCTGCAGCTCTTGGGTATGGTGAATGCTGGAGTGGGTGCGGTGCCCCTGGGCTCCACACCTCCTTCGTCATCTTCTGCAATATGTGTTGTGCCAAACACTGCCCTGTGGCGTCTGCTGTTTGCAGGCCAGCACACAAGGCTGTTCTGCCACATCGTTTCCCAATCCGCCCACTACATACGGTGCGCTTTGTCACCCGCAGTCCAGAGTGCAATGTATGTGTGTTTGAATTCATTTTGTTTCATGAGATGTTGCAAGAAGACAACTCTTTAGGTCTTAGAACCCCTGCCAGTGCTGTGTGCACATGCCTGCATGCTGTGCACTGTTTCTTGTGGCGGTGCCCCACAATGCTGCTGCTGCTGATGCTGCTGCTGCTGCTGCTGCAGGCACCTTCAGCTACATTGATGCAGTGTATGGCCCTGCCAGCATGGACAGTAACTACCTCTGCAATGGCCTGAGCCACGGAGGCAGCTGGCTCTGGAGCGTGGTCTGCCAGAACAAGCTGGGCAACCTTGTCGGCTCTTTCTACGCAGGCTTTTCACCCGGCACGGCAGCTGATCTCGCTGCAATGGTGGCAGCCCACAACAGCTACTGCTCAGCGACTCAGACATGCTCCAGCAACTTCTGCAGGTGCGTGGCGCCGCTATGTTGTGAACTGCTGTCAAGTGCAGTTCTGCGCGCCATTGTGTTGCTTAGATGCGTTAGATCAAGGGGGAGGGGCACTTTCTCCACTGACAGCATCATCATCCCTTTTTGGCTGGCAACTTTAGAACAACTTATATACTATATCAAACCTGCAAGTTTTTACAGGGGTTCTGGGGTGGGTTTGGGGAGGGGGGTGGGTGGGTGTCTGGGGGCCCACCAACTTTCTTGTATTGGGGGTCCGAACTCTTTGCCAGGAGCCCGATGAAGGCAAGACTGGGCTCATATGAAAGCTTAGGTCATGTACTGTTGTTTGCACACGTTTTAGTATCCTGGTCATTAATACCAGAGGATAACAAGGTGGCAGACAGGCGCCGAGACGCGTTGGGGGTGGCGGCAGTAGCAGTACAGCAGAGACATCAGATCGTTCGTGTGATGTTGCAACCACGCCAAAGCACGGCTTTTGGGGTCCAGAAATGATATAATAGCTATAACATAATATTTATGTACTTCTGGGGCCTGACAGCGCACATTTCTGCAGTGGGGTGGGGGTGGGTGGGGGGGTGTCTAGGGCCCGTCAAGCTTTTTTATGATGATGTCCTACACTTTCTTGCCTGCCCCCCCCCCCCCCCCCCCCCTGGTTAGATGCAAGTATGCGCGGAATGGCCAACCCACGGCATGCATCAATATGTCCGACAATCACTCCTGCAACTCCTTATCAGCCTAGTACACCGACAAACGCGTCCCTGCTTCTCTCACTCCTTGCTTTACGCTCCTGCCTGCCTGCAGCTTTGGAGGTGATGTGGCTCAAACCACCAAATCCGCCTGGCAAACATTGTGCAACTCCAACTACGCGTGGCCGGCACCAGGTGGCGTTGCAGCACCAGGCTATGTCAATAACACCGTCTTCACCTCACCAACAGCAGCACAGGAAACAACATGGCGTCAGGGCCACCGCACCCTTCGCCAGGCAGTCCTCACCAACTACAACACCGCAGGCACAACAGGCAGCACCTTTGCAGCCACGTGTGCCAGTAGCACTGCAAATCAGCCGCTGTATAAGGCCTGTTACGGCAAGAACAACTGCACACTGGCCAGCGGCGGCTGCATCCCCCAGACAGTGCAGTTTGCGTGCGTGGAGCCGAGTTACTTTGCCAACAGGCGGCCGCTATATGAGCTGATGCTGTTTGGTGATGCTGTGCCGGGGAGCGCTGGCTACACTGCAAACGTGACATGCCCCTCTGCTGGATCTCAGGTCAGTTCGCACAAATTCCAGGTCCTTGATGCTAAGCGTGCTGCGGCCATGTAGCTATGTGCAGCACTTGCGCTGCAAGCAATGTTGCGGTTTGTGCCAAACGTCATGCCACAACCCGTTGAGTGATGGCTTGCGCTGGCAAACCTGTAGCAGCCGGTGGCATTGTCAGCCTAAATCCTGCTCATCAAGCTGCATTCATTCACCATTGCATCACATATTAAGCCATACAGCTGCATCCACTGGAGCTAGTCCACCAGCAGTATTTGGTGTTGCGGCGTGCTGCTGTGTGTGCAGGTTGCGGTGTTGGTGTCTGCCGGCTATGGCACCAGCAACAACTTTGGCTACACAGACATCACCAGCTCTCTGTACAGTGCCTGCCAGGGGGCCACCTGCTCTTTTAATGTTGGGTCAATTGCAAACACCCAGGTGAGTGCTGCACAGATACAGTACACTACAGGTATGTCTATTGCTTGATGCCATGCTGCCGGGCAGCCGTGCCTACATGAACAGCCCCACTCAGAGTGCCAGGAGACTTTGGCGGGGGTCTTCTGGCTCAGCATTGCTTGAAGGTGCGCAGCTGTGCATGACCAGCATCCCTCGGGATCCTGGCTTTGTCTAGAACTCGTCATTTTACAGTATGCTACATCAAGTGTTGGAGAAGCATGGAGCATGCGTCGTTAGTGCAGCGCTGTGGCATGCTCCACTTGCTGGCTCATTGCATCTGCGTAGGTCAGTAACACCCAAGAGGGGCCACACAGGCATTGCCGGCAGCTGGCTGCCTTTGCATTGCCGCCTGCAAGCATCTCGAGACGGCTATCTGCACTCACACGCCAAGCATGCAAGGACCTGGTGCATGTGTTGCTGTGTGATGTTTTGCTTCTCAACCCTGCTTCTCAACCCTGTCTTGCATCAGATCAGTGGATTTCAGGCCTAACTCCTGCTGCCAACTCTCCTCCCTGTGCAGAACCAGCCAACGGCAGGCCTTGTGGTAGACATCAAGGTGCGCTGCACGTGTGGCGCCGGCTTTGAGTCCCAGCCCCTCAGCGCCAACTCGACTGTGGTGAAGTGCAACCCCTGTAAAATTGGGCGCTACAGGAGCGTGACCATGGGCACCTGCCAGCCCTGCCCGCTTGGTGAGCTGTCATATGCTTTTTGAATGCTGTTACGTTTCATAGACCAAGGTGAAGTGCAACCCCTGCAAGGTTGGGCGCTACAGGAGCGTGACCATGGACACCTACCAGCCCTGCCCGCTCGGTGAGCTGTCATTTCAGTTCAAATGTTGTTACATTTCATACACGTGTGCCCACTGCCCAGCAGTCTCCCTTCTGGTCAGCTGCAATGCACCCTAATAGCAACAATCAATGCAACAATGCAGTAATCATCAATAGCCCCTGTGACGAGTTGCGGTTTCGTTACCATCTCAAAGAAGGCTAGCGGCGCTGCTGCCGGCAGGTTTTGTTCAAACAGACCACTCAGTTGCCCAAACCAGGGCTTGTTTTTTACTGACAACGCTTCATAATTTGATTGTTTTGCTTCTGCTGTGAGCAGGCCAGTACACCAACACCACTGGCGCGGCACTCTGCACGCCCTGCCCGGCCGGCACCTTTGGCAACATCACAGGAGGTGCGTGCACCCTGACTGTTGTCGAGTCAGTGATATATCGAATCAACTTTCTGCTTCTGGGAGCCACCAATGGCAAAGTACCAGCTGCTGTTGTGTCCTTTGATTATGATGGTGGTTGTGCTTGGCGTCATTCGCCGTATCAACTTGCACCATATGTGCCATGCTGACCCCATGAGTTGCTCTGCTGCTGCTGTGCCATGCTGACCCCATGAGTTGCTCTGCTGCTGCTGTGCCATGCTGACCCCATGAGTTGCTCTGCTGCTGCTGTGCCATGCTGACCCCATGAGTTGCTCTGCTGCTGCTGTGCCATGCTGACCCCATGAGTTGCTCTGCTGCTGCTGTGCCATGCTGACCCCATGAGTTGCTCTGCTGCTGCTGTGCCATGCTGACCCCATGAGTTGCTCTGCTGCTGCTGTGCCATGCTGACCCCATGAGTTGCTCTGCTGCTGCTGTGCCATGCTGACCCCATGAGTTGCTCTGCTGCTGCTGTGCCATGCTGACCCCATGAGTTGCTCTGCTGCTGCTGTGCAGGCACCAACTGCACACGGTGCCCCGCTGGCACCTTCTCAGCAGCCATCGGTGCAGGCAGCAGCAGCACCTGTGTGGCCTGCGCCCTCAACTCCTTTGCCAAGCTGAATGGATCCACTGCCTGCATCAACTGCGCTGAGGGCTACTACACAGCAAGCACCGGCACAGCACACAACTGCACGGCTTGCGCCGCGGGCACTAAGCGCGCTGCTGCTGATGCGAGCTGCCTGTCATGCCCAGTTGGATCGTGGTCCAGCATCGGTGAGATCATTAGTCAGTTGCGTGTGTGTGCTGCAAATTAGTGAGGCTTGTGATCGCGTGCTATGGTAAGCGCGCTGCTGCTGATGGGAGCTGCTTGTTCTGTCCAGTCGGAACTTGAGCGATCACTGGTGAGGACAGTTTGCTGCGATTGTTGTCTGCTGGCCAGGAGTTGTGCAGCATGTATCACGGCAAGCCAAGCATTGCATGTGTAGCATGCTAAAGAAGACCTGCACCACCAAAGCCGATAAATGTGTCTGCTGTTGCGCGTGCTGACGATGTGCGCTGCGTGTGTCTTTGCTGCAGGTGCCAACAGCTGCAAACTAGCGCCAGCAGGAAGCTGCCAGTCAACCACAAGCTCAAGCTATGTGAGCAGCAGAGGCAACGCAGTTGTACCTGCTGCTGCAGCTGCCGCACTGTTGCTGCAGCTGCTGCACTGCTGCTGCAGCTGCTGCACTGCTGCTGCAGCTGCTGCACTGCTGCTGCAGCTGCTGCACTGCTGCTGCTGAATAATATTACGCAAATGCCATGCAGCTGCTGCACTGCTGCTGCTGAATAATATTACGCAAATGCCATGCATTCTTCATACCGGCTGCCACTCCTACTGCTGCCTGATCTGCATGCGCATGCTGTAATGCCATGCAATGAGTGCTTGCTGTGACTGCGCACGCAAACACAATTACATGCTGACTGCTGCGTCGTGTCCGCTGCATGTGCGCCTGATGCTCTTTCTCATTCAACGTACTGTGTATGGATCCTGGCCTACAGTACATGCCTTGCGAGGGCGGGCAGTATACTGCGACGACGGGACTGACGGACTGCATCACAGTAAGTGTTATAACAACATGTTATGTAACAAGCTCCTCTCCAAAAAGTGGGATACCCAAGACTCAAGAGCTACCGAGAGGCTCTCAGGGGAAGCTCCTCCTGCTGATAGCACTGCATAACAGCATGTTGCAGCATCCACTGTTGTCATGCTTGACTCAACATGCAGTGTGCAGGTACTTAGAAGAAACATTATGAGCACATCAAGCTGCTGGCTCATCATCATATGCGGAAGGAAGCATGCTTGATGCACCAGCCAGATGGCACCTTGCAGCAGGTGTCCCTTCTTGTGCATACATCTGCTGGCATTGTAGCCTGGTGGCGGAGTAACAGCTTGGTCCTGCCTGTGTCGACTTTCAGTTATAGTTTGACTGGCCTGAATTCAAGTTGGTGTGTTCCATGGCCTTCGGAAGTGAACACATATGAACACTCCATCACCCTGCCTGCACTGCAGTGCCCCACAGGGACATACACCCGGAAGGCCTACGGCAGCAACACAACTGCCAGCTGTGTCAACTACACGACTGTCGACTGGATATCAGACTCCACAGCGTACGCAAAGTCAAAGGGTGTCACCAACTTGGCGTTCAACCTCAACTTGTGCGTCCAATACATCAAGGCGAAGACAAACGCCACCAACACCACGCTGATTGTGCGCAACCTGAACAACAGCCTGTGCAACTATGGGCCCTACAACGTGCAGTTCTGCAACTGGTGCGTGCAGGGCAGCCAGCAGCGCTCGAAGGCTTTGTGAAACCTGCAGCGGCGCATCTGCTCTTCCTTGCTGCTGCATAGGCTACTAGTGGTGATGTGGTGTTGTCTTGAGTGCGATGCAGGCAACTGTGCTGGCTGCTGCTGCTGCTGCTGGCTCTGATACGCATCTTGTGCTCGCCAGTTTCTAGTTTGCTAAGTGCAATGCTGCTCCTGTGGCTGCTAAGCTGCATGCCTGATGCACACTTGCATGGTTGTACATGGTACATGGTGTCCAATGCACACTGGCTACTAATAATGTCTTGCCTGCTGCTGCTGCCTTCGCTGCTGCTTCCAAATTACTGCCACCGTGTCTGCAGGGATGGTGGTGAGTCCTCTGGCGCTTGACAGCCCCTGCCTCTTTTTAGCGGCCCCCTGGCAGAAGTAGCCGCCGCCGCAGCAGCAGCAGCAGTGGCACTGCACGCAGCAGGCGCAAGGCTAGCTTGCAGCAGCTGCTTGCAACTGGCTAAAGGGGCGGTGCATCTGCAACCACACTCAATAAGCAAGCAGCCGAGGAAGTGAAACAAATGCAGCTTGGCACAAGCAGGAGCAGCAAATCCACTTGCTATCTGCACACCACGCCGCAGCACATTATATGTCGTGCATGGTCAATGATGACTTGTGGTTCCCGCTGTTTGCATGTGCAGGTGACTGCTGTTCGACGACCTGCAACAAGGCCGCAGCAGTGAGTGCTGGTCTGTTACATGTCTCCCAGACGTTGGATCGTGCAGCTGCAGCACATAGTCCACGTATAGCATGTGCTCTAGCTTCACTTGGGCATGGCTGCAAATGCTGGAGTGCTGCTGATCTTCGCTTGATGATATTACACGCATGCCATGCTTTAACCTGTTGGCTGACTTCAGAGCCTTGTTCTTGCTGGCCATCGCCCTGCTCTCAAACCAGCAGTCAGACTAACTTCATGTCTCAGACCATGTGTTCAACCTGTTGTGGCTCATGCCATTCAAGATGGTGCCAGGACCCACATGTTACTATCCTCTCTCAAACGTAACTATTGTTGAATCACCTTGCTGTGTTTGACCTGCAGACATACACTGACCCCAAGACCAATGCCACCACCATACTGGCCAATGCCTGCAACCCATCCTTCATGATGTGCTACAACACAGCAGCATCCAGCGGCCGGCGGCTGCTGCAGGACGCTGATTCCTGCAAGGTGTACAACCCGCCATCTAAAACACTTCCGCTGACCAGCAGTAAGTATGACGAGCGAGCAGTATGCAAAATGCAGCAGCGCGTGTCAGCTTACAAACATAGCTGCACCTTCCTGTCTAAGTGTGCTGCAGCCTTAAGCCCAGGTTCGTTGGCAACATTCTTAGCATCTTGTTCCATCTATAGTGCCATCTATAAGAGAGTTCAGTTACCACATCATCTTGGGGCTACTTCAGCAGAATGTTGGTGCATGAATAGGATCTGGATTGCTCTGCTGCTGCTTGTGCTGCTTGGCTTCTGCTGACGTGCCTGCGTTGTCATGGCCATTGCAGAGAGCTGCAATCCAGGAGATCGAAAGCGACTTGGCAACGGCCGCTGCGATTCAGACCTCAACACGGCAGCATGCAACTGGGATAAGGGTGAGGAGTTGCTGGCGTATAATTACAACAGTGTCTGCTGCACCTGTTGGTTACATTTAGTGCCAGAATGCTTGAGTGATGTGAGATGCTGTATGGGTTGCTGTGGCAGCACTCACTTGCATCAAAGAAAGCTCCTGGACAGAGGAGGGCACATTGTGATCGATACGTAATTGCTGCTGCTGCTGCTGCTGCTGCTGCTGCTGTCGCTGCAGGCGACTGCTGCCCTGGCAGCTGTGTGCTGAACCGCAAGATCATCGACTCCTGCTCCAGCAGCAACCTGGACTGCAAGGACCCCGGCTACGCTGGCAAGAACAGAGACACAGTGCCGCCCCGCCTGCTGACAAGCGTCGGTGAGCTCGTGCTCAATGCTGTAATATGAAAGTTTTAGGCATGGTAACTGCACAATCGCTCACCTGCAAGCAATGCTGTGCTGTGCTTCACCTGTCTCATTCTATAGGTGCTTCTGCTGCAACAGGTGCTGTCTCCGACATCTCACCTTGCAAGCAAAATTGCGCTGAGCAGCAGCCCCATGTGCTGTCTGCTGTATCTCACCAACCTGCTGCTGCTGCTGCTGCTGCTGCTGCTGCATGTTGATATTTCCCTGCCTGCAGGCCAGATCGTGTTACACAGCAGCACCATGCCGGAGAATGGTGAGAAGTTCAGGGTGCCTGCGACAGACAACGACCCTTGCTTCCCCGGCTATGCGGAGGCTGTCATTACACTGGCACCAGAGGAGGAGTCTTGCAGCTTCAAGGATAAGACCCACTACTGGCAGAAGGTGCGTGTGTGCTGGTGTGTTATAACTGTTCGTTGTGTTATGGATGTTGCTGTGGCACCTTAGGAGGAGTCCTGCAGCTTCAAGGACAAAAGCCACTTCTGGCAGCAGGTGTGTGCGTGTGTGCTGGTGTGTTACAACTGGTATGCGTGTTATAACTGTTACTGTGGCACCAGAGGAGGAGTCCTGCGGCTTCAAGGATAAGACCCACTACTGGCAGAAGGTGCATGTGTGCTTGTGTGTCACAACTGTTATGTGTGTTATCAATGTTATTGTGGCACCTGAGGAGGAGTCCTACAGCTTCAAGAACAGCAGCCACTTCTGGCAAAAGGTTCGTGTGTGCTGGTGTGTTATAGCTGTTATGTGTGTTATAACTGTTACTGTGGCACTGAGGAGGAGTTCCGCGGCTTCAAGGACAAGAGCTACTTCTGGCAAAAGGTAAGTGCTTACCAGACTAGATGTGAGATAATGCAGGTGCAATCAGCCTGTGAAGCAGCTGCCACTTCTACACAGAGCAGAAGTTATATGCGGTATGACCAGACAGCAGAAGAAGGGCCTTGGCGTTGCCTTCATGGCAGTGAGAAAGCAGGCTGTTCGCAACACAGTGCAGTGGTGATCTGTGCTCACTAGCATTGCTGCTTTGCTGCCGCGCTGCTGCTGCTGCTGCTGCTGCTGTGCATAGGTCACCGTCACAGCCACGGATGCCTCAGGCAACACAGCAACTGGTGTTGCCATTATTGATGTTGTTGACTCAGACCCTCCCTTCATCAGCAACCCCATCTTCCAGCCAGCCAACCGCAGCGTGCAAAACGAGATCGGCGACATCACGTTTGGCTGTAAGCTCGGCGATGTGGCAGCATGCGGCAAAAGGAAGCCTGCACAGAGGCTGGCAGGGGTGGCCACAATACAGGTCAACAGCAGCGCTGCGCTGAATGCCTACCTGGCCAAGGACCTAACGCTGGACAGCACCGACAGCCACCCCTGGTGAGGCGCTGGCTGAGTGCTGTTTGTGTCAATGCACTCGGGAAACCGTTCTGCAGTTCTTTTTGAGGCGGCAAAGCCTGCCGGTGCCAATGTGTAAGTGTTTCTGCTGCCAGCAGCTCACGGATGCTGTTGCTGGTGCACACCATGCTTGCCTTGCCGCACCACCCAAACGCACCTCTGCCACCGCACCTGCACAAGCGTCGCTGCTGCTGCTGCTGCTGCTGCCCCTACAACTCTTGTCCACCCTTCCGCCCCGCCTAAACAGCCACGACGACTTTGCCAAGGTTTCGAAAGCCGTCACAGGGCTGCAGACGGCAGCCCAGATCACCACCCGCCTCACAGGCCTCAGGGTGCCCAAGGCCCAGCGCGATGCAGCTGTTGCTTTTGCAAGCGGCTTGATTTCAGGCGGCGGCAGCTGCAGGCAGCGCATCTGGACGGTCAGGGACCCTGGAGGAAACATCGACCGCGCTGTGGAGGTGGTGTGCTCCTCTGCCTGAGTTTGAAATAAAGGATGTTTGAGTCAAAGATGAGCTGTTTCAGATCTGGGCTTACACGCTGTCGGACTATGCGAAGCGCACAGAAGTTTGCAGGATTGTGCATGTGCTATCAGCAGGCGATCATGCATGCGAAGCGCCGCATGAAGCGCAGAACTTGAGAACGTTTGAACTGCTGTCTGGCAACAGCCAGTGGTGGCACCCATGCATAACTGATGCTGTGTGTGCATGCGGTGTGCTTGTGTCACGGCATGAGCCACAGCATGGCATGTGGCATGTCCTGCAAGTTCGCTGAGGATGTCTGCTGCTTTCCTTTAGCCGCTCAAATACTCATATGTATGCCAGAAATACTTAGGGAATAAAGGGTCATTTACAGAGGTTAGATTGCCAGCGCACTGCTGGTGCGCTTGGGCAGTTTGCTGTGCCATTGTACAGGTTTTATGGTAGTCCTGCACTATATAGTGCAAACATATATGTTTCTGCCGTTGAGGACGAAGGGCAAAGATAATGATTAGAACCATGGTACAGCCTTGCAACTTATGTACGGCTGTTTCCTTGTTTGTGGTTTTCGCTTCACATGTTGTGCTTTAATTATGCTGCCTTGGAGGTACACAGCCCAGTTATTCTGATGCTTCTCTGACAAAATCAGGAGGTACTCTCTGCAAATGTCCGTGTTATGTTTTGAAGAGCCGTTTGGTGCATAGGCCAGCTCCGCTGCTGGGGTCCTATAATGTGAATGCTTTTTCAGTTTGCCAGACACCTCACTTGTCCGTTGCTGCATGGTGAATGTCTGTTCAATAACGCATGCACGTAGATACTGCTGCTGTCATGTCACCCGGGTGTTGTGCTGTCGGGCAGGATGTGTCCAGCACAGGTACTGCACCTCGTAGTGCTAATGGTGAAGGCAATGACGACATTGTCCAAAAAACTGAGGAGCGCCATGCTCGCGTCTCGCTACCTTTCGTGCTTCAAAACGCCAGCATGCAACCGTGCAATCGTCCCAGGCATTGCACTGGCCACTGTGTGCTGCCTCGAAGTTTACTTCATGGGTATCAATGTAGCACTATTCACTCTCACAGCTCAGCACACAGATGGTTTTTGCTGCCACATACCATGACGTGGCGTCCACAGCAGCGTCGTAGTACCACAGAGGCCTGTTGAGGAAATACATCATAGCATCCAGCAGCAGTATGTCCAGTTGACTGTGAAACTACGTAGACAGAGCAAGACCTAGAAGAAGCCACTACGGACATCGAGTGCTAGATGCTGGACGACACGTCGGACTAACTACCCATCGGACTACCCTTCCTTCTTGTTTTGCAAGTGCAAGACACTGCTGCTGTGCAGTGGTGTGGTTGTGGGCGCGTTTGAGCTCTGCAGCTGTGGCCGCAAACAAGACTTGCTTGTGACTTGCACTTGCACGCACGGCTCTGCCAGCCTGCCGCAGACTAGGCAGGGCTAGCAGGCTGCTGCATGTACTGGGTGAGTTACCATGGTTGCTGGCAACGCTTGGTGTTGTTGCTGGCCCAGCTGTTGTCAACCAGCACAAGGCTGACTTACCCTCCTAAGTGAAGGACACTGAGTGCCCAGAGCTCCGCTCTGGTTTCAAAAGCAATACCCAAAAACAGTTCGTAGCTGCTTACATTGGTGTATTTCTGCGGTGGGCAACCAAGGCCAACAATTGAGGCCTACTCCAACCCAGCTCAGCAGGACACACAGGAAAGCAGGCGGGGTGACGAAACGCCGTCACAAACCCCAGCCCAAGACGACTCAGCCGCAACGCGGAATGATAAAAAGCAGCCAAACAGCTACTCTGCAACTAATGTTGTTGCTACACACTCCTGCGCAGTCACCAAGCTGCTGGTGACAAGGCTGGACAGGTTTGTCAAAACAAACAAAACGAACAAATATGTTGGTGCACACCAACATACAAAGCCTTCACCCTAAGCGCCAGCACTACATCCCAGACCCCATCCCCACTCCACCATGCATCATGCTGCTGTTCAGACGCCTGCCACAGCTCAACCAGACTGTGGCAACAGCACCCGCGCAACACATCAGACTTCCGGTGCCCCTTCACTATCACCTGCCGCACCTACAAGCCTGCGCGCACCGCCCAGGTAGCGCCGCCCGGACGCATACGAGTGAGCAGCATACAGCTGCCAGGCACACCCACCTGTCCCAGCGCCCTGCGCAGCCGGCGCTTCACTGTATACTTGTACAGCGCCACATCACCCCAAGGTCACCGTATGAAAACCAATCCCTTTGCCCGACCCTGCCTGTACACACTGTAGCAGTAGCAGCAGCAGCAGCAGCAGCAGCAGCAGCAGCAGCAGCAGCAGCAGCAGCAGCAGCAGCAGCAGCAGCAGCAGCAGCAGCAGCAGCAGCAGCAGCAGCAGCAGCAGCAGCAGCATCAGCAGCACCGTTCACAAAGCAGTTGATGTGTCTTGATGTGCTGTGCTAAAGACAGCGAGATCTGTTGTGAAGCAGGTGCTTGGTGTCATACATTCAAATGCCCTCTGCAGCAAACACATCAAATGCTGAACCCACTGACCACAAATTCCATCCACGGGCGACTCCCTGGCAAGGGGTCTGGGCAGCATCAGCTGCTGCCAACTGAACGACATTCAGCTGCAGCACCCCTGCTGCCTGTGCTGCTGCTGCTGCTGCTGCTGCTGCTGCTGCTGCTCCTCCACACGACTGAAGGCACAGCCAGTAGACAAGACATCACCAGGCCCAACCTGCGCTTGCGCTGCATGTCACACGGCTGCAGCTGGCAGCATGCCATTACCCGGCACTGCTGTCAGTGAATTCACCACCACCAGGCCAAGCCAGATGTATGCCGCGTAGTCATGCTGCTGCCGGTAAACACACACAGACGCCTGCCGCTGTTTGTGGTATGCCGAAATGCTCTGAACTGTACATTGCCTGGCGGCCCAAGATATGTTGAAGGCAAGTGCAGTCTGCACGCCAAATGATCACCTGCACACGCCTGCACACTTACTAGGACCCATGCATGAATGAATGAATGAGCTACGCGTGGTGTGTTAGGACTCGCCACCCGCGTAAGTGAAGGGAGGGTGTGTGTGTGACGATGAGGATACCTCATGCGCCTTCACACCTCCTACCATAGCCATATCAGGATCACGCACTTGTTTTTGTTTGTTCAGCACGCTCTTTTGACTAGCTTACAAAGCATTGCGCAATATGCATGCACACTGCAGCCTGGTCCCAAGGGTAGCGCCTGGGTACAGTGCCAGCTTCCAGGCCTGCCCAGAGGCACCTCCATGCCTTGAGGAGTTGGAGTCCTCTAAGAATGTATGCATACGTTTCCCCTTGCATACGTTTCCCCTTGCATACATGTCCGTTTGTGGCATGCATCAAATAGTGTGTGCTCAGCGCCAGGCTGGTAAGGGAGCCATTGCGCCTGCTTGCGGCTGCAGCGCGTGCCAAAACCTCGGCGTGTAACGAAACTCGTGGCTCATGACCAGCAAGGGCCGATGGTGTTGATGGGCTGATGATGATCATGATGATGGTGACCAGCAAGGGGTTACACACACGCAACTGGGTGATGTCTATGTGTCTGCTGCCGTCAAGGCAATTGCATGGCAGGACTCAGAGGCAAACATGCGACGTCATGCGCAGCTCAATGGCAACTGTGCTGCTGGCGACCTCGCAACTGCAGCAGCCAGCACTGCTGGCGACAATGGCGTTCAGCAAATCATGTACACGCACACACGCCAGTCGCGTTGAAGCCGAGCCTGCATCATTGCAGTGGCTTGGCTGGTTGAGATGATGATCACCTGCCTCACTGCTAGCAAGCCAGCCAACACTCGGCGCTTGCAGCAGATGCACATATGTGCTGCCCGTCGGCCTGAGTGGATGTTTCTCATCATGCTGCATGTGCTCCTGCTGCTGCCGTTGGAGGCTGTAGTGTCCTCTGGCACTGCTGTACGTTTGGCACTGGTAAGGCTGCCACTGCTGCTGTTGTTTTTGGTGCGACAGCCCTTTGCTGCTGAGTAGATTTGAAAGCCTTAAGGAACAGTGTGCACTGCTGTCACTGGCGAACACAAGATGCTGCAGTCTCTGGTCTTGAAGGCAGCACCAAAAGCATGAATTCTGCCATGTAGCAGTGCATGCTGGCACACGTGCTGCAAACACTCGTCGTCTGCAGGACTCTGTCTGATTGCTGACCTCTGGCTGCTGGCTGACGGCCACCTTGTCACCAGCCTCATCACACAGACGATGCTACTCAGAATACGGTTCAGTTGCAGAGACAGAGCACTGGTCTGCTGTGTCATCAGCAGAATCAGGCTGCTGCATTGCAGTGCAACAGCCACAGCATGTCGCTGACTTTTGCCAAGTCGTTCCTGCCAACACCGGCAGGAGTTTAAATATTAACATCAAGCATCGAATGTTCTAAATCATGTTTCAGGAGTATGTCGACGGCATGGGTCCTCCGTCGCTGTCAGCGCCGAATTTGCCGCCAAACATTGCTGCTCACTAGATTGTGCCCCGCCAACATTTGGTATGCTTTGCTCAATTGAAACGTCACGCAAGTGGTTGGTTTTCGCCATGTCCACCATGCTTATTGGCTCCAGCAGAGCCTCGTAACAGTACTCCTGCTGCACTCGTGTTTCGTCCCAGGCATTGCACTGGCCACTGTGTGCTGCCTCGAAGTTTACTTCATGGGTATCAATGTAGCATTATTCACTCTCACAGCTCAGCACACAGATGGTTTTTGCTGCCACATACCATGACGTGGCGTCCACAGCAGCGTCGTAGTAACACAGAGGCCTGTTGAGGGGATACATCATAGCATCCAGCAGC
Organism: Tetradesmus obliquus; assembly: GCA_030272155.1. NCBI lineage: Eukaryota > Viridiplantae > Chlorophyta > Chlorophyceae > Sphaeropleales > Scenedesmaceae > Tetradesmus > Tetradesmus obliquus. The sequence goes on along the minus strand of CP126197.1, from coordinate 2,798,169 downwards.
AGTATGTCCAGTTGACTGTGAAACTACGTAGTCAGAGCAAGACCTAGAAGAAGCCACTACGGACATCGAGTGCTAGATGCTGGACGACACGTCGGACTAACTACCCATCCGACTACCCTTCCTTCTTGTTTTGCAAGTGCAAGACACTGCTGCTGTGCAGTGGTGTGGTTGTGGGCGCGTTTGAGCTCTGCAGCTGTGGCCGCAAACAAGACTTGCTTGTGACTTGCACTTGCACGCACGGCTCTGCCAGCCTGCCGCAGACTAGGCAGGGCTAGCAGGCTGCTGCATGTACTGGGTGAGTTACCATGGTTGCTGGCAACGCTTGGTGTTGTTGCTGGCCCAGCTGTTGTCAACCAGCACAAGGCTGACTTACCCTCCTAAGTGAAGGACACTGAGTGCCCAGAGCTCCGCTCTGGTTTCAAAAGCAATACCCAAGAACAGTTCGTAGCTGCTTACATTGGTGTATTTCTGCGGTGGGCAACCAAGGCCAACAATTGAGGCCTACTCCAACCCAGCTCAGCAGGACACACAGGAAAGCAGGCGGGGTGACGAAACGCCGTCACAAACCCCAGCCCAAGACGACTCAGCAGCAACGCGGAATGATAAAAAGCAGCCAAACAGCTACTCTGCAACTAATGTTGTTGCTACACACTCCTGCGCAGTCACCAAGCTGCTGGTGACAAGGCTGGACAGGTTTGTCAAAACAAACAAAACAAACAAATATGTTGGTGCACACCAACATACAAAGCCTTCACCCTAAGCGCCAGCACTACATCCCAGACCCCATCCCCACTCCACCATGCATCATGCTGCTGTTCAGACGCCTGCCACAGCTCAACCAGACTGTGGCAACAGCACCCGCGCAACACATCAGACTTCCGGTGCCCCTTCACTATCACCTGCCGCACCTACAAGCCTGCGCGCACCGCCCAGGTAGCGCCGCCCGGACGCATACGAGTGAGCAGCATACAGCTGCCAGGCACACCCACCTGTCCCAGCGCCCTGCGCAGCCGGTGCTTCACTGTATACTTGTACAGCGCCACATCACCCCAAGGTCACCGTATGAAAACCAATCCCTTTGCCCGACCCTGCCTGTACACACTGTAGCAGCAGCAGCAGCAGCAGCAGCAGCAGCAGCAGCAGCAGCAGCAGCAGCAGCAGCAGCAGCAGCAGCAGCAGCAGCAGCAGCAGCAGCAGCAGCAGCAGCAGCAGCAGCAGCAGCAGCAGCAGCAGCAGCAGCAGCAGCAGCAGCAGCAGCAGCAGCAGCAGCACCGTTCACAAAGCAGTTGATGTGTCTTGATGTGCTGTGCTAAAGACAGCGAGATCTGTTGTGAAGCAGGTGCTTGGTGTCATACATTCAAATGCCCTCTGCAGCAAACACATCAAATGCTGAACCCACTGACCACAAATTCCATCCACGGGTGACTCCCTGGCAAGGGGTCTGGGCAGCATCAGCTGCTGCCAACTGAACGACATTCAGCTGCAGCACCCCTGCTGCCTATGCTGCTGCTGCTGCTGCTGCTGCTCCTCCACACGACTGAAGGCACAGCCAGTAGACAAGACATCACCAGGCCCAACCGGCGCTTGCGCTGCATGTCACACGGCTGCAGCTGGCAGCATGCCATTACCCGGCACTGCTGTCAGTGAATTCACCACCACCAGGCCAAGCCAGATGTATGCCGCGTAGTTATGCTGCTGCCGGTAAACACACACAGACGCCTGCCGCTGTTTGTGGTATGCCGAAATGCTCTGAACTGTACATTGCCTGGCGGCCCAAGATATGTTGAAGGCAAGTGCAGTCTGCACGCCAAATGATCACCTGCACACGCCTGCACACTTACTAGGACCCATGCATGAATGAATGAATGAGCTACGCGTGGTGTGTTAAAACTCGCCACCCGCGTAAGTTAAGGGAGGGTGTGTGTGTGTGTGACGATGAGGATACCTCATGCGCCTTCACACCTCCTACCATAGCCATATCAGGATCACGCACTTGTTTTTGTTTGTTCAGCACGCTCTTTTGACTAGCTTACAAAGCATTGCGCAATATGCATGCACACTGCAGCCTGGTCCCAAGGGTAGCGCCTGGGTACAGTGCCAGCTTCCAGGCCTGCCCAGAGGCACCTCCATGCCTTGAGGAGTTGGAGTCCTCAAAGAATGTATGCATACGTTTCCCCTTGCATACGTTTCCCCTTGCATACATGTCCGTTTGTGGCATGCATCAAATAGTGTGTGCTCAGCGCCAGGCTGGTAAGGGAGCCATTGCGCCTGCTTGCGGCTGCAGCGCGTGCCAAAACCTCGGCGTGTAACGAAACTCGTGGCTCATGACCAGCAAGGGCCGATGGTGTTGATGGGCTGATGATGTTCATGATGATGGTGACCAGCAAGGGGTTACACACACGCAACTGGGTGATGTCTATGTGTCTGCTGCCGTCAAGGCAATTGCATGGCAGGACTCAGAGGCAAACATGCGACGTCATGCGCAGCTCAATGGCGGCTGTGCTGCTGGCAACCTCGCAACTGCAGCAGCCAGCACTGCTGGCGACAATGGCGTTCAGCAAATCATGTACACGCACACACGCCAGTCGCGTTGAAGCCGAGCCTGCATCATTGCAGTGGCTTGGCTGGTTGAGATGATGATCACCTGCCTCACTGCTAGCAAGCCAGCCAACACTCGGCGCTTGCAGCAGATGCACCTAAGTGCTGCCCGTCGGCCTGAGTGGATGTTTCTCATCATGCTGCATGTGCTCCTGCTGCTGCCGTTGGAGGCTGTAGTGTCCTCTGGCACTGCTGTACGTTTGGCACTGGTAAGGCTGCCACTGCTGCTGTTGTTTCTGGTGCGACAGCCCTTTGCTGCTGAGTAGATTTGAAAGCCTTAAGGAACAGTGTGCACTGCTGTCACTGGCGAACACAAGATGCTGCAGTCTCTGGTCTTGAAGGCAGCACCAAAAGCATGGATTCTGCCATGTAGCAGTGCATGCTGGCACACGTGCTGCAAACACTCGTCGTCTGCAGGACTCTGTCTGATTGCTGACCTCTGGCTGCTGGCTGACGGCCACCTTGTCACCAGCCTCATCACACAGACGATGCTACTCAGAATACGGTTCAGTTGCAGAGACAGAGCACTGGTCTGCTGTGTCATCAGCAGAATCAGGCTGCTGCATTGCAGTGCAACAGCCACAGCATGTCGCTGACTTTTGCCAAGTCGGTCCTGCCAACACCGGCAGGAGTTTAAATATTAACATCAAGCATCGAATGTTCTAAATCATGTTTCAGGAGTATGTCGACGGCATGGGTCCTCCGTCGCTGTCAGCGCCGAATTTGCCGCCAAACATTGCTGCTCACTAGATTGTGCCCCGCCAACATTTGGTATGCTTTGCTCAATTGAAACGTCACGCAAGTGGTTGGTTTTCGCCATGTCCACCATGCTTATTGGCTCCAGTAGAGCCTCGTAACAGTACTCCTGCTGCACTCGTGTTTCGTCCCAGGCATTGCACTGGCCACTGTGTGCTGCCTCGAAGTTTACTTCATGGGTATCAATGTAGCATTATTCACTCTCACAGCTCAGCACACAGATGGTTTTTGCTGCCACATACCATGACGTGGCGTCCACAGCAGCGTCGTAGTAACACAGAGGCCTGTTGAGGGGATACATCATAGCATCCAGCAGCAGTATGTCCAGTTGACTGTGAAACTACGTAGTCAGAGCAAGACCTAGAAGAAGCCACTACGGACATCGAGTGCTAGATGCTGGACGACACGTCGGACTAACTACCCATCCGACTACCCTTCCTTCTTGTTTTGCAAGTGCAAGACACTGCTGCTGTGCAGTGGTGTGGTTGTGGGCGCGTTTGAGCTCTGCAGCTGTGGCCGCAAACAAGACTTGCTTGTGACTTGCACTTGCACGCACGGCTCTGCCAGCCTGCCGCAGACTAGGCAGGGCTAGCAGGCTGCTGCATGTACTGGGTGAGTTACCATGGTTGCTGGCAACGCTTGGTGTTGTTGCTGGCCCAGCTGTTGTCAACCAGCACAAGGCTGACTTACCCTCCTAAGTGAAGGACACTGAGTGCCCAGAGCTCCGCTCTGGTTTCAAAAGCAATACCCAAGAACAGTTCGTAGCTGCTTACATTGGTGTATTTCTGCGGTGGGCAACCAAGGCCAACAATTGAGGCCTACTCCAACCCAGCTCAGCAGGACACACAGGAAAGCAGGCGGGGTGACGAAACGCCGTCACAAACCCCAGCCCAAGACGACTCAGCAGCAACGCGGAATGATAAAAAGCAGCCAAACAGCTACTCTGCAACTAATGTTGTTGCTACACACTCCTGCGCAGTCACCAAGCTGCTGGTGACAAGGCTGGACAGGTTTGTCAAAACAAACAAAACGAACAAATATGTTGGTGCACACCAACATACAAAGCCTTCACCCTAAGCGCCAGCACTACATCCCAGACCCCATCCCCACTCCACCATGCATCATGCTGCTGTTCAGACGCCTGCCACAGCTCAACCAGACTGTGGCAACAGCACCCGCGCAACACATCAGACTTCCGGTGCCCCTTCACTATCACCTGCCGCACCTACAAGCCTGCGCGCACCGCCCAGGTAGCGCCGCCCGGACGCATACGAGTGAGCAGCATACAGCTGCCAGGCACACCCACCTGTCCCAGCGCCCTGCGCAGTCGGCGCTTCACTGTATACTTGTACAGCGCCACATCACCCCAAGGTCACCGTATGAAAACCAATCCCTTTGCCCGACCCTGCCTGTACACACTGTAGCAGCAGCAGCAGCAGCAGCAGCAGCAGCAGCAGCAGCAGCAGCAGCAGCAGCAGCAGCAGCAGCAGCAGCAGCAGCAGCAGCAGCAGCAGCAGCAGCAGCAGCAGCAGCAGCAGCAGCAGCATCAGCAGCACCGTTCACAAAGCAGTTGATGTGTCTTGATGTGCTGTGCTAAAGACAGCGAGATCTGTTGTGAAGCAGGTGCTTGGTGTCATACATTCAAATGCCCTCTGCAGCAAACACATCAAATGCTGAACCCACTGACCACAAATTCCATCCACGGGCGACTCCCTGGCAAGGGGTCTGGGCAGCATCAGCTGCTGCCAACTGAACGACATTCAGCTGCAGCACCCCTGCTGCCTGTGCTGCTGCTGCTGCTGCTGCTGCTGCTGCTGCTGCTCCTCCACACGACTGAAGGCACAGCCAGTAGACAAGACATCACCAGGCCCAACCTGCGCTTGCGCTGCATGTCACACGGCTGCAGCTGGCAGCATGCCATTACCCGGCACTGCTGTCAGTGAATTCACCACCACCAGGCCAAGCCAGATGTATGCCGCGTAGTCATGCTGCTGCCGGTAAACACACACAGACGCCTGCCGCTGTTTGTGGTATGCCGAAATGCTCTGAACTGTACATTGCCTGGCGGCCCAAGATATGTTGAAGGCAAGTGCAGTCTGCACGCCAAATGATCACCTGCACACGCCTGCACACTTACTAGGACCCATGCATGAATGAATGAATGAGCTACGCGTGGTGTGTTAGGACTCGCCACCCGCGTAAGTGAAGGGAGGGTGTGTATGTGACGATGAGGATACCTCATGCGCCTTCACACCTCCTACCATAGCCATATCAGGATCACGCACTTGTTTTTGTTTGTTCAGCACGCTCTTTTGACTAGCTTACAAAGCATTGCGCAATATGCATGCACACTGCAGCCTGGTCCCAAGGGTAGCGCCTGGGTACAGTGCCAGCTTCCAGGCCTGCCCAGAGGCACCTCCATGCCTTGAGGAGTTGGAGTCCTCTAAGAATGTATGCATACGTTTCCCCTTGCATACGTTTCCCCTTGCATACATGTCCGTTTGTGGCATGCATCAAATAATGTGTGCTCAGCGCCAGGCTGGTAAGGGAGCCATTGCGCCTGCTTGCGGCTGCAGCGCGTGCCAAAACCTCGGCGTGTAACGAAACTCGTGGCTCATGACCAGCAAGGGCCGATGGTGTTGATGGGCTGATGATGATCATGATGATGGTGACCAGCAAGGGGTTACACACACGCAACTGGGTGATGTCTATGTGTCTGCTGCCGTCAAGGCAATTGCATGGCAGGACTCAGAGGCAAACATGCGACGTCATGCGCAGCTCAATGGCAACTGTGCTGCTGGCGACCTCGCAACTGCAGCAGCCAGCACTGCTGGCGACAATGGCGTTCAGCAAATCATGTACACGCACACACGCCAGTCGCGTTGAAGCCGAGCCTGCATCATTGCAGTGGCTTGGCTGGTTGAGATGATGATCACCTGCCTCACTGCTAGCAAGCCAGCCAACACTCGGCGCTTGCAGCAGATGCACATAAGTGCTGCCCGTCGGCCTGAGTGGATGTTTCTCATCATGCTGCATGTGCTCCTGCTGCTGCCGTTGGAGGCTGTAGTGTCCTCTGGCACTGCTGTACGTTTGGCACTGGTAAGGCTGCCACTGCTGCTGTTGTTTCTGGTGCGACAGCCCTTTGCTGCTGAGTAGATTTGAAAGCCTTAAGGAACAGTGTGCACTGCTGTCACTGGCGAACACAAGATGCTGCAGTCTCTGGTCTTGAAGGCAGCACCAAAAGCATGGATTCTGCCATGTAGCAGTGCATGCTGGCACACGTGCTGCAAACACTCGTCGTCTGCAGGACTCTGTCTGATTGCTGACCTCTGGCTGCTGGCTGACGGCCACCTTGTCACCAGCCTCATCACACAGACGATGCTACTCAGAATACGGTTCAGTTGCAGAGACAGAGCACTGGTCTGCTGTGTCATCAGCAGAATCAGGCTGCTGCATTGCAGTGCAACAGCCACAGCATGTCGCTGACTTTTGCCAAGTCGGTCCTGCCAACACCGGCAGGAGTTTAAATATTAACATCAAGCATCGAATGTTCTAAATCATGTTTCAGGAGTATGTCGACGGCATGGGTCCTCCGTCGCTGTCAGCGCCGAATTTGCCGCCAAACATTGCTGCTCACTAGATTGTGCCCCGCCAACATTTGGTATGCTTTGCTCAATTGAAACGTCACGCAAGTGGTTGGTTTTCGCCATGTCCACCATGCTTATTGGCTCCAGTAGAGCCTCGTAACAGTACTCCTGCTGCACTCGTGTTTCGTCCCAGGCATTGCACTGGCCACTGTGTGCTGCCTCGAAGTTTACTTCATGGGTATCAATGTAGCATTATTCACTCTCACAGCTCAGCACACAGATGGTTTTTGCTGCCACATACCATGACGTGGCGTCCACAGCAGCGTCGTAGTAACACAGAGGCCTGTTGAGGGGATACATCATAGCATCCAGCAGCAGTATGTCCAGTTGACTGTGAAACTACGTAGTCAGAGCAAGACCTAGAAGAAGCCACTACGGACATCGAGTGCTAGATGCTGGACGACACGTCGGACTAACTACCCATCCGACTACCCTTCCTTCTTGTTTTGCAAGTGCAAGACACTGCTGCTGTGCAGTGGTGTGGTTGTGGGCGCGTTTGAGCTCTGCAGCTGTGGCCGCAAACAAGACTTGCTTGTGACTTGCACTTGCACGCACGGCTCTGCCAGCCTGCCGCAGACTAGGCAGGGCTAGCAGGCTGCTGCATGTACTGGGTGAGTTACCATGGTTGCTGGCAACGCTTGGTGTTGTTGCTGGCCCAGCTGTTGTCAACCAGCACAAGGCTGACTTACCCTCCTAAGTGAAGGACACTGAGTGCCCAGAGCTCCGCTCTGGTTTCAAAAGCAATACCCAAGAACAGTTCGTAGCTGCTTACATTGGTGTATTTCTGCGGTGGGCAACCAAGGCCAACAATTGAGGCCTACTCCAACCCAGCTCAGCAGGACACACAGGAAAGCAGGCGGGGTGACGAAACGCCGTCACAAACCCCAGCCCAAGACGACTCAGCAGCAACGCGGAATGATAAAAAGCAGCCAAACAGCTACTCTGCAACTAATGTTGTTGCTACACACTCCTGCGCAGTCACCAAGCTGCTGGTGACAAGGCTGGACAGGTTTGTCAAAACAAACAAAACGAACAAATATGTTGGTGCACACCAACATACAAAGCCTTCACCCTAAGCGCCAGCACTACATCCCAGACCCCATCCCCACTCCACCATGCATCATGCTGCTGTTCAGACGCCTGCCACAGCTCAACCAGACTGTGGCAACAGCACCCGCGCAACACATCAGACTTCCGGTGCCCCTTCACTATCACCTGCCGCACCTACAAGCCTGCGCGCACCGCCCAGGTAGCGCCGCCCGGACGCATACGAGTGAGCAGCATACAGCTGCCAGGCACACCCACCTGTCCCAGCGCCCTGCGCAGTCGGCGCTTCACTGTATACTTGTACAGCGCCACATCACCCCAAGGTCACCGTATGAAAACCAATCCCTTTGCCCGACCCTGCCTGTACACACTGTAGCAGCAGCAGCAGCAGCAGCAGCAGCAGCAGCAGCAGCAGCAGCAGCAGCAGCAGCAGCAGCAGCAGCAGCAGCAGCAGCAGCAGCAGCAGCAGCAGCAGCAGCAGCAGCAGCAGCAGCACCGTTCACAAAGCAGTTGATGTGTCTTGATGTGCTGTGCTAAAGACAGCGAGATCTGTTGTGAAGCAGGTGCTTGGTGTCATACATTCAAATGCCCTCTGCAGCAAACACATCAAATGCTGAACCCACTGACCACAAATTCCATCCACGGGTGACTCCCTGGCAAGGGGTCTGGGCAGCATCAGCTGCTGCCAACTGAACGACATTCAGCTGCAGCACCCCTGCTGCCTGTGCTGCTGCTGCTGCTGCTGCTGCTCCTCCACACGACTGAAGGCACAGCCAGTAGACAAGACATCACCAGGCCCAACCGGCGCTTGCGCTGCATGTCACACGGCTGCAGCTGGCAGCATGCCATTACCCGGCACTGCTGTCAGTGAATTTACCACCACCAGGCCAAGCCAGATGTATGCCGCGTAGTTATGCTGCTGCCGGTAAACACACACAGACGCCTGCCGCTGTTTGTGGTATGCCGAAATGCTCTGAACTGTACATTGCCTGGCGGCCCAAGATATGTTGAAGGCAAGTGCAGTCTGCACGCCAAATGATCACCTGCACACGCCTGCACACTTACTAGGACCCATGCATGAATGAATGAATGAGCTACGCGTGGTGTGTTAGGACTCGCCACCCGCGTAAGTGAAGGGAGGGTGTGTGTGTGACGATGAGGATACCTCATGCGCCTTCACACCTCCTACCATAGCCATATCAGGATCACGCACTTGTTTTTGTTTGTTCAGCACGCTCTTTTGACTAGCTTACAAAGCATTGCGCAATATGCATGCACACTGCAGCCTGGTCCCAAGGGTAGCGCCTGGGTACAGTGCCAGCTTCCAGGCCTGCCCAGAGGCACCTCCATGCCTTGAGGAGTTGGAGTCCTCTAAGAATGTATGCATACGTTTCCCCTTGCATACGTTTCCCCTTGCATACATGTCCGTTTGTGGCATGCATCAAATAGTGTGTGCTCAGCGCCAGGCTGGTAAGGGAGCCATTGCGCCTGCTTGCGGCTGCAGCGCGTGCCAAAACCTCGGCGTGTAACGAAACTCGTGGCTCATGACCAGCAAGGGCCGATGGTGTTGATGGGCTGATGATGATCATGATGATGGTGACCAGCAAGGGGTTACACACACGCAACTGGGTGATGTCTATGTGTCTGCTGCCGTCAAGGCAATTGCATGGCAGGACTCAGAGGCAAACATGCGACGTCATGCGCAGCTCAATGGCAACTGTGCTGCTGGCGACCTCGCAACTGCAGCAGCCAGCACTGCTGGCGACAATGGCGTTCAGCAAATCATGTACACGCACACACGCCAGTCGCGTTGAAGCCGAGCCTGCATCATTGCAGTGGCTTGGCTGGTTGAGATGATGATCACCTGCCTCACTGCTAGCAAGCCAGCCAACACTCGGCGCTTGCAGCAGATGCACATAAGTGCTGCCCGTCGGCCTGAGTGGATGTTTCTCATCATGCTGCATGTGCTCCTGCTGCTGCCGTTGGAGGCTGTAGTGTCCTCTGGCACTGCTGTACGTTTGGCACTGGTAAGGCTGCCACTGCTGCTGTTGTTTCTGGTGCGACAGCCCTTTGCTGCTGAGTAGATTTGAAAGCCTTAAGGAACAGTGTGCACTGCTGTCACTGGCGAACACAAGATGCTGCAGTCTCTGGTCTTGAAGGCAGCACCAAAAGCATGGATTCTGCCATGTAGCAGTGCATGCTGGCACACGTGCTGCAAACACTCGTCGTCTGCAGGACTCTGTCTGATTGCTGACCTCTGGCTGCTGGCTGACGGCCACCTTGTCACCAGCCTCATCACACAGACGATGCTACTCAGAATACGGTTCAGTTGCAGAGACAGAGCACTGGTCTGCTGTGTCATCAGCAGAATCAGGCTGCTGCATTGCAGTGCAACAGCCACAGCATGTCGCTGACTTTTGCCAAGTCGGTCCTGCCAACACCGGCAGGAGTTTAAATATTAACATCAAGCATCGAATGTTCTAAATCATGTTTCAGGAGTATGTCGACGGCATGGGTCCTCCGTCGCTGTCAGCGCCGAATTTGCCGCCAAACATTGCTGCTCACTAGATTGTGCCCCGCCAACATTTGGTATGCTTTGCTCAATTGAAACGTCACGCAAGTGGTTGGTTTTCGCCATGTCCACCATGCTTATTGGCTCCAGTAGAGCCTCGTAACAGTACTCCTGCTGCACTCGTGTTTCGTCCCAGGCATTGCACTGGCCACTGTGTGCTGCCTCGAAGTTTACTTCATGGGTATCAATGTAGCATTATTCACTCTCACAGCTCAGCACACAGATGGTTTTTGCTGCCACATACCATGACGTGGCGTCCACAGCAGCGTCGTAGTAACACAGAGGCCTGTTGAGGGGATACATCATAGCATCCAGCAGCAGTATGTCCAGTTGACTGTGAAACTACGTAGTCAGAGCAAGACCTAGAAGAAGCCACTACGGACATCGAGTGCTAGATGCTGGACGACACGTCGGACTAACTACCCATCCGACTACCCTTCCTTCTTGTTTTGCAAGTGCAAGACACTGCTGCTGTGCAGTGGTGTGGTTGTGGGCGCGTTTGAGCTCTGCAGCTGTGGCCGCAAACAAGACTTGCTTGTGACTTGCACTTGCACGCACGGCTCTGCCAGCCTGCCGCAGACTAGGCAGGGCTAGCAGGCTGCTGCATGTACTGGGTGAGTTACCATGGTTGCTGGCAACGCTTGGTGTTGTTGCTGGCCCAGCTGTTGTCAACCAGCACAAGGCTGACTTACCCTCCTAAGTGAAGGACACTGAGTGCCCAGAGCTCCGCTCTGGTTTCAAAAGCAATACCCAAGAACAGTTCGTAGCTGCTTACATTGGTGTATTTCTGCGGTGGGCAACCAAGGCCAACAATTGAGGCCTACTCCAACCCAGCTCAGCAGGACACACAGGAAAGCAGGCGGGGTGACGAAACGCCGTCACAAACCCCAGCCCAAGACGACTCAGCAGCAACGCGGAATGATAAAAAGCAGCCAAACAGCTACTCTGCAACTAATGTTGTTGCTACACACTCCTGCGCAGTCACCAAGCTGCTGGTGACAAGGCTGGACAGGTTTGTCAAAACAAACAAAACGAACAAATATGTTGGTGCACACCAACATACAAAGCCTTCACCCTAAGCGCCAGCACTACATCCCAGACCCCATCCCCACTCCACCATGCATCATGCTGCTGTTCAGACGCCTGCCACAGCTCAACCAGACTGTGGCAACAGCACCCGCGCAACACATCAGACTTCCGGTGCCCCTTCACTATCACCTGCCGCACCTACAAGCCTGCGCGCACCGCCCAGGTAGCGCCGCCCGGACGCATACGAGTGAGCAGCATACAGCTGCCAGGCACACCCACCTGTCCCAGCGCCCTGCGCAGTCGGCGCTTCACTGTATACTTGTACAGCGCCACATCACCCCAAGGTCACCGTATGAAAACCAATCCCTTTGCCCGACCCTGCCTGTACACACTGTAGCAGCAGCAGCAGCAGCAGCAGCAGCAGCAGCAGCAGCAGCAGCAGCAGCAGCAGCAGCAGCAGCAGCAGCAGCAGCAGCAGCAGCAGCAGCAGCAGCAGCAGCAGCAGCAGCAGCAGCACCGTTCACAAAGCAGTTGATGTGTCTTGATGTGCTGTGCTAAAGACAGCGAGATCTGTTGTGAAGCAGGTGCTTGGTGTCATACATTCAAATGCCCTCTGCAGCAAACACATCAAATGCTGAACCCACTGACCACAAATTCCATCCACGGGTGACTCCCTGGCAAGGGGTCTGGGCAGCATCAGCTGCTGCCAACTGAACGACATTCAGCTGCAGCACCCCTGCTGCCTGTGCTGCTGCTGCTGCTGCTGCTGCTCCTCCACACGACTGAAGGCACAGCCAGTAGACAAGACATCACCAGGCCCAACCGGCGCTTGCGCTGCATGTCACACGGCTGCAGCTGGCAGCATGCCATTACCCGGCACTGCTGTCAGTGAATTTACCACCACCAGGCCAAGCCAGATGTATGCCGCGTAGTTATGCTGCTGCCGGTAAACACACACAGACGCCTGCCGCTGTTTGTGGTATGCCGAAATGCTCTGAACTGTACATTGCCTGGCGGCCCAAGATATGTTGAAGGCAAGTGCAGTCTGCACGCCAAATGATCACCTGCACACGCCTGCACACTTACTAGGACCCATGCATGAATGAATGAATGAGCTACGCGTGGTGTGTTAGGACTCGCCACCCGCGTAAGTGAAGGGAGGGTGTGTGTGTGACGATGAGGATACCTCATGCGCCTTCACACCTCCTACCATAGCCATATCAGGATCACGCACTTGTTTTTGTTTGTTCAGCACGCTCTTTTGACTAGCTTACAAAGCATTGCGCAATATGCATGCACACTGCAGCCTGGTCCCAAGGGTAGCGCCTGGGTACAGTGCCAGCTTCCAGGCCTGCCCAGAGGCACCTCCATGCCTTGAGGAGTTGGAGTCCTCTAAGAATGTATGCATACGTTTCCCCTTGCATACGTTTCCCCTTGCATACATGTCCGTTTGTGGCATGCATCAAATAGTGTGTGCTCAGCGCCAGGCTGGTAAGGGAGCCATTGCGCCTGCTTGCGGCTGCAGCGCGTGCCAAAACCTCGGCGTGTAACGAAACTCGTGGCTCATGACCAGCAAGGGCCGATGGTGTTGATGGGCTGATGATGATCATGATGATGGTGACCAGCAAGGGGTTACACACACGCAACTGGGTGATGTCTATGTGTCTGCTGCCGTCAAGGCAATTGCATGGCAGGACTCAGAGGCAAACATGCGACGTCATGCGCAGCTCAATGGCAACTGTGCTGCTGGCGACCTCGCAACTGCAGCAGCCAGCACTGCTGGCGACAATGGCGTTCAGCAAATCATGTACACGCACACACGCCAGTCGCGTTGAAGCCGAGCCTGCATCATTGCAGTGGCTTGGCTGGTTGAGATGATGATCACCTGCCTCACTGCTAGCAAGCCAGCCAACACTCGGCGCTTGCAGCAGATGCACATAAGTGCTGCCCGTCGGCCTGAGTGGATGTTTCTCATCATGCTGCATGTGCTCCTGCTGCTGCCGTTGGAGGCTGTAGTGTCCTCTGGCACTGCTGTACGTTTGGCACTGGTAAGGCTGCCACTGCTGCTGTTGTTTCTGGTGCGACAGCCCTTTGCTGCTGAGTAGATTTGAAAGCCTTAAGGAACAGTGTGCACTGCTGTCACTGGCGAACACAAGATGCTGCAGTCTCTGGTCTTGAAGGCAGCACCAAAAGCATGGATTCTGCCATGTAGCAGTGCATGCTGGCACACGTGCTGCAAACACTCGTCGTCTGCAGGACTCTGTCTGATTGCTGACCTCTGGCTGCTGGCTGACGGCCACCTTGTCACCAGCCTCATCACACAGACGATGCTACTCAGAATACGGTTCAGTTGCAGAGACAGAGCACTGGTCTGCTGTGTCATCAGCAGAATCAGGCTGCTGCATTGCAGTGCAACAGCCACAGCATGTCGCTGACTTTTGCCAAGTCGGTCCTGCCAACACCGGCAGGAGTTTAAATATTAACATCAAGCATCGAATGTTCTAAATCATGTTTCAGGAGTATGTCGACGGCATGGGTCCTCCGTCGCTGTCAGCGCCGAATTTGCCGCCAAACATTGCTGCTCACTAGATTGTGCCCCGCCAACATTTGGTATGCTTTGCTCAATTGAAACGTCACGCAAGTGGTTGGTTTTCGCCATGTCCACCATGCTTATTGGCTCCAGTAGAGCCTCGTAACAGTACTCCTGCTGCACTCGTGTTTCGTCCCAGGCATTGCACTGGCCACTGTGTGCTGCCTCGAAGTTTACTTCATGGGTATCAATGTAGCATTATTCACTCTCACAGCTCAGCACACAGATGGTTTTTGCTGCCACATACCATGACGTGGCGTCCACAGCAGCGTCGTAGTAACACAGAGGCCTGTTGAGGGGATACATCATAGCATCCAGCAGCAGTATGTCCAGTTGACTGTGAAACTACGTAGTCAGAGCAAGACCTAGAAGAAGCCACTACGGACATCGAGTGCTAGATGCTGGACGACACGTCGGACTAACTACCCATCCGACTACCCTTCCTTCTTGTTTTGCAAGTGCAAGACACTGCTGCTGTGCAGTGGTGTGGTTGTGGGCGCGTTTGAGCTCTGCAGCTGTGGCCGCAAACAAGACTTGCTTGTGACTTGCACTTGCACGCACGGCTCTGCCAGCCTGCCGCAGACTAGGCAGGGCTAGCAGGCTGCTGCATGTACTGGGTGAGTTACCATGGTTGCTGGCAACGCTTGGTGTTGTTGCTGGCCCAGCTGTTGTCAACCAGCACAAGGCTGACTTACCCTCCTAAGTGAAGGACACTGAGTGCCCAGAGCTCCGCTCTGGTTTCAAAAGCAATACCCAAGAACAGTTCGTAGCTGCTTACATTGGTGTATTTCTGCGGTGGGCAACCAAGGCCAACAATTGAGGCCTACTCCAACCCAGCTCAGCAGGACACAAGAAAGCAGGCGGGGTGACGAAACGCCGTCACAAACCCCAGCCCAAGACGACTCAGCAGCAACGCGGAATGATAAAAAGCAGCCAAACAGCTACTCTGCAACTAATGTTGTTGCTACACACTCCTGCGCAGTCACCAAGCTGCTGGTGACAAGGCTGGACAGGTTTGTCAAAACAAACAAAACGAACAAATATGTTGGTGCACACCAACATACAAAGCCTTCACCCTAAGCGCCAGCACTACATCCCAGACCCCATCCCCACTCCACCATGCATCATGCTGCTGTTCAGACGCCTGCCACAGCTCAACCAGACTGTGGCAACAGCACCCGCGCACCACATCAGACTTCCGGTGCCCCATCACTATCACCTGCCGCACCGACAAGCCTGCGCGCACCGCCCAGGTAGCGCCGCCCCGACGCAGCGAGTGAGCAGCATACAGCTGCCAGGCACACCCACCTGTCCCAGCGCCCTGCGCAGCCGGCGCTTCACTGTATACTTGTACAGCGCCACATCACCCCAAGGTCACCGTACGAAAACCAATCCCTTTGCCCGACCCTGCCTGTACACACTGTAGCAGTAGCAGCAGCAGCAGCAGCAGCAGCAGCAGCAGCAGCAGCAGCAGCAGCAGCAGCAGCAGCAGCAGCAGCAGCAGCAGCAGCAGCAGCAGCAACAGCAGCAGCAGCAGCAGCAGCAGCACCGTTCACAAAGCAGTTGATGTGTCTTGATGTGCTGTGCTAAAGACAGCGAGATCTGTTGTGAAGCAGGTGCTTGGTGTCATACATTCAAATGCCCTCTGCAGCAAACACATCAAATGCTGAACCCACTGACCACAAATTCCATCCACGGGTGACTCCCTGGCAAGGGGTCTGGGCAGCATCAGCTGCTGCCAACTGAACGACATTCAGCTGCAGCACCCCTGCTGCCTGTGCTGCTGCTGCTGCTGCTGCTGCTCCTCCACACGACTGAAGGCACAGCCAGTAGACAAGACATCACCAGGCCCAACCGGCGCTTGCGCTGCATGTCACACGGCTGCAGCTGGCAGCATGCCATTACCCGGCACTGCTGTCAGTGAATTTACCACCACCAGGCCAAGCCAGATGTATGCCGCGTAGTTATGCTGCTGCCGGTAAACACACACAGACGCCTGCCGCTGTTTGTGGTATGCCGAAATGCTCTGAACTGTACATTGCCTGGCGGCCCAAGATATGTTGAAGGCAAGTGCAGTCTGCACGCCAAATGATCACCTGCACACGCCTGCACACTTACTAGGACCCATGCATGAATGAATGAATGAGCTACGCGTGGTGTGTTAAAACTCGCCACCCGCGTAAGTGAAGGGAGGGTGTGTGTGTGACGATGAGGATACCTCATGCGCCTTCACACCTCCTACCATAGCCATATCAGGATCACGCACTTGTTTTTGTTTGTTCAGCACGCTCTTTTGACTAGCTTACAAAGCATTGCGCAATATGCATGCACACTGCAGCCTGGTCCCAAGGGTAGCGCCTGGGTACAGTGCCAGCTTCCAGGCCTGCCCAGAGGCACCTCCATGCCTTGAGGAGTTGGAGTCCTCAAAGAATGTATGCATACGTTTCCCCTTGCATACGTTTCCCCTTGCATACATGTCCGTTTGTGGCATGCATCAAATAGTGTGTGCTCAGCGCCAGGCTGGTAAGGGAGCCATTGCGCCTGCTTGCGGCTGCAGCGCGTGCCAAAACCTCGGCGTGTAACGAAACTCGTGGCTCATGACCAGCAAGGGCCGATGGTGTTGATGGGCTGATGATGATCATGATGATGGTGACCAGCAAGGGGTTACACACACGCAACTGGGTGATGTCTATGTGTCTGCTGCCGTCAAGGCAATTGCATGGCAGGACTCAGAGGCAAACATGCGACGTCATGCGCAGCTCAATGGCGGCTGTGCTGCTGGCGACCTCGCAACTGCAGCAGCCAGCACTGCTGGCGACAATGGCTTTCAGCAAATCATGTACACGCACACACGCCAGTCGCGTTGAAGCCGAGCCTGCATCATTGCAGTGGCTTGGCTGGTTGAGATGATGATCACCTGCCTCACTGCTAGCAAGCCAGCCAACACTCGGCGCTTGCAGCAGATGCACATATGTGCTGCCCGTCGGCCTGAGTGGATGTTTCTCATCATGCTGCATGTGCTCCTGCTGCTGCCGTTGGAGGCTGTAGTGTCCTCTGGCACTG
This sequence comes from Tetradesmus obliquus, assembly GCA_030272155.1. Lineage (NCBI taxonomy): Eukaryota > Viridiplantae > Chlorophyta > Chlorophyceae > Sphaeropleales > Scenedesmaceae > Tetradesmus > Tetradesmus obliquus. The sequence goes on along the minus strand of CP126197.1, from coordinate 2,780,867 downwards.
CTGTACGTTTGGCACTGGTAAGGCTGCCACTGCTGCTGTTGTTTCTGGTGCGACAGCCCTTTGCTGCTGAGTAGATTTGAAAGCCTTAAGGAACAGTGTGCACTGCTGTCACTGGCGAACACAAGATGCTGCAGTCTCTGGTCTTGAAGGCAGCACCAAAAGCATGGATTCTGCCATGTAGCAGTGCATGCTGGCACACGTGCTGCAAACACTCGTCGTCTGCAGGACTCTGTCTGATTGCTGACCTCTGGCTGCTGGCTGACGGCCACCTTGTCACCAGCCTCATCACACAGACGATGCTACTCAGAATACGGTTCAGTTGCAGAGACAGAGCACTGGTCTGCTGTGTCATCAGCAGAATCAGGCTGCTGCATTGCAGTGCAACAGCCACAGCATGTCGCTGACTTTTGCCAAGTCGGTCCTGCCAACACCGGCAGGAGTTTAAATATTAACATCAAGCATCGAATGTTCTAAATCATGTTTCAGGAGTATGTCGACGGCATGGGTCCTCCGTCGCTGTCAGCGCCGAATTTGCCGCCAAACATTGCTGCTCACTAGATTGTGCCCCGCCAACATTTGGTATGCTTTGCTCAATTGAAACGTCACGCAAGTGGTTGGTTTTCGCCATGTCCACCATGCTTATTGGCTCCAGTAGAGCCTCGTAACAGTACTCCTGCTGCACTCGTGTTTCGTCCCAGGCATTGCTCTGGCCACTGTGTGCTGCCTCGAAGTTTACTTCATGGGTATCAATGTAGCATTATTCACTCTCACAGCTCAGCACACAGATGGTTTTTGCTGCCACATACCATGACGTGGCGTCCACAGCAGCGTCGTAGTAACACAGAGGCCTGTTGAGGGGATACATCATAGCATCCAGCAGCAGTATGTCCAGTTGACTGTGAAACTACGTAGTCAGAGCAAGACCTAGAAGAAGCCACTACGGACATCGAGTGCTAGATGCTGGACGACACGTCGGACTAACTACCCATCCGACTACCCTTCCTTCTTGTTTTGCAAGTGCAAGACACTGCTGCTGTGCAGTGGTGTGGTTGTGGGCGCGTTTGAGCTCTGCAGCTGTGGCCGCAAACAAGACTTGCTTGTGACTTGCACTTGCACGCACGGCTCTGCCAGCCTGCCGCAGACTAGGCAGGGCTAGCAGGCTGCTGCATGTACTGGGTGAGTTACCATGGTTGCTGGCAACGCTTGGTGTTGTTGCTGGCCCAGCTGTTGTCAACCAGCACAAGGCTGACTTACCCTCCTAAGTGAAGGACACTGAGTGCCCAGAGCTCCGCTCTGGTTTCAAAAGCAATACCCAAGAACAGTTCGTAGCTGCTTACATTGGTGTATTTCTGCGGTGGGCAACCAAGGCCAACAATTGAGGCCTACTCCAACCCAGCTCAGCAGGACACAAGAAAGCAGGCGGGGTGACGAAACGCCGTCACAAACCCCAGCCCAAGACGACTCAGCAGCAACGCGGAATGATAAAAAGCAGCCAAACAGCTACTCTGCAACTAATGTTGTTGCTACACACTCCTGCGCAGTCACCAAGCTGCTGGTGACAAGGCTGGACAGGTTTGTCAAAACAAACAAAACGAACAAATATGTTGGTGCACACCAACATACAAAGCCTTCACCCTAAGCGCCAGCACTACATCCCAGACCCCATCCCCACTCCACCATGCATCATGCTGCTGTTCAGACGCCTGCCACAGCTCAACCAGACTGTGGCAACAGCACCCGCGCACCACATCAGACTTCCGGTGCCCCTTAACTATCACCTGCCGCACCTACAAGCCTGCGCGCACCGCCCAGGTAGCGCCGCCCGGACGCATACGAGTGAGCAGCATACAGCTGCCAGGCACACCCACCTGTCCCAGCGCCCTGCGCAGCCGGCGCTTCACTGTATACTTGTACAGCGCCACATCACCCCAAGGTCACCGTACGAAAACCAATCCCTTTGCCCGACCCTGCCTGTACACACTGTAGCAGTAGCAGCAGCAGCAGCAGCAGCAGCAGCAGCAGCAGCAGCAGCAGCAGCAGCAGCAGCAGCAGCAGCAGCAGCAGCAGCAGCAGCAGCAGCAGCAGCAGCAGCAGCACCGTTCACAAAGCAGTTGATGTGTCTTGATGTGCTGTGCTAAAGACAGCGAGATCTGTTGTGAAGCAGGTGCTTGGTGTCATACATTCAAATGCCCTCTGCAGCAAACACATCAAATGCTGAACCCACTGACCACAAATTCCATCCACGGGTGACTCCCTGGCAAGGGGTCTGGGCAGCATCAGCTGCTGCCAACTGAACGACATTCAGCTGCAGCACCCCTGCTGCCTGTGCTGCTGCTGCTGCTGCTGCTGCTCCTCCACACGACTGAAGGCACAGCCAGTAGACAAGACATCACCAGGCCCAACCTGCGCTTGCGCTGCATGTCACACGGCTGCAGCTGGCAGCATGCCATTACCCGGCACTGCTGTCAGTGAATTTACCACCACCAGGCCAAGCCAGATGTATGCCGCGTAGTTATGCTGCTGCCGGTAAACACACACAGACGCCTGCCGCTGTTTGTGGTATGCCGAAATGCTCTGAACTGTACATTGCCTGGCGGCCCAAGATATGTTGAAGGCAAGTGCAGTCTGCACGCCAAATGATCACCTGCACACGCCTGCACACTTACTAGGACCCATGCATGAATGAATGAATGAGCTACGCGTGGTGTGTTAAAACTCGCCACCCGCGTAAGTGAAGGGAGGGTGTGTGTGTGACGATGAGGATACCTCATGCGCCTTCACACCTCCTACCATAGCCATATCAGGATCACGCACTTGTTTTTGTTTGTTCAGCACGCTCTTTTGACTAGCTTACAAAGCATTGCGCAATATGCATGCACACTGCAGCCTGGTCCCAAGGGTAGCGCCTGGGTACAGTGCCAGCTTCCAGGCCTGCCCAGAGGCACCTCCATGCCTTGAGGAGTTGGAGTCCTCAAAGAATGTATGCATACGTTTCCCCTTGCATACGTTTCCCCTTGCATACATGTCCGTTTGTGGCATGCATCAAATAGTGTGTGCTCAGCGCCAGGCTGGTAAGGGAGCCATTGCGCCTGCTTGCGGCTGCAGCGCGTGCCAAAACCTCGGCGTGTAACGAAACTCGTGGCTCATGACCAGCAAGGGCCGATGGTGTTGATGGGCTGATGATGATCATGATGATGGTGACCAGCAAGGGGTTAAACACACGCAACTGGGTGATGTCTATGTGTCTGCTGCCGTCAAGGCAATTGCATGGCAGGACTCAGAGGCAAACATGCGACGTCATGCGCAGCTCAATGGCGGCTGTGCTGCTGGCGACCTCGCAACTGCAGCAGCCAGCACTGCTGGCGACAATGGCTTTCAGCAAATCATGTACACGCACACACGCCAGTCGCGTTGAAGCCGAGCCTGCATCATTGCAGTGGCTTGGCTGGTTGAGATGATGATCACCTGCCTCACTGCTAGCAAGCCAGCCAACACTCGGCGCTTGCAGCAGATGCACATATGTGCTGCCCGTCGGCCTGAGTGGATGTTTCTCATCATGCTGCATGTGCTCCTGCTGCTGCCGTTGGAGGCTGTAGTGTCCTCTGGCACTGCTGTACGTTTGGCACTGGTAAGGCTGCCACTGCTGCTGTTGTTTCTGGTGCGACAGCCCTTTGCTGCTGAGTAGATTTGAAAGCCTTAAGGAACAGTGTGCACTGCTGTCACTGGCGAACACAAGATGCTGCAGTCTCTGGTCTTGAAGGCAGCACCAAAAGCATGGATTCTGCCATGTAGCAGTGCATGCTGGCACACGTGCTGCAAACACTCGTCGTCTGCAGGACTCTGTCTGATTGCTGACCTCTGGCTGCTGGCTGACGGCCACCTTGTCACCAGCCTCATCACACAGACGATGCTACTCAGAATACGGTTCAGTTGCAGAGACAGAGCACTGGTCTGCTGTGTCATCAGCAGAATCAGGCTGCTGCATTGCAGTGCAACAGCCACAGCATGTCGCTGACTTTTGCCAAGTCGGTCCTGCCAACACCGGCAGGAGTTTAAATATTAACATCAAGCATCGAATGTTCTAAATCATGTTTCAGGAGTATGTCGACGGCATGGGTCCTCCGTCGCTGTCAGCGCCGAATTTGCCGCCAAACATTGCTGCTCACTAGATTGTGCCCCGCCAACATTTGGTATGCTTTGCTCAATTGAAACGTCACGCAAGTGGTTGGTTTTCGCCATGTCCACCATGCTTATTGGCTCCAGTAGAGCCTCGTAACAGTACTCCTGCTGCACTCGTGTTTCGTCCCATGCATTGCTCTGGCCACTGTGTGCTGCCTCGAAGTTTACTTCATGGGTATCAATGTAGCATTATTCACTCTCACAGCTCAGCACACAGATGGTTTTTGCTGCCACATACCATGACGTGGCGTCCACAGCAGCGTCGTAGTAACACAGAGGCCTGTTGAGGGGATACATCATAGCATCCAGCAGCAGTATGTCCAGTTGACTGTGAAACTACGTAGTCAGAGCAAGACCTAGAAGAAGCCACTACGGACATCGAGTGCTAGATGCTGGACGACACGTCGGACTAACTACCCATCCGACTACCCTTCCTTCTTGTTTTGCAAGTGCAAGACACTGCTGCTGTGCAGTGGTGTGGTTGTGGGCGCGTTTGAGCTCTGCAGCTGTGGCCGCAAACAAGACTTGCTTGTGACTTGCACTTGCACGCACGGCTCTGCCAGCCTGCCGCAGACTAGGCAGGGCTAGCAGGCTGCTGCATGTACTGGGTGAGTTACCATGGTTGCTGGCAACGCTTGGTGTTGTTGCTGGCCCAGCTGTTGTCAACCAGCACAAGGCTGACTTACCCTCCTAAGTGAAGGACACTGAGTGCCCAGAGCTCCGCTCTGGTTTCAAAAGCAATACCCAAGAACAGTTCGTAGCTGCTTACATTGGTGTATTTCTGCGGTGGGCAACCAAGGCCAACAATTGAGGCCTACTCCAACCCAGCTCAGCAGGACACAAGAAAGCAGGCGGGGTGACGAAACGCCGTCACAAACCCCAGCCCAAGACGACTCAGCAGCAACGCGGAATGATAAAAAGCAGCCAAACAGCTACTCTGCAACTAATGTTGTTGCTACACACTCCTGCGCAGTCACCAAGCTGCTGGTGACAAGGCTGGACAGGTTTGTCAAAACAAACAAAACGAACAAATATGTTGGTGCACACCAACATACAAAGCCTTCACCCTAAGCGCCAGCACTACATCCCAGACCCCATCCCCACTCCACCATGCATCATGCTGCTGTTCAGACGCCTGCCACAGCTCAACCAGACTGTGGCAACAGCACCCGCGCAACACATCAGACTTCCGGTGCCCCTTCACTATCACCTGCCGCACCTACAAGCCTGCGCGCACCGCCCAGGTAGCGCCGCCCGGACGCATACGAGTGAGCAGCATACAGCTGCCAGGCACACCCACCTGTCCCAGCGCCCTGCGCAGCCGGCGCTTCACTGTATACTTGTACAGCGCCACATCACCCCAAGGTCACCGTATGAAAACCAATCCCTTTGCCCGACCCTGCCTGTACACACTGTAGCAGTAGCAGCAGCAGCAGCAGCAGCAGCAGCAGCAGCAGCAGCAGCAGCAGCAGCAGCAGCAGCAGCAGCAGCAGCAGCAGCAGCAGCAGCAGCAGCAGCAGCAGCAGCAGCAGCAGCAGCAGCAGCAGCAGCAGCAGCACCGTTCACAAAGCAGTTGATGTGTCTTGATGTGCTGTGCTAAAGACAGCGAGATCTGTTGTGAAGCAGGTGCTTGGTGTCATACATTCAAATGCCCTCTGCAGCAAACACATCAAATGCTGAACCCACTGACCACAAATTCCATCCACGGGTGACTCCCTGGCAAGGGGTCTGGGCAGCATCAGCTGCTGCCAACTGAACGACATTCAGCTGCAGCACCCCTGCTGCCTGTGCTGCTGCTGCTGCTGCTGCTGCTGCTGCTGCTCCTCCACACGACTGAAGGCACAGCCAGTAGAAAAGACATCACCAGGCCCAACCTGCGCTTGCGCTGCATGTCACACGGCTGCAGCTGGCAGCATGCCATTACCCGGCACTGCTGTCAGTGAATTCACCACCACCAGGCCAAGCCAGATGTATGCCGCGTAGTCATGCTGCTGCCGGTAAACACACACAGACGCCTGCCGCTGTTTGTGGTATGCCGAAATGCTCTGAACTGTACATTGCCTGGCGGCCCAAGATATGTTGAAGGCAAGTGCAGTCTGCACGCCAAATGATCACCTGCACACGCCTGCACACTTACTAGGACCCATGCATGAATGAATGAATGAGCTACGCGTGGTGTGTTAAAACTCGCCACCCGCGTAAGTGAAGGGAGGGTGTGTGTGTGACGATGAGGATACCTCATGCGCCTTCACACCTCCTACCATAGCCATATCAGGATCACGCACTTGTTTTTGTTTGTTCAGCACGCTCTTTTGACTAGCTTACAAAGCATTGCGCAATATGCATGCACACTGCAGCCTGGTCCCAAGGGTAGCGCCTGGGTACAGTGCCAGCTTCCAGGCCTGCCCAGAGGCACCTCCATGCCTTGAGGAGTTGGAGTCCTCAAAGAATGTATGCATACGTTTCCCCTTGCATACGTTTCCCCTTGCATACATGTCCGTTTGTGGCATGCATCAAATAGTGTGTGCTCAGCGCCAGGCTGGTAAGGGAGCCATTGCGCCTGCTTGCGGCTGCAGCGCGTGCCAAAACCTCGGCGTGTAACGAAACTCGTGGCTCATGACCAGCAAGGGCCGATGGTGTTGATGGGCTGATGATGATCATGATGATGGTGACCAGCAAGGGGTTACACACACGCAACTGGGTGATGTCTATGTGTCTGCTGCCGTCAAGGCAATTGCATGGCAGGACTCAGAGGCAAACATGCGACGTCATGCGCAGCTCAATGGCGGCTGTGCTGCTGGCGACCTCGCAACTGCAGCAGCCAGCACTGCTGGCGACAATGGCGTTCAGCAAATCATGTACACGCACACACGCCAGTCGCGTTGAAGCCGAGCCTGCATCATTGCAGTGGCTTGGCTGGTTGAGATGATGATCACCTGCCTCACTGCTAGCAAGCCAGCCAACACTCGGCGCTTGCAGCAGATGCACATATGTGCTGCCCGTCGGCCTGAGTGGATGTTTCTCATCATGGTGCATGTGCTCCTGCTGCTGCCGTTGGAGGCTGTAGTGTCCTCTGGCACTGCTGTACGTTTGGCACTGGTAAGGCTGCCACTGCTGCTGTTGTTTCTGGTGCGACAGCCCTTTGCTGCTGAGTAGATTTGAAAGCCTTAAGGAACAGTGTGCACTGCTGTCACTGGCGAACACAAGATGCTGCAGTCTCTGGTCTTGAAGGCAGCACCAAAAGCATGAATTCTGCCATGTAGCAGTGCATGCTGGCACACGTGCTGCAAACACTCGTCGTCTGCAGGACTCTGTCTGATTGCTGACCTCTGGCTGCTGGCTGACGGCCACCTTGTCACCAGCCTCATCACACAGACGATGCTACTCAGAATACGGTTCAGTTGCAGAGACAGAGCACTGGTCTGCTGTGTCATCAGCAGAATCAGGCTGCTGCATTGCAGTGCAACAGCCACAGCATGTCGCTGACTTTTGCCAAGTCGGTCCTGCCAACACCGGCAGGAGTTTAAATATTAACATCAAGCATCGAATGTTCTAAATCATGTTTCAGGAGTATGTCGACGGCATGGGTCCTCCGTCGCTGTCAGCGCCGAATTTGCCGCCAAACATTGCTGCTCACTAGATTGTGCCCCGCCAACATTTGGTATGCTTTGCTGAATTGAAACGTCACGCAAGTGGTTGGTTTTCGCCATGTCCACCATGCTTATTGGCTCCAGTAGAGCCTCGTAACAGTACTCCTGCTGCACTCGTGTTTCGTCCCAGGCATTGCACTGGCCACTGTGTGCTGCCTCGAAGTTTACTTCATGGGTATCAATGTAGCATTATTCACTCTCACAGCTCAGCACACAGATGGTTTTTGCTGCCACATACCATGACGTGGCGTCCACAGCAGCGTCGTAGTAACACAGAGGCCTGTTGAGGGGATACATCATAGCATCCAGCAGCAGTATGTCCAGTTGACTGTGAAACTACGTAGTCAGAGCAAGACCTAGAAGAAGCCACTACGGACATCGAGTGCTAGATGCTGGACGACACGTCGGACTAACTACCCATCCGACTACCCTTCCTTCTTGTTTTGCAAGTGCAAGACACTGCTGCTGTGCAGTGGTGTGGTTGTGGGCGCGTTTGAGCTCTGCAGCTGTGGCCGCAAACAAGACTTGCTTGTGACTTGCACTTGCACGCACGGCTCTGCCAGCCTGCCGCAGACTAGGCAGGGCTAGCAGGCTGCTGCATGTACTGGGTGAGTTACCATGGTTGCTGGCAACGCTTGGTGTTGTTGCTGGCCCAGCTGTTGTCAACCAGCACAAGGCTGACTTACCCTCCTAAGTGAAGGACACTGAGTGCCCAGAGCTCCGCTCTGGTTTCAAAAGCAATACCCAAGAACAGTTCGTAGCTGCTTACATTGGTGTATTTCTGCGGTGGGCAACCAAGGCCAACAATTGAGGCCTACTCCAACCCAGCTCAGCAGGACACAAGAAAGCAGGCGGGGTGACGAAACGCCGTCACAAACCCCAGCCCAAGACGACTCAGCAGCAACGCGGAATGATAAAAAGCAGCCAAACAGCTACTCTGCAACTAATGTTGTTGCTACACACTCCTGCGCAGTCACCAAGCTGCTGGTGACAAGGCTGGACAGGTTTGTCAAAACAAACAAAACGAACAAATATGTTGGTGCACACCAACATACAAAGCCTTCACCCTAAGCGCCAGCACTACATCCCAGACCCCATCCCCACTCCACCATGCATCATGCTGCTGTTCAGACGCCTGCCACAGCTCAACCAGACTGTGGCAACAGCACCCGCGCACCACATCAGACTTCCGGTGCCCCATCACTATCACCTGCCGCACCGACAAGCCTGCGCGCACCGCCCAGGTAGCGCCGCCCCGACGCAGCGAGTGAGCAGCATACAGCTGCCAGGCACACCCACCTGTCCCAGCGCCCTGCGCAGCCGGCGCTTCACTGTATACTTGTACAGCGCCACATCACCCCAAGGTCACCGTATGAAAACCAATCCCTTTGCCCGACCCTGCCTGTACACACTGTAGCAGTAGCAGCAGCAGCAGCAGCAGCAGCAGCAGCAGCAGCAGCAGCAGCAGCAGCAGCAGCAGCAGCACCGTTCACAAAGCAGTTGATGTGTCTTGATGTGCTGTGCTGAAGACAGCGAGATCTGTTGTGAAGCAGGTGCTTGGTGTCATACATTCAAATGCCCTCTGCAGCAAACACATCAAATGCTGAACCCACTGACCACAAATTCCATCCACGGGTGACTCCCTGGCAAGGGGTCTGGGCAGCATCAGCTGCTGCCAACTGAACGACATTCAGCTGCAGCACCCCTGCTGCCTGTGCTGCTGCTGCTGCTGCTGCTGCTGCTCCTCCACACGACTGAAGGCACAGCCAGTAGACAAGACATCACCAGGCCCAACCGGCGCTTGCGCTGCATGTCACACGGCTGCAGCTGGCAGCATGCCATTACCCGGCACTGCTGTCAGTGAATTTACCACCACCAGGCCAAGCCAGATGTATGCCGCGTATTTATGCTGCTGCCGGTAAACACACACAGACGCCTGCCGCTGTTTGTGGTATGCCGAAATGCTCTGAACTGTACATTGCCTGGCGGCCCAAGATATGTTGAAGGCAAGTGCAGTCTGCACGTCAAATGATCACCTGCACACGCCTGCACACTTACTAGGACCCATGCATGAATGAATGAATGAGCTACGCGTGGTGTGTTAAAACTCGCCACCCGCGTAAGTTAAGGGAGGGTGTGTGTGTGACGATGAGGATACCTCATGCGCCTTCACACCTCCTACCATAGCCATATCAGGATCACGCACTTGTTTTTGTTTGTTCAGCACGCTCTTTTGACTAGCTTACAAAGCATTGCGCAATATGCATGCACACTGCAGCCTGGTCCCAAGGGTAGCGCCTGGGTACAGTGCCAGCTTCCAGGCCTGCCCAGAGGCACCTCCATGCCTTAAGGAGTTGGAGTCCTCAAAGAATGTATGCATACGTTTCCCCTTGCATACATGTCCGTTTGTGGCATGCATCTATCTGATGCGGTGTCACCCGGACACTGATCCTGAGGTCCTTCTGTCCTCTCAGGCTATTGCTCAAGCTATTGATGATGCTGATGAATTTTTTTCTGCGTTGTCGTCTGACGGTTTGGACGATGATGAGTTGTTCTTCGATGTTTCCTCCCCCTATGAGCCTCTCGTTGGCTCCTGACTGGGGTTCCCACTCCTCGTTGAGTGGAGCATGTAATGTAATGTAATGTAATGTAATGTAATGCATCAAATAGTGTCTGCTCAGCGTCAGGCTGGTAAGGGAGCCACTGCGCCTGCTTGCGGCTGCAGCGCGTGCCGAAACCTCGGCGTGTAACGAAACTCGTGGCTCATGACCAGCAAGGGCCGATGGTGTTGATGGGCTGATGATGATCATGGTGATGGTGACCAGCAAGGGGTTACACACACGCAACTGGGTGATGTCTATGTGTCTGCTGCCGTCAAGGCAATTGCATGGCAGGACTCAGAGGCAAACATGCGACGTCATGCGCAGCTCAATGGCGGCTGTGCTGCTGGCGACCTCGCAACTGCAGCAGCCAACACTGCTGGCGACAATGGCGTTCAGCAAATCATGTACACGCACACACGCCAGTCGCGTTGAAGCCGAGCCTGCATCATTGCAGCGCCTTGGCTGGTTGAGATGATGATCACCTGCCTCACTGCTAGCAAGCCAGCCAACACTCGCCGCTTGCAGCAGACACACATATGTGCTGCCCGTCGGCCTGAGTGGATGTTTCTCATCATGCTGCATGTGCTCCTGCTGCTGCCGTTGGAGGCTGTAGTGTCCTCTGGCACTGCTGTACGTTTGGCACTGGTAAGGCTGTCACTGCTGCTGTTGTTTCTGGTGCGACAGCCCTTTGCTGCTGAGTAGATTTGAAAGCCTTAAGGAACAGTGTGCACTGCTGTCACTGGCGAACACAAGATGCTGCAGTCTCTGGTCTTGAAGGCAGCACTAAAAGCATGAATTCTGCCATGTAGCAGTGCATGCTGGCACACGTGCTGCACACACTCGTCGTCTGCAGGACTCTGTCTGATTGCTGACCTCTGGCTGCTGGCTGACGGCCACCTTGTCACCAGCCTCATCACACAGACGATGCTACTCAGAATACGGTTCAGTTGCAGAGACAGAGCACTGGTCTGCTGTGTCATCAGCAGAATCAGGCTGCTGCATTGCAGTGCAACAGCCACAGCATGTCGCTGACTTTTGCCAAGTCGGTCCTGCCAACACCGGCAGGAGTTTAAATATTAACATCAAGCATCGAATGTTTCTAAATCGTGTTTCAGGAGTATGTCGACGGCATGGGTCCTCCGTCGCTGTCAGCGCCGAATTTGCCGCCAAACATTGCTGCTCACTAGATTGTGCCCCGCCAACATTTGGTATGCTTTGCTGAATTGAAACGTCACGCAAGTGGTTGGTTTTCGCCATGTCCACCATGTTTATTGGCTCCAGTAGAGCCTCGTAACAGTACTCCTGCTGCACTCGTGTTTCGTCCCAGGCATTGCACTGGCCACTGTGTGCTGCCTCAAAGTTTACTTCATGGGTAGTAATGTAGCATTATTCACTCTCACAGCTCAGCACACAGATGCTTTTTGCTGCCACATACCATGACGTGGCGTCCACAGCAGCGTCGTAGTAACACAGAGGCCTGTTGAGGGGATACATCATAGCATCCAGCAGCAGAATGTCCAGTTGACTGTGAAACTACGTAGACAGAGCAAGACCTAGAAGAAGCCACTACGGACATCGAGTGCTAGATGCTGGACGACACGTCGGACTAACTACCCATCGGACTACCCTTCCTTCTTGTTTTGCAAGTGCAAGACACTGCTGCTGTGCAGTGGTGTGGGTGTGGGCGCGTTTGAGCTCTGCAGCTGTGGCCGCAAACAAGACTTGCTTGTGACTTGCACTTGCACGCACGGCTCTGCCAGCCTGCCGCAGACTAGGCAGGGCTAGCAGGCTGCTGCATGTACTGGGTGAGTTACCATGGTTGCTGGCAACGCTTGGTGTTGTTGCTGGCCCAGCTGTTGTCAACCAGCACAAGGCTGACTTACCCTCCTAAGTGAAGGACACTGAGTGCCCAGAGCTCCGCTCTGGTTTCAAAAGCAATACCAAACAACAGTTCGTAGCTGCTTACATTGGTGTATTTCTGCGGTGGGCAACCAAGGCCAACAATTGAGGCCTACTCCAACCCAGCTCAGCAGGACACACAGGAAAGCAGGCGGGGTGACGAAACGCCGTCACAAACCCCAGCCCAAGACGACTCAGCAGCAACGCGGAATGATAAAAAGCAGCCAAACAGCTACTCTGCAACTAATGTTGTTGCTACACACTCCTGCGCAGTCACCAAGCTGCTGGTGACAAGGCTGGACAGGTTTGTCAAAACAAACAAAACGAACAGTGTGCACTGCTGTCACTGGCGAACACAAGATGCTGCAGTCTCTGGTCTTGAAGGCAGCACTAAAAGCATGAATTCTGCCATGTAGCAGTGCATGCTGGCACACGTGCTGCAAACACTCGTCGTCTGCAGGACTCTGTCTGATTGCTGACCTCTGGCTGCTGGCTGACGGCCACCTTGTCACCAGCCTCATCACACAGACGATGCTACTCAGAATGCGGTTCAGTTGCAGAGACAGAGCACTGGTCTGCTGTGTCATCAGCAGAATCAGGCTGCTGCATTGCAGTGCAACAGCCACAGCATGTCGCTGACTTTTGCCAAGTCGGTCCTGCCAACACCGGCAAAAGTTTAAATATTAACATCAAGCATCGAATGTTTCTAAATCGTGTTTCAGGAGTATGTCGACGGCATGGGTCCTCCGTCGCTGTCAGCGCCGAATTTGCCGCCAAACATTGCTGCTCACTAGATTGTGCCCCGCCAACATTTGGTATGCTTTGCTGAATTGAAACGTCACGCAAGTGGTTGGTTTTCGGCATGTCCACCATGCTCATTGGCTCCAGTAGAGCCTCGTAACAGTACTCCTGCTGCACTCGTGTTTCGTCCCAGGCATTGCACTGGCCACTGTGTGCTGCCTCAAAGTTTACTTCATGGGTAGTAATGTAGCATTATTCACTCTCACAGCTCAGCACACAGATGGTTTTTGCTGCCACATACCATGACGTGGCGTCCACAGCAGCGTCGTAGTAACACAGAGGCCTGTTGAGGGGATACATCATAGCATCCAGCAGCAGAATGTCCAGTTGACTGTGAAACTACGTAGACAGAGCAAGACCTAGAAGAAGCCACTACGGACATCGAGTGCTAGATGCTGGACGACACGTCGGACTAACTACCCATCGGACTACCCTTCCTTCTTGTTTTGCAAGTGCAAGACACTGCTGCTGTGCAGTGGTGTGGGTGTGGGCGCGTTTGAGCTCTGCAGCTGTGGCCGCAAACAAGACTTGCTTGTGACTTGCACTTGCACGCACAGCTCTGCCAGCCTGCCGCAGACTAGGCAGGGCTAGCAGGCTGCTGCATGTACTGGGTGAGTTACCATGGTTGCTGGCAACGCTTGGTGTTGTTGCTGGCCCAGCTGTTGTCAACCAGCACAAGGCTGACTTACCCTCCTAAGTGAAGGACACTAAGTGCCCAGAGCTCGGCTCTGGTTTCAAAAGCAATACCAAAAAACAGTTCGTAGCTGCTTACATTGGTGTATTTCTGCGGTGGGCAACCAAGGCCAACAATTGAGGCCTACTCCAACCCAGCTCAGCAGGACACACAGGAAAGCAGGCGGGGTGACGAAACGCCGTCACAAACCCCAGCCCAAGACGACTCAGCAGCAACGCGGAATGATAAAAAGCAGCCAAACAGCTACTCTGCAACTAATGTTGTTGCTACACACTCCTGCGCAGTCACCAAGCTGCTGGTGACAAGGCTGGACAGGTTTGTCAAAACAAACAAAACGAACAAATATGTTGGTGCACACCAACATACAAAGCCTTCACCCTAAGCGCCAGCACTACATCCCAGACCCCATCCCCACTCCACCATGCATCATGCTGCTGTTCAGACGCCTGCCACAGCTCAACCAGACTGTGGCAACAGCACCCGCGCACCACATCAGACTTCCAGTGCCCCTTCACTATCACCTGCCGCACCGACAAGCCTGCGCGCACCGCCCAGGTAGCGCCGCCCGGACGCAGCGAGTGAGCAGCATATAGCTGCCAGGCACACCCACCTGTCCCAGCGCCCTGCGCAGCCGGCGCTTCACTGTATACTTGTACAGCGCCACATCACCCCAAGGTCACCGTATGAAAACCAATCCCTTTGCCCGACCCTGCCTGTACACACTGTAGCAGTAGCAGCAGCAGCAGCAGCAGCAGCAGCAGCAGCAGCAGCAGCAGCAGCACCGTTTACAAAGCAGTTGATGTGTCTTGATGTGCTGTGCTAAAGACAGCGAGATCTGTTGTGAAGCAGGTGCTTGGTGTCATACATTCAAATGCCCTCTGCAGCAAACACATCAAATGCTGAACCCACTGACCACAAATTCCATCCACGGGTGACTCCCTGGCAAGGGGTCTGGGCAGCATCAGCTGCTGCCAACTGAACGACATTCAGCTGCAGCATCCCTGCTGCCTGTGCTGCTGCTGCTGCTGCTGCTGCTCCTCCACACGACTGAAGGCACAGCCAGTAGAAAAGACATCACCAGGCCCAACCTGCGCTTGCGCTGCATGTCACACGGCTGCAGCTGGCAGCATGCCATTACCCGGCACTGCTGTCAGTGAATTTACCACCACCAGGCCAAGCCAGATGTATGCCGCGTAGTTATGCTGCTGCCGGTAAACACACACAGACGCCTGCCGCTGTTTGTGGTATGCCGAAATGCTCTGAACTGTACATTGCCTGGCGGCCCAAGATATGTTGAAGGCAAGTGCAGTCTGCACGCCAAATGATCACCTGCACACGCCTGCACACTTACTAGGACCCATGCATGAATGAATGAATGAGCTACGCGTGGTGTGTTAAAACTCGCCACCCGCGTAAGTTAAGGGAGGGTGTGTGTGTGACGATGAGGATACCTCATGCGCCTTCACACCTCCTACCATAGCCATATCAGGATCACGCACTTGTTTTTGTTTGTTCAGCACGCTCTTTTGACCAGCTTACAAAGCATTGCGCAATATGCATGCACACTGCAGCCTGGTCCCAAGGGTAGCGCCTGGGTACAGTGCCAGCTTCCAGGCCTGCCCAGAGGCACCTCCATGCCTTGAGGAGTTGGAGTCCTCAAAGAATGTATGCATACGTTGCCCCTTGCATACGTTTTCCCTTGCATACATGTCCGTTTGTGGCATGCATCAAATAGTGTGTGCTCAGCGCCAGGCTGGTAAGGGAGCCACTGCGCCTGCTTGCGGCTGCAGCGCGTGCCGAAACCTCGGCGTGTAACGAAACGCGTGGCTCATGACCAGCCAGGGCCGATGGTGTTGATGGGCTGATGATGATCATGATGATGGTGACCAGCAAGGGGTTACACACACGCAACTGGGTGATGTCTATGTGCCTGCTGCCGTCAAGGCAATTGCATGGCAGGACTCAGAGGCAAACATGCGACGTCATGCGCAGCTCAATGGCGGCTGTGCTGCTGGCGAACTCGCAACTGCAGCAGCCAGCACTGCTGGCGACAATGGCGTTCAGCAAATCATGTACACGCACACACGCCAGTCGCGTTGAAGCCGAGCCTGCATCATTGCAGTGGCTTGGCTGGTTGAGATGATGATCACCTGCCTCACTGCTAGCAAGCCAGCCAACACTCGGCGCTTGCAGCAGACGCACATATGTGCTGCCCGTCGGCCTGAGTGGATGTTTCTCATCATGCTGCATGTGCTCCTGCTGCTGCCGTTGGAGGCTGTAGTGTTCTCTGGCACTGCTGTACGTTTGGCACTGGTAAGGCTGCCACTGCTGCTGTTGTTTCTGGTGCGACAGCTGCTGAGTAGATTTGAAAGCCTTAAGGAACAGTGTGCACTGCTGTCACTGGCGAACACAAGATGCTGCAGTCTCTGGTCTTGAAGGCAGCACCAAAAGCATGAATTCTGCCATGTAGCAGTGCATGCTGGCACACGTGCTGCACACACTCGTCGTCTGCAGGACTCTGTCTGATTGCTGACCTCTGGCTACTGGCTGACGGCCACCTTGTCACCAGCCTCATCACACAGACGATGCTACTCAGAATACGTTTCAGTTGCAGAGACAGAGCACTGGTCTGCTGTGTCATCAGCAGAATCAGGCTGCTGCATTGCAGTGCAACAGCCACAGCATGTCGCTGACTTTTGCCAAGTCGGTCCTGCCAACACCGGCAAAAGTTTAAATATTAACATCAAGCATCGAATGTTTCTAAATCATGTGTCTTGGATGGATGCGTCCCACAGATTCGCGCCTGCCATCGCTCGCGCAAGCGTGGGGTCTTCCAGCAGGTAGTCGATGATGTGCGTAAAGATGTTGCGCAGGCCGTGCATGCCGTCGCCAACATCCAGCCGCCTGTAGGGCAAAGCACACATCACATGCGACAGTGTGAGACCGAGGTGTGTGGCTTTGAACAGTAGGTGCGGCGCAAGGGTGGCCATCCAAAAACCTTGCAGGGAAAGTGAGCTGCCCTAGGCCTGCACATGTGGCACAGATATTACAGATGACCGCACCGTGAAACGCGGCGCTTAGCAGGTGTGCGGGAGCTGATCAAGAAGCAATTTCCTGTCTGAAAGTACATGGTCAGCGGCTTGTTGTTGCCCCATATGCTATCAAACTGTTGGCAGCATGTGATGCGACAGCTGTGGTTGCAAGTGACTGATGGCAAAAACAGCACAGTGGCTGACACGGTGCGTGAAGCTGAGCCTTGATGAAGTGTATCGTGCGCCCTGCGCTAGGCAGGCTCACCATGACCCTGTGATGCATTTGGCCATAAGCTCTGCGTAGGGCAGCTTGAAGGGGGCCTTGGTCAGCAGGCTCAGCCAGTGCTGCAGCTCCTCTTTCAGCACCTTGTTCTCGTTCTGCGACCTCAGCAGGCCCAGGGCGTCCACCAGCTGCAGTCAAGGCAAATGCAGACATTGCTTAGTGATCAAACTTCCTGCCAACTAGGATAGCCACATTGACCAGCAGCGCATAGCTGCAAACATGACCATTCAGCCTTACTGCAAAAACCGGCATAGACATGAAAGCACGCCAACGCTATAATGAAAGTGACAAGCCCAGCCAGATGGCAGTGCATTGCAAAACACAAGTCGGTTAGTAATGACAAGTGATGCAGCAGGCACGCCGAATGTGACGCGAGCACAAACAGTCAACCAATGCCTGCTGAAACATGCTGCTTGCACTCGCTGCAGTCAGTAGTTGGGCTGCTCCCATGCACGTTTGTAAAATCATAGGTGTTCAAGTCACTGTTGCGACAGCAGAAAACAGCGACGCACCACGAAGAAAATCATGACCTTCAGCAGCTTGAACTTCTCCGTCCACAGCTGGTAGTCGCCCAGCACGCGGCCTGGCGCCCAGCGCTCAGCAGGGTCCGCCTTCAGGCAGCACGTCAGCACATGCACCAGGCCCGGGCGGCCATGGGCGCCATGCAGCCTGCCCAGGTTGTCCTGCAAATGACAAGCAGCGGCAAGATGACAGCAGGTGAACAGGTGGCAGAAGATAGCAGCATGCGAGCAACAGCAAGTCTGATTTGCCAGTGCTCGGCGGTGCCTTATGCTCGCAATGCTGAACATACACAAATGATCTGCTGCATGGTTGTGATGGTTCCATGGTTTCAAACCTGCAAGGCAGAATCTGCTTGCAGGTGTCACTGCACTTACAACTGCTTTCCCTAACCATTCCCTAAGGCTTCCCTATATCGTGGTTAGGGAACCGTTAGGGAATCCCTATTAGGGACAAATGGCGTCCCTAATAGGGATTCCCTAACCTGATAGGGATTCCCTATTTCTTCTGTATCGCGAAACAGCTGTAAAGCGGCATTTTACACGCATAAAACATGATCGGAACGATTGTCATACACACGGGTCACTACTGGAGCAGCTCCGTGACTCGGTGCGCCGACCTCGGTGGCCTCGCAGTGCCATGCATATGCAGCATATGGGGCATGCCTGAGCAGCAACGTGATGCTGCCGCCAACAGCATCAAACGCACCATACATATGCTATACAGTAAAACATACACTGGCACAGAGTGTTGGTCTTTGATCCACATGATGAAGGCACAGCAGCTGCAACCTTGCTGTTCTGCAACCATGGCACGTAGCTACGTGCCACAGCAAGTTAACATGTTGCAGCGTCTGATGTCAATGATTAGGTACCCAGCAAAACATGTCATCTTCTCCTGCATCAATCAAGTAGCTTCAAAGGTCCAAAATCCCACGCATCACGCCTCGACACCACCACCAGCAGCGCCAGCAGTGGCACTGCGTGTGCTGCGGCGCAGCTGCTGCCCCGTCGTCACAGTTGGGTCCGCGCACTTGATGAAAGCCACTCTCGCTCGTCATCTGAGGATATTGTGCCAGCAGACCCCTCACTACCAGCTCGCTTGCGCTTCCTGTGCTGCTGCTTGCCCGGCTGCTTGCCCTGCTGCTGGCCGAGCGCCTGCTTGGTCCCAGACAGCTTGCGCGGCTTTGTCGTAGCTGCTGCTGAGGGCGCTGAGGCCTTGCCAGGCACACGGCCTGCGGCCCTTGCTGCCCTGTTTGCTGGCAGCAGCGGCTTGACGAGCTGGCAGCAAGGCAGAGACCACACAGAGAACGAGCCACAGTCGGTTCATCATGCTGACGTACAACATCCATGTGCAGCAGAACCAGACAGCAGCTACTGCTGGACCTTATCCCAACACACCTCTTCCGCTGCCTTGCATGCAAGCTCCTGCAAGTGCATGCGACAGATCCTGCCCATCAAGTCATGATATATGCACATAGGCCGCCTGCAAGAATGAAGAACTGCAGTTGGAACCCACCTGCTGCAGCGCTGATGCAACAGGATCTGCGACCTGCGATCCTGTTGGCAAGCCCTGCTGCTCCTGCGGAGACTCCTCCTGCAGCTCTGAGCCCTGCTCCTGCAGCTGTGGGTCATGCTGCTGCTGCTGCTGCTGCTGCTCCTGCAGCTGTGGGTCATGCTGCTGCTGCTGCTGCAGCTGTGGGGCCTGCTGTTGCACCTGCGGTGGAGCGATACCTGCGAAGGGGTTGAGCGGTGTGGAGACAGCTGGCACCTGAGCTGCTAGTCCTGTAATCGTGCTCTGCAGCTGTCTCCGGCTGTCCCGCCTGCTGGCCCTCTGCATACACCATTCTCATTGAGTGCGCCAGCAGCCTGCAAGGTCGACGAGCGCAGGCAGGCAACAGCGCAGAGCATATGGGTGTTTGAGTTGTTGCAACAGGAAGCTGCAACGCCTGAACTGCTCAACACGGCTTGCCGTGCCATGCTACCTCTGCCCATCTGCCATGCCTTGCTGGCTCTGCAGATGTGGTGATGATTATTTAGGCGCAGAAACATGTCGCCCACACAGCAAGTGTAGCTGCTGCTGAGCCGCAGAACCTGTCAGGGCCTGCAGAGGGTATGCTTCATGTTGTTAACATCAGCGCCCACAGCAGCATAGTCAGACCCTCTGGTGCATTCAGCAGCGGCATGCTGTGCAATGCTGCAGCACTGCGCCCCAGCAGAAAAGGCGCCAGCAGGCAGCAGTGCTGTACAACATCGCTGCTCAACAGCTGGCAGCGTCACGCAGTGCAGGCTGTCCAACTGCTGCTGTGGGGTATGCCGCACCTGCGTCTGGCACTCCCTGCTGCAGTACGCAGCCTGGCCGCAGCCTGCGCACTTGTTCGCGCGCTCCTTGCTGCACACCTGCACGGCGGCAGCAGCGCACCTGGCACTGTTAGCATGCTGACATGTGTGAAATTGACTGACAAAGCAGCAGCTGCCAGGGCTTGCAGCACCAAGAACCAGGGGTGGATACAGCAACCAGAAAAGCGCACGTGGCTGACGCCAATTGCCAGGTTGTACAAGCTATATCACAGACAGCGGCAGCAGTAGCAGCAGCAGGCAGCACCAGCAACACAAAAGGATCAGCAGCAGCAGGCGCTGCAGCCACCCCCCGCACCTTGCACAGTGTGTGCAGCTTCACGTCAGCAGGCAGCGGCCGCAGCGGCAGCAGGAAGCTGGCCCGGGACTCGCTGCCACGCCTGAAGCCCTCTTGCGCTGACACGCAGTCGGCCGGCAGCAGCTCTGCATGCATGCGTGCATGGCGGCAGCGCGGGCGGCATGTGCAGTGAGTGGTGCCGGCATCCACCGCATGCGAGGGTTGCTTGCACAGCTGCCAGTGCGCAACAGATAACAGCGGCCGGTGCTTCATGCAGAACGAAGGGTAGCAGCAGCAGCAACAACAGCTATGTTCACCAACAATGCAGCTGCAGCTCAACTCATGTTTGTGCTGTGCTGACATGATCTTACTTGTGTCACTGTCCCTGCAAGCACTTGCAGCAGTGAGGCAGCACCGCGAGAACGGTAGAGCAGCAGCCGCCTGAGGCAGGCGTGCATCCTGTGTTGTATCATTGCTGGTAGACAAAGTTCTGCACATAACAACATCAGGCAAACAAAGCCAGGTGGCACATACATAAAGGCGCACACCCAAGCAGTTGTGCAGTGCCTGTCAGGCCATTGCGCACACAGACAGCGTTGAATCCGTGACAGCCCTACAAACTGTAATAGACTGCCAATCATTGCTGCAGCGTGCATAGCTGCGTGCATACGTAACAAGTGCAGGGCTGCATGGTCAGCCGTCTCAAAAGCAGGTAACCCTTCTCACCTCTACTGTTCCACGAGCGTGACAGTGATTACGCAACTGCAAGGCAGCATCGTCCCATATGACAGCGCTCTGTTTGTGCGCCGCACAGTGTTGTGTGCCCACGTATCACAGGAGGCATATGGTGTGCCCACGTATCACAGGAGGCATTTGGCTGAGCAGTTCTACATGGCTACATAGCTGTAAACAGCATGCTGCTCCTGGTGCTGCAGCAGGCAGCGCTGCTGCCTCCTCCACATGCTGCTGGCACAAAGCAGTATAGCTACTATACACGAGCATTTTATACGCAGATGATGCACTTTAGAACCCCTGGAGGAGGCACTGCATCAGCCACTTTGCAAAGGCAGCAACAGCTCCTGCCCCTGGCACTGTGAAGCACCATTGCTGCACCAACCTCAGCGGATCAGTCCAGGGATGACAGCCACCGTAGCCACCTGATATCTGCAGGATATGGGCTGCGCGATCGATGATGATTGAGCAAGACAACGCCCATTGCTGCAACCACCGAGTGCACTAAAGGTCAACCACCACTGATCCGATCCATGCAGCGCCCGATGAGACCTCTTGCCGGCCCAGTAGCTATTTGTGATGTATGAGTCATCTCAATCGCTGTCGAGGCCCGGCCAATCGATGCTTTAGACCGAACGTGTGAGTGCTTCAGGAGCAGCAGGTTGCTACGGGAGCGTCGAATCGCAAGATGAAGTAATAAATGCACGAGGGTGTCGTTTTGTGATTTGAAGGCGGCAAGTTGCGCGTATGGAGCTTCCATCTGTTTCGGCCCCAGTCAAATGTCTTGGCATAACACCTGTGACAGAGCTATGTTTGACGGCACTGCTGAGCTTGCATTATATCACGTACAAGAGTGTGCTTTGTATTTGATTTCAACATCTCACCGAGCACCATCACTTGGTGAGCGTGATTTTGCTCGTGGCACTAGTGGAGCTGCTGCATCTGCTGCAGCTCAGTGCCGCAGGCAGGTCCACTCGAAGTGTGCAGAAGTGCAGCACAAGTTGCGCTGATACACGCAGAAGCACATTGATCGTAATCATAATGTCCTTCATCCAACGGCAAAGATGCACAACACGCAGCAACTTCAGCAGCACTGGTAGCAGCAGCAGCAGCAGTCAGCAGGACCCACTGCAGGAGCAGGCACAGCAATGGTGAGGGTCGCCTACCCGGCTGCCAGCTTCAACATAAGTACAAGTAGACAATATAATATATATTACAGTGCGTTTAACACTCTACAGGCTCTGTATATGGGAGAAACAGCTGCTGCAACTTTTAGGGAATGGCTAGGGAAGGGTTAGGGAACTGTTAGGGAACGGTTAGGGAACGAGTCCTGACCAGAGTGTGTCCACTTCAGCCGCAGTGAAACTGGAGTTTTGCATGGTTCCAAGCTCTGTATCGCGCACTCACGCAGCTCATGGTGCGCGCCCAGGCCGCCTGCCCCTCCCGGGTCATGCTGCCGGAGATGTGGCCAAAGCCCAGCAGCAGGATGAGCGCCAGCGTGGTCATGGGCACCAGGCAGGACAGGTCCAGCTGCATAGTCACGGGCTTGCCATCAGCAGCGTCCAGCACACGCATGTGCTCCTGCAGCGCGCTGTGGAACCCGCGCTTGTAGAACACAGACTCTGCACAGCAGCAGCAGCAGCAGCAGCAGGCAAAGTAGCAGCAGGAGCAGCAGCAGCAGCAGCAAGATAAGATGCTGGGTACTCCTGGCTCAGATGTGTCACTGCTGTTACCTGCAGCAGTCATCTGCAATGCAGAATTCCTTTGGCTTGCAGGCAGCTGAGCTAGCCGAGCGCGCAGCAACTTGCAGGATATTGCTGGGTACTGTAGCTGCATCAATCGTCTGTCCAGAAGATGCAGGTGCAGCAGCTGCCGGCAAGGTCGACAGACAAACGACTTACGACGGACGATCTGATGACACACCTCAAAGCGAAGTGACCGCCTCCCATGCAGGGCAGCGTCACACTCCTCACCTGTGAGCTGCCTTGGAGGCCCCCTGTTGTCCTTGCCCACAAGGCTTGCTGCTGGTGACAGGATGATCTTGAAGCACCAGCTGTCCCCCGAGCGCAGCAGGAAGATGCGTGTGGGGTGCAGGACATCCACGATGCCGCGCGCTGCCAGCTTCCTTGGAATCTCGTACAGCTGGCTGACCATCTGCAGGCAGGCGGCACAAGAGAGGAACAGCAAAGAACTGACACACACTGGCTTGCAGACAGATATGTCTCCACAGCATCTGTCAGTTTGGGGCTTCTAGATCCAGTGTGCATCAAGCAGCTCGGCCGCTGGTCTAATATGAGGAGCTGTAAGTAATGCCCAAGCACCGCCACAAACATCTCATAGCTGATCATCTTGCAGGACAACCCGGCTGATCATCTTGCAGGATCCAACAGCATGCAGAGCAGACAAACACCAGGTTTTGCTAAGGAAAGCCTTGTGCTGCAGATGCTGCTGACAGCAGCAGCAGAACGTCAGCAGCCCACAAGCTGAGCCCATGTGCTGAATCCTGCAAGCATCAAACCTGCTGCTAGATAGCACATAGTACGACTGCAACCACCACCTGGCCGCACTGCACTGCAGGTCCAGCTACCCACCTCCTTGCCTTGCTCAGTCAGTCCGTGCATGTCAAGCAGCAGCAGCCGGTACTCCTGCGCTCTCGGATGGCAGGGATCATGCAGCGCCTGCTCCATCATGTCCACCAGGCTGACCGCATCAACTGGTTCGTGTCTGCTCCACACGGTTTTATCACTGGCTTTGAAGGTGCTGAGGTTGGGCATCACCACGTCTGCATGTGCACCAGCACGGCGGCAGCAGGACAAGAAGCAGCAGCACAGGCGTCAAGCGCTGCATGGCGATGCCATGGCATCAGCACACATGCCGCGTCACATGTGACACAACAATGGGTGTGCCTGCACTCATGCATGTGCTGAGACTTGTGAAGAGTACTCATGAAAGGGTTGCCATAGTACGTGTGCAATACTGCTGGTAGCCATGCTAGTGCGTCTGGGAAGTGCTGCACCTTTGTCCATCCAGCTGCCACTGCTGCCTGCTCGCTAGAGCAGCGAGGTGCATGAGCGCTATGAGCGTCATCCCTCATCACCTGCGACGCCCGCCTGCCGCTCCAGCGCCCTGGTGCCCTTCAAGTCGACCTCCACGCCGGGGACGTCGTTTGGGTGCTGGTGATAGAAGTAGTCTTCGTCACTGTCTGCATCGCCTGTTCTTGCCAAGCCATCTCCGCACCCATCGCGCAGTTCCGACTCAAACCTCACAAAATCCATGTTGATCAGCTAGGGCTGCTCACGCCCGAGGCAGGTTTGGAGCCTGAGGGCCGTGCATCTCATGCACTGCCAGCGGCGACCGGTGGTTGTTTTGACACACAGCAGCGATCAGCTGAAAACTCTCAAAGCTTTTCAAAGACATGAAGCAGCGTTGAATAACCGCAGAGCAATGACCAGCGCGTGCACCTGATGCTGCGAGCTCGAGGGCTGTGCCTCTACACGCGACTGCTCATCATCCAAGTCGAAGAACGACAGAAAGTGCACCTTGACGTTCAAAACACCGCTTGGGGCTGTGTCTGACGTGATAGCTAGCATGATGTGAGGTCTAGGGTGCTCAGATCTTGGAACCTGTCCAAGGTAGCCGGTGAAGAGCAAACGCCTATCAACACGGAAAAACTCGCAATTACTTATTAAGAAAAGTATTCAAACTGGGTTTACCTCTGCCCTTGGTGCTTACAGTGTTTCGCGCCAATGCACGTGCACCAGTCGAGCAGCAGCTGGTGAACCTGGTGCATTGGCGATGGTCACTGAATTTGACGCATCGCCCTAGGCCAACTGTCGTCCACAGGCAGCTTTTATGCTGAATAGCCCCTTGTTGCTTCGCCAATGGTACTGACACGGAAAGTAGGTCCTACTGACAGGCTGCCAGAGGCCCTGCCAGCACTGCGGCAATGGCATTGCCGAGCTTGCATGCTTTACTGCTGCATTCGCTGGGCTGGATGTGTAAGAACGAAATTAGACACTCATCGAGTTCTCAGGACTACGGATGTTGTCGTGCTGGCAGTGCCAAGCTTGCATCACTGGTCTTGCTGCTGTTGAGCCACAGCCAGTCGGCGCGTGCACAAGAAGAAGGGTGGTGCTGCTTCTCGGGATGTGTGGCTCTTGCTTGTTTTGCTGGTGATTGGTCTAGACAGTGCTCTTGCTGCGCGTCTGCCGCGGCCGCCCTGCTACCACTGCCGCTTGTAATGCGTTGCTGCGCACAGTTGGAAGCTGGGCGTGGCAGCAGCCTCAACAGTTTGTGATGCTGTTTGATGCACAAGATGCGCCTATGGCATACTGGGGGATGGCGGTTTACTCTTGCATTAGCGATGAACAAGGGACAAAAGTTGACCGGCCCTGAACATCGGGGCTTGCTGCGGCCTGTATGCTATTACAAAGCTATGCAACGACGCATACATGGATCAACGGCAGGTTCTCTCAAAGGGATTTAGCTTGACTCGTCACCATACAGCGTCTTCACAAGGTCGATAGTTAACATTGAATCATGACGGCTACATATGAATGCACCACAACGCGCTGCGCTGCAATGCACAAAACATCGGACTACTGCATGCAGGGACATGCACCCATCACACTGTGCACCGCAGCTGGCAAAGGCCCAAAGGCATATGCATTGTACAGAACCCAACAAAGCACGGCTGCAAAACGTTGCATGGCAAGCGTGCAAGAGCGTACAACAAACCCATATCACAGGGTCGAAAGGTAAAAGACAAGGGTCGAATCCATGCACACAAGATGCACACGGTTCACAACAGCAGGGTGCCGCTCATGCTGCTGTTGTGCAAGTGCCAGCCACCGCGGTGCAACTGCTGACATGCACAAAAGCACCTGATAATGTGGTGCTGCATTACAAAGGCATCGACACAACAGCGCAACCGCAATCACCCTGCAAGCATAGGTGCCCCCAACCATAAAATACTCCCTGCATTTCACATGTGCAGCCAACATCACAAACATTGGTCGACACCAGGGATCGCCAGAAAACAACACAGCAAAGTCAAGTACAGTGATCAGCACAACGCTGTGTGTGCGGTGCTGATGATTGTTGTACAGGGGTGCCCTGGTCGAGCAACAGCAGCAGCTGTAAGTGCAACAGTAAAACACACATCCACGCAGGAACTGCATGCCGTCACCAATGACAAGGACAGCCAGGCACTAACCACATTGTACATGTGCCTGATGAAACACCCAAATCATCCCACCGACACACAGGGTGTGATACACAACAAAAACCTAGTTACTGAACCTCAGCCTTATACACTTCATGCCATGCTGTGCTGCTGCGTTGGATGATACCGAGTGCAGCACCTACACCAACAAACTACTCCTCGCGCAACCAACCAAACCCTGGCAGGACAAGACTGTCCACCGCAGCATATACGCTTGAGGAAAAAGCACACACATGCCTGCCTCTACAGCTACTGGGCACACCGAGTCACCCACCTTTAACCACAAACAAGACATGCGAGAATACCACTGACATGGAATGGAGGGCATGCCTTTGGCATTGCCCTTGCATGATCATGACCCTGCTTGACGAACACCTCACACCCCTATGCAAGCACCAACAACCAACAATGCATGATGGTACGCTAGCTGGGCTACTATGTCACTGTAACGCTTCGTCCAACACATGAACCGATTTGTGTGACTTCAGCTGCTAGCTATGTCCTATGCCAGCCGCTGACGCTGACAACCAGCAACAACAACTCCCAGCGCCTGTTGTCAATTGCTGCTGCCATCCAGATCCTCCAGCCCTCCTGTAGCCAGCACCCAAGCAGGCTTACTGCCCTCACCGCCCGCTGCACCCCCACCCCCACCCACCCTGCTGCCTCCCCCATCCGCAACATGCTGCAGCAGCACCTCCCCATTCACGCCACAATCATGCCCTGCCCGCACTACTGTAAACTCCTCTAGCGGGCCTCCCTCTTCTGCCTCTGTGAGCTCCAGAGGCTCGCCTGGCTTGCGGGCCACGCAAACTGGCTCGCCGGTTCGTCGAGACAGCTCCATGAAAGCGATGTCGCCGGACTGCACGGCCTTGTGCAGCATGCAGTCAGCTAGCACGTCATCGATCATGTGTGTGATGGTCTGCAGGACACAGGAAAGAGCCGCAGCAGCCGGTTGCAGGAGCGTGGTCAGCAGTCCGAGCAGCAGCTGCAGTAACGGCGGCGGCTGGCCGAAGATGCATTGCTGTGACAATGTCTGGCAAGCTTTGTACACGGCTAGCTCCCGCCATGTCTGCCGCAACACTACATGATGTAGAAGCCCACCTGCCGCAGCAGCCGCACGCCATATTCCGAGCTGTAGCCGTCCAGCGCGATGTACTCCAGCATAACCAAACCCACCACGCACAGCTCTGCACATCAAACCTAAACCCCTTTCAACACAGACAGCTCACCTGCCGCAGCGGCCGCACACCACTCTCCAAGCTGTAGCCGTCCCGCACGATGCGCCCCAGCAGAACAATAGCCATCAAAATCCGTAGCGATCACACAGAACAAGAGCTCACCTGCCGCAGCGGCCGCACGCCGTACTCCAGGCTGTAGCCGTCCCGCACGATGCGCTCCAGCAGCCGCGGCCCCACCGCCAGCTGCACGCCCTTGGTGGCCACGCGCTGCTTGGTCTCCGCCAGCATGATGTCTGCGATCTTGCGGACTTCGCGCAGGCCCAGCTTGTGGAACACGATCTGCTCGTCGAAGCGGTTGAGCAGCTCGGGGCGGAAGTAGGCCTTGACCTCATCGTGAATCAGTTGCCGCATGCGCGCCTGTTGTTTTGCAGCAGCAGCAGCAGCAGCAGCAGCAGGAAGGTAACAACAGGAAGTGTGTCAGGCACTGGGGTTGAGTTTGAGCAGCTCGGGGCGGAAGTAGGCCTTGACCTCATTGTGGATGAGCTGCCGCATGCGCGCCTGGTGTTTGCAGCAGCAGAAGCAGCAGCAGCAGCAGCAGCAGCAGCAGCAGCAGCAGCAGCAGCAGTAGCAGCAGCAGGACAACAAGAGCAGGAAGTGAGTCAGGTGCTGTGCTTTTGTGACTCTGCGGTTGAGCAGCTCGGGGCGGAAGTAGGCGTTGACCTCGTCATGGATCAGTTGCCGCATGCGCGCCTGTACGTATGATGGTGAGGAAATGACAACAGCAGACACAGCAGAAACAGAGCAGCAGAAAGTGTGTTAGGCGTTTGTTTGAAAGAAGCGTTGGAGCAGCTGAGGGGGGAAAGGAGGCCTTGACCTCATTGTGGATGAGCTGCCGCATGCGCGCCTGGATTTGCAACAGATGATGACAACAGAGGAAGAAGACATGTTCGCAGGATCAGCAGGAACACGCACATGAAGGGTTGGCCTTTTGTGCAAGGGCGCACGCGTCGTGACTTGCGCGGTGCCATTGAGCTGCCCGGCTAGGAGCGTTAACAACGCCGCGCGTCTCTACGAGTCGCCATGCACACGAACCTGCACACAGCTGTCACAACATAGCACGCAGGATTCAACATACTGCTGTCATCCATACTACAGCTCAAACAGCTGCGCGCCCAAACCCACTGCGCTGCTGCCTTTTTGTTATCACATGGTGCAGCCCACAGCAACATCTCCAGCCTTTAGCTCACCCGCTCTGATGCCAGCACTGCTGCATCTGCCTCCTCATCGTCGCCCATGAGCTGCCGCCTGCTGCTGCCAAAGACCGGCAGGCCGCTGCTGGTGGCTGCGATGACGCGGCTGCCAATGTTGCTGGTGAGCAGTACCAGCGTGTTCTTGAAGCTCACAGTGCGGCCCTGCAGCACACGATAATGCACCAGCAGCAGCAGCAGCAGCAGCAGCAGCAGCAGCAGCAAGAGCAGTGCGGTTCAGCCGACAGCAGATGACCATGATACACCATCTGCAGCAAGATGCTGGACATACTTTGCATGCACAGTTACACTTAAACCTGCAGCAAGACAGCTCTGCTTGCACAAACCGCCTCACCTGGCTGTCTGTGAGCCGCCCGTCCTCCATGATCTGCAGCAGGATGCTGAACACGTCCGGGTGCGCCTTCTCGATCTCGTCAAACAGCACGATGCTGCACGGCCGCCTCCGTACTGCCTCTGTGAGCTTGCCGCCCTCGCCGTAGCCGATGTAGCCGGGAGGGGCCCCGATGAGCTTTGAGACGCTGTGGCGTTCCATGTACTCGGACATGTCCAGCCGGATGATGGCGTCCTGCAAGCAGCAGCATTTCAATGCAGTTGTTGGGTTTGGGGTGGCATGATGTAGCAGCGGAGACATGCTGTGGCGTTCCATGTACTCAGACATGTCCAGCCAGATGATGGCGTCCTGCAAGCGGCAAATGCAATGGAACAGATGCAGGTAAGATGTGAAGTTCAAGTGCGGTAATCTCGCACTACACAGCAGTTTGAAGAAGATGCAATGCACTAGACCTACACTTACATGATTGCATGCCCATACGCAGGCAAAGACTTGCAGAAGATGCGCTATACCAGACCACCGGCACCTGCTTGACACGAAGAGCTGCACCATACACCAGTACAGGCAACAGAAGTGAAACCATGCTGCACCATACAGCGCCCGCCCACCTGTGAGCCGAAGTACTGCTCTGCCAGCACCTTTGTCAGCTCAGTCTTGCCCACCCCAGTGGGCCCCACCAGCAGCATGGCAGCAGCAGGCCTGTGCGGGTCCTTCAGCCCCACACGCGCCCTGCACAGTGCTGCCACGATGCTGTCCACTGCATCGTCCTGCCCGATCACGCGCTCCTTGAGCACCGGGCCCTGCAGCAGCACAACGGGAAAGCATAAATGTCAGGACTGAAGCATGATCCCAAGCACTAGCGCAACAAGCAAGGCATGATGCTGTCCACTGCATCGTCCTGCCCAAGCACGCGCTCCTTGAGCACCGGGCCCTGCAGCAGCACAACACAAAATTATACATGTCAGGACTGACGTCTGATCCCAAGCCGTAGCCTAGCAAGCAAGACACGATGCTGTCCACTGCATTGTCTTTCCCAATCACGCGCTCCTTTTAGCACCAGGCCTTGCAGCAGCACAACACGCGTGCGCCAAGCAGCACATGGCAAAGGGTCAATGCATGCCATGTGCGTGAAAGAGGTAACAGCAGCTAAAGCTCCTGACAGGCACAAAATTGCCAAACACTTTATACGTCCCCTCAGCTGAGTACCCACCAGGCGCAGCAGCTTGGTCATCTCATCTTCAGTTGGCCGTTCAACTAGCACGCCGCTCCACGCCGACACCACGGCCTCAATGTTCAATAGAAACAAGCCCAACCAATCTAGCCCTCACCAGGCGCAGCAGCTTGGTCATCTCATCCTCTGTCAGCCGCTCAACCCAGCACGCTGCTCCAGGCCGACACCACCGCCTCAATGTCTCATTCACATACAAACAGGCCAAACCAAGCTAACCCTCACCAGGCGCAGCAGCTTGGTCATCTCATCTTCAGTTAGCCGCTCCACAGGCACGCCGCTCCACGCCGAAACCACCGCCTCAATGTCGCAGGCGCGCACCACAGGCAGGCTGCTGCCATCACCCGGCAGGCCTGCCAGCTCGCTCTTGTAGTCCTGCTGGCGGCGCCGCAGCAGCTGCGCCTCCTCATAAAGGCCGTCGCGCACTGCAATGTCCTTCGTCTCCATCACCTGCAAGAAAGCGGCAAGAATCCAGCGTTGATGGTGCATGGAATAGCTGCGTCAGGGCACACTGGGCAGGCTGCATGCATTGTCTGCACAAGCGCAACACACAGAGCATGCCTTGAGAATTATGGACGCATCCGTAGCCGGGTGAAAAGGGTTCATTGGTGGAGCGCCATGCGACATGGGCCTGCACAATGAACCACCTTCAGCCAACTACAGTAGACCCTGACATGCGTCAAGCAATCAGATCATGCCAACCATCACACTCGAAACCTTGCTGTAGCATACACATGACTAACCCAGGTATATTTTTTGTTTCGAGCAGCAGCCCCACCAGCTAGCATCATTGACATGACATACCCTTAGTAGACGTGTTGTGTTTCTGTAGCCGCCACGCACCTGCAGGTATTCGTCGATCTTTGGGTCCTCCCGCAGGGTCCCCTCCTTGCGCGCGTTGTACGCGCTGATGCGCACGCGGCTGCCCGCCTCGTCAATGAGGTCGATGGCCTGCAGGCAGTATCCACAGCAGTAGACATGAGCAGCACTCTATGAGTTTCACTGCACACAACACGGCCAGGCATCGCCCGGCATCTCAAGTTGCGCAACTCATAACACGTGGCCTGCGCAGCATCCGGGAGCGACTGTCGCGCTTACATCTGAGCCGCACGAACCTTCCCCGCCCCACTCCTCTCACCTTGTCAGGCAAGAACCTGTCAGCGATGTAGGTGTGGCTCAGCTTCACGGCCGCCTCCAGCGCCTCCTCGCTGTACACGCAGTGGTGGTGCCGCTCGTAGCGCTCCGACAGGCCCTGCAGGATGGCCAGCGTGTCCTCCTCGTTGGGCTCCAGCACATACACCGGCTGGAAGCGCCTGCGCATCCACAAGATGAACACAAGGCACAGCATGAATGAGTGGGCCGAGTTCATGTTGTGCACGCGGGTGTGGCCAGCGTGTCCTCCTCACTGGGCTCCAGCACATACACCGGCTCAAAACGCCTGCGCGGCAACAATAAGCAGAGGATCAGCCAGAGCACGGACAAAACATTACATTACATTACTTTACATGAAACATAGCTGATACGCGATTGTGAAAGGTAGTGCACAAGGTAGTCATAGCTGCACCGATTGAGATTGCAGCCGCCACCTAATCATCAGCTGTCAACTGCGCAATCTCATCTCCACTAGCTGCTGCAATGCTCAAAATGCAGAAGGAACCACACTGGCAGCCTGCTGCTGCAGCCAGCCCTCTTACCGCTCCAGCGCGGCGTCCTTCTCAATGTGCTTCCTG
This sequence comes from Tetradesmus obliquus, assembly GCA_030272155.1. Lineage (NCBI taxonomy): Eukaryota > Viridiplantae > Chlorophyta > Chlorophyceae > Sphaeropleales > Scenedesmaceae > Tetradesmus > Tetradesmus obliquus. The sequence continues at coordinate 2,748,882 of CP126197.1, read as the reverse complement.
TGCTCATCCAGCGTGGTGGCACCAATGCACTGCAGCTCGCCACGCGCCAGCGCTGGCTTCATCAAGTTGCTGATGTCCAGGCCCCCGCCACCGCCACCGCCGCGGCCCACTGCTCCTGTGCCTACCAGAGTGTGTACCTCATCGATCCTGCAGGCAGCAGCGCAGCAGCAGCATTATGCATTGACACACAGCAAACACAGTACAGACGTCTGCTCACAAGCTCCCACACACTGCTGCAGCTCACAGCCTCCTCCTACAATAACCAACTGACAACAGCCGCTCATATGATGACCATTACTGCTGTCCCTGCACTCGTGGATAAGCCGCAACACCAGCCTAGTTTCAAATCACTGGCTACCATTCAGCTGCCGCCATTCATTTGACCACTCACATCAAAATCACGTCGCCGCTGTCCCTGCACTCCTGGATCAGCCGCGTCACCCTGTTTTCCAGTTCGCCCCGCTCCTTGGCCCCAGCCATGAGCAGCCCCACATCCAGCTGCAGCACGCGCTTGCTGCGCAGGAAGGCAGGCAGCGGCGAGCCCTCCAGCGACAGCTCGTGCACAATCGCATACGCCAGGCCCTCTGCAATCGCTGTCTTGCCGACACCTACATGTGGCAGCAGCAGCAGCATGTGGCGCAGCGCATTATGATAGACAGCCCAATTGAGTACGCGAGGCCCGCTGCAATGGCTGGCGTGCATCAACCTGTGCACGACAGCAGCAGTATGTGGCGCAAGGCATGTTTACAGACAGAACAACGCATACACAGGCGCAAGCAGCCTACTAGCCGGCCTCTGCACTCTGCTGCATCCCGGCATGCCTGAACTTCACTGCTGCCACATCACTGCTGCTGCTCACGCAAACGTCACGCACAGCTGCCTGCCTGCTGCTGACTCGCTTGCGTGCTGCCGCGCACCTGGCTCTCCCAGCAGGATGGGGTTGTTCTTGGTGCGGCGTGCCAGGATCTGCATCACGCGCGCCACCTCGCGCTCACGCCCAATCACCTGCAGCATGTTGGCATGCCACAGGATGGTTTCGAGAAAGGCGACCAATGTTCTGCAACTTGTTGCGCTGCGCAAGCACTGCTGCACACCACCTGCGCCATTTAAACACCGTAAGCGCGCCAGTTGTGCCGCTCCATGCTGCGAGACCAAACACATATGCCGCGTCCTGCACTGCTGCTTCAAGGGCTTGTTGCATGGCTGACTTCCAACAGCTATCAGCAGTGCTGCTGCTGCAGCAGCTCACCAGGTCCAGGACCTTGTTCATGCACACTTGCACAAAACCCTGTTAAGTCATGCATGTCACGGTACCCGTCAGCTCACTGCTGCAGCGCATCAGCTCACCGGGTCGACCTTGTTCATGCGCACTTCCTCGCACAGGTCCCTGCAGAACTCGTCCAGCGCCTTGGGGCCGTCACGCTCCTGGTACCAACCGCGGCAGCGACAACAGCAGCAGCAGGGGCAGCAACACACAAGGAGTCACTCGTCTGTGCAGTACGCCTGCTGGCCAGCAAGTTGCTGCATTGCTGCTCAGCCCTTGCATCCCGGGAGTGCTTGTGTAGCACAGAAGGCAGCAAGCTAACCAGAGCAAGAGCGTGTACTGAAAGCTCAGGCGCCTGCTCAGTGGCATGTACTGCTGCGGAGCAGTAGAAGCCATACGCGGTGCTGCTGCTGTTGCTGCTGTTTGCAGCTGCCACGCACCGACTTCTTCCTCTTGGGTGCTGCCTCCTCTGCATCGCCCTTGAGCCGCTTCAGTGCCTCGCCCCGCAGCAGGTCAGTGTCAACACCCAGGCTGCATTGCACAGCAGCAGCAAACAGGGCAGACAGCAGTGCAACATGTTAGTAGACTTCCAGGTAACTTCCATGGCTGTTGTGCCTTTGCTGCAACGATGCTGTTTGTGACTTTGTCACCATGCCTTGGCTGCTGCTTTGTTGCTGGTGACACGGCATGACACAATTGCAAGCATATTCTCGTGTGCATCCTGTGTTGCCGAATGCGCAACAGCACAGTGGCGCAGCTGCTGCAGCCAGCTGCAGCGCACCTCTCAAGCGCGCGCTTGCCAGTTGCCTCAGACTGGTTGAGCATCGCCAGCAGAATGTGCTCAGGCGAGATGTATGACACAGCTGAGCGCTTGCACTCCTGCAAGCAGCAACAACAGCAGCAGCTGAGGCCAGCAGCAGCAGCAACAGCAGTGCCTGCAAACTGCACTGAAAGGACAGCGATGCATAGCGTGCAAGAGCATGCAGCACTCAGGCCTTGTCCGTTGTCACTCACGTTGGTTGCTGCTTCAAAGGTCTTGCGAACCTCCCTGCTGAAGGGGATGTTGTCGTGTGTGCTGATGGGCTTGCGTCTGCCTGACAGCGTCTCAACAGCAGCACGAGCCTTCTCCACAGTAAGGCCGCTGTTCATAAAGCCATGCTTGCTAGAGGTGTCCTCAGCAATGAGGCCCAGCAGCACATGCTCCGTGGTGACCTGCGAAGACGCGTTCAGTGAGTGTCGAAAGCACTGCCGAGACCTTTGTTTGTTGCTGCGCTTGCAGGACGCCTCACCTCGGGTGCTCCCATGTTCTTTGCCTCCTGCTGTGCAATCATCACGAGCTTGATGCTGCGCTCGCTGAACCTGCAGCAGCAGCAGGGGCAGGTCAGCAGCAGCAGAACGGCCCACCTCGCGCCCTGCATGCCGGGGCAGCAGCATGCAGTCTAAAGCGGTCGCTTAAGGCATCAAAAGAAACAGATCAAGTTGGTACTAAGCTGGCAGGGCCTTTCCACGTTTGCGCACCTTTCGAACACGGCTTGCACAACCACTGTGCGACGCCTTCCAGCCCTGTAAGCTGCCGGCTTCCCTCTGCAAACTCCCAGTGGCTGCATCAGACTGCCTGAGGTCAAGCTGGCCGTGCATGGCACAGTATGCGTCCTCGACAAGCCCAAGCGGGGAGCTACTGCTTGACGCTGCTGCCGGGCTTGCAGTGAGGCGCCTGCTAGCTGGCCAACGCCCCCAAGCAACAGGGACGTCATGCTTTTGCTTTCAGCTGCACACGCACAACGTTTCAAGCGACTGTGATGATGCGGTTGCTCGTGTATGTGCTCTTCAAGCCACCAAACGACGCTCTGCCTCTTTCATGTAACTCAGATCGCGATCCTATGCTGGTGATGCAAGTTCGGCCGCTACACCGGAGGAAATGTGCTTTGACCAGGCGCGACTCATGCCAGGAACAACCCTTGTTGTTGTGTTATGGCTGACGCCGAGGTAGCCGCAGGCAACGTGTTCCCAAACCATCAATGCACTTCTCAATAAGGGCCGTCAGCGTGTGCGGTGTTACCTGGATGCACCTACACAGTCAGCATGATGCAGACGCACCGAGACATCACCATTCAACGCGTGCCATGCGACAAAAACAAAGCTGAACGATTTATCTACGCGTCCGACACTCTGAGACACGGTGCAGCGTTGCCAAGTGAAGCCGGGCCGGCAGCATTGCTGCCGGTTGCTGAACCGCCACCTGGCAGTGAATCAGTACTGCAGCTCCTCTGCCAAAGCAAAAGGCCCCGTGTGTACGCTAGAAAGCGCTTGATACACACCATATGCTCACGAAACAACTGAAACCTGCATCTAGGCTGCTTGAGCACCACCCACACCCGTCCCTGCTGCCCCTAGCTGAGCTCAAAGTCGCACAGCAGGCAGACATGGTCACTGGGGATGGTCTCATTCGGCATGCAGGGCCTCGCCATGTGCAGCAGGTGCGCCTCAGGGTCTGGCGGCAGCAGCACTGCCACGGGGTGCAGCACACGCTGGCCTGCTTGTGGCGTGTACCTGGCACAGGAGGGCACAGCGGTGTGGACGCGGCACAAGGCAAAGGGAGTGTCAGCGCTTGAGGAAGGTCTGTAGAATATATGCAGCAGGAGAGTGCAGGCTGACATGGCAATGCGCATATTACAAAGAATGCAGCGATAAAGAAGATAGTATGATCACCTTGGCGCATAGTCTGCTTCGGCACTGATGACATGAGTCAGGAACATGTCAGGCAGTACATACGCCCCACACAGCTGCTGACAAGTGCTTCGAGGCCATGTTTGAGCAGGCCAGGGTGTACATTCGTGAGCCAGAAGGAAAAGCCGTACACAGGCCATAAACAGCAGCACATACCAGATGTAGTCCACTGTCCCAAAGAAGGCATCATGGCAGCTGGTGTACTGCGGCTCAGAGCCTGGCAAGCAAGCAGCGGGAGTGCCAAACAGCAGTAGAACACCAGCAGCGACGCAGAGTCAGCAACCGGCAGCATGCATGATGGGTGCGCAACCAAGTGAGCGAAGCCGGTCAGTTGCAGCGGCAAGCGCGGCAATGTGCACAGCCACCATGACATGGCAAGGAATGCAAGACAACACGGACCTGGACGCTGGGCAGCACACCACCAAATTCACAGCAGGAAATGTCCCAGCTGCTGCTTCTCCTGCTGCTAGTCATTGGCCAAAGATACTTCTCCATACAGCAATAGTTTACACAGGTTGTGGCATCACCCACCTGTGAGCTCTGCATAGCAGCTGCGCAGCTGCAGGCCGTGCCGTGCCACGCCATCACCCATGAAGGCAGGCAGCGGCTCATCCCAGCGCCCAGCATGCCACGCCTTGCCATCCTGCAGCGTGAAGGGCGGCTGCTGCTGCTGCTGCTGCTGCTGCTGCTGGGCCTGCTGTTGCTGAGCAGGTGGTGGCACCGGTGGCCGGCCAGACCCAAGTGTGACCTGTTGCTGCTGCAGCAGCTGCTGCTGCTGCTGCTGCTGCAGGCCTGCTGCGGCAGCCTTTTGCTTCTTGAGGGGCTGCGAGGGAGCCAGGGCTGCAGCAGCAGCGCCAGCTGCAGCACCAGCAGCAGCACCAGCAGCAGCAGATGCAGCCAGCCATGGCTTGGGCTTCAGCTGCGGCCCTTGAGGAGCTGCCTGGGACTGCTGCTGCTGCTGCTGCTGCTGAGCCGATGACGACGGTGGTGCTGGCGGCCGTGCCTGCTGCAGCTGCTGTTGCGCCTGCACCTGCCGCGCCTGCGCATTATGCACTGCCTGCCGCTGCAGCTGCCCTTGCTGAGCCTGCGGCTGCTGCGGTTTCTTCCTCTGCTGTTGCTGTGCCTGCGGCTGCACCTGCTGCGCATGTGCAGCCTGCTGCTTCTGCGCTTCTCGCTGCTGCAGCTGCTGCCGCAGCTGCTGCACCTGCGGACTGTTTTTCTTCAGCACTTCCGACTCTTTCTTGTGCTTCTTCTTGAGCTGCTTCAGCTCCTCCCTGCTTGCCTTCTGCTGCTTGAGTGCTGCCAGAGCTCTCTTGTACTCTGTGTTTGACTTCTTCCAGAGCTTTTCGAGGGTCCTCTTGAGCTTCTTTCTCAACTCTCGTGTCTCAGGTGACAAGCCCCGGGGTTCGCCTGAGAGCCGTGCATCCATCCGCTGCTGCCGCTCCCGTGCCTGCCGCTCTGTACTGCCCTCCTGCTGCTGCTGCTGCTGCTGCCGCCCCCGCTGCTGCTGTTGCTGCCGCCCCCGCTGCTGCTGCTGCTGCTGCTGCTGCCGCCGCCCCCACTGCTGCTGCTGCGCTGCGTTGTCTGTGCTGGGAAGCTCGTCATCGTCGTCATCATCGTCGCCTGATGACTCCACATCTTCGTCATCGCTGGCGTCATCCTCACTGTCATCACCATCATCTTCTGCTGCAACCGCCGGGTCCTCTGCTGCATTGTAACGCGGCCGAAACCGCGACTGCTGCTGCTGGTCACCAGCTGCTGCTGCTGCTGCTGCTGCTGCACTGCAGTCAATGCTAACCTCCATATCCTGAGCCTGGCTGCTCTGGGCACTCCTAGCACCGCTTGCCAGCGCTGCAGCAGCTGCCGCAGCTGCTGTTTTGGCAGCAGTGTCTGAGACTGTCTGCAGGTACAGCTGGCGCCGTTGCTGCTGCTGCTGCAGCTTCTGCTCTTGTTGCTGCTGCTGCTCCTGCTCTTGGTAGTGCTTAAGGTGAAGGTTGTGCAGGCCACCTGTGCAGAGAGCCAGCAGGAGTAGCAGCTAACTCGTTGCACGCCAACCAAAGCCAAATACAGCAGTTGCAGTGCAGCAGCCAACATACAGCCGCGGCCGTGCCTGCTGCAGTAATGGTAAGCTCAAATAACAAAATTGTGTTTCAAAGCACAGAATAGCATAGACAAAATAGTGGCGGCTGCTCAGATTGTAGTCATTGCTGTGAGGATATGCAGCGGACAGACTGCCAACCAGTGCTCCATCCCGCAATGCCATGACACGCAGAGCTGTCCAAGTGACTCGGCGTCCCGGCTTCCAAACAATATAAGTTGTGCTGCGCACCTGTTGCAGTGATGAGCTCCTCGATGGACCAGCCAGCAGACCTGATGCGCCGCATCGTCAGCGCAGGCGCTGATGCGCTGGGGTGCAGGCTGCCTGAAGCCGCATGCTGCTGATGGTAGGCTGGGTGCTGCTGCTGCTGCTGCTGCTGCTGCTGATAATGCTGTTGCAACTGCGGCTGCTGCTGTTGCTGCTGCCACTGCTGCTGCTGCTGCCACTGCTGCTGATGCTGATGCTGTTGCTGCATGAAGCCACCTGAGCTGCTGCGGGTGAGGCCGCCGCCACCATACTGCTGCTGCTGCTGCTGCTGCTGTTGCTGCTGCTGATACGTACCGCCGTACCTAGATGAGCCGGCATTACCATAAGCGCCGTTGCGCTGCTGCAGCAGGTTGCTGCTCAGCTCATCACTGCCTGCAGGAGCAGAGCCGAAGCAAAGTGCCGCGTGTACAGCTGAGGATCAGTGGCGCCACAGGGCACGCTTGAAGGCGTTCTAACACATGCCCAGCAGCTATCATCTACGCAGACCTTGCTCCTTAGGAACCTGGCATGCATGCACGCATGCAGCACATGCAGCAGCAGCAGCAGCAGGGCTACAGCAAGCAAGCAAGCTAGCAAGCTAGCACAACAGCAATCCAGCAAGACGTCCGCCCCACCCACCAGCCATGTGTATGCATGCAGCACCATCAAGACTAATGCCATCCAGATAGCAAGCTAGCACAACAGATACGCAAGCTGCCGCCCCACCCACCAGCCATGTTCTTGCGCTGCTGCCTCAGGCAGTCCACCCAGCCCTGAGCCATGAATTGATACACCGCTGTGTGGGGCTGGTGGTTCATGTCTCCCATGACAAGCGCAGCAACGTGCTGCTGCTGCTGCTGTTGCGGCAGGCTGGCTGCTACCATTTCCTGCAAGTGCTTGATCAGCAGCCTCAGCTGAGCGACTTTTACGTCACCACGCTTGGGGTTGAACAGAACGTGTGTGTTGCCAACAGCAATGAAAGCGGCTGGAAGGGTTGTGCTGCTGCTGCCGCTGCTGCCCTGAATCATGCCCATGCCACTAGTACTGCCGTCATCAGTGAAGCGTAAGTGCTGCTGGCTGCTACCATACTGCTGCTGGGACTGCTGTTGCTGCTGCTGCTGCTGGAACTGCTGCTGCTGCTGCTGCTGTGGCTTGAGCTGCAGCAGCGCCAGCAGGCCCACATTGTCCCTCAGGTCAAACTCGTTGAAGCTGAGCTGCTCAACAGCAACAGCTTCAAAGCAGCTGGCACGCCTAAGGGCGGAAAATGCAGGGCAGGAAGGAACAGAGGGATGGAGCATGGGAATGAGGCAGAGAGTATACCACCAACAAACAAAGGCACTGCAATGTACACATCAGAACTGTGCATTATCCCCTTGCAAAACTCAATGCAGGACACACACACACTTCGACAGCAGTAAAATGGCTTCTTAACAGGCATAATAAAAGGCAACAGCGCACACTCTTCAATTGCCTTGAGTTGTGGATGCACAGCTGCTTGGAGCATACCAGCGGCAGTGCGTTGTGTGAACAGCTGCATGGCCCCTCACCAGAACGTGGCGCAGCCGTCAGACCTCCCTCCCGAACGCTGTGCGTAAGAACCCTGGTACCTGCACACAGCAGCAGCCACGACACAGCACAGACGGCCAAGGATAGGCGCTTGCATATCGCTAACAACAGCATGCAAGCAACAGCTGTAGACAGCACTCCCGTGCTGCAATGTGCTTGCAGGGGCCCATGGGTCACATGTCAACAGCCAGTCGCTGCATCATGCGCAGACGCACGGAGCCGCAGCTCACCCCATGGCATACAGGTCCCTGGACATCTCATCCCAGTGGTCAACTTCCTGCAGGGTACGACACAGAACAGCAGGGATGCAGTACAGGGTGCAGGACAAGACAGGGCACGTAAGCAGCATGTTTCATAGACACCAGCAGTGCTGATAATGTATGCAGCCGCTGGCCTTGGTGGTCAACAGGTACGGTGCAACAGCTGCTACGCTGATTGAACAGCTCCACTGCCAAAACAGGTCCTTGCGGAAGCAGCTCCCTAATTGATCAAGCACTGTCATTTCTGTCCGCTTGCCTGCAGGCAGACCACGTCAGGCGCCAGGTCAGCAACCTCCTGGCGCATCATGCAGCATCAGCAAACCCACCCCTGCAACAAGCCCTGCAAAAGCAGCCTCATATCCAAACCAAGCACCATCACTTGCCTGCAGGCAGACCACATCAGGCGCCAGGTCAGCAATCTCCTGGCGCATCATGCCCCAGCGGCGCGGCCAGTGCAGGCACTCCGGATGCGTGCCCCTATACAGCTCGCCCTGGTGGCTCTGCGCCTGCAGCAGCAGCACACGCGGCAACAACAGCACGTAAGCACATGAGTGCATGAGCATCAGCATGCTGGAACTGCTGCAGTTGTAGGCTTGAACAGCTGTGCTGCTCATGTGTGCTCAGCTATGTTCATGCTCATGCTGCTGCACCCGAACTGTGGCTGAGGGCTGTGAGCTGGGTGTGCGCAGGCATGACTGTCCTGCAAGCGATTGGGCAGCAGCTGGTCTGCTGCAAGCGCGATGCAGCAGAGTTCCTGCCAAGCATGATACAGCTGGTGTGCTGCAAGCCTCCGTGCTGCCTTCACCCAGCAACACGGGCTCGTGCAGGCGCATCTTAAGCGTTGCTGCTGAAACACAGCTGCCGAAGCCTACAGTCCTGTTGCTGATGCTGTCTGTGCTGCGGCTGCAGTGGATGCTGACGCACAGTAAACATGACAAGGGTCGATGGAGCTGCCGCCAAGGCTCACCAGCTCATCTGCTAGGACGTTGTATGACATAACCCGGAAGCGGACGCCTGCAGCTGCAGCAGCCTAGCAGTAGGCAGCAGCACATCCGTGTCAGCACCACTGCTACATTCCACAACATCACGCAGTAGATATGAACCTACGTCATGCATGACAGACACATCATTTGCCAGCACTGCTGGCTGCTGAGCACTCTCTCTGCATGCAAAGGGTAGCCAAACAAGCAAGCCTATATGCCCAGCGTAGTGTTGATGGACTGCAAGCTGATGCTGGTCTGCTTTTTGGCCCTAAGCAGCTGCTCCTCTCAGCACAGCACATGCTTGTTGTGAAGGTGCTGATCCAAGGAGAAGTGCGTAACCTCCACAACACACTGCTCACCGCTGCTGTCCACCACCTCCTGCTCTTATGAGCCGGTTCAGCAACACGCGGTGGCCTGGGCACTGCCTGTTGCTGCTGACAAATGCCGCCATTGCCCCTGTTGCTCCAGGCTGCTACCTGCTGCTGCTGCTGCTGCCGCTGACCTGGCATGCCCATGCCTTGCATGGCGCCTGCATGCTGCGGGTGAAAGAATCTGCAGCTCTCTCCGAATCTGCAGCCGCCTTGGAGGTAGAGCTGACACACCCGCGCGCCAAGTTGCTGTTGCTGCTGCTGCTGCTGCTGCCAAGACATGGCTGCGAACAGACCCTACGATGCTAAGTTCATCTTCACAAAAAAACGTTACAATGATAACAAGGCTCAATACAACATAACCAGTGTCGTGCACAAGCTTTCCGTCTAACTGCTTACGTAAACCCTTCTTCGTAACATGTGCGAGAATTGCTGTAATCTGCTGTAATCTGCCTCACCGCCATAATACAGTACTTTTGATTGTTCAAACAAAACAAGTATTGTTTTTTGCCATGACATCAGTATTAAGGGAGCCCAGGCACAACTACACAGATCCAGCTTACTGCCTATGAGCAGGAGATTGCTCATTGCTACAACCTGTACACTCTCCTAGCAAAGTCACTTCAGCACTGCTCCGCCCTTGTAGCCATTCAAACACTTTAGCAGTAGCTGATAAATTCTCTCCAGTCATTGCCATACCCTATGCGCTTGACACGCCAGTTGTGTACAGCAACACCACACCTGTCATTGCCAACACAACAAGGGCCCTCATGTCGAACTAGCACGCGCATTCTTTCCACATGTTATGCCAGCAGGCCTAAATGCAGTACCCTATCCGATAAAACAGTTGCTGCAACACCTCACACCACAGCAGCAGCTGCTGGCAGTGACAAGGCCGCCACTACCAGCAGCAGCAGCGGCAGCAGCAGGGCCACCAACAGTAGCCAACACCAGCCCAGTGACACCCAAAAGGACGAAGTACTTTTGGTCTTTAGACCAAAAGGACGAAGAACTTTTGGTCTTTAGACCAAAAGGACGAAGTAGTTTTGGTCTTTAGACCAAAAGGACGAAGTACTTTTGGTCTTTAGACCAAAAGATTTGAAAGCATTTGAATATTAAATACAACAACAGCATTTGCAACAAATCCTGCAAGTGTAAGTGGCTAGAGACGTTTCCATCCCTAATCCATAAGGTCACTATATTTATAACGAGGAAGAGTTGCTCGAACCCAAATATAAATAAATACAACAGATGTTGCTTTAAGCCTTAGCCAAAAACTTCCAGGAAGCCAATTCTAAAAGAAAAGATTCATAGGTGCAGCAGTTCCACCCAAAAACAATAGCCTTGTGACAGTTGCCATCACCCCTGGAGAGGAGTTTGATGTGGTGGTCATAGGGGCGGGCATTGGTGGCCTCAACTGTGGCGCACTGCTTGCATACTACGGCTTCAAGGCAAGTGTCCGATTTACAACGAAACACACAGCATCATCTCAGCGCATGCTCCCACATTGGCATGTTGTTATGTTGTGCTTGACCTGTAGTGCCACTTGAGCTTCCGAAAAACTGACATGCAGCGGCCATCAGAATAGATTCTGCAAGCACAGCCTAGGCTGCCGCAATTGACTTGCGTGGCTTCAGAATTGTGGAACGGCAGCTTAATGTTATGTGTTGCTTGCGCTGATTATAACAACCAAGTTCCTGCTTGATGATTGAACACCCAGCTTGAATGCACATGCAAGTAACCAACGCGCAGGCTGCACTGCCAAGTTGTGAGTTCAGGTGGTGTCTTCAGCTTCTGCTGCTGCTGCTGCTCGCTCTGCTGAGGCAGGTAGTGTGCTGTGAGAGCCATGCTGCCCCAGGAGGTGCTGCCCACTGCTGGTCCCGCAGAGGTTGCCATGTTGACTCTGGCACAGCACTCTTCTTTGGCCTACCTGCTGCCGCACCCAACCCTAACAGCAGTGCAGCGGGTGGTGCTGCAGCAGCTGCAGCTGTTGCAGGAGCCGTGTTCCCTGCAAGTACTAGTACCGGCAGCAGATCTACCTCTAGGCTGCAACGGCAGCATCCACAGCAGCAGCAGCAGCAGCAGCAGCAGCAGCAGCAGCAGCAGCGGCATGGGTCTTCAGACAATCCGCTGTCTGCTGTGCTTGAGCTGCTGGGGGAGCCTCTGGGCCTCATGCATTATGGCCCGGATAGGACCCGGCTGGTGTTTCCAGAAGGCAGCTTCAATGCTCAGGTGACCCCTGGAGTGCAACAGCTGCATAGCTGGGAGCAGCGTCTTGGGCTGTTTGCTGTGTGTAATGCAACACGCAGTGGTGCTGTTGCTGTATCCAGTGGTGAATTTTGTCTGGCGACACCTGGCTGACTGTTGCATGAGGACAGGCGGCACTGTCACTCCTGCTTGTTGAGTGTCAACGTAGCACTGCAGTGCCGAGTTGACTTACTGCTACTCTTTGCTTGCTACGTGATGTTTGTTTCAAACTAGGCATGTTGGTTTCCTCCTCAAGTGACCAGGCTGCACCTCTGTATCCTGCATTGCCTTTGCTGCTGCAGATTGGCTCGGAGCTGTTTGCCGATGTGGTTGCCCAGCTGTGGGGATCAGCTGCAAAGCAGGAGTGGCTGCAGCTGCAGCAGCTGTGCAGGTGCGGCAGTGTCGCTGCTGGCCAGCTGCTGCATATCCTTGGTATACATGACACATAACACAGCACCTCCACAGCAACCTCAGACTGTTTCAGCAATAGTAAAACGCATGCTGTTTATCACTTTCTAGCACTGTGTGCACACTGCCGCACAGTCAAGTGCCTCTGTCAGACCCTGCAACATCCTACACGCTCCTGCTGCTGCTCTGGCCACTTGTTTGTTGCTGCAGGGAGCTGGCTGCTGCTGCTGTTGCGCTGCACCCTGTGGTTGTGCTGCTCTGCCCATCTGTTGTTGGTTCTCTTGCTGCTGCAGGGAGCTGGCTGCTGCTGCTGCTGTTGCGCTGCACCCTGTGGTGGTGCGTTATGACCCTTGGGTGGCCTTGACAGCAGCAGCACGCCACCCGCTGCGCTTCGCAAAGTTCATCACCTCCAAGCCGCCACTGCTGCCGGACAATGTGAGCAGCGCTTATGACACTTTCAAGCACTCTGGCACCTGGATAACATAAGTGGATGCACTCTTTTACTGCGGGCGTCCAAGATGCAGGCACCCTAATAGCAGGGGCATAGTTTCCGGCACCCCGCCAATGCAACACTTGCAAACAACACCCAATCACGTAATCGACCGGCCTGTCTGGCGTGCTGCCTGCTGCCAGGTGATGTTCTCGCAGCTGGTGGGCAGTGTGGTGCGTAGCCAGCCGCTGCTGCAGTTCATCGACGTGCTGTGCCAGGGCACCTGCGGCGCGCCCGCAGCAGCGCTGCCTGCAGCCTACATGGTGCGCGCATTCAGCCAGATGTACCAGCCAGGTGTGCCACGTTTTCTCCGATTGTCATGTCGGCCTGATGCCGTCTTTATTCTGTTGTGAAACACGCTGCAGCAGCGCTGCTCGCAGCCTATATGGTGCGCGCATTCAGCCAGATGTATCCGCCAGGTGCGTCACTGTTACACCACTCATGCTGCCTGCTGCTGTCTGAGTCCAGTTAAATCAGACCCTGCAGCAGCGCTGCTTGCAGCCTACATGATGCGAGCTTTCAGCCAGATGTACCAGCCAAGTGCGTTACTTCCTATCTTTTCATCATGCAGTCTGGGCGTCGTCTTGGTCATGTAATGAAACACGCTGCAGCAGCGCTGCCCGCAGCCTACATGGTGCGGGCCTTCAGCCGATGTACCAGCCAGGTGCGCCGCGTCTGCGTTGTAGATTACGTTGCCGCATTTGTCTCCATGCACGCAAGTGCCGGCTTGCTGCTTCTCTACAGGTTACCAGCTGCATTACTGACATTGACTTATCTGAGCCTCTGCTGCACGCTGTATGCTGCACGCTGTATGCTGCACGCAACACACACACACACACACACACACACACACACACACACACACACACACACACACACACACACACACACACACACACACACACACACACACACACACACACACACACACACACACACACACACACACACACACACACACACACACACACACACACACACACACACACACACACACACACACACACACACACACACACACACACACACACACACACACACACACACACACACACACACACACACACACACACACACACACACACACACACACACACACACACACACACACACACACACACACACACACACACACACACACACAGTGGCCGCAGGGCGGCCCCCAAGCCATCGCAGATGCACTTGTGAGGGGCCTCCGAAATCATGGCGGCAAGCTGCTGTTCAACTGCCACGTGCAGCAAGTGCTGCAGGGGCCCTCAGGCAGGGCAGCAGGCGTGGTGCTGTGAGATGGGTTTGTAATAAGAGCTAGGAAGGCGGTGGTGAGCAATGCATCCACGTGGGACACCCAAAAGCTGCTGCCACGAGGAGCGCAGCTGCAGCAATTTGAGCAGCAGGTGGGTGAGCTGACGAGCCGTGCGCACGGTGTGCAAAAGCTTGCGTCAACCACGGACCTGTGCGGACGCGGTGGCTCCATCGTTGCAACCACCAAGCGCCACCTGGATGATATGATGGCAGCACTACGCAAGGCAGCTACAACATCCTAACCCAGTTGCAGCTCCAGCCGTCCCACCTTCTATCGACTTGACCGAACCTCATCCTCCTCCTTGCTGACTGCTGCAGGTAGCTGCCACACAGCCCAGTGACAGCTTCGTGCACCTGCATGCTGTGATGGAATCGCCCCCAGGCGTGCATGCTAGGCAGCTGTCATTGTGGTTGCGGCTTCTGTGGGCGATCGGTGCAAGCAACTGATCTCGTACTGGCGTGGTTTGCAATTGCTCACGCAGCCGGTTGAATTTAGCTTCCCTGTTTCTCACACAACCCCACTATGCTTTTCGCCAACTTCCTGCACAGGTGGCGGCAACCCAGCCCAATGACAGCTTTGTGCACCTGCATGCTGTGGTGGACTTGCCCCCAGACACACACCCTAGCCAGCTGCCAGTGCACAGCTTTTTCCTGGCTCCTGGCATGGTAGGGGACACTGGCTGGCCCACGCTGACCATTGGCACTGCAGTGGATGTCACCCTGGCACCACCAGACAAACAGGTGCGTGTCCGTAACGTGATACACACAGCCTACTAGAGCCTTGTTGTACTACAGCTGCATAGTCAGCACCACAGATTAGCTGGTACTTGGCTGTCCCCGCAGCACCTGGTTGAGATGTTGGATAGTTCATCTTAGCCGGCTGCCAGTGCATCGCAAGGGGTAGCGCTACTTCCTGGCTCCTGACATGGTGGGGGACACAGGCTGGCCCACGCTGACCATTGGCACTGCAGTGATGACACTCTGGCGCCACCAGGCAAACAGGTACTGTTGCCTGCCATTTGACAAAAGACAGCTTACAGAGCTTTGTGCAGATGGAGCTGAATAGTCAGCGCTGTGTTTTGTGTTGGCGGCGGCATTGCGGCACCTGTGCGCCCTGGCAGGCAGCTGAAGCTTCAAGCTGTGATGTGGTGTGCCGGCCAATGTAACTCCCGCAATGCCCCGTAGCTGACGTTGTATGCCACTAGGCATACGGACATAGCTCAATTCCAGAGTAAAACTTGCTGCAGATCCTGCATGTGTACATGGCTGAGCCGTATGCGCCCTGGTCAGGCCTGGCACGCGGCAGCCGGCAGTACCAGCAGCTCAAGCAGCAGCGCGCAGAGCAGCTGTGGGGCCTCATCGACCAGGCGAGTTGACTGCGGCTCTGGTGCCTGTCTGCTGACTTGTATGCTTGCCACGTGAATGCTTCGCACTGCAGTACGTCCTCCGCGATCACCTGTTTGCGCAGCTGAGCTGGCACTTGTTAGCTGCCAAGACTGATCCGTCCAGTGCACTTAAAGATGCCCTTCTATGGTTTATGCCCTTCTATGATATTCTATTTATGTGTTTGTTCCTGCAGGTGGTGCCCTGGGCCAATGCACTACAAGATGCCCTTCTATGGTTGAAATTGTGTGTTTGTTCCTGCAGGTGGTGCCCTGGGCCAGGCAGCGGCTGGACTGGCAGATGGTCGGCACGCCGCTCACTCACCAACACTTCAGGCGGCGCTTCATGGGGGCATACGGACCCAAGGATGTGCACAACCCCTTCAAGATCAAGATAAACAGCAGTCACGCATCCTCAAGTGCAGCGGAAGAGCTAGGTGGAGGAGCAGGAGAATCCGGTCAGCAGCAGCAGCAGCAGCAGCAGCAGCAGCAGCAGTTGGATGGAGCGTTCAGCAGCCCCCAGCCGACTCTGGCGATGGAGGGTTTGTACTGCTGCGGCGACTGCACGTTCCCCTGGATCGGCACTCCTGCTATTGCTGCATCCGGCATGTGGGTTGCAAACACGCTGGCGCCCGTATGGAAGCATTGGGCAGCAGCCAATGTTGTAGATAGTTAGCTGCATCATGCAGGCAGCCATGATGCCTGCTAGTGTGATGCATGTGTCTGCACCCTGCGGTGCGCAACCTGGGCTGGCATGTTGTTCGTTTTCAACTGGTGCGCCTGCTTTTTTGTGCTAGCACTCACACCTGTTGCGGATGCTGTAACTCGCCGCCAGTAACACATTGTCACTTTGACTGATGACCTGCACCCTGGTGTGCGGTTGTGCCAGGAGTTGGAAGTAGGAAGGATGACGGCAGAAATCAGCAGGAATGAGAATTTGATCGCTGTTGCTACATATTCTGGATCTGATGGTCTTGTTCTTGTGAGAGTTCGACAAGCGCCTGCTTGCAAGTCTGTACTGCAGTTGGAGACCAAGCCCTGCTTCTACTTCGGTCGACCCAACCGTGATACATCGCATCTTTCACGAAACTGTATTTGCTTATCTAGAGTATGCAGTCAATGTGCGTGCACAGCCTTCGCGGCTGCAGGCTCATCACCGGCCAGTGCCTGAGGCACCAGGCTCGTAGAGCAGTCGCTGCGCATGCTGCAGTCGGCAATACTGCGGCTGGCAAGAAACGTGTAATGTTTATGGGCACGCCTGAGGTGCGTCGAGTCTGCAATTGAGCCGCAAACAGGTTTCCAGTACCGCTTTGCTACTGCTGCTGCTGCTGCCATCACCAGTGGAAAAACTAACCTTGACAAATTCAAGCAAATGACAGCCATGCAAACCTCATAAAATGTACAGGTGGCTGCCATTGTGCTGGAGGAGCTGCTGAAGGCGTCACAGCAGGAAGGCTGCAGCTTTGAGGCAAGTGCTGCTGGTGGGAACTCCCCAGCTCCTCAGGGCAGGCACCAATTGCAGTGCATGCATCCACACACAGCAGTTGGACTCACAACAGTGTTTGGGGGTCTGAGTATGCTGCTCTTGATTTCCTTGCTCAGTACTACTTGTGCAAGATCATTGCCAGGCTGTGTTGTTGTCATCCGCATCTAGTTCAACTGCTGTCGACAGCATGACAAGTATCTGCGTGTCTACACATACCCAGTTGTCATACAGCACATGCCACCATGTGAAATTGTGTGAGCCAATGTTCGTTCCTGCATGTTTCCTGCAAGTTTCCTGCAGGTGGCAGCAGTGGTCAGCCAGCCAGGCAAGCCCAAGGGCAGGGGCAACAAAGGCCTGCCCACACCCAGCCCAGTGGAGCAGCTGGCACGGCAGCACAACATGCCAGATGATGCCATACTGTGCCCCAAGTCAGCAAAAGAGGTGCGCAGCATGTGCTGTGTTTGCTGACAACTGGTTCGGGCAGTTTGGGGTGTGCTGTAATGCGCTGAGCCCTGCAGCAGCATTTCATGCTGGGGCTCTGCATGCGCCCCTTCAAACTGGTGTCTACATGTCCCACGCATAGCCATGGCAACAGCACAGCAGCGCATGTGCCCAGGTGGCAGCAGTAGTAAGACCTACAATGCTTGCCATTCACATGCCTTCACTGCCGTGTGCTTCCGCTGCAGCCTGCTTTCCTGGAGGCAGTAACAGCCATGCAACCGGACCTTGCGGTGACAGCAGCATACGGCAACATGCTGCCAACTGCCTTCCTGAACATACCCAAGTACGGTGTGCTCAACATCCACCCAAGCTTGCTGCCACAGTACAGAGGGGCGGCACCAGTGCAGCGGGCAGTACAGGTGAGCTCTGGAAACACTGGCATTTGTGCAGCAAGTGGCACATGTCAGCCTGAGAACAATTGAACTGGGCCAACGGCAGAGGCACCACTGCAGCAGGCCGCAGTGCGGGCCTGAGCAATGAGGATTAATAGGATGCTGCTGTTGAGTTTGGAAGTGTAAGAAGGCGCCATGGCGCAGCACGCGCATGAGTCGAGCCTGGATGCTTGTGTTTAGGTTAGCACAGCATTGCCGCCGTGCTGCTGCGCACTACTGCCTGTTGATTGTTGCATGCACATGTCTGACACTTTTCCCAACCTCATATGTCGTGCTTGCAGGACGGTGTGGCCACTACAGGCGTCAGCGTGGCATTCACAGTGCTCAAGTGTGACGCAGGGCCCATTTTCCTGCAAGAGACAGCAGCAGTGCCAGAAGACGAGCAGGCGCCAGAGCTGTTAGATCGGCTATTCAAACAGGGGGCGCAGCTGCTGGTCAACAACATGGAGCGGGTGTGGAGTGGGGAGGCTAAGCAGGTGGCAAGTCAGCAGGATGAAGCGCAGGCGACACAGGCAGCCAAGGTGAGCCAAGGCCGTGGCGGCAGCAAAGGGGCTTGCACAATCTTTGCATAAATGTGCATGCTTGGTCTGCCACTTCTCTGTCATGACCAAACACTTGTGTGTGGTGCAGTCGTTCGGTCCACGAACATCCGCCGCTTGACGCTTGTTCCACTGTCCGCTTGCTGGTCAATTGCTGCGCTGCCCATGCAGCTGACTAAGGAGGAGTCCCAGCTAGACTTTCAGCAATCAGCACGGGTGCTGCACAACAAAGTGCGGGCTTTTGCAGGCTGGCCAGGCACCTTTGCAGCACTGACAGTCAGCAGCAGCAGCAGCAGCAGCAGCAGCAGCAGCAGCAGCAGTGACGATGAAGCAGCCAAGTCACAGCAGCAGCAGGCGCCGCAGATGCAGGTGAAAGTGCTGAAGAGCAGAGTGGGTGATGCAGCAGCGGAGCAGCTAGTCAAAGAAGCACCTGTGGCGCAGGTGGTGTTTGCGGATGGTGGCAAGCGCATGCTGCTGCCCTGTGCTGATGGCAGCGTGCTCGAGGTGCTGCTGCTGCAGCCGCCAACAAAGAAAGCGATGGAGCCCAAAGCGTTCTACAATGGGCTCTCTGGCAAGCAGCTGTATGTCAGCCACTGAGATGTGATGTACTGTTACAACACAGCAGCTGCGGCTGCATCGGCAATGCGGACTAAGCCTTATCTTATCTGCCGTACGTGTGTTGTATCACTGAACTTGGCAAGTTCACCCAGTGCATTGATGGCGGTGACGCTTGCTGTGCCGGTGTAACATTGTCCCCCCTATGAGCCTCTCGTTGGCTCCTGAATGGGGTTCCCACTCCCCGTTGAGTGGAGCATGTAATGTAATGTAATGATGTTACAGTGAGGCTGCAGAGTTGGTGGGTACTTTGGTGCACGGTTTTGATATCAGTCATCCAAATGTAAACCGCTTGCTGTCCCAGATGTGCCTGCCCTGCAACTGTGATCACCCATTAACAGACAATGGTGGCTGCGCTGACCAGCAGCTTATGAGCGTGTATCCCTACACCCGACATCAGCTGCTAACAGCAATTCAGGTTGATGACAGTCTGTTACACAGTCCCTCGCATTGCTCAAAATACACAGCATCGGCATCATCACGTGACCATTTAAATGACACAGCGTGAGCCACTCTGTCATTGATTGTCCTCAGGTGCATCCCTGGCGCTTGGCGCCTGATGACAACATCAAATATGCTCAGCCGTGCTTCCCATTTGCGTCCTGCAAGAGCCAACGTGCGCTAGTACGCTTGATCACCTCAACAGATGTGGCGTACCACGCAAGGGGTCACATACCACTCACCAGACAATGGTGCAGACTGCAAGCTCAGCCCCTGCACTTAATGAAGTGCACGAGTACGCAAGCTGCCCGGCAACACTTTAGCCGCGCAGATTGCCAAGAGCAGTGCATGGACATGCACTGTGGTGGCTGCACAGAGCACATGTGACAACGGCACTGCAAGATACTGCCCAGCACCAGAAGGAACAAACTGCGAGTGAATGAACAATGAAAAGCAAGCCATTCAGCAAACCCAAGCATGTCAATCACTGCACAGCACTGCACAGGCTAGCCTGTGGCTCGGGCAAAAAAAGTAGCCAGCAGCTGACATGCCCTGCTGGAGTCACCCAATAAGTAGTATACATCCCAAGCTGCACATAGTGACAGCATTGAGTGGCGAATGCGCTGAGAACACAAGCACACCTGCCCGCTGCTAAGGCTCCATCCACAAGACAAGCGCATCCAATTCAGATTGGTGCGCTGTGTGCCTGCATCATGCTGCCTGCTGTTGATACAGTTCCTGCTGCACAAGCCCCACACACTTGCTCACTTCCACCCAGCCACCACATGATAGAAGTGCCTGATGTGTCATACGTGTGTGCTGCCTTGCTTGGTGGACCTACTCTGCCCGTCCAAGACAAGCGCATGCATGCTGCGCCTGGGCTGACCTGGCACCAACTATGGTGACATGGCCCCACACAGCTGCAGAACCACCGAATCTTCGACCAAAGCCACCCAGCTCCTCCTCACAGACCACATAAGGCAGTCTGAAACTCCAGATGTGTGCCACATCAGCAGCAGGCACCACAGCTGCTGCACCACTTGCTCTAACAATTGCTGCCTGCAAGACGCCCTCCAGCTGCTAAGAAGCTTCCGAAAGCACGATATTCTTCGTTCAAGCTCGCAGCAGACCCCGGTTCAGGCAGTGGTCGTGCAGACTCTTGTACAGGCCCAGTGCAAGGCCAACCACAGCAAGCAGCGGAGCGCTGACCACAGTTACGAGACCAAAGCAGCAGCCCCATATGTACTGGTGGTACTGTGAAACACAGTTTGTGGCGAGAGTGCTCCGAGCCATTGTTTCGAAAAACGGAACCACCAAAATCACCGGCACAGTTGATGCTTTGACTTTGTAAACGCCTTACACTTCTAAAGTAGCGCAAAGTTATGTGCACCCGTCACAGATGCAGCACCTGAAGTAGTCTGATGGCACTCGGAAGTCGGAGGGAATGCCAGTTCATCAATGACACGCTGCTCTTGCATGTTTCAGCAAGCGCCTGAAAGCGCGAAAACGGAGTCACTCAAAGATTGAGCAAATAAAAATCAACAGCTCATGCTTGCAGGTCAAGTTGCTGGCACGCAATATCAAGCTCCGCCTGCATCAAGCTTGGGCTGCTGCTGCCACCGCCAGCACCGCTGGCCTACCACTCACAAAAATCAGCTGTGCTTGGCAAACCAACCTGCCGGTGGCAGCCTTCCTCAACCTGCTATGCTGTACAAGCGCATGAAATGAGTCGCCCTCAGTCGACATGAGCCTGCCGGTCTGGATTGCCAGTCCAGTCACACTGGTCCAGTCGACTGCTGTAAGCCATGCTCTGCAACCGCTGCTGGCGTTGCAGCACCAGCATGCTGCAGCCAGCTGTTACGGTGCTGGCACATACAACTTGAACTCTGGTGGCAGCTCATCCTCGCTGTACAGCTTGTCACTGAAGTAGATGCGGCGCACGCGGCAGTTGGCGTGCACCTGCACACGCAGCGTCTCCACGTAGTTGGTTCCTGCAAGACATGCCAAACAAGCAGCAAGCAGCCGTCAGTGACTGCATGCTGCAAGTATGTCATTTAACTGCTGCACAGGGCTAGGGGTGCAGAGGTGGTGTGTATGCGACGCCGCCATTGCTGTGCACCTTGGAGAAGCTTGCAGGACAGCTGACACGCGCGGTATAAAAGACGATGCATCAGCAGTGTACCTGCAGTGCACATTTACCCGACCCTGCTCCAGAGATACAACCAGACTTGCAGCTGGTTCGGCATCTGCTCAAGACTTTCTTGCCTGCCTCGCCTGCTGCTAGCACAGCACAAAAGCAAGCGTGACCTTGCCATACCAAACTCACCGTACGCCCTGCGTACAAAGTCTGCCAGGTTGAACTGGATCTGGTTCCAGCCATCATCTAGCCGCATGGGCATGGTTGTGATGAAAGGCTTCACACGCGTGATAGACTGCAGCAGGGCAACACCAAAATATGTGTGCGTCAATGGCGCAGCAGCAGGTGCCAATGGACAGGGTGGGTTGCAGGAAGGCATCGATTGTATCCTGCAAGGAGCTATACGCCGCTGGCGGGGCAGCTGCTCTGACTGTACCTTTGGGCTGCTCTGCCCTGATCATGAACAGCAAATGCAAACAGCTGAAGCACTTGCTGTGCCAGCCAGCAAGGCCTCAATTGCTGCCTCACACGTGCTGGCTGCTGCACCCAGGGGCGTTGAGAAACTGCAAGTGTTAGCAGCTGCTGCACTTGCCTGGTAGTTTGACGCCCTGAATCGCCTCCTCACATTCTTGTCATCCAGAACTTGCACCTGCGCCCAGCCACACCACTGTCAGACATGGTAGTGATCCATGGTGTGGTGTAGTGACTGCTGCTGCAGCAGCTGCTGCTAGTGCTTGTGCTGTTCGTGCTGCTCTTGCTTCTGCTGTGTCCGCAATGGAAGAGGCTAGACTTTTGCTTCGGCCTCTGCTTGGTTTGTACTACGCATGGAATTTGCTGGCAACTTGCCTGAACCCAGTTATTGGAGCACATGCATGACTACCCCTCGCAACACGCTGCTGGCTGCTTGCTCAAGGCATGGCTCCTTGCTGCACATGCCATTCCCCACTAACGTACCTCAAAGCTGAAGTACTTTTTCTGGTTCTTCACAATCATGACAAGGAAAGGCAGCTTGATCCCCAGCGTTTTGCTAGGGTCTGCTGGGCATGTGATGAAGGTGTTGCTGATGTTGCTGCTGCTGATCTCCAGTACTGAGGACTGTATGTCCTCATCTGTCACACGCTTTATGTGCCCTTGGCGTACTGCAGAGGTGCATCAACAGTAGGCAACAGGGAAGGCGGTGGCAGCAGCAGCAGCAGCAGCAAGCGCAGCTGCAAGTCAGCCGCGCAGGCTGTTGAGCGCTTGGAGCGTTCGACAATCTTGTGAACTGACCAAACAACTGGATTGCAATGCTCAAGTACTGTGAGCACAGTTATGCCACTCCATGCCAGCCAGGGCACCCTCATTTCCTGGCTTGCTGTCTTGCCTGGTGCTCACCTTCTTTGTCCCATATCTGCAAGGGCTTGCTGCCTATGCTGTACAAGATTGATAGAAACCCTGATTGGAATGTGTTTTTGAACATAGGGTTCCCCTCTTAGCTTCACAGTACCATCAGCAGAGGCAACGCAGAGCAGCAGCAGTAGGACAGCACCTTTCCTGAATACCGATCTGCAATCAACACATAACCTCTGAGCAATAGACAAGCTGAGCACCTTTAAAGCAGACACCTGGATGTGCAGCATTGCAGGCTGCAATGTGCAGCGAAACTATCGTGCCCTTGGAAGACCCAGACCCTGGGCGTGGAGTGACACATCCTTGGTAGGAGTACCGAAGGAGTACCACCCCCATCGTACTACATGGCATAGTTTTCACGTTTTTCCCTTCACGCACCCGTACTAGCAGGCAAAGGACCTGTCGCGGTGTCCTGTCAAAACCGAATAGACGGTTGCTGCACGTCAGTTCCGCGTCTTACCGCTGCAAATACTTTTATTACACTGGTCACATGCTTTGTGATCTCAGCTGTTGACGTCGTCGCCTCTTTGTACCCCCGGGTCTGCTCTTCAGGGGTGTGCAGCAGTGACTGTCCTTTGCACACAGCACAAGGCAGCAGAGCCAATGCATGCCTGTCAACACCAACAATGTCTCAAGGGTAGCATATTAGCCTAGTGCTCAAGGCTCAGGAGCCGCTGGCAGGTCAGAGGCAGCAGCAGCGCAGCTGCTGCCTGGTCACCGCTGCATCACCATGGCGCTTAAGCAGCAGCCAGCAAACGCAGGGCTGCCAAGGCGTGCACCCACGCCTTTTGAAAAGACACACAGTAAAACCGGATGGGAGCGGTTCTACATTGTTGCAGTCACTGTGTCTGTCTCAGCATTGCTGGCGACACTCATCACATTTGGTGTGCTCAACTTCCTGATGAGCGATGTCCAGCTGCCCAGTCAACATCCGTTCGGGGAGTTGCAAGGCGCCGTTACGCTGCAGCAGCCAGACCTGAAGACTGCACCACAGCAGCAGATGGATGGCAGGGGTGCAGCAGCGCTGGTCAATGCCACAGCGCCAGCAGTAGCAAATGCGTCACTTACAGCACATTCCCCAGCAGCAGCGCCGCTTATACAGCCACCTCCAGCTGTATGGACATACCCGCTCGAGTACCTCAAGGGGTACTACCAGCTGCCACCGCAGGACACCTCATCAAGATGCCAGCAGAGCAAGATCTGTGATGGTGACCACAGCTGTGGGCCAGATGGTCTGGGCTGCATCACATCAGCAAAAGAGCGGCAGGACAAAGTGCGCAATGCCATTGCATGGGCATGGGCAGGATACAGGTGCGGTTGCCTACGTCCTTGGTTTGCTGCTAACACATGTGCAGCGGCTGGTGCTGTGTGTGTGATGTTGCAGCTGGAGAGAAAGGAACATTCAGCGCTGCAAAAAGCAGTTGATGTGCGGTAGCCGAGCAGAATTGCACAGGGTTTCGAGAATGTTGCTGCAGCAGCAGTAACATCGCACAATGACAAATAAAGCAGCCAGCACTTGTTACACACTTGCAAAATCCAAGCAGTAGCTGCCAGCGCAGGGTACGGCACCAGCAATTATGTCAGCTGTCTTGATTCTTACTGACATCTCCCTTGAAACTTTGTTACTGCGGCATCCTGCAGGCAGCACGCCTGGGGTCATGATGAGGTCAATGGCCTTAGCAAAACACCCAGGGGCTGGTTCAACATGGGGCTCACCATAGTGGACAGTCTGGACACACTCATGATTGCAGGTGGGTGCACTTGCCCTCACATGTGCTTGCAGGAAACCTTGTTTCATGTGGTATTGGCAGCATATGACAGCAACAAAGCAAGAGCAGGGTGACCGTTGAGCAATTTCCTGCTTGCTTGCTGCCTTTGCTTCTGTCAGCACACAGCGGCAAGTTGATGGCAGCCTGGAACACTTGCACAGCATGCCACGACACTGAAAGCCCTCCCTGCTTGCTTGCCTGACACGCGTTCGTTGGTCTCCTGGCTAATACCAGAAGTGTAAGAGCGCAGCATGCACGCACTATTTGTCACGTGCTTACACCGAGCCTGCACAAACGCCTCATCCACTTCGTGGCAATGCTGCAGGCCTGCATGAAGAGGTGCAGCAGGCGCGGCACTGGGTGGCCAACCACCTGCAATTCAAGGATGGCAACAACGTGCAGTTCTTTGAGGTCAACATCCGCATCTTGGGCGGCCTGCTATCAGCATACTACCTGAGCGATGGCGATGACTTGTACCTTCACAAAGCGCAGCAGCTGGCAGACAGGTATAGTTGACCAGCATTTGACCAGCAGCAGCTATGTTTGACTGGCTGCAGAGGCGCCGTTGGCAGTGCGTCAGCTCGTCTGCAGTTGTGTAGCTATGGTGTCCATTTGCATGAAGTGCAGCAGCTTGCAGGCATGTGCATGCGGCAAGAGCGCGGTTTGGTGGGTTTGCAGCTGCAGGCAGTCACAATGAGTACGTCATACCCTTGACTGGCGTCGCATCGCATCCAGCTGGCTGCATTACCTGTGCGTTGCCGTTGTGGCCTTTACTCCACGGTTCTTGGCTTGTCGCTGACATCAGCGCTGCCACACACTCATTCACTTTCACGCCTGCAGGCTCATGGTGGCATTCAACACCTCCAGTGGCATCCCAGTGACATACGTGCAGTTTGCAGACACTGAGGGCCGCAAGCACAGCTCGCATGGCGACAGCGGGACAAACGCTGCTGAGGCAGGCACCATCAGCATGGAGTTCACCACAATCGGGCGCCTGCTGGGTGAGCTGCAGCTTGCAGGAAACATGGCTGCAGCTTGCAGGAGCCCGGCTTGCAGGAAACATGGCTGCAGCTTGCTGGAACATGGCCGAGCCGCCACCCCTCAGGCTATCTGCATAGCCACTGCAGCAGGCCGGAGCATGTGCTTTGGTCAGCTCTGCAGCGTTGCATCACTGTGTGCTGCTGCTTGGCCTCCGCCTCTTCAGCTGACTTCTGGCATCACCACGTTGCTGTTTCAAGAAATCCTGCCTCTGCATCTGCTGCTGCTGCTGCTGCTGCTGCTTTTTTGCCTGCTCTACATGCTGTGCGCACCCCACAGGCCGCGACGACATGTTTGATGCGGGCAACGAGTTCTGGTACGTGCTGATGACCAGCCAGAACTTCAGCGGGCTGTACTGCATGGGCCTGCACACGCAGGACGGCCACTGCACAGACCCCAAGATGAGCATCGGCAGCGCTGCTGACAGCATGTACGAGTACATGATCAAGCAGTGGGTGCTGTCCAACAAGACGCAGGAGGTGAGGCGGCAGGCGATACATGCTGTAGCAGACCAACGATTTGGGCGCTAGCAGTAACTGTGCTGCTGGCGTTTTAGCAGGTTACATACTGTGCGGATGCATGTTCTGGTAGCTGGCAGAGGCAGCAGCTGCACTATGGTAGTTTCTTTGCAGCCTGAGCACTATGGCTGCGTGTGCTGGCACTGGCGCCCCATGCGAGTGTGCGCTCTGCGAGCGTAAATGTGTGCGAGGTAGTGCGATGAGCACGCCCCCACCTCATGCTGTGCAGATCACCTCAACCATGATGTGTGCTGTGCGTGCTGTGCTGCAGGTGCCGCTGCAGCTGTACAAGGAGGCGATGGTGGGTGTGCGCAAGTTCCTGCTGCGGCACATCTATGATGGCACAGCACACATGAGCTTTGTGAGCGAGGCGCGCGGCAACAGCTACAATGATATCTCGGCGACAAACGACCGCTTCGAGCACCTGACGTGCTTTGCTGGCGGCATGTTTCTGCTTGGTGAGCTGTCGGAGTGAGACAGCAGCGTTGCGTGGTACTGCAGCTGGCACAGAAGGAACGTTGCAGTGACAGCCAGGCATGCTGCATGCTGCAAGGCAGCCAGGGTTGGTGTGGTGATTTGATATGCCTGAGGAATTTGCGGGTAGCTGCACATGCAATGTTGGTGCCACCATGTCCACTGGAGGTTTGCCCACTTACCCTGCGTCCGCCAACTGCTGCTGCTGCTGCCGCTAGGCCGCATGCACAACATCTCCACCAAGTTGCACGACGACGACTTTGATGACGGCGAGGTCGGCGCGCGCATCGGCCGGGCCTGCTACGAGATGTACCACCAGGTGCCCTCAGGTGTAGCGCCAGACAGCATCCAGTACACACGCGCGGACGGCGGCACGCTGCCGCCAAACGACCACAGCGCCCGCAGCCGCATGGCGCCGCCGAAGCTCAAGGGCCCGCGCAAGAGGACACAGCACAAGAAGGCGCCGGCCGCAGCAGCAAAGGGGCCGGAAGGTGATGCAGCCGGGCAGCATGCGCCCAAGCCGGCTGATGCTGCTGGTGCTGTTGAGAAGCCAGAGCAGGCGAAGCGGGCTCCCAAACCGGCAGATGCCGTGCAGCAGGTGCAGCCTGGTGTGATTGCACATGCCCCCAAGCCGGAGGACGTCACAGCGCAGCGGCAGGGTGCTGAGCATGCGCCGGTCAAAGCAGCGGTTGGCCAGGCGCCAGCCAAGAGACGGCTGCTGGGTGGGGCGGAGGTGCTGCAGCAGCTGGGTGTTCAGCAACAGCAGCAGCTGCAGCAGGCTCTGCAGGTTGCCGGCAATCAGGCAGGTGGCGCAGAGGTTCTAGATGATCAGCTGCAGCAGGCTGTGCAGCAGCAGCTGGCAGAGATGAAGCAGCAGCAGGATGCATTGCAGCAGGAGGCGGACGCACAGGACAGTGAGCAGCAGCAGCTGCAACTGCAGGAGGCAGAGGGGCCAGATGACAATGATGTAGCAGCAGCAGCAGCAGCAGCAGAGGGTGAGGGTGAGCAGCTGCAAGGTGCTGTCAGGCGGCTCATGGCAGAAGGTGATGCAGCGCCAGCAGACGAAGCAGCTGCCCCAGCTGATGATGACAGCGCCGACGCACCAGATGCCGACAATGCGCCAGACGACGACGCTGCACCAGATGCTCCAGATGACACTGACGAGGCCAGCAAGCAAGCTGTTGCTGCCTCACCCCCACCACCGCCGCCATCACCACCACCGCCAAGCCCGCCACCGCCCAACCCGCCTCCCCCCAACCCGCCACCACCCCCAAGCCCGCCCCCACCGCCCCCGCCAGGCCCAGTGATTGCCAAGTGGTCGCAGCAGAGCAGCGCCGACTTCCTGCGGCCTGAGGCGATTGAGACGCTGTTCTACCTGTGGAGGAGCAGCGGCGATCCTATTTACCGGGAGTGGGGCTGGAACATGTTCCGGGGCTTTGAGCGCTGGTGCAGGCTGGCCAGTGGGGGATATGCAACGCTGAACAACGTCAACACGGTGAGAGCAGTACACAGCAGGCACAGGCATGGCTGGGTGGGATGCGTGGTTGCGGTGTTGTGTTACGATGTTGGCAGTTGCAGGGGTCACGAGTGCAGTGTAGTGCTGTTGCAGAGAGAGGTTGGTAGGCCTGAACAGCTGTGGTGTATTCAGGCAACCATTTTGCCAGCCCAGGTCAGCATGCAGAGCATTGCAGTTTGCGCCGTTTCTCAGCAGCTGCGCATCACGTGGCATGGCTGCTGTGTCACGCAGCAGGTGGCACCGCACCAGCTGCACGTAGGCTGCCTCAACTCGCCCTTGCTGCTGACACCGCTGCTGCTGCTGCTGCTGTTGCTGCCGCAGGTGCCTCCCGGCATTGCTGACAAGATGGAGTCCTTCTTCGTGGCTGAGACGCTCAAGTACTTCTACATGCTGTTCGAGGAGGACCCCACGGTGCTGCCGCTGGACCAGTGGGTGTTCAACACGGAGGCGCACCCGCTGCCCATCTGGGGATCAGCAGCAGACAAGAAGGTGAGCACTGAGGCTTGAGGGTGTGTGAGCAGACCCCACCCTGGGTGTTGACGCAGGACAGCAGGAAGAGTGTGATTGCAACTGCAGCGAATCCCTCTTGCAGCATGTTGTGTGAAAGCACTCGGCCTGCTGTTTGAAGGCTTTATTGCTTGCTGCCAACGCCTCTGGTCAACCTGACGCTAGCCCACCAGTCTGCTCCTGCCCAACACCAGCGCTCGCGTACTGCACATGCATTTGCCTTGCTGCAACCGCAGGCGCAGGAGCGCCTAAGGCAGCGGCTGCTGGCGCAGCACAAGCTGGAGCAGCAGCGGCGTGCCGAGGAGGAGGCGCTGCGGGAGCAGGAGGCATTACAGCAGCGCACGCAGCAGGTGGCGGGCGGCAAGGGCACGCCGAAAGACAGGGATGGCTACGGGCTGGCAGGGCTGGTGTGAAGATGAATGATGCAGGGGGCGGTGGGTTTGGCGCAGCTGTAGCCGACGGCTGTGTTGCATGTGATCAGGTTGAAGTGCAAATTCGATTATCAAGCTTTTGGGTAGCGAGTAGCAGGGATGTTGGATGGAGCCAGGTGTGTGTGTGTGGCAGCTAGCAGGCTTCCCGGGTTGTCACTGTGCCTTTTGGCAGGCAGATTGACAAGACGCGAGTAGCTTAGGTGTGGATGGCACTGTGACAAGAAGAGTTTGATGACTACTGCAGCGTAGTTCTGTGCCGCGATCTGCCAGTTAGCAGCGGACGCCGTTTCCACCATACACGTTCCCAAGTGTTGACTCTGTGTTGTGCTGCTGCATGGGCTGTGCTGCTGTGCTGCATGTGGGCCATCTGCGCTGCATGCCAGAACGCACTGTGTCATCATGCTCCTGCAACCTTCCTTGCAGCATGCATTGCTTCGTAGTGCATCTCAATGTGAGCCAGTCCCTGGCAAACAGTGATCAAGCTTCCGGTGTGACTGCAATCTATGCATTCAAAACTGCCTTGTTTTACACGATTTGCTGGCTCATACAACAGCGGCATGTCTTGCATCTGGCCAGTGTCACAGCGCAGCAGCTGTGCTCTGCTGTGCAAGACTTTCCTGCTGCCAGCACCTCCCATTGATCCCTGCAGGGTGCCAAGCTGTGGGCATATGCATGTTGGGTTGTGTGCTGCAGGCAGCCCTGTTGGAGTCCAACAGCTTGCAGCTGCAGTTACCTGCACAGCGCCGCTCCTTTACATATGGCTGCATCACACATTGCACTGTGTATGGGTGTGCTAGGTTCTGGGCGATGCTCGGAGAATGTTGCTTGAAGTTTACTTGGTGGCATAGGCCGCATGCGCAAGGTGGCAGAGGTTTGAAACGTGTTGTGTTTGAACCACAACAGTTGGCTGCCGCTTGGCAAGCTCGCCACCAGCAGTGTGCATGTAACAGGCTGATACTAATCTGAAGCTTTGAGCTCTGCAAGTAGCGCACGGCCGGTGGCACAGCAGCTACCTCAAGCGCAGCAGCGGCGCGAGTTTTAGCCAGAACGCAAAGGAAGCAACAGCAGCTGAGCAGCCACGTGCCTGCATAACTGAACCCGCTCAAGAGGTCTGCACCTGCCTTCCCACCTCTGTGCCACGAACCACATAGGCACAAACACTCAACCGTTGTAGGTTACAATGCGAATGGAGCGCTGCACCAACCACCCCACCACACTTCCACCCCTATCCACATCAGTCACACTAGCATTCATCACTCAAACGGCCGGAAGGGCTGCAGCCCCTTGTCTGCCATCATCTTCTTCCTCAGCTCGTCATCGTCCATGTGCTTGAAGAAGTCCAGGCAGGCATCAGCCTTGGTGCCCGCATCAGGGTGCAGGCTGATAGACATGCGGTTCTTGGGCCTGCAAGGGTGCAGTACAGCAGTGATGTCAGGCACCGTAGGAAGTTGCTGCTAAGGAAAATACCACAAGGTGTTTGCAATTGGCGTGCAGACTTTTACGCTCTTGAGCGCATTCCAGCCTTCCTGTGGATCCAACCTGCAGGCTGTATGGCGTACAGCCCGAGCTGCAGAAAGTTAAGCGCACATGTAGCCTGCAAGATGCCAATGGCCTGGCAAAGCATGGCACAGTCAGTGGTGACGTGGAGTGGACAAACATCATCTGCCTACAGCGTTAAAGCCTGCCGGCCACACCCAGGCATGCAGCAGCACAGGCACACCACGATGCCGCAGTCCCTGCCTTGTATCCCACCTGTGATACAGCACTGGCCAGCACTTCCTCGTATCGCAGTTGCTCTCAATGCCGAACCCGTCTATCACCCAGATTGGCACGTTGCGCAGCCACAGGTGAACTCCAAACCACACATCATCATGGTGCAGGCAGCCCTCCGGTGCTCTGGCCTGGTCAAACACCAGGTCATCGAAGAACTCCCGCCGGTATGCTGCGCTTGCGAATGCAGTTGGGAAGCCCCTGCACACGCCAGCGTTCAGTTTCCACTCGCGCCAGCCCTTTTTTGGAGGTGCCTTTTTGGGGTCCCAGTGTGTTATCTCGCAGGACCACACGATGGCGTGGTCTGGCCGTGCCATGATCTCCTGCTCTAGGTGCAGGATGGTCTCTGGGCGGTACATGCTGTCGTCCTGTTGAGGCAACACAGTGGTGGTGGCGGTGGCAGCAGCAGCAGCAGCAGCAGCAGCAGCAGCAGCAGCAGCAGCAGCAGCGTAAGGATGAGCTGGTGGTGCCGCTGCCAGACATCGCATATGTAACTGCAGCTGCTGAAAGTAGCTGGTGGCGGCGTCAACCACTACTCGACAGCAGGACCTTGCGCAATGCCAGGCCTGTTAGACGTGGCAGCTGCAACACAAACTGCGCGGTGTAAGGTAGGCTTGTGCCGCAACCTGGCACCTGCAGCACTGACCAATGCCTTGTCACTCGCATCACTGTCAGCGTCTGCAACGGCAGAACTGTGCCGCAGCATGGCGGCTGTGCATGCCACGTCCCTTCTGCTGCCCCCTGCACACAACCACACACAGATGCACGCAGCGCGCCCGCTCTCACATCTATCGTGATGATGACTGTATCCGGATCCTTCTCTTCCAGCAGCGTAGGCAGCAGCTTTGTGGCAGGCCCATAGTCCTTGGGCGGAATCTTCACCTTCACTACACCATTGAAATGCCCCGCCAGGCCTTTCACATTGTCAGGAAGCTCCTTGAGCCCCTGAATTTCACGGTCATCTTCTTTGAAGCGGCTCACATTCAGCGGCACCCATATATACAGCGCATCTGGCTTGCGCAAGCCGTGCATGATTGAGAAGATGGTGGGGTTTATGTACTCAACACGGCCCGGGAATGATGACACAGACACCACCAGGCGCTTGGCGCGCAGCGGCGGCTGCAGTGCTGAGTCAGCATCATCGCCAGCTGAACCAGCTGAGAGGCGGGAGGCGCGGCCTGCACGCGCAGAATTATGCTCCACATGCAGGAAGGAGAAGGCTGCAGCAGCAGCAGTGGTGGTGGTGGCAGCAGCAGCAGCAGCAGCAGCAGCAGCAGCAGCAGCAGCGTTGACAGCGGCAGCGGCAGCAGCAGCAAGCAAAGCAGCAGTATGGTGAGTACATGGTGTGAACATTCAAGTCATCCAGCAGATGCATCGTGCTGCCAGCAGCGTTGCTGTTGAAACTGCAAGCACGCCCTAGCTTGCCACCTAGAGGTGGAGCAGCAGCACACTGTAACAGCAGCAGCAGCAGCAGCAGCAGCAACAGCAGCAACAGCCTGACATCGTATCTAGAATGAATCATTCATGATGCAGCACTTGGTATGCGTGCCAGCTGCCTCACCTGCTGATGAGCTGGCAGCTGCATCCGTCACCTTGCTGCTGGTGGCAGCATACCCCAGCGCAGCCATGTGCTGGAACACAAGTGCCAGCTCTGAGGGCGCCTTGCGCAGTCCAGCTTTAGCATTCTCTGCTGGCAGTTGCAGCGTCAGCGACAGCTGACGTGGTAGGAAGGCACCGTGCTTCAAGTGAGACAGGAACTGCAGCAGCTGCTCGCCCTGCAGGCCCACATGTGCCACATCGATGCCCCGCAGGTGCCCCAGCTTGTGTGCAAACAGGCCTAAAGGTACTGTTGCATTGCTCGTTGAGCTGCTGCTGCTGCTGGAGGTGGAAGCTGTTGCTTCGCCAAAGCAAGCCATGTGCTGCTTCTGTCGGCGCTCGGTGCTGGCAGGGCTGCCATCGGCTGCTGCGCCGCACTGCACGCTGTGCACCTGGCACTGCGTGCTTTCAAGCGCTGCCTTCTCAAAGTCCTTGTTTCCTGCGGAGCCTATGCTGTAGATGATGCAGGGCTTCTGAAGTTTGGAAAGGTTGCAGAAGCTGCTGCTGCCATACTGCTTGAGTTCTCGGTGCGGAGGGCAGGAAATGATGGCTGCAAAGGGGTCAAACTGCTTGGCACCCTGCGCATAAGGAGCTGCAGACAGGCCACACACGCAGAGCATAGTAACACGTGAGCGTGAGTTACAGCTACGCACATGAGGTTGCCAGTGCAAGCAGGGGTGCTCCCAGGATGCAATTGTTGCTGCTACTGTTGCTCAGTGCTGCTGCTGTGCGCACCTTCGGGGTTGTAGCTCTGCCATACATTGCCAAGCAGGTTGGATCTGAAGATCGTTAGGTTTGCGAGTGCCTGGCTGCCGTACATGCCAATGAAGGCACCCTGGGTGCTGCAGTGTTGCCATTGAGCTTGTGCATGCTGGCTCAGAGGCAGCAGCACCAGCAGCACCAGCCACATGCTGCAGGACTCGTCCTGGTGCTGACTACTGAATTTTGAGCATGCTTCAAGGCCTCTGGACCCCTATAAGGGTGCTCATGTGGCCCATGCGACAAGAAGTGTGTTTCGTCGCGAAGGAGTGCCTGCAAAGGATCGCAGAAGTCACTGTCCACGACTGTTCTGCCAATACGACGATACGAACAAGTTAGTCCGACAGTGTGTTAGCTTGATTTGTTCAAGTAGCCAGCACTTCATAGTTGATGCGGATGTGCGTGTGCCTGCACCTCCTGGTGTCGCTTACAGCCTATCCCACGCGATGTCAAGCTAGCTGATGCATAGAAATTGTAATCTGCCGTGCCAGAGTGCCATAGTTATCGACATGGCAGACCGTCATCTCCTGGACCAGGTGGTCACCCACGTGGGTGCACTGTGCACAGTGAAAGCACTTGTGGTGCTTGTTGAGACCGTCAGGCGCCAGGTGCGACCAGAGGGCAACAGATGGAGTAAAAGATACCATTAAAATGCAACAAGCACGTCTGCCCAGAACATACCGACTGCTGCAGCCCTTCAGTCGTCCAATGTAAAATCCACTAGTGTACTGTACATGTCACAGTGCCTGCAAGAGGTCACACCAGGATCGCCACGCACACCACTACCCCAAGCGCGGCTGCATATTGCGATCAGCTTCGCCGCCGTTGCTGCCTGCATCATCTCCAGGCTGCACTGCCTCCGCCCAGCTGCGCTTGCAGGGACTGCTTGCAGCCATCAACTGCCACAGCTGTGGCAACATCATCGCCGGCTGCACCACCTCTCCCTGCCCTGCCTCCTCTGCATCACTCAGCAGCCCATCATAGATGTCACCACTGCCAGCCTCTGCACTGTCAGCAGCTGGCGGCCTGGCCAGCAACCGCGCCATCCACTCCTGCTCTGTCTCCTCTCCATCACTGCCAAGCCCCTCATACAGATCGCCAATAACATCATCTGCGCTGCCAACAGCTGCACTGCCCCCTGAGCCACCTGCTGCATGTTTGCTTGCATGCTCCAGCTTGCACTCAAATGCGGCCTGATCTTCAAACCCATGCTCTGCATAAACTGCAAAGACAGACGTCACTCGAGTGAAGCTGCCTGCCTCTGGTGTGTCTGCCTGACATGCCCTGGCTGCTCCAGCTTCTGCTGTTGCTGCCTCAGATGCTGCATCTGCCGTGGGTGCTGCTGCTGCTGCTGCCTCACCTGTCACAGCTGCTGCTCCTGCCTCAGGTGCTGCTGCTGCTGCTGCCTCAGGTGCTGCTGCTGCTGCCTCAGGTGCTGCTGCTGCTGTCTCAGATGCTGCTGCTGCCTGCTCTGCCACGGCTGCCCCAGCCTGTGCTTCTGCGCCTCCCAGCAGCAAAGATAACACCTTTGCCGCTTCTACAGCCGCTGCCACCTGCAGCTGCTGTGCTGCTGCGCTGCCAACAGGGCCCCAGGTGCCAAGCATGTCACACAGCTCGGCCAGCAGCAGCGGCCGCTGCTGCTGCAGCTGTTGGAAGCTGGCATGAGCCCACAGTGTAGCTACATTGGCTGCCATGAACTGCATGCAGACGCGCTTCAGCTCCTGCAGCGCAGGGCATTGCAATGCAATCGCATTTGCAAGTGTGAGCAGAGCGTAGAGGCAGATGACCAGCATGGTAACAGTCGAGTCCACTGACCTCGCCAAGCTTGCTGCTGCTACCACTGCTGCTTTTCAATATCAACGCAGCAGCAGGCAACCAGAAAACACTTGCATTGGCGCAGTCACCACTAGTCTGCCTTGCTGCGGCCATCTAACTTGAATGCCAACACAGCCTCTGCCAGGCTGCGTTGGCCAACTTGCTCACCTGCGCTCTGCAGCTGTCAGCCAGCAGCAGGATGTCCACTGCAGTGTTGATGCGGATGCAGCGCGCCAGGTGGGCCTCACACAGCGCCGCCAGCCGCACCATGGCATACTCCAGGCCTGCCTGCAGCAGCTGCCCAGCCAAGCCCTGCTGCATGCCTGGCGGCAGCTCGTCTGCAACATCAACTAAAGTCAGAAACCCACACCAAATTGAGTCAAAGCTGCAGAGGCGGAGGAGTTAGCTGTGGTCAATGATGCTGCAGCAGTCCTGCATCTGCTGAGCAGGATGTGTAAGCAGGACACCTGCTGGAGGGGCTGCAGGAAATCCCTAGCTCTGCTAAGCGCACATACTGATGCAGCATGACAAGCGGTGCTGGCAGGACTGGCACTGCTGCAAGTGCATGCAACTCCCTCTACTGCTGGTACGGATTAGTACCTGTGTACAGGGCATGCAGCATCGCCTTGGCCACATGCGGCTCAATGTCATCAACCACAATGGTGCCAGCTCCAGCGGCAGCCAGCTGTGCAAGCCGCGGGCAGCGCAGCTGCAGCACCATGCGGTGCACAGGGAAGGCCTGCTGCACGTGCTGTGGGTGCTGCACCAGCAGCTGCAGGTCAGCGCCGCAACCTACGCAAACAGGACGGCGCAGTAGGCGATGCAGTTATTTGGCCAGTGCTTGTAGACAGCGTGCGGTGCCAGGCACAGTTGTCACCATGGTGCAGCACAACTTGTGCAGAAGTTCTGCCGACACAAACATTGTTTGTGTTGCGACTCACCGCATATGCATACGCGAGAGGGACGAGGCGGCACCTCACATAGAGTTCAAACCCAGGGAACACGTCATGCATGATCTGCTGTCGCCCACCTGTTTCCAGGATCTCCGCCATCTCTGCTGCCATGCTTGGCGCAGGCACCGCCAATTTCTCTGCCAGCAGTGGGCTGACACGCGTAGGGCTGGGCTGGCCAGCTGACAGCAGCACGCTGAGCTCAACACGGACCTCCAGAGCATCGTCTTTGAGCCAGCCGTTGGCTGGATTGTACAGCTTGGTCTTCTGCAACAGCAATGAAGCAGAGTAGCAGCTGCTAGTGATGCTTGTGTCACGCACACCACAGCCCACGAGTGGGCCTCGTTTAAAGCTGCATGCCATGCTAGTAGCAGCCACACCACATGTCACACAGCAAGGCTTGCACTAGCGCAGCGCTGGCTTGTCTGCGAACGTCAACAAACACCATCCCATCCAAACGCAAACTTATCACACTACATCCCATTCGCACCTTGATGAGCTTGCGGTAGCCGTAGCGCGTGTGCTGGCAGTGCATGTCCAGCATGCTGGGCTGCTCTGTGCAGCGAATGACCACAGGCCCCAGCGCTGGCTTGGTGTTCTTCACTAGTGAAGCGCGCAGCTGCTTGTGGTTGACTAGGGTGAAGCCACAGAACATGCGCACAGCCCTGCAAGCACGGCAAGCCACATGACGTCACGTATTTGGGTGAAACATGATCCAGACGCTGCTGGCCGCAAATTATCCAAACAGGCGGCACGCAACAGGACAACCTTACAGCCGGCGCGGCAGGCAATTCATGAATGTTATATAAGCATGTGATATTGCATGCCAGTTCTCGACAGCATTTTGTGCCATCCAAGCAGGCAGCTAGACCGCAGCTGTCATGCTCCTCGCCTACCTGTGCTCCACACCATCCTGCTCCACCTGCACAACTCCCCGCGGGTCCTTGCTCTCTCCCACGCGCGCAATGAACACTGCCGCGTGGTCCACCTTGACGCTGCGTGCATTCGTGAATCCCCGGCGCACTATCTCCTCACGCACTGCTGCTTGTTCTGCGGCATCGCCGTGACGGCGCTGCTGCCAAAGCACCATGCGCATATACTGCTCCTGAGCACTTGGCTCCTGCCGTGCTGCCGCCGCTGCTGCTGCCTGTGCAGGCTGGCCCCTTGCTGCAGCAGAGACTGATGAACTGACACCTGCTGTTGGCATGGGGCCATTGATGAAAATGCCTGCGTCTGTGTCTGATGCCTGCTGCACCTTGCTGGCAGCTGCAGGAAGCTGGCCAGGCACTTGTGAGACAAAGTCACAGGAAGTGCCCTGGGGGAAGAACAAAAGTACCTGCACTCGCAGTTTGCAGCAGTAGAAGAGTGCAGCAAACAAATGCATTTGCATCAGCATTCGTGGTGTGTTCGGCCAGTCCCTGTAGCAGCAGAAGCTGCCCATGTGGTGTAGCTGCGCTGTTGTACCTGCATTGCAACTGCATTGTCGCCGCCACTGCTGTGCGGTGACTCACCCATCTATGGCCAGCGACCTCGAATGTGTCGCTTGCCACACACTCATTCTCTTGCAGGCCCTTCAAGGAGCTGAGATTTGAGATGGTGAGCTTGTGCTTGGCTAGAGCCGATCAGCAGCAGATAGATTCAGCCAAAGCAGAACAGGCATGAGTTCAGTGTAGGAGTGCAGATGCGCTTGAGATTGCTGAGCAGTGTCAGCAGGAACCAGCTCTGCAACATGAGGCAGTGGTGCAGTATGCAAATCACTCACACTTGATGGTTGTATGCCACTCATCTTCCCAGGCAGTCTTGGACACGAAGCTAGCGAGGTTGAACGGCGTAGTCAGCCGCTTCAGCTCCTACAGGCAGAAGTAGCAGGCACACAAACACACACAGCCACTTAGGCTAGCATACCATAAGGAGCTGGAAAAAGGTTGAGGATGACTCCAGCTGGCAGCCGTGCCTGCAGGCAATCTGGCCTGGCCTGCTGTGATCCAAGAAGAGTAGCAGCATTGAGCACTTCAGTTTGAAGGGCTGTACTTCTGTGATTGTAAGCAGTAAGTAGCAGTAAGTAGCAGCAATAGCAGCATCGAGCGATTCAGTCAGAGCAGTGCACTTCAGCACCTAGCAGCATGTTTACTAGCCTTCCTGCCAGGCAGTGAGACACTCGATGCTTCTGTGGCAAGCCTTAGCACAACACAGCACATCTCAAAACCGTGTACCCACATGTGCCTGATGCTGCTCTGCCAGCGCCAGCAGGTGTGCAGCATTGTCCACATCAATGCTGCGGCACAGCCGCTGCTCGCAGATGCGCGCTAGTCGCCCCAGCTGGTACATATCAGCAGCAGCCAGCAGGTGTGTGGCCATAGCAGGGTCCTGCTCCCACTCCTCGTGCAGATCTGCAGGAAGCATTTGCACACGAGCAGAGCAGGAGCAGTGCAGCATGCTTACTGTGCTGCGGGCGAAGCAACTGCTTGTGGCTGCACAGAGCAGGGCGTAACAGCCAATGAAGCACACATAGTGACCTGGCCATCCAGGAGAGGAATCTGGGGCACGATGTTCTTGCAGGAATTGTGTTTGTGGGGTCCGGCAAGGGATTCTAGCCCTGCACAAGCAGCTCTATCTCATTCTGACATCCTGATCCACCAAACGTTACACATGGCAAGCAATTATTGAACTGCAGGACAGCAGCAAGGGTCAGGAGGAGCTGCTGCTGCCTTGATCAACCCTCGGCAAGTAAATCCTGCGAACCCAGCCCACCTTTGGGCAGCGCATTTGTGTAAATGAAGTGCAGCATGGCCTTAGCAGCTGGGTGAGCCACATCACGCATGACAGTGCGCCCGCTCCTCGCCTCAG
The DNA here is from genome assembly GCA_030272155.1 of Tetradesmus obliquus. Lineage (NCBI taxonomy): Eukaryota > Viridiplantae > Chlorophyta > Chlorophyceae > Sphaeropleales > Scenedesmaceae > Tetradesmus > Tetradesmus obliquus. Next base: position 2,710,051 of record CP126197.1, on the reverse strand, counting down.
CCATGCCGATGCTCAGCATACGCCGCAGCACAGGGCAGCGCGCAGCCAGCACCATGCTGTGCAGCTGCAGCTGCTCAGCTGGATAGTCTGGGTGCTCTAGGCAGATGGTGAAGTCTGAGTGACGGCCTGCAGCAGTTACAGCAGGAGCAGCAGCAGGCACAAGGATAGAGCATCAGGCCCTTTCTGGGCGTGCACTGCTAAGCTGCTGAACAAATATAGCATGTTGAGCATCACAAGCTACGGCTATGCTGCCGATGAACACCATGAGCAAATAGCTGCACTCTCTGATTACTAGCTTGTGTGATCAACACACCTCCCAAAGGTGTCACACACGGCCAAATCATTTTGTGATTTGTCGCTGCAAAGCATTAGTGCAGCAGCCGGCAGGTGGAGCACATTTCTGCAAGCAAAAGCACGCGGTGCAGCAACTTCCCGCCAACCCCACCTGAGTACAGCAGCTCCTCCAGCTCTTTGCTGAGGGTTGCAGGTGGCGCACACAGCACCTCCGCAGTGAATGGGCTGCCGCGTGTGTTGCTTAGTGCGCCGCCATGAGTCATCAGCAGCTCGCAGCGGTAGCGGATCAGCAGCGTGTCATCGTGCAGGAAGCCGCTGGCTGGATCCTCTAAAATGCTCCTCTGCAGCACATGACGCACACACACATGTTGGTGTACACCAACACATGTTGGGCACAGCACAGCCAGCCTCAAATCATGTTGGTTGCGGTCATGTGTGCCTCGACCATGTCAAGCAGACTGGCAGCGATGATGAGAGCGGTGAAATTTGCTGCGTTGGGACTGAAGCTGCAGCGAGGCAGCTGCTCTGCACGGGCGAGGCTGCTTGCAGGAAGCATGCAGCACACGCCGCTGTGCAGCAGCTTCCTGCAAGCTGCTGCAGAGCAGCATGTGCTGCATGATGCCAAGAAGCAACTTAGCAGCACGTGCAGCCCCATGCCCGCCCTGCTCCGTGCAAGCCTTCTGTCAGGTACAACATACTGTCGCCAACACCTACCCACCCTGCATGCCTTACATGCTATTAACAGCTGGTCCATGCTGCCAGCACAACTTAGTAAGCCACTTGCACGCACAATCCGGTCTGTTAGCAGGAAAGTGGGTAGGCAAGTGCCAACACACAGCTCGTTGTGCACCCCGGCGCACTTGCAGGACACATTGTGCTTCATCATGTGCTGTGCGTTCACTCACCTGCATGAAGTATGCTTGCAGGAAAGCGGGTGATCAAGTGCCAATGCCCAACAGCTCTTGTGGCGTACAACACCACCACATCAGATATGCCGCTCAACCACACACGCTGCAGCAACATCAATACCACTCACCTTCATGAACTCACCTGCGCCCCAGCGCTCTTGGCGGTTGTTGTAACTCACAGGATCCTCATTGCAGCGGATGCTCAGCGCTCCAGCAGGGTGTGAGGCGTCACGAGCAAGCGTGAGCGAGCGCTCAGGATCGCAATGGTTGACAACTGTTAGGGAATGGTAGCCGCAAACCGCTGCAAATGGTATGCCATCTTCAAACAACTGCTGGATGCCTTGAGGCTGCTTGCCTGAGCCCACTCGCACCACATACACTGACGCAAAGTCTGCAGAAGCAGCAGCAGCAGCATCTGGCCTGCAAGCTGCAACAGCTGAGGGTTCCAGATGCCTGCCTGTTGCCTTGCTTTCTGTGTGCTGTGGCCGCTGCTGCGTCTTGTGCTTCAACTCACACCAGTACTGCTCCTGTTTGTCCCGAAACAGTTGGCGCCGCTGTGCCGTCGCCACCATGTGGGGCAAGGACTGCTGTGCTGCTTCCTGCTGAGCTTGTATATCTGTGAGTTCTTCTGCAGTCATGCGTGCTGCTGCTGCCCTGCGGTTGTCACGGTCTTGTTTTGCCTTTGCATCTGCTGCTGCAGATATGGCTGCTTGATCAACTGGTACCGCTTGCCCCAGTTCAGGGTGGTTGCCCAGTGGGTAGAATAGCAGCACCTGCAGAGGGCAGCAACAGACATCAGTTCGGCCGAAAGTCGAGGAGCAGTATTCTCTTGCGTCATGGGACTGCTGCAGTGGCATAGGCGCAATATCTGTCTTAGCACAGCACGCTGCACAACAGCCTGCTGCCGAATCAAACTTGCAGCTGCACTAAAGCAAAGCAGTGAGGTACAAAAATCTCACCCATTGGTGGCCTGCTACTTCAAAAGGCTCACTGGCAACAACATTTGCATGCGTCTTTGGAAGGAGGCTGTAGCATTTCACAGCAAGCGTAGCTTCACCTGCAAACAGACAGGCATCAGGTGTTGCTGCTGTCACACAGAGATACAGCGACTCGTTCACAATGCCCAAAAATGACCGGTTGCCAACTGTTCAAGCGATATAGCCAGCCTCACCGTGCACAGAGTTTGAGACTACGTGGCTGGCACTGCTGCTGACCGCCTGTGCTGCTGCCATCTGACTACCTGACTTGGTCCGTTCTTCAAAGTCAATTGAGAAGCACCACATCATATATTCAACAGGTGCGCTGCGAAACGCCGCTGTCCACGTCAAACGAGCCTGCGACCATGAATCTGCACTGTAGACAACCTTGCCGTCCAGCTCTGCACTGCTTACTCAACCTTCAAACCATGTTCAGCGGAAGGGAACCTATCTTGTCGGAGTTACAAGGACGCCTTTCCCAAGCATGGTGGTTGCAGCCAACTGCTGCTTTAGGGTTTCGGGCTCGCGAAGTCAACTTCGACCTAGTGGGGACGCACGACAAGCCGATCGGTTAGATGAAGGTGTGTCACACATAATATCAGCCACAGCAGCTGCAAATGCAGCGTACAGTAGCTGCGTTGCCAAGGCAACGGCGCTCTTTGCTACTGAGTCGCACAGCTCAGTCACTGAGCTCACCGAGCGAGCTGCAACAACCCATTAAAGGTGCACACAAATGCATGGCATGCATACCACCTGTGCTTTTGTACAAGTTGAACCAGACTTTTGGCATTGATTTAGCCAGCAGGCCGGGAGCCGTTGGCGCCAACTGCCGGCCGCCGGCGGTCAATGCCATTGAAAAGTTTACAGGCAGATGCAAACAAGTGGCTTGCTGTGGCACAGCGACTTGTTGTACAATGGGTATCATGCCGCCGCCGGCCTGCCTCACCACCTGTACGTGTGAACCCTGGCATTCCATGTGCCGCCTGCACCAGGAAACCCAGCGACACGATCAGCCCACGCGCTACCGCACATTGCTGTCAGCGCTGTTGCTGTTGCTGCCTGCCGCATCTCTCAGCTGCGCTGCCGCCGCCAAGCTGCGCTTGCAGGGAGTGCTGGTGCCCACCAACTGCTGTGATAGCCCCACCATCGCCTGCATAACATCCCCTGCTCTGCCTCCTCTCCATCACTCAGCAGCCCATCATAGATGTCGCTGGTGTCATCAGTCATAACGTCTGCATTCACATCATCAGGCAACCCCACCATGACTCCAGCCACTCTCTCTGATCAGAGATCAGACTCCTCTGCAGCACTCAGCAGCTCATCGTAGGGGCCGCAGCTCACATTGTCTGCACTGTCACCAGCTGCGGAGCCCCACAGGGCAGGTGCTGCGGCTCTGCTGGCACGCCCCAGCATGCACTCAAGTCCAACCCGATCCTCAAAACCACCATCTGCAAATGCAGCAAAGCCAGACACTGAAGTGAAGCTGCCTGCATCTGTCGCATCTGCCATTGCTGCTGCAGCCTCTGCTATCACTGCCTGATTTGCTGTTGCTGCATCTGCTTCTGTCTCAGCTGCTGCTCGTGCTACCACATCCGCACCCCACGTGTCACATGCTGCACGTGACGCACACAACAGACACACAGCTGGCCTACCTAGGCCACTTGAACTCAAACTGTTCCCTTTCCCCCACATCCCAGCCCAACACTTTCAAACGCTGAACCCGTTCCCTTTCCCCCACATTCACGCCCAACACTTTCAAATGTGGCAAGCCCTGCACAGCTGTCGGGCATGCCTCTGTCAGCAGCGGCAGCCTCAGCTCCAAGTCCTGCAGGCCGGTCAGGCTGCTGAGCAAGCGCACAATCACCTCATCTCCAATTTTATCTGCATCACCAGCGCTGCTGTTGATGCGCAGCCGCGTCAGCTGGGTCGCACCATGCAGCTCGAGCACAGCTGCTGCAGTCCACAACTCCTCGTCATTGTACAGTGCTAGATACCGCAGCGCCGGCAGCTGCGCCACAACCGCCAGCAATGCGCGGCCAGGATGTGCCACAGCCTCAGCTTGCTGCAACGAGAGCTCTTGCAGCTGCTGCCCGGCCGACTGACCTGCTGATGCAGACGGCTGAACCACATCACCCTGGCCGGGCTGCATCTGCAGGCTGCTATGTGCCAGGCCGTCATGCTGAGGTGGCTGCAGCTCCAGACCCTTTATCCACAGTTCCTGCAAGCTGTGCAGCTCACCCAGCTGCTCTGCCAATTGCTGCGCAGTTGCCTCAACTTTGCACCAGGCGATGCTCAAATGCGTCAGCCGCGTAGCAAGACCCAGCGCCCGCACTACCTGCGGCCCAATCACATCACACCGCAGATGCAAGTGCACCAGCGGCAGCTGCTGCCAAATACACGAGCTGTTGCTGCCTGGCATCCAGACTGTGTCTGCAGCTGCACCATCAGCTTCTGTTTGATAACTTAACTTCAATTATTTGAGCCGTGTTAGTGCGGTAAGCCGCTGCATCTCGGCAGCCTTGTGACCACAGTAACTCAACTCTAGCTCGCGCAACTGCCGCAGCTGCAGCACCTGCTCTACCTGCTTCACAGCAGTGAGCTTCAACTGCTGCAGCTGCTCTGGCAGTTAATCCCCTGCCTGCAGGCTGAACGGCTGCAATTCACAACAATACACGCTCTCTAAATGCAGGCTTGTTAGCTGCGACAAGTGCAGGAGCTGCAGAGCAGGTTGCTGTGGAGCTCGATGCAATGTGCCAACCACCTTGAGCTCCTGCAGGCTCGCTGGCAGCTGCTGCAGGTCCAGAATTGCCACTGCTTGCAGCTCAAGATGAAGGTGGCGGAGCTGCGTGAGCCTGGCTGCGATGCTGATGACCCGGCTGGCGATAACACGCTCCTGCTCCGCTGCTAAAGTAGCATTCAGTCCTAGGGTAAGCCTCTGCAAACTCGTCAGGCGAGACAGCGGGCCCAACATGTGGTCAACTGCCGCTGCCAAGTGGCTCTCAACCACATCTTCGCGCTGCCCAAAGGGCGACCTATACACATAGAACTCCAGCTCTGTCAAGATGTGCGGCGACAGGTGCTGCAGTATGGCCCCCTTGGATGCGCCACAGCCGACATAGCGCAGCGAGCGCAGCGGCAGAAGCACGGGTGGCACCAGCTCTGCTGGTATGCCCTGCGCTGCTGCTACCAGCCTATGATATGCTGTCAAACCTGAGACTACGTTGCCCAGTGCTGCTGTTGTCATTCTGTCTGCTGTTGACATGAGTTGCAATACCTGGGACTGGCAACCCAATACGTCGGCCTGGCTGCCCGCGACAATATTGCAGGGCAGCAGATGCAGCTCTGCCAGCAGAAACGCATACCTAAGTAGCCAGGTGCCCAGCTGCTGCACTTTGCTGCGGCCTGACACCTCGAAATGCAGCTGGCACTGCTGTTCGCTCAGTTATGCCAGGGAGTCAGCGACTGCCTTGCTACAGCACAGCAGCTTGCAGTACACAGCTGGGTCGCTGGTGACGCAAGGCTGCCGCAGCAGCACCCGCCAGGGGTCGTTGTTTGCTGAGCTTGCTGGTTGCATGCTGCGAATGGGTCGTCTGCCTGCATAGCAGCAATGTAATTGGCACCATGTACAGGTCAAAGTGTGGAGGGACATCTGGCATACATGATGTTCTGTGCTGGCTCACAGCATATTGAGAGGTCTGGACGTCCTGCTAAGCTCAAATTCGGCTTGGTGCAGCCTGCCTCAATGACATTTGTTTCTATTTCATCGCATCTGGGGCATTAGGGGCATGCATATGAATCCCCTGACCATCAAGTGATTGATTGATCAAATTTGTCCAGGCCCCACGTGGGGCGTGTGCACAGTCCCTCCTGGATTGGGGCTCACCAATGGTTTGGTCCGACACCGGCACCTGCACCCTCCAACAGACTGGATGTCTAACCAAGAATTTGTTGCGATTCTGCAGGTGTTTCAATTCAGATCACCCACATATGGCTTGTTGCCGGAAGCGTACTGCTCGTGCTCAGCACTGCTTGTCAAACCAGTTACGTAACAGGATGTTGTTTGTTGTCTTCAAGGTTTTACAGTGCGATTGCATGAAAAGAAAGCGTGGCCGCCACAGTGGAAGGAAATAACGTTACAGGCTGTCAGCCTTATAACTTTCTTGACACAGGGGTACTTGGCAAGCTTGTCTTTCCTTGTTTATTTGCTGATTTACAAGTGGATCGCTTCAACACCCATACAAGCCTGGATCGTTGAGACTGCTGCGTTTGCCGTCAAGCCAGTCTTGTTTCGCAGCAGCAGGCCAGCATGGGTTTCGGTGACAGAGGAGGCGGGCGTGGTGGACGCGGTGGTGGACGCGGAGGCTCACGGGGAGGCTTCGGGGGTGGTCGCGGCGGTGGCAGAGGCTTTGGGGGCAGGGGCGGTGGCAGGGATGGTGGCAGGGGAGGTGGCCGTGGCGGAGGCAGGGGCCGTGGAGGTGTGCAGAAGCGTGGAGGAATGAGGGGAGGAGCAAAGGTGGTTGTCGAGGGGCACAGGCACGACGGCGTGTTCATTGCTCGCGGCAAGGAGGACTCCCTTGTCACCCGCAACCTGGTGCCTGGCGTGTCAGTGTATGGCGAGAAGCGCATCTCTACAGAGGTAGCAGAGGGCGAGAAGGTAGAGTACCGCGTGTGGAACCCCTTCAGGAGCAAGCTAGCAGCAGCCATCCTTGCAGGACTGGACAACATCTACGTCAAGCCAGGTGCGCCAGCAGCAGCAGCAGCAGCCGTGGCAGGGATTAAGCTTTTTGCTGACTGCAGCTGAGCAGAAATGTGCAGTAATTGATGTTTTTGTTGTATGCTGCTTTTTAAGAGACAGAGCTGTGTGTGGAGCTCAGCAGTGACAGCGACAGCAGCAGCAGCAGCAGAACCAACAGCAGCAGCAGCAGTCCCAAGGCCAGCAAGAGCTTTGTGCAGGCTTGTGCCTTTTCAGCAACTGCGTCATCAGCACGTGCGCTGGTTTGCTTATCATCATTTAAGCTGTTTCACTGTCCACAGTCAAGCATGACGAAAAATGCAATGCAGCAACATGCGGCTACCGCCGCACTGCTGTGCACGCCTGCATTTTGCACCACCATCACCCACCTGCTCCTGTCTCCTTCTCCCCTCTCGCTGCACCCCTTTGCAAAATGCTAACTCTGCCAGGCTCCAAGCTGCTGTACCTGGGCGGCGCCAGCGGCACTTCAGTCAGCCACTGCAGTGACCTGGTGGGCCCAGAGGGGGCTGTGTATGCAGTCGAGTTCAGCCACCGCAGCGGGCGTGACCTGGTCAACATGGCCAAGCAGCGGCCCAACGTCATCCCCATCATCGAGGACGCGCGCCACCCGCAGAAGTACCGCATGCTGGTGCCCATGGTGGACGTGGTGTTTGCTGACGTGGCACAGGTGGGTGGCGCAGTGCTAGGCGCTTTGAGGCGTCTTTTTGCAGCGAGTTGCTGTGGTGTTTGCCTGAGTGCTGGTGCCCATGGTGGACGTGGTCTTTGCAGACGTGGCACAGGTGGGCGGTGTGCATTTCTCGGCCTGAAAGCTTGGCACCTTCGGTTGTGCACATCTGCAGTGCTTGATCAGCAGGGCTTTGCCGCCGTGTGTTTTGCACCATCATATCTGGCGGCGTTGATCGTGCAGGTGCTTGCCGACATACCTTGTACTGCTGTGGTGTTGGGGGCGCGCCTGTTATTTGCGCTCTTGCAGCCCGCGTCAGCACACAGTCCTCAAAACACGGGCAACACACACTGACATGACCTTTGTTTGTGTTCTTCCACACCCGCAGCCGGACCAGGCGCGCATCGTTGGCCTCAACGCGCAGTACTTCCTCAAGAATGGCGGCCACTACGTGATCAGCATCAAGGCCTCCTGCATCGACTCCACCGCGCAGCCCGAGGCCGTGTTTGCACGCGAGATCAAGAAACTGCAGGAGATGCAGCTCAAGCCGCGCGAGCAGGTGGGCTGCTGCTGCTGCTGCTGCTTATGCTCTTTTGTGAGCTTTTGTTTGGCTATGCCATGTGACTGCTGGTTATGGCACTATCAGGGTTGGCTACTGCTGCTGCCGCTGTTGCTGCTGTCATCATGAGGGCACACTTGCTGCAAGGGATGGATGTGGTGCTGCATCAGCAGGGCCCAAAGGGACAGCAGGGCACTGCAGCTCTGTAAGCTGGGTCGTAGCTGGGGCTGCTCTCTGTTTCACAGTTTCCAATGGCGCCTGTGCGTGTGTGATTCTGCTCTGCACATGCTGCTGCGGTCCTGAGCCTGCCAATTGTGAAGCACATTGAGTGTGTGTCTCTGACTGCTGCTGCTGCTGCTGCTGCTGCTATTACTGCTGCAGGTCACCCTGGAGCCATATGAGCGTGACCACGCCATGGTGGTGGGCACCTACAGGCCCCCACCCAAGAAGTAAAGCAGCCGGCTTGATGACGCTGCTGTGGTTGCTGCAAGGCAAACGGCATGCACCAGGTGCCGCAGCTGCAGCCGCAGCTGGAGCTTGATCCTCCTTGCATCAGGCGGTGTGCACATTGCTCTTGCCGCACGCCTGTCGCAGCTGTTGGCGCTGGTGGGCTGGAATGATGTGCTACAGCTGTCGTAAGCTGGTGTGCGCAGTCATGCACGTTTGGCTGGTGTGTGGTTGATCTGATCCAGGAGATGAGGCGGTCTATCGGGCGCGGCAGCGGCAGCGCTGCTGCCGCTGATTGCTTGGGGGTTTGGCAGGGTTGAGGGTTTCAGCATAGGCAGGGGACGGGCTTGGGGTTGTAGGTGCAATGATTTGGCGCAGCGCAGGTTGCTGCATGTCACGGAGTTGCTGCTGTTTGGTTGCAACTTGGAGATGTTGCTGCGGGTGCAGGCCTTTGGATGCCTTGACGAGGCTTGATGTGAGTGCTTTGTTTGTCTTGGAGCAGCTGTTGCCACCTATGTACATGTTTCTTGGCTCGTTTGTGTTGTGAGTCGTGAGCAGCTGCTTTCCTTGCGTACACGACAGCTTTTGGTGGCTTGGCTTGTGTTGACGGCAACTGGCACAAGCGGCAGAAGGCTTTCTGCTGGCTGCTGCCAGCTTAAAAAAGCTTTAAAGCATCAAAGCTTGTCACCCAAGGGTCGCCTTTCAATCATGCTTGCATGATATGCAGCTGCAGACGGTGTCCTTTGGTGACTTCTTACTGATGTACATACTGCTGTTACCAGTGGCCTGGCATGTGCGGTTCCAATGTCCCTCTGGCACTGATCCAGTTACTTGAATCAAGCAGCAGCATGATGCAGACGGTGGTTACTAGTGGCACTCTTTCTATTCGAGTTTGTGATGCGACACAAACGTTGTACTTCCTTTTGCAGAGATGACACAGCGGACCCGTGCCGCGGGGAAACTTTGGCAGAGTGTTGGCTGGCTGTAAGTTAACTCTAATCTGCCAAGCGGCGGACAAGATTGCAGCATGTTTTGGCTGGTTGCACGTCTGCCTTGATGTAAAGCATGATCATCATGTTGTACAGTGTCAATCAGCCTCAGGCTTTAGGCGGTATCTGGGTGGAATGTGCTCAGTGCTGGGCGAGGGCTTAGTGCTGGTGTTTGAGCATCTTGGAAACTCAATGCGCGAGACAGTGCCTCAACAAATCGTCAGTCACAGCAGCAGTTACACACTTGTGCTCTGTGCGCCCCGTGCCCAACCACCCCCAAGTTGAGACTCGAATGGACTGCACATCGACGCTTCTGGTGCACGTTACCAAGCCACTGCTGGGAGCGCAACCACAGCTTGTTGAACAGTAGAGCCAGCTCCCACAATCATGTGTCCCATTACAAAGTGGTGCCTGATGCCGCAAGCACGAGTACTCCGGCTGCCTTGCTGGTGCTGCAATGCGTGTGCAAGAGGAGTGCATGCATAACATCATTCTGCACAACATCAGTCCGCAGGAAACGTAAGCCAAACCAAATACATGTCAAGTGCGCTTCGTTGTTGCCGATGCAGTGACTGCACCAGCAGCACATGGCCTAGGATGCAGCTAGCCAGATCAACACAGCAAAGGATGCACAGCGACACAACGAGTGCCGCCCAAAGCAATATAGCAGGGAGCCTGAGACACATAAAACCCTGGACACTCAACACGCATGCATGTGTTTTGTGCACCAGCTGTTGGTGCACAATCCGGTACGTAGTCAGCATGCGTCCGTACCGACCTCATCGAGCCAAGTTGCTGCGCCGGACAATCTCACAGCCCCTGTTGCAAACTCGCCGTACCCAGACCCACACAGCAAGTATCAGGTACAGCAATGCTGGCCACTGCAGCAGCTGAGGCCCCACCTCCACCACTGTGCATGCAGCATGCTGCACGCCGCACTGCTTGTCACTGCTGCAGGCGGCAGCAGCGCGGGACACCCCCAGCATACGCATATGCAGAGAGGCCCCTGCAGTGCTGGCCTCAGCTGCGCACTGGCCGGCACGCCCTTGCTGCCTCCAACTGACAAGCCATCCATTTAGCTTCTGCCACTTCCTCCATAGCAGGCTGGCACTGCCAACTACGCAGCTGGCAGATCCAGTCACCTGCAAACACGCAAGGCAGGCGGCAGAGCAGAAACAGCTGTCAGTGCATTGTACTAAAGAAAGTTGCATGCAGATATTTGACAGACCAATTACTTGTAGCATTGACAGCATAGTGACGGTGTTCATACAACATGAGGTGCTACACCTGCTGCCCAGCTAAAGTGCTGCAAGCGAGTTACAGTCATAAGCAGGAGGGAACTGTCCACGCACACCAGATTCACTAAATGGCATCACCACCATCTGTTGCTCTGTGCCGCCTCGCGCACACGCACCTGCTTACATGGGGCCCAGCCACTCCTGGGGCCGCTCCCACTGCGTGACGTTTGTCTGGTGGTTGTGGTAGTACGTCTCGCCGGTGTCTGGCGTCTTGTACGCAATCCAGCCGTTGGGCCCAGTCACTGGCGCGCCCTGGCGCATGTATGGGTCCTCTGCTGGGCCGCGAGGCGGGCCTCCATAGCCGCCGCCGCCGTAGGGGTCCTGGGGCGCGCCGTAGCCCTGCACAGCGCCGTAGCCTGGCTGGCCGTAGCCGCCACCGCCGTAGTAGTCGTCGTAGCCCTGCATGAGAGTGTGTGGCATTTCCCAACGATGTCAGACTGCTGTTCAGGCTGTTGGCATGGGGCTGGCCACATGTGTTAAGGATATTGAGGAAAACAGGTTGCAGACAGGAGGTGCAGTCTGAGGGCTCACAGCAGAAGAACCAGGCAGCGTATCAGCTGCAGTACTGAACTGCATGCCTCTAAACGCTCATCACCAAACCCAGCAGACCTCCCAGACACGGCAGCTTTCACTGTGCTGCCGCAACCACTTGCAGGAACATGTCGAGTGGGCTCAGCTGGCTCTGCTGTTGCCGAAGCTGCGCATGCAAACTGAGCAAACATAGAACTCAACGAACTCTTGACACTGCGCGTATTTCATAGCCAGCAACCAATCTCTGGACTGAATGAAAACACCCTTCCACCATCTGCAGGCGCATGCACAGCAATCCGCCACTTGCACAGTGCTGCTGCTGCTGTCACCCCAGCTGCTGTCGTCTGCGTGGGGCCCTTGCCATTCCTGCTGCCCCTGCAACACCTTCAACTGCTTCAAGCCGGACTCCCAAGCCTAAATCAGCCAAGGCTGACGCCTTGATTGCGGCTATAGTGGTCTGCTTGTGGTCTGCTTGTCCCCCTGCTGACCCTACTCACCCTGCCACGACCACCATAACCACCCATGCCACGGCCACCGAAGCCCCTGCCACCGCCTGGTGGACCGCCATAACCACCACGGCCACGGCCAAAGTCATCCCTGGGTGGCAGAGAGCGCAGCTCCTGCTCGCCGTGAGCGAAGTTGCAGCGATCTCCAAATCGGCAGTCCCCGCTCATCCAGCGGGTGCACAGCTTGGTCTGCAATATGAGCACCAGCGATCGAGTCATTTACTGAACATCTATGCGTGGGCGCGTTGCCCTCTCCACCAGCGCTGGGCGGGGTGGTTGGGGTGCACCAGGGAAACGGTGCGCACCTTAGCATTCTCTGCTGTTCCCCTGAAGCCCCTGCCGCCTGGGCCACCAGGACCTCCTGGACCGCCTGGGCCCCTGCCCCTGCCACCGTCTGCACCGAAGGGCTGGCCCCGCTCTGAAGGAAATGCACCGTCCATAGCTACTGCTCCTTAGGTAGCTAGCAGCCTCTTACTAGGACTAGATTCTATTCAAACTAAAGAAAACACAGCTAGCAACAGGGCTGCCCGGACCCTGCTGCTGCCAGTGAGCGCCTTGGTGGTGCTGTAAGGTAACCGGGCCTAGGTGAAGCAAGCGGCATGCACGTGCAGCCGTCTATGACTATGGAACCCGCATCAGGGCTGCATGGAGAGATCAGGGAGCTTGGCGAAGCGCAGGCTGCAGAAGCCCCAGTAGCAGGGTCTGGGTTTAGCTGGAAGCAATTCAGGTACCTGAAAGTGTTCAATATAACCAAATGATGTTTCCTAATCAGTTTGTCGCTTGTTCGCACGGCTGGGTACCTCTGCAGTCATGGGTGGCAGTACTATTGCTGGTGCAAGGTGCCAGCTGCGCGCTGAGTAAGGGCAGTCAGCCCGGTCACGTGTGATATAACTTTTAAGCAGCTTAGCAAGATGTCGAACGTGCTTGATGACCTCACCACACGCTTCAAGTCCTTCAGTGACACTTTGGAGCAGGGCCTGAGCAGCATCTCTGACCTGCCCTCCATGCTGAGCTCAAGGCCTAAGGGCAGCGTGCTCAGCGGGCGTCAGCTGCATGGAGGCTCAGCACATGATGCACCACCAGCCACTAAGTCCAGGAAAGAACGCGATGCCCGAGCTGAGCTCATCCTTCAGCAGCTGCCTCAAGCATACTTTGACCAGGGCTTTGACCCACTGGAACACGAGCTGCGGCAGATGGGAGACGAGGCAAAGCAAGAAGATGTTGACAGTGTTGTGGAGCGGCTGTCCGCCGCAGTAGAGGTATGCTGCAGGACACCTGACGTTTCCCGCCTGATTGTTGCGGAGATGTGCACCTGCCCTTCACAGTGGGGTTGCAATTGTTCTGCAGGTGGTTGGCGTGCGCTTGGCGAAGCAAGTGCAGAAGCAACAGGAGAAGCTGATTGCTGGCATCACAAACGTCACACATGTGGAGGACGACCTCAAGGTGCGTTGCTTGTGGGGCGGGACAGCAGAACCTGGATGCACAGAACTGTATGTTGAACATTTGCTTTACAGGTGCACAGCGGATGCCCTTCCCAATGAAAGCACACAGAACTAGCGAAATAGGTTTTGGTCCCATGACCTCTGTGCCATGAGTTCACCCTACTCTCTGCTGGGCATGGTGATTGACTTGCAGTTGACAAAGCAAACACACCATTGCTGCTGCTGCCGCTGTTTTCCACGTCTCTCCAGGCAGCGCATGTCATCTGCAAAGGCACACGCTCACAGCTCAGGATGGCGGCAGAAGACGTGCAGCGGCAGATCAAGATCATCACCACTACCCGCAAGAAGCAAGCTTACATGGAGGTGCTGGAGGTGGCCAACAAGATGAAGAAAGTTCAGGACCTGCAGCAAGCGCTCAGGTGTGTGATGGTTGGCTCAAATCACACTGTTTGGCACTATCGTAGCTCAGCACAACACAGGTGCTCCTGTTGGTTTAGCAATGTTCACGTGCCGTTCTAGCTTGCAGGGTTACCGTAGCAAGTTTCAGCACCAGCAGGGGATGCGGCGCTGAAGGACGCTGTGCTTCCCTGCTTGCAGGAAAGTGCATGAGCAGGGCGACTTTGGGGAGGCAATCCTGCTCTGCATGGACTGCTTCCAAGCTGTGGACACGCTGGGTGCCTTCACAGTAAGCAGATGTTGCTTGGTGTGTCGGACAGAAGCTCAACTGGTCTGCACTCTGCATCTGTATCAAGCATCCAGTTGGGTTAAGGTGCTTCAGCCTGTGTTGCTCTGGTTCTCCTGCCAACGAACAGGTTGATGCCAGGCTGACCTTGACAGGACATATGGTGCTCCTGCATCTCCTGCCTGCAGGTGGAGCCGGAGTTGCGCTTGACTGTGCAGCAGCAGTACTATGACACTCAGCAGCGCTTGGGCACAGCAGTGCTGAACGTGTGCAGCGACTTCACCCCGCAGGGTTACAGCAAGGTGAGCAATTGATCAGCACAGCACAGCAGATTCTGCATCCCCACCTGCAGGTACTTGCAGGACATTAATAAGGTTGTGTTTTCACATTACGTGCTCCAGCCGTGCACTTCGACACTGTGAGAGCAATTGCACGCTGCCTCCTCATTGTAACAAAGTTCCTGGTTGTACTGCATATAGCAACTCTTGCCTGCTTTTCCGTCTGTCCTGCAGCTGTTGGAGGCATACCTGTTGCAGGGCTTGCCTGGCCCTGCACTAGCTGCCAAGGTGCTGGCGTGCTTCAGGGACTCCATCAGTGATTCAGCAATGCGGTTGGTGCGCTCCATGGTGCTGGCTAAGGCAGCGTTCAGCAGCCCACGCGGCAGCGGTGGTGGTGATGCCAGCAGCAGTATCAGCGGCAGTCTCAGTGCACGCAGCAGCTGCAGTGGCCTGGGTGACTGCACAACAGAGGAGCTTTGCAAGCTGCTGTCAGCAGAGATGGTGCAGCCATGCCTCACAAAGCTGCTAGAGATCCTGTTTGAGCTACTGTGCAGCTACAGCCGTATGCTGCAGTGGCACAGGGCCGGCATTGAGCAGCAGCAGGCTGCCGCTGCAGCTGCTGCAGCCGCTTTGAAAAGCCATTGTGAGGCCACCAGCAGCAGCGGCGGTGCGAGCAGTGAGACCACTAGCCAGCCTGGTATCACAGGCAGTGCAGTGCCAGCAGCGCCCAGTCAGGCTGAGCTGGATCAGGTGCAGGCTGCTACCAGCAGCATGCTGGAAGCTGTGGCTGGTGGGTTGGCTAGCAGCAGGATGGACATCATCGAGGTGGCTGCTGCGCGCGTGTGCGAGCTGCTGGCAGTAGCCAAGAAGTGTAAAGGAGAGGACTTCATGAGGGTGAGGGGCACTTTGGTCTACTGCTCATCCAGCAACGCTCCAGCAACAGTTTGCACGGTATGCAGCGATGTGGTTGCAAAAAACAGCCGCTTCCCTGACCCACAGGCAACTCTATGCTGTACTGCTGCTCGCCAGGTGCTGGAGGGGTGCCTCCACTTTGTGTCCATCGCTGAAGCCTTCACTGGCTGCTCGCTGCCACTACGGGCTACAGTACTATCCAGCCTGGCAGCCTGTGTGGACAGTTACCAGAAGGCCAACATGGAAGCGCTGAGAATGTCCCTTGCTTTGGAGGACTGGCAGCCACTGAATGCACGCAGCAGTGCAGGCGGCATCAGCAACCCCAGTAGCAGTAGCAGCAGCAGCAGCATTGACACCAATGGCCTGAGACAGCAGCTAAGCAACAGCCCCTACTTGTTGCCTGCACATGGACAGTCTGGCTGTGTGGCAGACTTTGACGTATGGATGCAGGCAGGCAACCCCTTCACAGCAAAGGCGCGCACCAGGGCTGTGGGAGGTGAGCCACATCATGCTCTGTGCAGATGCGTTGACGGCTTTGGAGAAACAACGTCCAATGATGGTACCCTGCCACATATCTCATTGCTTGTGTTACAGGTACAGCTTGGTACTGTACAACCAACATTTTGTGATGTGTGCATGTCAGTCTTGCAGGGTGAACCTCCTGCTGCCTGTCAGCTAGTCTTGTTCCTCCTCTCAGCCCTCTGCTACATGGCTAAAGCAGCACGTTGCGGCATGCTCTGTGTGCAGGGCGCTCTGTGGTGCAAGCTGCATGTGGCCAGCCTGTACAGCCTTCTGACCAAGCCTCAGGCACACCCTCAACAGCAGCTGGCCGAGTGGCAACCAAGAGCAGCATGCTGGTGCTGCGCCACATGAACAATCTGGCAGCGCTGATGCCAGTGCTTCCTGCAAGCCAGCCTGCACTTTGGGCTGCTGTGTCTGAGCTGTTTGACAACTTCCTGCTGGCGTGCTTCATCCTGTTCAGCGATGTCAAACTAGAGGCACTGGTGTGGCAGGATGACCTGCTGCCTCACAGGCTGAGGAGTGCTCTGTTGCGCATCACAACTAGCCCTGGCTGCAAGTACAAAGCACAGGTGAGAGCCTCAAACGGCTAGCTTATAGCATTACGCACAGCTGTTTGTTGGTGCAAAGTGCTGGTGCAGGCTGCCTTCAAATATCACAGCCTGCGCCTGCCTTCCATGTCAAGAAAAGGTGTATGAAGGCCAATCATGATGTATACTCACTACCATGCATGGACTGGTTGCTTGGAGTTGCAGGTTGAGGAGCTGCAGCGCACCAAGCCCGCAACACCCCAAGCAGCCCCAAGCAGCAGCTCCATTCTAGATTTTGGCTTCATCACTAGCAGCAGCAACAGCCATCCAAGCAGCAGCAGCAGCAGCAGCCCAGCTTCCAAGTTTGATGCCTTCACCAAGAAATTCAAAGACACCATGGTAGAGCTGATCAACACTGATTTGTCGCAGCCCTTGCCGAACAGCAGTATGCACAGCCCGGGCAGCCACTACCCCATGCACCAGCAGCAGCAGGTGCTGTCGAGTCCTAACCAGCAGCAGGCAGGCCAGCAGTCGCAGCAGCCTTCAGGGCCGAAGCAGGGACAGCCCTCACCACAGCAGCAGACCCTGCAGCGGCAGTCGCTGCAGCCAGGCAGCACAAGTGCCAGCCCTGCTGGCGGTGAGCAGCGGTCTGCCTCCCCAGCTGGAGGCAGCAGTGCTATAGTGCAGGCGAGCGGCTATAGCATGACACATGAAGGCATGGAGTACCAATTGCAGGGTAAGAATACACCTGACAGCGGGGTTGCATTCGGCTTTTTGGAGGGAGCACACGAATGCAATCAATAGTTGCACTCTACTTTGTGGTCACGCTGTCGGCAGCAGGGCTCTGTGTTCCTGCTTGGCACCCTGGTAACGCTGTACGGCGACTGGATAAACAAGGTGACCATAGCCAGCATGTGCGCCTTTGTTGAATTGTTCAAGGCTTGCAGGCTGCTGAGCATCATCCACTGGTTATGACGCTGGATGTGCTGCTGCAATGTTCGATGCGCAGGCGCTGCTACGCGCGTCTTTGGCCTCAAGGAGCGGGTGCTTGCCATCGAGTCCCTGACAGCCATTGCAGACTCGCTCAAAGCCGCCAAGCCTGCGCTGCTGGCGCAGCTGGGTGCTGCAGGCATGGCTAAGGAGGTGGAAGGCTACTTCTCGCGCACCGTGGATGCAGCGCTGGACCTGAGGGATGCCATCTATAGGGGTGGCGCCAGGCAGCTGCTGTCGGTGAGGCGGCCTCGCTGTTTGTGCTGCCGCTGCATGTGGACGGCACAGTACATGTTGTTCAGCTCAAGTGTGCGCCAGCTCAAGCGGCATGCCAGCTGTGCGCTGCCGGAACTCGAGTTCAGACGGCAGGCCCTGCAGGTCAAATGACTGCAACAATGAGTACCTTGCACCAGCACAACTTGTTGAGTGGTGTCTGTCAATGTCGCCATGTGGTTGTTGGTGCAGGCGGTGGTTGACCCTGACAGGGGCACAGCTGCACAGATTGCTGGCTGCAACTACAACGTGAAGGAGCCTGCCACTCGCTACCAGCCCTGGGCTGAGGCGCTTGTCAAGCAGTACAGAGCCTTCAATGACTTCATGACGGGTTCGGACCTGCCGCAGGACGTGAAGCAGAAGGTGTGTATGCTGGCATGGTGTACCAACATGGCATGGTATGTATGTGCGCCTGCCCCTGGACTACTGCGGCTGCAGTCTGTCATGCAACAGCAGGGACTTGGTGGCGCTGCTTGCAGCTGATTGCAATTGAGCGGTGGAAACAGGTGTGAGTGATTACTTTATGAGAAGGCTTCTACAGCGTTAGAAGCACATGTCATGGTGGCCGCCGCTAACACCATCAGCGTGGATCACCGTGTTGCCTGCCGCTACGCAGATGTGGGAGGCTGCCGTGCGGCTGGGCTGTGACGCCATCCTGGACGGCCTGGGCCGCGTCAGCCGCTGCAGCCTGGAGGGGCGCGCAGCCATGTCACTGGACCTGTCTGCAGTGGAGAAGGGGCTGCGGCCCATGGCGCCAGCAACAGCCCTATCAAGCCTTAGGCTGGTGAGTGTCCACCATGAGTTGCAAGCTGCTGGCAGCTCACCTGCTGCATGCCCTGCTCGCTTGCTGCCAGCAACGTTTACCACAAACCGCAGAATGCAGGCTGCTCCCAGCAGGCAGTTTCAGATTCATTGCCAGATCTTCTCATGGGCCGCAGCCAGATGTGCACGCTTGCTTCCTGCAACATATGGCTGCTGACTGCTGACAATCTTCTCCTCTTTCACATTCGTGCCAGGCTGACAACTACATCAAGGCCTTCTACATCCCCTGGGAGGAGCTGGGGCGCTGGGCGCAGATCCACCTGGCAGAGTACGGCAAGCACCGCGTGCTGGTGCTGGTGGAGGCCATGTCAGAGGCATACGGCATCAAGCGGCAGCAGAAAGTGGCACTCATAGACAAGCTCAATGCTGAGCTGGCAGAATTCGGCTGAGCCAGCTTGGCGATGCAGACCCACTTCTGAGAAGCTTGCCTCTCAGTTGCCAACCACTCATGGATCGGATCCACGAAGTTCCAGTCCAGACAGAGAGCTAGTGTGCCATGATGGCTATTTGCTATCCAGCACGAATGGCAAGGCAGCGTGTGCTTGCATGATTCACGGGCGGCTGCGACACTAGTAGCGTGCTGGGAACAGTATGCTTGATCAGCACTGCCTGGCAGGCAGTACCGTACTGCGCATGCATAGTGCACGTCGACAGCTTGCGTGGATGTAGCGGCACAGGCCGCCTGTAGGCAAGTATCAGCAGGTAGTGCGCATTTTTTCGGTAACAGTCGTGCTGTGGTCAACATATGTTGACTGAAGCTGAAGGTCAGAAGCAAGGTCACTTTCAGCTGTAGCTACTCCTGTCATGCTGGGAAGATGAAAGAACATGCTGACAAGGAGCCTTTATGCTGCCAGCATGCATGCAGCTTCGGATGCCACACCTAGCATGTGGTGAAGTGATCAATCGCATCAAGGAGTCAGCTTCATCGTAGGTAGTTGAATCACCCGTCACGCCTTTCTGCTGACAACACCTACTAACGTTAGTTGTGGCAGGTCACCATCCCTCCGATTGTGATTAAAGATAACGGAGGACCGCTCAATGTACAAACAAAAACGTTTGCGTTATACATAACGTGACGAACTGTTCACCTCTACGTCTGATACCTCCCGCCCACCTTCACGTGTTTTTGGTCAGCCTAATTACAAGCAGGTCGTTGTACATAAGCACAAGATCGTGTTTCCTTGCTTTTTTGCGTGTTGCAGCGACGATGAGGACGTATCGGTGACGCGATTTCGAGCAGCTGAGGCAAGAGAGACCGGTGTGCACTTCAACACAAACACGTTCTAGTTTCTTGTTGACATTTTTAACATAAAGTAGGGTTGGGAGAGCGGTCCAAGGATTTCTGCAGTCTATCTGCTCCATCATCAGGTGGCATCTCCTGCTGCCAGGTCCCACACAGCAGTGAGCGAGAGCCACTGGGGGTGGGCTTGTGCTACCGCTGGCAGTAGCTTTGCAAGCCCCTGCTGCACAGCGGGGGCGGTAGGGCCAGCAGGCAGCAGCAGCGCTAGCAGGTCAGTCACATGTGATGGGCTGCTCGCAGTCTCACTTATGTGTCTCCACCATCAGCCAACAGCCAGGAGAGCCCTCACTTGCGGGCATCAACAAGTCGGTGAATGGTTCACGGTCAGGGGTTCGGCAATTCACCGCCGATCCTGCAAAAGCAGAGGAGGCAGCATGCATCAGGGCCAAGGCAGTGGCAGCTGCTGAGAAGTTGCTCGCAGCCAACAAGGCCGTCAACTACAGAGACACATACGTGCGAGCCACACTTGTGTCGTATGGAGGGTCCTGCAGGGTGTTCACAGCAGTGAACAAGCACACCAACCGCAGCGTGGCTATCAAGACCATAGCCAAGGTGTGCGCGCATGTGCAGCTGCCCTGGTTTTGTGTCAGGAGCATGGCTTGCTACAGATGCTCAGTAGGCGCGGCATGTTGCACAAGCATGTTGTCGTTGCTTTGTGGACAGACAGCAGAGTGGGAATAAACGGTGCCTTGCCATGTTGCAGCAGCCTGAGAGCAGGCCTGACAGCAGGTGTTGAAGAGGCACTCTGCATGTGACAGCTGCTTGTAATCTTCTGGTTTCTCACTGCTCCACACACCTCACCCATCAGAAATCTCTGCCTGTCTCCTGCTGCGTGTTGCTGACTTGCCGCACTGCCGAGCAGAGCACCAAGAATGCGGAGCTGCAGCGTGCGCGGGTCTTGCAGGAAATCGGCGCCATGCTCCGTGTGCAGCACCACCCGCATGCGGTCAAGCTCTTGGATGTGTTTGAGGACAGCAAGGGCTACCAGCTGGTCATGCCGCTGCTGAAAGGTGCGCGCTGCTGCGCTGCATGCAGTTTCTATGTATTTGTGAATGTTATATGGAGCAGCTGCTATGCCGTGGGTTCATCTGAACATCACATTGTAGGATTGCATAGCTGAAAGTGTGCAGGTGGTGTGTGCGAACTTCGTGGCCACCACCAGATGGCAGCAGCTTGAACGCACAAGGATCGATGTGCAGCAGTTGGGGCTAGCTGGCTGGCTGCGCTTCTGAGCACCATATGACATGCGGTGTTGTGTTGATCTCCTGCGCAGGTGGTGAGCTGTTTGAGCATGTGGCCAGCAGGCGAGCCACGCTGACAGAGGCGACAGCAGCCACCATGGCGCGCAGCCTCCTGCAGTACCTGGCCCATGTGCACGGCTTGGGCGTGGCTCACATGGACATCAAGCCAGAGAACATCATGTTTGACTGCGAGGGACCCAGCGGAGCACTCAAGGTGGGCAGCACACACAGCGCACAAGACAGCAGGGGTGTGTGGGGCTCGCTGCAGGAATGGCAAGCCAAGTTGCAGTTGCTCCAGCAGCAGTTGCCTCGGCGGCACGTGCAATACAGCAGCAGCTGCGCTGTTAGCTACAATGCTGGTGCGTCCGGGCTGCATGCGTGTCTGTCTGCACCTCCACCTCACCTAGCAGCAGCCTCACTACGCTGAATCGTTGTTGATTTATCACCTCGCGCCTGCAGGTCATCGACCTGGGCTCAGCAGAGTTTGTCCTGCAAGGCGAGGAAGTGCCGCATGCTTTTGGCACGGTGCGCTACAGCAGCCCCGAGATGGCTGCACACAGCGCAGGGCCGGCTAGCGATGTGTGGAGCGTGGGTGTGGTGCTGTGCCAGGTGCTGACGGGGCGCGTGCCATTCCTGAAGGACAATGATGTGGAGACACTGGCTTACATAAAGAAGGGGCCTGAGGTGAGATGCTGCAGACGGAGAAGGGCGAGGATGGCACACTCAGTGTACGATTTGTTTTTGATGCCAGCTAGTTTGGGGGTATGGTGGCATGCCGTGTCGTCCTTGTCTGAGCAGGCGTTTTCTTGTCAAGTGGCGAGCGCGAGCAGCATTGTGGCACACCATGGTTGCCTGCTGCACGACATCCACATACATGCAAAACACAAACCTGCTCTTAGCTCACCGTCACCTTGCTGATGTGCTGACCGCCCGCATTGCTGCTGCACCCGCGCAGGTCAAGTTCAGCGGCAGCACATGGCGCAGCATCAGCGAGCCAGCCAAGGACTGCATCCGCCTCATGCTGTGCCCGCAGCCGCAGCAGCGCCCCAGCGCCAGCCAGCTGCTGTCGCACCCATGGCTGGCAGCAGTAGCACCCCAAACAGCTATCGCGCCGCACATCGTGCACCAGCTGCAGCTGTTTGCGGGGCTGAGCCGTGCGCGGCGCGTGATGCTGGGCGTGGCTGCGAACAGCATCTCTGGGAGTGAGGCGAGCATGATGGTCAAACATTTCCTGGCGTTTGACCGGGATTTCAATGGCACGCTGGACCTGCAGGAGCTGGC
Source organism: Tetradesmus obliquus (assembly GCA_030272155.1). Classification (NCBI taxonomy): domain Eukaryota; kingdom Viridiplantae; phylum Chlorophyta; class Chlorophyceae; order Sphaeropleales; family Scenedesmaceae; genus Tetradesmus; species Tetradesmus obliquus. The sequence goes on along the minus strand of CP126197.1, from coordinate 2,687,855 downwards.
ACTGGCCACCAAGCAGGTGCGGCTGGCTCAAGCGGCGTGGCTTGCATTGCATATGCTCCATGTCAGCGCTTGTTACCATGTTTTTGTTGGCCAGCACCGAGGATACGCTAGCGTGGCTTTGTGTACAGGTGCCTTGCGCTTTGGTACCACAGCCTGCTGCCTACTACTGCCATGCTGTGTGCTCCACGTGTGCTTTCCACCGCCGTGCTGATGTTTTGTTGAAGGAGAGATTGCATGTTGCATTGTGTTTGCCCTGCAGGCTGCGCCGGACCTGAGTGAGCGCGAGCTGCAGCGGCTGTTCACCGCGCTGGACGTGGACAACACACTTGCTTGCAGCATTCAACCACTGCACAAGTCTCACCAGTTCTGCACCTTAGCCTGTCCCTGTGTCCTGTGCTGCAGGCTGCACCAGACTTGAGTGAGCGCGAGCTGCAGCGGCTGTTCACCGCGCTGGACGTGGACAACACGGGCAGCGTGGATGCGCAGGAGTTCTTTGCCGGTGTGCTGCAGGTGGCGCTGCAGCCGCACCAGACGCGCACGCTGCTGGAGGCGAGCTTCAAGTCGCTGGACAGGTGCGGCCGGGGTGTGGTGGAGTTGATGTGCTTGTACACATTTATGTATGTGGGGCCTGCAAGGGCATGGGGCAGTCATCACGATTGTTGCAGTATCCGCATGCCGGCCTCATTTAGGCGTGTTTGGGTGGGAGCTGCGCACGCTGCTGGAGGAAAGCTTCAAGTCGCTGGAAAGGTGTGCGCAGCATTCGAGGCGTGTGAGGGGTGTAGTTTGCCGCATGTGTGGAGTACCTTCGGATGAAAGCGGGCAGTGTGTCTGAATTATGCGGTGTGCTCCGCCATCCTCACCAGTTTACAGCAGTGCCAAATGTACCCCCTCGTTCACACCAGCATCTACACACACTGTATCCACAGTGCTCTGGCATGGGTAGCTTTGCTGGCAACAGCATGCACAGCGGGGAACCAACATCTGCACGCTGACACTCTCCCTGCCTGCTGCTGCTGCTGCTGCTGCTGCTGGCAGGGCCTCCAAGGGCCACATAACCAAGGCAGACCTCACAGAGGGCCTGCGCATAGCCTCCCCTGGCGTGTTTGAAGCGCTGCACTCCTCCGGCTCCCTCGAGTCCGAACTCGATGAGGAATTTGCTGCGCTAGATGCCAATGGGGACGGCGTGGTGACGCTAGAGGAGTTCCGTGCTGCGCTGAGCTGCCCTGTGCCTGCTGTGCGGCAGCAGCAGCCGTCCCCGCTGGGCCGGCCTCTGGATGCATGGCTGCCAGCCGGGACTGCGTGGTGATACAGCAGCAGTATAGGCTGCTGACGCTTGAGGAGTGCCGCGCCGCGCTGAGCTGCCCCGTGCCTGCTGCGCGGCAGCAGCAGCCATCTCCGCTGGGCCGCCCCCTGGATGCCTGGATGCCAGCAGGGTGACACTGGAGGAGATCCGCGCCGCGCTGAGCTGCCCTGTGCCCGCTGCTGAGAAGCGAAACAGCCGCTGCCTTTTGCGCTGGGCCCGCAGCAGCCGCTGCTGCAGGTCAGCGCGCAACCGCACAGCAGCAGCTGCTGGCCGGCGTGCGTGCGTCCTCCATGGTGACGTTGCACTGCTCAAGCAGGCGCGGGCAGCTGCTGGGGCCGCAGCAGCTGCTGCTGCAGGTCAGCACGCTCTGATAGGGTTGTACAGCAGCAGCTGCTGGAGGGCGTGCATCATCTTCTGTGCATCGACTTGCAGGATCTGCCACGCATCTGCGCTGGCAGTACATCAGTAGGCACAGTGTATGAGGCATCTGGTTCTAATGGTTGGGTAGTTAGGTGATTATGTTGTGGCGTGGTATGGTGAGCTGCAGATGATGGGTGTTGGAAGGGGCGGTGATGAGCTGGTTTGATGTGGGGTGGCTGGCTGGGTGCTGGCATGCCTTGCGATTGACGCAGGCAGCTGTTGCAATGACAACTTGTAGGCGGCTTGCAACACGCACACCGGCAGGGTGTGCTGCAACCAATTATGCATGAGGCTGGGGCTATTGTATGCAAAATACAGTCTTTTGATGCTGGAGGAGGTTTGCATTGTGTGTTGCAACTGGCTGTCTGTTGATGGCGCAAGCATACATAAGCTTGCTCATGAATGCCAATCGCGTGGCTGAACATCAACTTGCTTGTGTTGCACAGCCTTTTGGGGTTTGTGTGTGGCTTGCTTTGTGCATAGCTGCTGCTGCATCTGCCTGTGGTATGTGGGCTTGGGTTTTCTTCAAAGCAAGCGCACTGTTCAAAGATGTAGAAAGCAGTGTGCTTGCGTGGAGGGTGGCAATGCTGTGGAGGTGCGGCAGTACTCCTGGTGAATGAAGCAAGCAGCGCACCATTTTGTGTGCTTGGTGAGTCTCCCAGAGCATGCAGGGCTTTTGGCTGCAGTGGAGCCTGATGCTGCTGTTGTGCTGTGTTACATATGTTAGTGCAACGAAGGCCAATGCTACAGTGAAGTACATGCATTCTGATGAGCAGTCGCGGCATGAGGATTCCCACCTGTCACTCAACACCATACTATGCAACTGCACTTGCACCGCAGCTGCAGTTAGGCGCTACCGCCAGCATGCCTCCTTTTTTGTTACTTTGTCACTGTCAGCAGCTGGACTCGTGTCATTTTGTCCCAAATGTATGCAGGCTTTGCCTGTGCTGTGTATCTGTATCATGGGCTGCAGGCACCTCAGCCGCTTTGTGTGTGCCAGCAGCCGTTGAGGAGGCCAAGCGGCAGCTGCCGCAGCATCTTGGGAGTGCTCCTCAACAAGCACGTGCATGTGCACAGCCGTAAGGCCTTGTCATCCATGCTGCAAGCGTATGTACACGTGTGTACACGTGTCTCTGCAGCTGGGTGAACACGACGCGCATGTTTTGGCAGGCCTTTGTGCTTCAGACATGTATCCTTATGCCGATACCATCCTGGTGGTGTGCCAGGCAGTTGCGTTACACGTACATTGATCTGCTGCACTGAATGTAGTACAGCTTATTCAGGGCACTATGTCTAGCATGGTGATGCTGTTCTTGCACAGCATGCTGTCACATCAAGGTGCCACAGCTATGAAGTCCCATTGGCTTTTGGTGTCCAATCCCAGTCAATTGGAGCAGAGGCAGCAGGAATGCCTGAGGGTGTGTGTGTGCCCAGCTGTGTGTGATGCCGGCAGGCAGCACAACTGGCTGACAGGCCTCTTTTGCAGGCATGCGGTGCAGTGTCCTGCATGCGCCCTTGTGCAGACCAGCACCCCAGCTGAGGTGGCATGTGCTGTCAAAGCGGCCTGATAGGGCGCAAGTACCGGTAGTTGCAGCCCTGCTGCTACAGCTGCAGCATTGCCAGGCAGCCTTATGGTTTTGTTTCAAGCCTTTTGGTTCGGCATCAACTGCTGGTGACAGCAGTTGTTGGTTGCACGTGGTGCTGCAGCATCCCAGTGCTGCTTTAGCTACCACCTCTTCTCCTGCACCTACCAGGGCTGGCATGGTGATGCAATCTTGTGGTATGGCATGCGTGGCGTTGCATGCATGCATGCCCGCCTGTGTCTTGCAACGGTGCTGTGTACATAATCTGCATGAATCCATGTAATGACATTTCATATGTTCAGCAAGGGGTATCGTGTGCTTTTGCACCTTCTGGGCTGTCTGGGACGGAGGTTGGCGTGCATGCTCACTGGCAGATTGCCAACAGCAATTGCTGCCTTGCTCAGCTGCTGCACGAGAGAAGCTCGGCTTTGCCAAGCACGTGTATTCAGGCCAGTGTAAATCAATGAGATGGGCAAGTAAAACCAGCTTAGGCTATTTGCGGTCTCGATCTGCCTGCAGTATAAACTGACCTACGAGCCCGCGTGGAGTGACTTCTGGCCTGTTCGTGGTTACGCTGTCAGCCGTCCACAACATCACTCTCTCACGAATGTCACTGTACACATTTATCACAGCTACAGCATCGACATTGAGCACTGTTGTCCAACTTTTAGTTCCGGCTCGGTGTCGCAAAAGTGCGAGTGCCCAAAACGTGGTCATTATCGCAGACTCCAGTGAACCAAGAAAGCTTGCCGAACGCATTCCTTTTGCTCGGCGATACGAAACGTCCAGCATGCGTTCGGCTACATGAAGCAGCAGCACAGGAGAACTTGGAAATGGGCCTTGGGTGCTCTGGCAGCAGTGGCTGTCATAGTAGGCCTCTCCGTCCTCATCGCACACGCTGTCCAACAATCCAAAAGCAGCCCTCCCGCAGTGGCTACAGCACCGGCACTTGATGCAGACTGGGGCAGCAAGACCAGCAATGCTGCTGCCAGAAAACTTGTGCAGCTGCCTGCTCCAGGAAGCCCAGCAGCAGTTGAACTGCTGGCAAGAAATGACACCCCCGCTTGGTTGTCTGGCCTGTACACTTACCACAGGTATGGCGCTGCTGCTGACACCAGCGCCGTTGCTGTTGTGGAGGGCATGAGCAGCTGCAGCTAGTCACCGCAAGTCACGCCCTGTGCACTGTGCAGCGACGCATGCATGCCCTTGCTACATCTTGCAGAAGCAGTCAGGTGATGGTGGTGGCTACTGTTGAAGTCACAACAGCGCACCTTTTGGCAAACCTTGCAGCATGATGGAGCATGATGCATCACAGCAGGGGGGCGCCACTGCATGCCTGTGCTGTTGTAAGTGCCATGCTTACTGGCTTGCTTGTTTGCTGCTGCAGGGACTCTGCCAGCATCACACCTGACATCACTGCAGAGTGGCTGCAGCTGCTGCAGCAGCAGCTGCAGCAACAGGGTGTGACCACAAACAGCAGCAGCAGCAGCAGCAGCAGCGCTGATGATGAGCAACTGGAGCTTGACTTGCAGCCGTTCATTAGGTGAGCGCAATACGACACAGCCACGGTGTACAAACACATCATATGAGTTACAAAAAAGCAGCCTCCATGTCGACGCAAGCACCGTGGCAGCCATACCAGGCGCTGGCAGCAGCATGCGCTGCCAGTGGATACCGGCTGCTGCTGCTGCTGCTGCTGCTGCTGCTGCTGCTGCAGCAACATGCAAGCAGCTGCATCCTTGCATGCTGACGGCCTCCACACTGCACCAGCGTGTGCTGCCTCAATCAGCAGTGTGTCACCAAAGCCTCTTCGCTCTGCGTGAACTGCTTTGCAACATGCAGGGTGTCTGCAGATGTCCTGGGGTACCTACGGTTCAGCCGCAGTGTGGTGCTGCTGTCTCTGCTACGGGAGTATGCAGCCAGCAGTGTTATAACGGTTGAAGCCGTGGACCCAGACACCCTGCAGGCTGAGGTTCAGCAGCTGTTTGATTTGCAAAACCTCAGCGCGTACTATGTGACAATGGCCAGAGTGGACAGCATGCATGCTGCAGGTGCAGCGCAGCACGCAGCAGCAGTGTCGCTTGCAACGCCCAAGGGTGCTGCTGAGATCAGGGGCCGCATGCTACATGCAACCTTCCTGCAACAGCAGCAGCAGCAGCAGCAGCGTAAGCAGAAGCTACGGCAGCAGCACCGCTTGCTGCTGCTTGCCGAGGCTGATTCGCCAGCAGCCCAGCAGGCTGACCTGGCCAGTCAGTTGCTGAATCAAATGAGTGGAGGGCAAACAGCAGCAGCAGCAGCAGCAGCTACCAAGGACAGCAGCGCTGGCAGCAGTAGCAGCAGCACTGGCACGCCAGATGCTGGTCTTTCCCGCAGCTCAGCACGCACCCTGAACCCACCAAATACTGCTGCCACAGCCACAGCCACAGCCACAGCTGCAGATGCTGCTAGCAGCAGCTCAGATGTGGAAACACTGCTTGATATGGTGTGTCTTGCAGCACCTTGGGCCCCCGTAGGGACCTTTGCAAATGTACTGCCAGTTGGTGCTGCCTGCCCAGCAGCAGCACCCTTGCAGCTCTTTCAGCGGGATCAGCTTGCCTTCAAACCTGTGACAGTGCCAATAGTGTTTCATGTGCTGCGGTTCTTGGTAGACATCCCAGCGCTCAGTTTCATGTCTACGGATATGCCGCAAGCGCCAATGGGCAGCACATCAGGCACGGCAGCATTCCCACCTATCTGGGATGGCAACAGCAGCAGCAGCGGTGGCAGCAGCAGCAGCAGCAGCAGCGGCGGCGGCGGCAGCAGTGGCACGGCAGCTGGCCAGAACTTAGTGGATGCAGCCAACCGGCTGTACAAAAACACAGGTGTGCAGTTCACTCTGAAGGAGGTGCGCACCGATGTGGCTAAATATCCTTATCTACTGCAGAAAGACAAGGCAGCATGGCTCAACTGCAGCCACAATGCAGCAGCTACAGCAGAGGGCCTTGCTTGCCTGCAAGGCATTGCAAGAGTGCCAGAAGTAGCAGCACTGTCCAGTGAGGAGCGTGTAGTTAATGTGCTGGTTTCAGGTTCAGATGGCAAGACAGATTTCACGTACTGCAGCCGTACAGCCGCAGACCGCAACCCGCTGTGTTCTACTATCTCAAAGGGGTACACAGCAGCGCGCGGGCCGTGGTTTATGGGTTCTGCGGATGCTGGATGGTCAGAGGATGCCAGTGATATGAACTGGTTGTTTCTGTCGTGGGGTGGTTTTGACACTGCCAGCTGGAATAGGGGCCCCTGGAACGGTGGAGGCGCAACGCTGGCACATGAACTAGGGTGAGTGGGGGCGGGTTACTGGTGGTTGTGAGCAGTTTGCCTAGAATGGTGTTGCACTGCGAGCACGTCTGAGGCCAGCAGGCTGTGCTTGTTGTTGAGCAGCCACAGCTGCATCCGCATCCCGCGCCTCATTCAGCTGCTTATGATGTGCAGTACCCATGGCTTGAGAACAGCAATAACTTGGGCGTGTGGTGCTTGGGCTGCATCATCATGTGGTGCAATGCATTCAAGGCTCACGTTGCGGTAGCGCATGCAACCTCATCGAAGCTGCTGCCCACTACCACCCTACCACTATTGTCACAATTTCGTTTGCAGGCACTTCCTGGGGCTGTTGCACACGCACCAAGGCTCGCCAGCTTGCCTCAACAGCCCTGAGTCAGGCGATGCAGTGGAAGACACACCACCAAACCAAGACATGGAGGCCCATGGAGGAGGCACAGAGGCAGCCACGCTTGCCGGCTGGTGCAGCGACTTCAGAAATGGCAAGAGCCCTGCAAGCAGTGCACTGTCAGGCCTGCAGAGCTGCCCAGGGTTTCAAGATAACGTGTTCAACACGATGTCGTATGTGCCAGATCAATGCTCAATGATTTTTAGCCCTGGGCAGGTGCAGCGCATGCAGTGGGTGATTGCTGCATACCGGCCGAAGTTCATGGCAGCACATGCATCACAGTAACAGCGCTAGCGCTGTTTGTGCTCCACAAGTGACAGCTGCTGCTTGGACGATGTCAGTGTTTGCAGCTGCAGCTAGCATTCTGAGTTTTGTTGTTTGGTTTCAAACTGCTGATTCTGCTGCACTGCAAGCGCATATGAGAGAAACTGGTGCATCGGCCGCCTCCTGCAGGCTCGACTGCAGCTGGGTGCTTGTGCATTCGGCGCAGTACGGTTTGCACCATGTGACTTGCTGCATGCTGTGCAGCTTGTCAGCAAGTGCATGGTGTTCTGGCACAAGAGGAACTTGCTAACTGACATCACTTGCTGGAGGCCATGGTAGTCACTGAAACAGCCGATGGGAACGTGTGAGATCAGCATTGTTCATGCCGTGACGTTTGTCATAGAGAGGGTCCACGAACTTCCTCAATCCTTGTTATCTGTGCCTGCTGTCCTAGTAAACTCTTGCCAGTTGGGAGCAAGAGGCTATGCCACAAGATGTGCACTAGTACATCACGTGCATTCACCACATCATGCATAATCTTGCCACGCCATGTGCATGTTTCCAGTTGCATTTGTGGTGGCACACAATCATGACGTTCTAGCACCTGCCACTGAAAGTGGCTGACTTTTCTAGAGTTGATGCCAGCAACCACTCTGGCCTGCTGTTGCGTTGCGACAATGAGTTGACAGCTGTGTGCCGGCGGCGTTTGTCTGCGTTCCTGCCTGCCTTGGTGTGGCATGGCGCTCCCCTTCAAATGGACCTTTGTATGGCGTGACCCGGCTGGCAGCAGCAGAGCATGTTAAGGATGTACAGCAATGCTTGAAGGTGCGCAGCTTTGCATTTTTAATGCTAGACGGTCCATCTTTACAGTAACAACAGGTATGGGTACGGGACTTGGAGGAGGGTGGTACTACAAGTAGTAGTACTGGCTGACTGCCTACAGGCAGCCGCTGCGGCAGGGCATGTAGCCAATTGCATGTTGTATTGGCACCGGTGTTCACGTCAGCAGCAGCTGCACAGTACGGCAGCCGCTGCTGAGCAGCACGTGATCTTGTTGATATCCCTGTTGCATAGGTTGATGCTTTGTTGGAGGATCACGCCCTTTTGTCCACTCTGATCGTAATGGGCTGTGTTGGTGCGCTGTGTGGATGTTTTCTTCCGCTTTATTCTGGACCACTGCTGCCGTTGTTGCAGCACCCAATGTAGCCACCATTGCACTGCAGCTGCTGTATCGTCTCCGAAAGACAGCCTGCAGATTTTGTAGTATGCCTGTGCTGCAACCCTCCGCGGCACGCTGTCTTTACAACTTTGTCGCGCCCAGATCTTTGCGCGATACTATCGCACATGATGTGCATGGCAGTACTGCCACGAAATAGCACCATGATCATCGACAATGCTGTGCTGCGTTTAGCAGTGCGCAGCAAGAGTGATGCTGCCAGCCCTGCGATATTGTATGTTTGCATGCCATTGACATGTTGCCAGCTGTTGACTGCTTTGCCTCCTGATGCGCTGGGCAACAGTCATAGCAGCGTCATTGCTGTAGCAGCTCTGCACACATTTATGTTCCTAGACATCTGTATGGCATGTCAGCCGGCCTACACATAGATTGTGGCGTTGTAAGCTCGACGGCCAGCCAGCAAGCTAGTGAACTAATCCTTGCTGCCGTAGGTGGCATTGGCAGCTGTTGGGATCCATGACAATCAACCTGATGTTGCCAAAACTTTGGCGTGACTGAGTCGAAAAGTGCCCGGATCTCAGTCAAACCTTAGAACAACTACGTCAACCACTTTTCAAAATGCAGTGGCGCCATGCTACCTCCATGCCCGGACAGGACACCCCCTTGCAGGCTGCCTCGCACTGCACGTCACCCACAACACTTTCTGCAGCACGCCTACAAGACAACACATCAAAGACAAAAAAATATAATGCTACGCATGCGTTCACTGCGGCGGCGGCTGCTGCTGCTTGTGTTGCAGTTGCAGCCCCACTGCCAGCTGCCGCAGCAGCGCCTGCTGCTGCTGCTGCGGCAGCTGCTGGAACTGCGGCTGCTGCACCACAGCACCCAGCTGCTGCATGGCTGCCAGCTGCGCCCCAGATGAAGGCAGCAGCTGAGGCTGCTGCTGTTGAGCTTGCTGATACTGAGCTGGCTGCTGCTGCTGCTGCTGTAGCAGTGCATACTGTTGCGCCAAGTTTGTGCCCTGGGCGGGTGCCATTGCAGCCTGCATGCCAATGTTCAAGGGGGCACCTGCGCCTGATGAAGTGCGCCGGCGCTTTGCAGCCTGTTCTTGCTGCTGAGCCTGCTGCTGCTGCAGCTGCTGCATCATGGCCTGCTGCTGCAGCGCCTGCCGCTGCTGCTGCTGCTGCTGCATCAGCGCCATGAGCTGCTGCTGGCTGGCCTGCCCGCCTGGCTGCTGCTGCTGCATGCGCAACAGCTGCTGCTGCATTAGCTGAGCCTGCAGAGCCTTCTGCTGCTGCTGCTGCTGCTGTAGCCCGGCAGCCTGCTGCTGCTGAGCCTGCTTCTGAGCTTGCTGCTGCTGCAACATGGCAGATGCTGCCTCTGCCTGCGCCTGCTGCACCTTCTCAGCCATGATCTGCTGTGCCTGGCGCATGGCTGCTGTCATGTGGTGGGGTGCTGCTGACTCAGCAGGCCTGAAGCCCTCACAGCGCTCAGCACCAGGCAGCTCCTGCACACACAACACGTCAGGAAAATGTTGTTACTATACTTTCTGGGATGCTTCAACAGCCTGATGCACGCAACTGACGTTATTTCTATGTCAACAACACGTGTGTATACCAACAGATTGTTCAGATGACGTATTGACCAACCATTGGAGGTTGTCAGCGCCAAGCAGCTGCTGCATGGCAGACAGCCGCGCTGCATGCAAGCATGTGAGGCTTGGCAGCTTGCCGGCAGGCTGCAGCGCTGTGCGATGCTGAGTGACGAGCAGTTCATGCCGCAGGTCATTACTTAGCAATGCATTCAATCCAGATGCTCAAGAGTAAGACATGTGCGCTGCAGTGCTTGCCACAAGTGCGTGGCTGGCTGGACCCTTGCGCACAAACAACGTCTGCGCGCCACAACTGACACAAACAGCCTGTGATCCTGTTCAGCTTCGCCTTCTAGCACAGCTGCCTGGTAGACATCGATATCTGTTAGCCTTCATGCACAAGCAGCTGCGGCAGTCAACTGTGCAACCGTGCAACTGCAGTGCTGCGCTGCCCCCCTCACCTGGATCAGCATGGCCACCAGGGGGTGGCTCAGGCCATACAGGTGCATGCCGTCAGCAGGCAGCGCCCGCTGCTGCACCTGCTGCACCTGCGGACCACCAACAGAGCAGTGGCAGCAGCAGCAGCAGCAACAGGACCGGGCTCTAAGCATGCGTGGGTGGATACCTGCATCTCACTGGCTGATGCTAAAAATGGGTGACAATTGTCACCCCGTGTCGGGCATGCACCACAGACCCACTGTTTCGAACGTGCGCCAACATAACAGCATTTTGTGGGCATGCTCGCAGCAAGTTGAACACACTCGTTCAGCACCTCTCCCAAAGCCACCCCAACCACCGTCCCACCCTCCCATCTTACTGCAATACACCCCTCCTCAAGCTCCCCAGCCCCGTTCTTCTTCTCTATCAATTCGACTCACCCGCTGCTGCACCTGCTGCCACACTGCGTCAGGTGACGGCCCCAGCCACTGCTGCCCAGGTGCATCAGGCACCACCACCACAAACAGCGGCCCTGCAGGCCCACCATCAGCCACACTCCGCCCGCATCCACACCCCCTAAAAGCCTTAGGCACCATTACTTTGCCAAACTCCACCGCTGCTCCCTCTACCCCCTGCCCCCCCCCCCACCCCCAAACTCCACCGCTGCTCCCTCTACCCCCTGCCCCCCCCCCCACCCCACCCCCAAACTCCGCCCCTCCTCAGCCTCCCTAGCCCCCGACTCACCCGCTGCTGCACCTGCTGCCACACCGCGTCAGGTGAGGGCCCCAGCCACTGCTGCCCAGGTGCATCTGGCACCACCACCACAAACAGCGGCCCCGCAGGCCCACCATCAGCCACCATGCAGGTGTATGCTGACTCAGCGCCTGGCGTTACACAGCTGGGGTACTTGGCACTGGCTGTGTAGCCCAGGGGGAAGATATGGTTGGGGGTGTGGAAGCCGGGGCGGGACGGCTCAATCCTGTGGGCAGTGAATGAGTGCAGCAGCAGCAGGGGCACGGTGTGGCTTGCTGTAGCGCAGGAACAAGATGTGGCTTGCTGTATGGAAGCCAGGGCAGGTTGGCTGTGTCCTGCAGGTGACGTGTGGTGGCAGCAGCAGCAGGGGCAACAGGCAAGGGTGCATCAAGTGAGAACTTTGCACTGGCTGTGTAGCCCAGGGGGAAGATGTGGCTGGAGGTGTGGAAGCCGGGGCAGCCTGGCTCGATCCTGCAGGCGAGATGGAGGTGCAATTTGGCGGCAGCAGCAGCGGCAGGGTCAACAGGCAAGGGCAGAGGCAAGAGGAGTGTGAGGGCACAGGGGCTGGCTGTGTAGCCCGGGGAGAAGATGTGGGAGGAGGTGGAATGTGGAATCTGAGGCGTGACGGCTCGATCCTGCAGGTGAGGTGGGGGTAAAATGCAGTAGCAGCAGCAGCAGCAGCAGTATCAGAGGCAAAATGTAGGTGAAACAACAAGCAATTAAAACTGCGGAGCAAGCATAGCGCCAGCTGCTGCGTAGCATTACAGGCATCAACATGACGCACATGCTGTATGCACACACAGAAAACAATCTTTGTGTGTAAGGCGCTACAACGCACCTGCCCAGTGACAGCAGCGACTGCTCCTTTGACAGCAGCAGCGGCAGCACCGGCTTGCCGGCAGCATCCCGCAGCAGCCGCGGCAGCAGCTCCAGCTCATGCATCTGCCTGGGTGTCAGCGGCAGCGATGCTATGGCCGCAACACTAGCAGCAATGGCAGGGCCAGCCATCACTAGCATAGGAGGGCCTGCCGGCGCTGCTGCTGCTGGTTGTTGTGGTGGTGGTGCTGCTGCTGCTGCTGAAGGAGATGGGGCGCCAGAGGAGGTGGCAGGGGCAGCATCACCTGCTGCTGAGTCAGGACCTGTCTGCAGGCCAGCCATAGCAGCTGACCGCTTGCCTAGCACAGCCTGCTGCTGCTGCTGCTGCTGGAGCATGTACAGCTGCTGCCGCTGCTGCTGCTGCTGCTGCAGATTTCCTGCAGGCAGCATGCCTGGGAAGCTGCTGCTGCCAGCACCACCACCACCACCACTCCCTCCTGGTGCTGCCTGCTGCAGCATTGCCAGCGCAGACACTGGCTGCTGCTGCTGCTGCTGCACTGCAGCATCACCAGCAGCTGCCGCAGCGCCCTTGTTGCCTTTGCCTGCCTTCGCAGCCGACTTCTTCTCAGCTGGGGGAGGCTTGGACAGGGCCTTCTTGATTGCAGCAGCAACCGCCTTGCAGCGCTTTGTGAGTGCTTTCAGCTCAGGGGCCCAGTCAGGTAGGCCTGAGGCAGCAGCGGCTTTTGCCGCCTTGCCTTTGCCCTTGCCGCTGCCGGCTTCGTCGCCGTCTGGCTCGTATCCGGCTGCTGCTGCTGCTGAGGCGGCCGCCTTGAAGGGCAGCGAGGGGTCCTGCAGCAAACGCAATATTTGAGGATGCTGTCATACAAAACACACAGCTCAGCAACAAAGGCCTCTGAGATTCAGTTTAAAATTCACTTGAAAACGGCACTCATGCACGTGACTCAAAGGTTCACCGTCCACTGCGTCAGCATGCACGTCAACCAGGCTGCCGCCACCCACAGCCACGCACCTCAAACATGCGCCCCCAGTTGCCAGACCCGTGCATGCATTACACTTGCATGCACACTGCACACTGTCAGATGCTCAATGCTTGACACTGTCCCAGCTAACCAGCCACCCACCTCAAACATGGGGCCCCAATTGCCAAATCCATGCTGCAGCAGCCCAGCCCCACTAGCCCTCTCATCCGGCTGCGCCCCAAGCTGCCCACCCCATGCATATACCACAGCCAACCGTCAAACATGGGGCCCCAGTTGCCAAAGCCCTGCTGCAGCGCGCCAGTCACCAGCCCTCTCGTCCTGCTGCGCCCAAGCTGCCAAAACCATGCATATACCACAGCCAACCATCAAACACGCTATAGCACCCAGCAACGCACCTCAAACATGGGGCCCCAGTTGCCAAACCCGTGCTGCAGCACGCCAGTCATTAGCGCCTCATCCTGCTGCGCCCCCCACCAGCCAGGCAGGTCCTTCGTGCCACGCCTGAACACATTGTCCAGTGCAGGAGAGCACAGCAGCGGCAGCGCTGCGCGGAAAGCTGCCAGCTGCTCCAGGCGCTCCTGCAGCTTGCTGGCTGTGGCGACGCTCAGCACCTGCAAAAGATGCATGTGGATGATGAACATTGCAGCAGCAGCAGCAGCAGCAGCAGCAGCAGCAGCACGACAAGCAGGCGCTGGCTTTTGAGAATTGTGCGACGCTGAATGCAACAGCAGCGCAGACCATGCAGGCGCGCGGTGAGCTGCCTGTAACCAAAGAAGGATGCATGGCACAGAGCATGGACACCATTGACAAGGACATCACGAAACGACATCATTCGACACAGCTTTAGCTACATAGCAGTAACCCCGCTCAACAGGAGACAGTAGCCAGCACTGCATGATGCCTTTGCACACTCAGCCAGCATGATGCCAGGCCCTCACCTCACCCTTTAGCGAGCCCTGCAGCCAACCCAGCAGTGGCACGTCACGCAATCAAAGCAGCCAGCGCCATACAGCATATTGCTGTTGCACAATCATCACCATGGCGGGCCCTCACCTCGCCCTTCGGCACTGCCACCTTTGCAGCCTGCGCCTCTGCTGCCTCTGCAGCATCAGCCGCAGCGCCGCCAGCCGCCGCCGCCGCTGCTGCTGCCGCTGCTGCTGCAGCCTGCTCCTCCTCACTAGCACCAGCAGCTGCTGCAGCAGCACGCGCAGAGTCTGCTGCCTCCTGCTGCTTGCGCTCTTCAAAACGGCGCCGGTTCATGCAGACAACGCACTCGCAGGCGGGGTTGTGCAGGTTTTTGGGCTTCACGATGCCTGCTGCTGCTGCCGAGTTGAAGGCGTCCATCTCCGACAGCAGCTCCTGCAGTGGCAGGTGATGCGGTTTGAAAGTAGTTATAACAGTGTTACTGCTGGCACTGCAGAGGACGGTGCCTGATGCACTGTTTGGTCACCAACAATTCCTGCATTCCTGCTACCGACGCACAACGGTAGCTCATCACGCACTGTCGGATGCGCAGCATTCGCCGCATCGCAAGCCGGCTGCGCTGTAGACAGCTCCACACAACAACGCACCCGCTGGCACCACACGCCTGCCCCGCTGCTCATCTGAACACCCATACACTGCGGGACGTACAAGCACTCACGCACAGCAGCAGCAAGCCTAGGGCTTCAAGCATCAACCAAAATCACCCATACCGCGCCCACCGTGAGCATTGCAGTCATCTCCTCCTCATCCACTACATGCCTCCCCAGCACCTATCCAGCACCCAAACACAGCGGCACTCACGGACAGCAGCAAGCCCAGGTCTGCTATCATCAACCCAAAATCACCCACACAGCACCCACCGTAAGCATCGCAGTCATCTCTTCATCATCCATAAACTGCACACTCAAGCATAGCAGCAAGCCAGATCTGCAGCCATCAACCCAAATCACCCACACAGCACTTACCGTGAGCATCGCCGTCATCTCCTCATCATCCACCCTGCGCAGCGCAGCAGGCAGCTCCGCAGCCTTGCCCGCCCACGCCTCCCAATCATACTCAGAGGCGCGCAGCACTGCTGCTGCTGCCCCTGCTGCACCATCTGCTGCTGCTGCTTCCATTTCTGCGCCCTCAGCTGGTGGCGGCAGGCCCCAGGCCATGACTAGGTTGAGCAGCTCCTTGCGGGCCTTCTTAGTGACCTCCAGCCCACCCTGCAGCAGATAAAGAGTAGAACACGCAATCAACCTTGAGTTCTGCTGTGTTCGGGGTAGACGAATGAAGCAGAGCAAGAAAAGACGTTCTGCCAGCAAACACGGTGTTTGTGGTGACCTCCAGCCCACACTGCAGCATGCAGTGTTTCACAGCAGAAGGGCAACTGATGATATGCTGCGATACGTTGTGCAGAAGCTTACCTGCGTCATGTACATGCACATACAACGCACGATGCCGCACGCTTGACATAAAACTTCTTCCGGCTGCATGCCTGCATGCAGCGCCTCAAACCCCACATACCTCTCTGTCGCGCCCACCGCTGGCGCCCGCCTCCCCTCCCTCCCCCGCATCAAACAGCACGTGCTCAGCAAAGCGCGCAACGTGTCCTGACTGCAAACATGCATTCAGCTCCTCATACCTCACATACCCCACGCACCTCTCTGTCGCGCCCGCCGCTGGCGCCCGCCTCCGCCCCATCGCCCGCATCAAACATCACGTGCTCAGCAAAGCGCGTGTTGGGCTGCTGCCGCCGCCGGCGGCTGCCACTCCCTCCCGCTGCCTCTGCAGCTTCAGCTGCCTCAGCCGCCAGCGCCGCAATCACAGAAGATTTGCTCGGGCGCCCCACACGGCCCCTGCCGCGGCCCCTGCCCCTGCCGCGCTGCGGCTGCTGCTGCCGCCACATCGCTGCAAAGCCGCTTGCTGCTGCTGCTGCCTCCTGCGCCGCCCACTGATCCTCCGCCTCCTCATCTTCCTGGTCATCTTCATCTTCATACCCGCCTGGGCCTTCACCGTGAAGTTCACGGTGGGCCGGTGCGAACTCGCGCTGAAGTTCAGCGTCCAGGCTGTCGGCACCCGCCAGGTCACCGAGAAGTTCAGTGACGTCACCATCATCAAGTGCCATGTCAGCAGCTAGGGTTTGACCCCCAGGGGATCCAGGCCTACTGCGGTCTCTAGCTGACCAGGCAGCAGCAGCATCAGCTGCTGACAGCCCACCACCACCACCAGCAGCAGCAGCAGCAGCGTCAGCGCCCTGCTGCCACGGCTCCATGCCTGTCGCAGCTGCTGCTGCAGCCGCAGGGTTGGCAGCTGTACTGCCAAACAGCACCAGCCCAGCACGCTGCTTAGCCAGCTGCGGCGGAGTGGTGGGTAGGAACTTGCCTTTGAGCGCTGCATCTGCTGCTGCTGAGCCGCTGACTGCCTCTGGCAGCGGTTGCAGCAGCCCCTGAGCATCTGCAGCAGCAACAGCCTGCGCCAGCAGCTCAACTAGCCGCCTGGCGCGCTTACTCAGCACCTCCGCTGCCGGCCACGCGTCATCATCTGCCGCACTGCGGGGTGGGTTAGTTTGAGCCGTGTCGCAGACTGCTGCTGCGCCTGCTGCTGTGTCGCCGGCAGAGCCGCCTGACTGTGCAGATGCTGCAGGGCCTCCCTCACTGGCAGCATCTGACTGGTGCTGCTTGGCAGCTGCTGCTGGTGCTGGGGTGCCATCTGCTGGCGTGTCTGAGGCTGCAGGGGCTGCCCTGATGCGGGCTGGAGGGTGGAATCCCTGCAGGCATTTTGAAAAGGAAATGACAAGGCAGGGTCCTGGGTCAGGGTTGTTCACAAGGAATGTCACAGAGCTGTGAATATGCGTGCTTGCGCGATCAGCAGCAGCCAACACAAAGTGTAAGCGCGAAGTATCAGCCGAAACAAGGCGGGCGCGACCGTGTAAGATGCATCGAAGCGTGCTGCTAGCCCGGTCTTCACACAAAATTCAAAGTTTTCGACGGTGCAGCGCACGACTTGCAGCTGCAAACAAAGCTACGTATAGAAACGTAACACAAGCAGCACAACAGCAGGCAACAGCAGCAGCAATGCCCGAGCAACAGCAGCAGCAGCAGCAACAGCAGGAGCAAACCACCAGTGAGTGAAGTGATGTCAGCCTTCTGAGCCCAAGTAGCCAAGCAGGCAACTCCCAACCCACAACTGCTGTAACAGCAGGTGGCCAGCAGCAGCAAGTGAAGATGGTGCTGGTGGTGGCAGTGGCGCTGATAGACAGCCAGCACAGGCTGCTGCTGGCGCAGCGGCCGCCTGGCAAAGCAATGGCAGGGCTCTGGGAGTTTCCTGGGGGCAAGGCAAGGCCAGGCAACACACAGCAGAGCTTGACACAATTGCAGCAGAGTTTGCTTGAGTACAGCAGAGTTACTGCTTTGACCAACTGCTTGTGTGCTCTTACGCAGGGAGCAACGCTTGCAATTATTGCAAGTTTTTAGTCACCAGCTGCCCTGTAGGACGCGAGCACTGAGCAGCATTGCATGAGTAAGCGTACTGCTGGTATAGGCGGCAGTCAAGTCATGGGCACGCTGCACCGCAATGTTTTGCGTGCTGGTGCTGCTGCAGGTGGATGCTGGCGAGACGCCCGAGGCTGCACTGGTCAGGGAGCTGCAGGAGGAGCTGAGCATACAGGTGATTGGTACACTGCAAGTGTTTGTGCAGCCGTGTTCTGTGTGTGATGCATGGTTGCTGCTGCATGCTAGGAGAGGCCCAGTACCATTGGTGAGGGAGCTGCAGGAGGAGCTGAGCATACAGGTGGGTGACACCTGTGCGGTACATACTGCAAGTGTATGATGCAGAGGTGTTCTGCATGTTGTTTGCTATGACCTGATCAATGATTTGATGGTGATGGTGTTCTGCACGTGATGCGCGGTTACTGACGTGGGCTAGGAGTGGCCTAGTGCCACTGGTGAGGGAGCTGCAGGAGGAGCTGAGCATACAGGTGGGGCAACGCATGTAAAACACAGCTTAGGATCCTCTGCAGGCCCTGGCAAGTCAGCACGCAGGTGCCCATCACAGGCGCGAAGGCCCCAACTCAGGTGACGTAGCACCTTGTCGTTCCTCTGCAAACTCCATGTCAACAGGCAAGTTCCCACCTGCCACAGATGTGACCGCATATGCAAGCCAGTTGACACACTCTTGGACGCCACACGGCTGTCAGAACCCACCACCTACATTGCGTAATGATGTTGCTGCTGCAGGTTGAGCCGCGTGACCTGCAGCCGCTCACGTTTGCGTCTCACACCTACGACAGCTTCCACCTGCTGATGCCGCTGTACGGTAGGTTACTAACCTAGTACTTACTAACCTAGTAACCTAGTCGCTTGCTGGCGGGCTGCATGATGGGCTGCCTTGGTGGTGGGCTGCATGATAAGCAACAGTTTTAGCTGCTGTTTTGTTACCAATGCGACCAAGCGCAGTGGCCCCGGAGGTTGTATGTGTGTATCTAGGAGGGCTGTCATGCCTTTGAGGGGCTGCATGCCGATTTGCTTGCAGGAACAATGCTGGTGTTGCTGGCAGCCTAATCCTGCAGTTGGTCAGCCTCAAATGTGCCGCACGAGCTCTGTTAACACAGCATCCTTGCACTGCTGCTGCTGCTGCGGTGTGGCTTGCTTGCTGCTAATGTTCAGTGTGCCGCAAGTGGAGCGGGCAGCTGCGAGGTGTGGAGGGGCAGCAGCTGGCCTGGGTGTCACCCCGGCAGCTGCATGACTACCCGATGCCAGCAGCAGATGTGCCGCTGGTGGCGCCAGTGCTGCAAGCTATGGAGGCTGGCAGGACACTGCCAGCATGACCTAGAGGTTATTCGTGTGTAACTTTCCGAGTGCGGTTCACGGTCCAGTGCAAGGACGAATTAACACGGCTCTTGGCTTACGAAGGATCAGTGTGTGGGTGCTGTACTGCATGCAGCGCGTTTGATGGGTTTTCAACGAGGCAGCATGCAGAGCGACAAAGTGTATGGTCACTATTCCCGCTAGCGCAGCTGCGTTGGGATTGTGTGGTTGCTGTGTCTGCTGCTGCTGGTGGTACGGGCCCTTCTGTGTGTCAAGTGCATTATCAGATACACCTAGAATTGATGTGACCTGCACACGAACGTCACTGCCGCTGCTGCTGCTGCATGTATGGGCCAGATCAAGATACTGTGGAATACAGAGACGTAGATTACCCTCAACGCCAATCAAAGCTCCGCATACAGAACAGCCGTAACTGACAGCTGTCCCGAAAAGCACAACCTCTCTAGAGAGGTCTGTGGCTGTGTGGGAAGGGCTGCAGCAGCTGCTTGCCACTCTGCCGTACACAAATAGTTGCCTTGCCCTGATGGGGAGGGGATGCACCACAGATGGCAGTGCCGACCTGTCAGACCAAACCAGGTCTTCATCTACACCTGTACAGAGCTGCAACAGAATCCATCATTCACTTTTTTCATGTCAATATGGTACATGGCGTGCGCGTCACTGCATGCCAGCAGCATCCACGCCTCGCCACGGGTTACTGTGACTGCTCAGCCTGCTGCTGAACCCGCCAGTACAGTTCACCAATCGATGCTGTGTGCCGGTTTGCCAGCAGCGCCCTGCATTCAAGGTACCTCAGTCAATTATCTGTAGCTGCTGCCTTTGCTGCTCCGCACAGTACAGCAGCTGCAGCACAGCAGCAAGGACTCACCGCATTGGGCTGCTGAAGACCTGTGGCTGCTGCCACAAGTGTAAACATTCTGTACAGCTGCGTGTGGCAGCTGCAGGCGCCTCTGCTGCTACTGAGTGGTACAACTGCCGTTGCTTGTGCTGCAAAACAAAGCCAAGTTGGTATGAGCCGATCTGTCCCTAAATTCTTACAATCAGCAGTTTGATATGTCCAAAAGCGTTTATGCCGTGCTGAAACGGCCTCTGCTGCGGCGTACTTTTGGATTTTTCTTGCAGATGACGAACAGCTTTCCTCGCCGTCTAGCAACGTAGCAGAACTCGCAAATGCGTTTCACTGACGCCCGAACTTTCATACTGCTGGTGCTATCTAGTTGAGATCAGCGATCAGGAGTGATGCTGCAGTGGGGTGTGGCAGACTGCTGCTGCAAGTGTGGAACAGCCAGACGTACTACGGATAGCAAGCAGTTGCGGTGAAACGTGTGGCAAGAGTCTGTAGGTTTCCACGGCAATTTATTCGTGGGCGCTCCCGCGCACAAAAAAGCCCAATGGGGTTTCTACTCCTAATAGGGGTTGAACCCCTTCACGCCATGTCAGTGACAGGCACACGACAGGCCCATTTCATCACCTCCCCCACTCCATCACCTCGTTGGGAGTAATGAAGAATACAAGCCGAACGACCCCAAGCAGCCCCCACTAAACACCCGCAGGCAAGCAAGCACAACTCCAATGTTAACAACCTCACAGCTACATGAAAACTGTCTGTCAACAGCACCCGTCAAGCCGCCCACCTGGAAGGCAGCAGTCAGGTCTGGGTCCTGCCGCACAGCCTCAAAGTTGCCGTAGCCGTGCCGGTGCATGCCAATCATCAGCGCCACGTCACACTCCACATCCCACCAGCTGGTAGGAGCAGCAGCAGCAGGCAGCGCTGCTGCTGCCAGGGCCCTGAACATGCCTGCCACTGCCTCGCTGCGCTGCAGGGAGGGCAGCAGCTGGTTGAAGTCCTGCAGCAGCGCCAGGCGCCGCACGATGCTCTTGGCGGAGCCCTGCAGCTGCATGTGCAGGCAGCAAACAGAAAAGAAGTGTATGCTGCAAGTCAGGGGTGGATTTATAACTACAATAGCGGCGCACGATGCTCTTGGCCGAGCCCAGCAGCTGCATATGTCGACAGCAAACAAGCGAGCAAACAGGCGGCAAATCAGGGGTATGTGATTGACCACAATGGCGGCGCGCGATGCTCTTGGCGCAGCTCTGCAGCTGCATACACAGAAAGCAAGAACAGCGAACAGACATAGCATGCACCAAGTCAAGATTACGTTGTGATCGACCACGATGACACATGACACGATGAAACACCCGTCGCCCGCCAACAACAGCATATCAAGCAAAGTAAGTGCTCGGTGTACAGCAAACACCTCTTTCAAACCTGTGCTACATCTTTACTGAAACACATCCCTGTGCAGATTACGCACTACTGGCCAACGCTGCAAGTTGCATTAACATCTCACCTTGCTGAAGGGTGCACCTGGCGTGCTGATGGGGCACCACTCAGCGACCGGCTCCAGCAGCCTCGCCACAAACAGCCGGTCCTCTGGGGTGGCCAGCAGCAGCTGCAGCTCGCACAGCAGCTGCCAGCAGGCGTCCTCCACGTCACCGGGGCCGTGCTTGAACTGCTGCAGGCTGGCGCTCAGCGCGGAGTGGATCTGCGGTGCAGCAGCAGCAGCAGAGAGAGGTCGGTGATAGATTGGGAGAGCTGTACATATTACCAAAAGCTCTAGGTATGGATGGCGCAACACAGCTGCAGTTGCCTGTGACTAACAGCTGCAGGTGCTCGACACATCAAGCCAACACCAACAAAGACCATCGCTGCATTTTGCTCATGGCCGTACAGAAGTCACAGCCGCAGGTGTGGCAGTGCCTGTGTCGCGGTGTTAGCGGCTCCACAATCAGCCGTGCTGCCTATGCACAGTGCTGAGCTTCCACAACAACTGCTGGGCCGCCACTTGTGCTGGCTGCTGCAACATTAGCTCTGTCAGTCTGGCGTGTCACTGCTGCTGCTTGCGGTGGCTGTGGCTGTTCAGCTTTGTCACTGTGGCTGTGTCGCTGCTGCTGCCGCTGCCTACTGCCACTGCTGCTGCTGCCGCACCTCCTTCCAGCGGCCCAGGCCCAGCCCCAGCAGCTGCCGCTTGAGCGCGTCACGCTCCGCCTGCTTCCAGCTCAGGTGCCGGCGCTGCAGGCCACATGGCAGCACAGCAACGCACAGCACATGTCAGCACAACAAAGCACAACACAGCATGCGTCAGCACAGCGTGTATGAGGGCGTGGTGTTCACCAATCCACAGATGGCAAGCAGGTAGTCCAGCGGTTGCAGAAGCTGCTTGCAGGCGGAGAGAGAGCATCATGAGTGCAGGCTGCTTGCTGAGCGGATGCTTTGCACCAGCATACTGCACAGCACATGGCTGCTGCTGGGTGCCCCATGCCGCCGCTGTTGCTGCTGCTGCTGCTACTGCACGCACCACGTGGGGCAGCGTCTTCACGTACGGCCTGCTGTTGGGTATGCCTGTGAGCACGCCGCGTTCCTGCAGCTCGTTGCGCCAGCGGTGCTGCTGCTTCAGCACATCCTTCAGTAGCGTGTTGGCCTCAGCCCTGCGGGTTGGTGATAGCGGATGTGTGCAGCAAAGGCTGCTGAATCCATACAGGCACAACAACAAGCTAGCTGCTGCATGACCATCATCTGCTTTGCGTCGCTTGATAACGGGTGACGCAACTGCAAGCAGCTGCATAGGCAACAGCTTGTGCCAGCAGCTGCAGGACCCACTGCCAGCCACTGGTTTGCTTAAGGTTACTCTATGCAGATGTGCTGCAAAATGCAGCAGCTGCATATTGTTCAACATGCAACTGCTGCTGCTGCTGTAGTTGTCCTGCGAACCTGTATTGGGAAACCAGGCGAGAGATCTGAGCCTGGCGCTCTGAAGCCTTGCTGCCAGGCTTGTTGCCCTACAAGTGCATAAATAGAAGCGTTGTGGTGGTTCAGCAAGCGGCTCTTTGAAAGCTAATGCCTTTGAGGCATGCTGCTGCTGGCACTGGACTGCACCTGCTGCTGTGTTGCCTCAACCTCCATGCTGCGCTGCCACAGAGAGTTTAGGCCTTCCAACTATTTAGGAGGTAGTTTCCGGAAGCATCATCATTGGTGAATTTGTCGCAGCGAGTGCTGTCGGTGATGTTGTTGTGCTTGTTGTTTGTCCGTGTTCAAAATGAGCATAAGCAGGACGATCTGACACTGTGATGTAACGATCGCATTCAAGGTTAATGCTGCTGACGGAACAATTGTGGGTTGCCCGCCAAGCCTGCAGAAGCTGGGTGTCTTGTGCCCTGAACACTGTGTGGCATGTTACAGTTCTCACTCCTGCTTGCCCTCACACTCTTGCAGCCGTTCCCCTGCACCATCAATGCCTGCCCAACGTGCACAAAAAACATTCGTAATATGTCACACAACGTCCTCCGTGGAGGTCTTGCCACTCACTTCGCTCCGGCACTGCCTGACCATGGTGCCGCACTGGCGCCACCTCAGCCAGGCACATGTGGACTGCTTACATGCGATCAATTGCAATCCGTCTGTCAGCATGGATCACACTGTTCAAACAGGATCAGTCACATGTCAAAACACCCTCCACCACAGCACCTTGCTGCTCAGTTCCGCTCCGGCACTGCCTGGTGCCGTGCTGGCGCCACCTCAGCCAGCACACACTGGTAGCCAGCAGCAGCACACGCCTCTGCAGCAGCAGTAACACACAGCAGGGGCAGCCACAGAACATACGTCAGACCGTGATGAGCGTAAAGGCTTCCTGCAAGCAACACCTTACCCCTGAGGGACACCCTGAGCTTAAGTGCCTGCATGTCTGCAGTGAACAACAGCAGCCTTGCTTCATGAATCACTCTCATACACTCATTATTCTAGGGAGGAAATGGGCGCACCAACACAGGAGAGTGCTCACATTGATGGCACTTTCAGCCTGCCGCAGTAGCTTGGCGATACAAAAGGAAGTTGCAAGCATGCCAAGCATGCCAAGCCTTGGAGGGCCGCTGTACAGCCGCATTTAAATGTGTGCTGCCAGGCAGCCGCAGCAGGGCTCACCTTGCAGTCGCTGCTCCTGCTGCTGCCCTTCAGGGCAGTAGGCGACAATGGCGCCTCCGCTTCCAGTGAACTTTGCTGCGGCCCCGACAGAGCGTGCCGTTGCAATCATCGCCAGGTTTGTCTCGCCTAGCGCTGCATCGCCAAACATCTGCCTGCAAGGGCATGGCACAAGACACGTCGCAGCGGGAAGCAGTCGTACCATTCAGCATACATAAGCACAGCAGGCACATCAACAGCTGGTCAGGCTGCAACCCAAGCGAAAACTTCACAGCGGAAAACAGTGATATAAACATGGCAGCGGCTCCACCTGCAATATTATGGGCCCAGAATGCAATCTGTGCAGTTTACACATAGCCGCTGGCAGCCCCAAGCTGCTGCAGCAGGCCAAGGTATGCTGCTGCCGGAAAGAAACGATCCCAACAAAACACCGGCACCACTTGCAACATTTAGAAAATGCTGCTGCAGCTACCCACCTCCGCAGGTCAAAGTTGCTGTCCATCAGCTGCGCCAGCGCTGCGGTGTCACGCTGCAGCAGCGCAGCCCTGCAGGACACACACCAGGCACTTTCAAATAAGCGTATGGTCACATGTTTATGAAATGTGTATGTTATATACACACCCGCCCACTGCCTTGCAGGACAGCCTGCAGGAAAACTCTGCTCAAGCAGCTCAACGAGTTGTGCCTATGCCGCGTATTATTAACAACCTGCTGACAGCAGCTGTGCTCGGCTATCTGCAATAAACTGCAGGCAACCCTGCGACATGCTTGACATTGAGAAGACACCAAACGCCAACAGAGCGGTGATATGTCTTTTGAGGTCCTCTACTGCGTTGTGGCTCACAACTGCACACCAACAAAGCACAGCTTCCAGCCTCTCACCTGCCCTTCTCAGCACACTGCGCCACACGTGCCATGCCCTCCCGCACAGCCGCATCCCCAGCCAGCCAGCGCTGCTTCACTGTGCTGTGCACGCGCCCGCTGTCAGAGGGGTTGTCGCACCACACCAGCCACAGCCGCGGCAGCAGCGCGGGGTCTAGAGATTCGTAGATGCCGCAGCCGCAGGCCTCCATGTGCTGTTGGTCAAAGTCCATGCACACTACACCTCCATACACCTAGGAGGTGGCAGCAGATGGGGTGCAAGTACATCAGCATGGGCACACGTGCAGTGGCGGTTGAGGTGGATTGGCAGTGGTGAGGCAGGCCATGTTCAGCATTGACTTCAAGCACAGGGCAAGTTTGCTGCAGGTCATCCAGCCGCACATCCAGCGCCACAGCGCACAAAGTGCTGATAGGGGTACCTGTACCACACATGGCCTGACACCAGCAGTGCGATACGTGTTGGATCACAGCTGCTGCCACACGGTTGCCGCTGCTGGTGCTGACAGCTGCAGCAGCAGCAGCGCTGCCCACCTGGATCACTCTGTCCTGCAAGCCTGCAGTGATGCCCAGCTCTGCTTCTGCTGACAGGATGAGCGAGGGCTGCTGCTGCACCGGCAGCACTGACTCCGGCACCTGGAAGTACTGCAGCAGGCAGTTGAGGCCTGACCAGCAGCAGCCGGGACAGGCAGCAGCAGCAGCAGCAGCACAGCAGCACAACGCCTACTGAGCACAACAGGTGAGGGTGGGCTGCACAACGGGAGAGGGTGGGCTGCACAAAAGGTGAAGGTGGGTTGCCCAGCCTGCTTTGCATGCATGCAGAGCTGTGCAGGGCCATATGCGGCTGCAGCTCCTACAAACACAGGTACGCATTGTGTTGCATTGTGCTTGTAATGTGTGACCTGCAATATTCATACAGGTAGTTACATGTGAGGCCCGGCAGCTTCCTGGCCCATTCTTAGGAACAGGACTTTGTGTATGTTGCTGCTTTACATAGGCTAACAAGTGTGTTACTGGCCTGCACCAAGCCCCACCTGCGCAGATGATGGCTGATGAGCCCGACAGGCCCGCCTGGCACAATTGCAGGCTGCAGCCAGTCCTATGTTGGGCCTGGCACCAAACGCACGGTGCGAACAGCTCGTTTACCAGCTGCGATGTAAAAGGCTGCTGGCCTGCCCCCCACCTGCGCAGATGATGGCTGATGAGCCTGACAGGCCTGCCTGGCGCGGGATGTTGGTGTCATATGACAGGCTGAAGCCCTTGGCTGGCAGCGTCAGCCCAGCCTTGCTGCAGTGCGCGTGGAAGCGCTTGCACAGCGCCTGCAAGCGCACCCCAAATCAATACTATCTGTCACCGCAGACTCATTTGAATGAAGGTGATTATACACAGGGCGAGTTGTGGAGTGATCTAACAATAAATGATGCGCCAGCTATGAGGAAATAGAAAAGGCAAGGCAGTGGCTTGAGCTTGTGCTGACGAACATAGGACACATGCTGTTGTTGCTGCCTCAGCAGCTGGAGCTATTGCAGAGCACTGCAGTAGGTGCAGCGCTGAAGCAGCAGGGCAGTAAAAAAGAAATACAGCTGCCTCGTAGCTCACCATCAGTAGCCTGATGCCTCCATAGTAGCCTTGTGTGTCCAGCCTGTGCCCCAGGGCCCCCAGGGAGTCAAACTCGCAGGAGTCATGCTGCGGGTGCGGCTGGAAGCTCACACCTGCTGCTGCTGGCGTCAGCTTGACCTGCACAGCATACCCCGTCACAAGCAGCACGTGTGCTATGATCAGTTACAGGGTTCTTGCAGGGACCTTGCAGGGACCTTTCTGTGTGGCATCCTGGCGTCAGCCGCTGCTGAGTCTGCTGTGCATGGAGCTGCGCTTTACACAATGGTCTGGTGAGTAGCTGATGACTTTGCCCAGGCCAATTGCCACAGAAGCTGCTGCTTGTGCAAAGGATGCAGCCCTAGCCGCGCATGCAGTGTCTGTCACAGTCCGCACCTCAGCATAGAAGTTTGCCAGGGAAAAGGAGATCGTCTTGCCATAGAAACCATCGCTGGGGTTGCCCAACAACCCAACTCGAGCACAAACTTTGGAGCTGATGGCCTGCTGCAAGCTGTTGAGCTGCTGGGGGACTTCCTCCACCTGCAGTTGTGTTGCTGTGGCCATGCTGCTGCTGCCCCTGCTGCCTGCTGGATGCGGTGAACACCTTCCACACGTCAGATACCACGCCTTATTCAGCGTCTCCGTAATACGAATGGCCTATACAGACGTTGTGCGAGCAAACAACGGCTGAGAGATATCGTCTGTATTGGTTGAAGCCAGATCAGACGGCAGGAGAGTCCCGGATGTCTGTATATAGCGTATTTGACTATTAGACTTGCAACTTCATCTTCAACAACAGCGAGAACGGCGCGGGGGCAGTACGAAACCCTAAATACTGGGGATTGTACTCAAGCAGTGATCATGACATGATCCTGACATGTTCGAACTACAGGGCTGCGAGGGACTGGCCAGGCTGCTAATCTCAGCTCACACAGAGAATTGCCCAGGGGTTGAGGACTCGTTTGGGTAAAGAACCTGGACAAACGGCTCTCACTAGTCGCAAAGCAACAGCATCCCAGCCGGCAAGTGAGAGCCAGTTATAGCTGAACTTCAGCGCACACCACAGCTGGCAAGCACTGATACAGGGCAGCTTGGCAAGAAACCCATGAGTTACATAAGCTTAAGTACTGGCATCAGCGCTTGGCCATACATACCAACAGGACATCCAAAGCAGCGGAAATCCAAGACAGAGCACCCTGCTAGAAGGGATCATGGCATGTCCTCCACTGCTACAGGTGCTGCTAGCTGCTGTACCCATGTAAAGGCAGTGATAATAGTCGTGGTTGCCCTTTGTGGAATACTGTCCTGACCCTGCAGCTGCTGCCAGTCCAGCTGCCACAAACTCAACCACACCATTACCATGCACCTGCCGAAAGGCCTGACTGCCTGCAGCTGTGATGGTGACAATGATCACACATATGCGGTGTGCTACCCCATACAATGTATTGAATGTTGATACGCGTGCTGCAGGCAGCACAGCAATGCTAAGGCCCTTAGCTACCTCGCCTCTGATGTTATAGCATTATAAAAAGATACAAAGCATCTGCACACCGATGCATGCAAAGAACGGATAGTGTTGCGATAGTGTGACATCCCACCTCTGAAGCAGTCAAGGTGACGCCTGCAAACTGCTGCATGGAAACTGCAGGCAAGGCAGCGCAAGTTGTACACACCACCACACAAACCAGCCAGTGTGTGGCCCCATGCAATGGAGTGGCTGTACACAGCCCCTGTAGCAGTACTGCAACAGCACCGCGTGCCAGGTGTTGTCACAAGCTGCAGCAGCCAGCCACAGCGCCTTTGCCTGCTGCACACGCTGCATGCAAGTGCAACATGGCAGGTGCCGTGGTTATTGGCTACTGCTGACACAGCCAGCAGATCTGCTTGTGGCTGTATCAGCCGTCCTGAAAAGGCATCATGCACTGACCTAGCAGGCCGCAAACACAGAGAAGTGCGAGCAATGCCACACACATGCACATACTGCACAGCAGCACTAGGTCAGTGCTGTGTGCACGCCATGAAACGCCAACTGCCAGCAATGCGCCTTGATTACATATGCAAGGGATGCCAAAAGCAGCACGCTGAGTCTGGCGCCACTGGCACTGCCACAAGGTGTGCAGCCTGCGACTCCGCATGAAACGCTACTGCCATGCATGCATGCTGCAAGATGCTTGCTACATGCTAGACAACTGCCGGTGCCAGGCTGGCAAGCCAGCCTCCCACTGTGTGCGACATCTAGGCAACAGTTGGCGCTGCTGTCACATGCATCACATGTTGCAACATCACGCAGCCTGCATCACCACATCGCCGCATCAAGCCTGCCCTCGCCATGCATGGCTGTGTCGCCACTTGCGCAGCACACCAACCAGAACTCCGCACCCAGCCCCACCCAAGCCCTACAGCATCCACGCCCTTGCGTCACAGGGCACTTAACCCCCGCAAGCATGCCTAGCACGCTTGAACACATCGCCTGCTGCCCACCCTACTGCTGCAACAGCCACCTCAACACCCCAGAAACAACCCCAAACACCACAGTCGCACAGCCCCCAGCGGGATACATACACCACAGCCGCACAGCCCCTGAGCAAGGACAAGGCGGCAGGCCTGCAGGCTGCAGTGCCCGGATGCCAGACACATACTTTGTCACATACGCTTTTTGAGACAACAAAGGAAGACGATACATATCAATGTTGTCGGAACCGCTTGAAACCAGCCGGCACAGCGGTGGTGCCAGTGATACTGCTGCTGCAGGCGGCTAGAATAAGCTCCTGGCAGCAGCTGTAGCGGGTGTGGTACAAAGACAGGACTATCAGCAACACCCCTGCTGTCCAGCGCAGCACAAACAAGAGAGCCCTGAAGGTTTAGTCTACATAAGTGCCACGGCATCAACCTGACACGCACGATCACACAAACCACAGGTGTGTAACAAACAACAGCACTGCTTTGAATGAATTATGGCAGCTGCAGCCACACCTCAAAACCACCAGCAAAACCCCTGCAGCAGGTTGCTTTGCCCACGTGCCACCAGCACCTCCTCCGAGCAGCAACATACAAACACACATCACCAAACACGCTGTTACAGCAGCAGAAGCGGCAAACGCAGCCCCGCCAAGCATATGTGCACCGATGCAGCGCACGAATGCACACACATCAGCATGCCTTAGCATGCCTCAGCAGGGGCTACCGTTTGCAAGCCATCGCCCAGTGCAGCAGCAGCAGCCCATTCACCAGGGCTCCTACCCCTGCCAGCGAGCGGCTGGGCAGCAGGCGTGCCAGTCAGGAGCTAGCATGGTGCTCCAGCTGCACCACAATCACCGTCATGTTGTCACACCCAACACCGCGCGCGGCCTTGGGGTCTCCTGCAAGGCACGCATCCAGCAGCGCGCACGCCGCATCTGCAGGCTTATCGCCTCCTGCAAGCCGCTTGGAGATGAAGTCCACACACTCCTGGTTGCTCATCACATCCCACACGCCATCGCAAGCAAGCACAAAGAAGCTGTCTTCTGGCTTGAGTGCGATGCGGCGCACGTCTGGCTGCGCAGTGATGATCTGGTCCTTGGGCGGCAGCTCATTGTTGCCCTTGTACTTGAGGTCCCCGATGGCGCGGCTGAGGTTGAGGTTGCCGTTCACGCGGCACACGCCGCCGATCTCGCTCAGGAAGCCGCCTGCAGGCGCAAGAGGTAGCATGCAGAGTGAGAAAGCTGTGATGGTGGTGTTTGGAAAGATGGGAAGTGGTTTGGAAAGAGGGGAAGTGGAGCAGGCACACGCGGGGTGCCCTGCAGATGCAGCCAGGACGCATTGCGTGCAACTGCTGTGTCTGGCTGGCAACCTGCTGCTTGCAGGAAAGCAGCACTGCTTGCAACATTATTACAGTAACACTAAGCACCACTGCATCACTCCCCCAAAAAGCACCGCACTTTGGCCAAGCCATATGCCCATGCCATAATTGCAAGCGAACCAGCCTGCTGCTGCTGGGATGCACTGCTTCCTTGATGACCCTGACACAGCCATGTGACAGCCCTGCTAACATGCAGCCCTACAGCTTCAGAGCAAGGCTGCAGCTTCTACCTTGTGTACAGGCCTGCTGCTGCAGTGACGCTGCTCGACGTGCGGCACATCACACTGCCCCAAAACACCTGACCTGCCGCACGGACCACAGCTGTGCTGGCGCCACTCACCCTACTGCTGTTGCTGTTGACGCTCCACCACCCAGCTCACACTCCCCGGTTCCCTTGCCCTGCCCAGCTGCAACTTTTTCAGCTGCAAGATCCAAGATGCATCAGACAAAGCTACCAAAGCCTTGACCTGCAATCCTGGCCCACCTGCGTTGAGGATGCGGTTGCGCTCCACTTCATGTGCTGGCTTGTGGTCTTCTGACAGCGCCACTGCCTGGCCCCCGCGGCACAGCACGCCCCGCGAGTCACCAGCGTTGGCAACAAACAGCTCGTTGCCGTACTTGACCGCAACCACAGCTGTGCAGCCTGCCTGCACGCGCGAGTCAGCAGGCTCGATGACACGCGGCGGCGCTGCTGCGCTGCTGCCGCTGCCGTTGCCGCTGGAGCCTGCTGCGGCGCCGCTGCTGCCTCCTGCTGCTGCCTCTGAAGCCAAGCTGTCCTCACCCTCTGCTGTGCCAGCGCTGCTGCCGTCTGAGCCTGCGGGCTGCTCCCCCTGCCAGCGTTTGATTTGGAAGACCCGCTTGATCATCTCCAGGGCGTCCATGGACATGGCACTGTCCCCGTCGCCCTCAGCGCGGCTTTCCTCATCGTCTGCATCGTCCTTGGTCTTCAGCTGCTCCAGCTCCTCGGCGTATTTGTGATCGCGCAGCATGTCATCCATGCGGTGGAAGACCTGGATCAGGGAGTCCTCGACGGCACCCGCCCCGAACTGCTCTAGGTTCTGCACCTCCTGAGACAGGTACTTCTGGCAGAACTTGGCGACCTCTGCCCCGCCGTGGCCGTCGAAGACGCCGAAGATGGCACAGCCTGGGTCCCCCGACAGCCCCACCTCGGCGATGTGGGCGTCTTCCATGGTGCGCCTCCAGCCCTGCATGGAGCCCCCACCATAGTTGATGGACTGCCCCTGCCCTTCGAAGACCTCTTTGTCCGTGACAGGGGTAGACAAGTATGCACCCATGATTGCTAGCTATATGCAGGCTCTATGGGCTCAGTCAACTACACAGACAAATGACTTGATCTCCAGCGCTTCATCGTTTTGAAAAAGACCTCAGCTGATGCATGCACACGAAGGAGGGCCACGCCAAAGCAGCAGTTCGACAGTGTCTCGCACGCACACAGCTGCTGCGTTTCATGCACCCGTCAAATCAAACTCGACGCAACTGCTTTGCTTCCAATGGGCGGCCACGCAACCAACAAGTACGAAAGCAGGGAAACTGCTGAACCCCTGTCACACTATAACAGCAGCTGCTTGTTGTGTCCCATGTGTATGGCACAGTGGGCACAGCATAGCGGTAATGTGCTGATCGGAGCATTTTACAGCGCTGTGCGCGTCTTGCAAGCAGTTCTTATGCTGCCGCAGCCTATGAGGCAGGCTCAAGCATCACACAGGATGCACTGCTGCTGTCACTGCTGCTGCTGCTGCTGCTTGCACATTGCAGAACAGAATGGCGACCAACGTCTAATACTCATTGCATTTTGAGCGTGATCTACTGCGCTGAGATGAGAGTGTATGATGCTATGCCACCTTCCATGCCGCCAGCTCAGCAGATGGCAGTACAACTGCAAACTGCAGAACAGTGACAGAAGAATACTCGTTTACGAGCTGCAAGAAGTACGTGCAGATATAAGTCTGTGGCGTGGCGTGGGTTCTGGGTCTGCTGCGGTTTGCAGTAGTGCCTTTGCACAGGCTAGTGCTGAGTCAGGTGAGGGGGCTCGCGGTTTTATACATGTAATGCCTGCAACCAGCGCTGTGCGAACTGGCATAATTACTGTTACACTCCTTTACCTGCTGCCTTCAATTGCTGTCCTCAACAGCAGCGTGTGCATGGAACTGCTACAGCTCAACTCGACACAACACTCAGTGACTGGCCAAGTTAACGCCAGGTGGATTTGCATGGGGGGCTGTGGACGCGGCACTGCAAGTTGGCTGCATCTATTAGCACCTCCACTGAAAGGAAATCAACCGTTTTGTTCACTGGCAGTGAAGCGTATATCTTCGGGGGCAGCTGCAAGCCCACATGCTCATGCAGGCCCTGACGCAGCGCCCAGCTAGCAGGTGTGCAGATGTTGACAGGAACAGCTGCTGCTGCAGCAGTGCAGGCGCAGTGCCCCCTGCAATCAGGTTCGCCTGACTGCTGCGTGTAACTAGCCAGTTATGTTGCGTCCCCCCTGGTAACAAAAAAACAGCAGTGCATGCTTGCAAGTGAGGTCTCACACCGCCCCACCCGTCCCCAAGCAAGCGCTGCTGCATGCCTCTGCACATGCATGTTCTGCTGGAAGCACAGTAGACACATGGCCGCCACTTCAGCTCTGGTAAACTGCCGTCAACGTTGACCGACATCAGTTTTGCACGTCACCTGCCCATTGCATATGGCGCAGCCATGGCACAGCCATGGCACAGGCCGTGTGAATGTCTCAACATGCTTGTCAGTGCACTGGCAGCGTAACTATCCGCCATGAAGACCAAACTGCTGCAACCATTTGCTATTGACAGTAGGGTTCTGCTGACCACTGGTGACCACAGGCGGGTGCGCCTGCAACTACGTACACGTGCCAATACATAGGCGTACTTGCGCGCACTGTTCACGCAGTGTGACTTTACAACTTTTCTTGACGACAACACACCAACAATCATCGCCATGTGAACACCTCTACCACGAGTGCGGCAGCATGCTGGGCTGGCTCCGCCAGTGGCAGCAACTGAGTCACTAGCATTGAGGGCACCGCCAGATGCTGCAGCCGACCACCCAAACAACGGAAGGTAGATGCTTGTACAATGCTTCTCTGTGGCGTGAGGAACGGCCCCCTCCCGCCCCGCCCTGCACAACGTCAATTCGTCATTTTACAACGCAATGGACAAGCGCCTTGGCGCTTCAACACCGTCCGGGTTCATCAAACAACAGTGCTGAACAATACAAACATAGCAGCAACTGGCATCAGTGATGCTGTGACAGCACCATGCACATGGCAAGCAGCCCTCACGCAGGCTGATCACAGTATGCTGTTGTGCATTGTGCAGTATGCGTCATGCTGCGTGATCTTGCATGATGCATTATGCATTTTGACTGCTGTTAGCCTATGCCCCTGCCAGCCACAGCCGCAGCGCACTTGCACTCACAGCTTTGTGCCCAGTGCGATGGGCACAGCTGCCAGCAGTGCCGCTGGGCCAGCAGCATCTGCCTCACAGAAGGACCGTGCCACTGGCAGGTGAAACATGTCCATGCAGATGCATTGGGCTCATGAGTCATTGCCATGCTGCTAGCCAGACATGAAAGCGTAGCTTAAACAGCAAGCAGCACTGTGCTGATCATGGTGGCACACCAGGTGTTGGCATATCACTGCAATGACGTAGCGCTGCCCAGTTTGAACTAAAGCAGGGTTCAGTTTGCATCGCCAACATCACTTCAGCAACGCAGAACATCATCCGACAGCTGCTGCCATGCAGCTGGCACCTGGGCAAAGCTGGCCACCAGCCCCTGGCACAGAACATACACACATACACAGGCTGCTACACACGCATGCAGTTTTGCTTTGCAAATTTATGTTGGCAGCCAGCACAAGCACCGGCTGACAACCTGCTGACAATGCATCAGCCACCAACCAACCAGTCTGCTTCCGATCAGCGTCGGACCAGGCACCTTGCCCTGTATGCCTCAGTGCTGTTCAGCTGCCGCTTCAAACACTCAAAGCAGCCACCCTTGTTGTCCGCATTCGCACACCCCAGGCACCACTGCTTTGCCCCGCTGCTGACAGCAGGGGACGCCAGGCACTGCAGGCACTGCTGCTTATCTTCCAAATCTGTCAGGCTCAGGCAGCCGGAGCAGAAGGCTTGGCTGGTGCCGTTGCTGCTTTGCAGGCTGGCGCTGCAGTTGTAGCAGGCTGCAGCAGCGGCTGGGTCTGCTTCCAGTGCGCAGTATTCGCAGTCGGCGCTGTAACGCTCCGCACTGCTGCAGGCCAGGCACCTGCAGCCGCCAGCAGCAGCAGCAGCAGCAGCAGCAGCAGCAGCAGCAGCAGCAGCAGCAGCAGCAGCAGCAGCAGCAGCAGCAGCAGCAGGGGGCAGTGATGACAGCGCACTGACCGCATGCACACGGAACTCATGCAGTATGGCCCACCGGGTTTGTCTGCATTGGCATAGCAGTGGCTGCTGTGAGCATGGATATGTGCCTCAAGTTTGTCCCACAGGCCTTGCAAGGCTGTGCGCTTGTTGGTGGTGTAAAGATGTGTCTATGAATGTGTCTCTGGGCACGCTGCTGATGCACGGAGTCCAGCTTGGGCCGAGGTGGCTTGACGATTTGCTTTTAGAGTCAATAAGAATGTGTGCCCAAGCTTAGCCGAGGCAGTTGGGTAGTGCATAGCAAGTGGCAACCAGGGCGACCTGCCAAAAACCTCTGTGGCACATCAGCTTTGCTTCAAGCAAACTATGTATGAAAAATGCTTGTTCGCCAACCTTCACTGAAGGTTGGCAACAAAGCATTCTCTATTCATAGTTTACTGTATAACATCGTCCTTTCACACCACCAGCAGGCTCACATGTCTCTCTGGTTGGAGCGCTCCACGCACAGCCGGCAGATGGGCGACGTCACACCAATGCATTGCCCGCTGCCTGGCTCATCATCCCCAGCTGCAGACACATTGAACGGCTGTGAAGAGTTGCCCGACTTGGGCCTGTTCTCACAGAAGTTCTTTGCAGCGCTGGCGAGGCAGGCGGTGCACTGCTGCGGCTGGCTGGACTGTGCGCAGCTGCTGCAGCTGCTGGCAAGGGCGATGCCGTGCTGCTTCAGGCAGGGGATGCACGCGTCCATGTCTGCGGTGGGCGCAACAGCCTGCCGTGCAGCAGCAGCAGCAGCAGCAGCAGCAGCAGCATTGGCATGTAGTGTGCAACTTGCACGAGCCAGCGCTGTCCTGTCACCCTGACAGCTGCAGCGTGTAGCAGCTCAAGACTGTTGGGCTGCGTCTTCTCTGCATGTGCAACGACTCAGCGCCGGGCGGAGGTCTGTCACTTGCTGCTGCTGCTGCTACTGCTGCTGCTGCATATTCACCCTTACCTCAGCAGGACACCTGTGGCAGGGCAGTGTGTCGTTGGCTAGGCATGCCATGCACGCATCAGGCGCACGGCTGTTGTAGCAGCTGCGGCAGCCGTCCTGCGGCGGCAGCAGCAGCAGCAGCAGCAGCAGCAGCACAGGGTATGGTATATGGTGCATGGGGCACATGTAGCTGGTGTGTTTTAGGCACTTGCACAGTGTCTGCTTGATACGGACAGCGCCTGTGCGCCATTGCCAAGGGGCGCACCCTGATGTACACTATTCTAAAACCACATCAAATGGCTCTGTGAAATACCTCCAGAGTAAGGATCAAGCCACAGCACACCACGTCACCAGCCAGTATGGCTTCTACTGCTGCTCCCACACCATGGTACAGCATTGCTTGCATGTGCTTAGCCATGCATCTACTGACTACAATTGTCCTTCACACGATGTGCAGCGCACCCGAGGCTGCCGCAGGGCTTGTGCCTGAGGTAGGGTTCAATCCTGAGATCTAAAATGACATATCTATATGGTAAATGCACATATAGCAGATGTATTGTAAAAGACCTTTCGACCAAATTGTATTGCAGCGCACCTGAGGCTGCCGCAGGTTTGACACGCCACGGATGGCCAGGCTGGCAGCGTCCTGCTGCGTGCTGTTCACACAGGCCAGGCAGCCAGTCACGTTGGCCCCGCCAGCACATGACTCACAGGCTCGTGCAGAGCTGCCAGTGCAGGCGGGTGGCAGCGTGAACACGCCAGACACCCAGCCTGGCAGCAGGTACAAGTGTCATAGAGGAGCACAGGTGCCGCGGCAGCGCAGTGCAGGCAGGTGAGTTGTGGCGGTGAGTTCCCTGGTAGGCTTTGGCGGCTGCCTGTGCACTGGACAAAGGGTGTGCACAACGAGCCGCATCATCGTGCCATCGGCTGCTGAGGATAATCATTTGGAGGCGTTGCAAACACGACCGTCGGCAGTGACTGCAGTGCCAGCAGCAGTGCCAGTCACAAAGTAACAGCAGGCCAAGAGACTACATGGCAAGCAGGCAGCAGTCGGGTTATTTCAAGCTGTTGCTGCTGCTGCAGGCTCACCTGCTCCTGCAGCACCCTGTGCAAGGATGACAGCATCAGCAGGGTCCTCCACTGCAGCCAGGGAGCACATGCCGTACGGCCAGCCGCCGCTAGGATGGCAGCCGCTGCTGCCCTTGGGCAGGAAGGGGCCAAAGCCTGCACACAGCAGCACGAGCCTCTGTTCTTAGAACACGTGTACGTTCTTGTATTCGTGTGTCCCAGCACGGCCGTTGTGCGCCACGCCGAAACACGTCACAGCGTGTTTGGCGGCAGCAGGGGACTCCCCGGCTCACCGTGTCGAGCCGTGTCTTATTTGTCGTATACAGGGGGGTGTCCCGGCCGTGTGTCATTGCTAATTCTGCAACAGCTAGCGATCAAAGGCAACACAGTGCAACAAGGTTGTGGGCATCATACAGCACCAGGCTGCCATGCTGGCCGGTTGCCTGCAACCGCTTGAAGGCCCGTTTTGCTGGACTGCGCATTACTGGCTGTTTTATGCAAGTGCATTAGAGCCTCTATTGCTGAGCATTGTCCGGCCCACCTGTGATGGGCAGCTGCACCCAATAGCTGCTGGCATCACCCTTGACGCCGCCAGTGGCGTTCACTGCAACACAGCAGGCAAAGAAGGGCAGCGGCAATGGCGCATGAATGAGATCTGCTGCCTGCATGCTCACCGAAACAGGGACTCACACTGGGTGCTGCTGCAGTGAGAGGCACACACTACGGCGTACAGCCTCAACCATCGGGCTCTGCTGCAACCATTGTGGCGGAGCAGTGGTTGGAGTTGCACACAGCCAGCCGCCCACGCTTGCCATACACAGCATGCAGGAGTGCGGCTGGGTACGCCGTCAAAGGCAGCTGGGGTGCACGCTGCATCAAAACCCCCCCAGGTGGACCAAGCAATTCACAGCTTGACAATACACGGCGCGTATGTGCTGCCTGTCTCACGCCCCCTGTCACAGCAGCCCGACAACTTCAGATGTTCACCTGGCGGGTGTTGCGCAGCCCATTCTGCGCAGCCTGCACCGCAGCCCGTGGTGGTGCTGCAGTAGCTGAACGCGTTGCAGCCGGGCAGCAGCGCGCAGTGCAGCGAGCACTCCTGCACCGACTTTATGTACAGGCCCGCGGCTGCTGTGGCTTCTGGGTTGGCTGCTGCAGCGGCTGCTGCCTCTGTGCCTGGCGTGGCTGGCTCAGGCGCATGCAGGCTGCCCACATCCAACACCAAGACCTGCAGCAGCAGTAGCAGTAGCAGCAGCAGCAGCGAGCAGTGACATTGGCGGCGCTGGCGTGTCAAAGGCACCTTTGAAGCAGCAGGAGCATGGCTGCCCTCACAGACATAGAGGCAAGTGCGGCTGCAGTCCTGGCAAAGCTTTGCCTGGCTTAAGCCCTTGATCAGATCAGTTGCGGTAAGTGCGTACAGTAGCTGTGTCACACTGTGCAAGGCTTGTTGCCATGCGGTAGCCAATGATCTGGGAAGGTGATCGACTCTGCTGCTGTTGCCATGTGGTAGCCAATGATCTGGGAAGGTGATCGACTCTGCTGCTGGTACAACAGGCTGGTGTAGCTGCTGCTGCCTCCCGATGCACGGCACACACACCATGGCGTGGGTGCCTGAGGGGTGATACTGTATTCTAGCAGATATAAATGTGCATAAACGATGGTTATATTCACTGTTGGCTTGATCTGTGATGCAAGCTTACCTGCCCCAAGATGCGCGTGTTGCTGAATGTCCTCCCATTCACCGCTGTGGTGGTGGCACCAGCTCGTCCGCCAGCAGCAGCAGGCAGTATGTTTCTTTGTGCCGTGGTTTGTGCTGCTGCCCCTAAGTTGTGCACAGCACCCGGCCACACGGCCAAGGCGAAGCAGAAGATATGCAGCAGCATGTCAACAGCCTGATCAAATTCTCAATGAGACAGCAATCTGCGACAGGAGTAGAGTAGAATGTGTTGAAAAACAGTACATAAAGGGCTGCACGCTGTATGGAGAACAGTATCGTGGTTCTGCGATGAGCCGTTACCTTTGACTCGACTCGCTTCCAAGGTTACCGGTCCTGGTCGCGACTAGCCGTTTTCTGCAGTGCCCGACTTCAAACCGTCAGACTTTGCGAGTCAATGTACTTGCATAAACCAAACGCTGCAAGCGTGTTATTTCAGCATTACGGGCACAGGTCGCAGACTGCTGGCCAGGCCAAACCGCCAGTGGCTGGCTTGCCTGCGGACAGTTGAGCTGCAGTGTTGAGACGCAAGCCTTGACTTCAGCACTAAAACCTATATAAAGAACTAAACCTCTTCTACTGTTCATGCATAATGAGTCAAGTAGTTTGTTACCAGCATGTTGAGTCTCAAACAGAGGACACTGTCCACCAGAAACTCCCTGACTGCACAGCCCTGCCACTGCAGGCGGTCAATTGTGCACAGTGGCGCACCCACAAGTACAGCCGCACAAACTCTTCAGCAAACGAAGGTTTGAAGATAGGCCCACGCGTGTTTTTTTTTGCACCTCCTAGGACGCCTCCCACTCATGTTTTCCCATGCAGCAATGCAAGCAGACAAACACAACTGAATAATGGCAACTGATAGGCCGTCCAACCAGCCAGTTGCACACTCGAAACAAAGGCACTCTTGATCGACCGTACTCGCAGCAGCCCCGCCACCGTGCCATGCAGTAGTCCTGCAAGCGCAGCATACCCTGGTGCATGTCCGACCAAACATCTGCAACACACACTTCCACAGCAGCGCCTGAGCAACGCTGCGCAGTCCCAGGCACAGCTGCCGCTGATCTCCTCAGCCGCCTGCACTGACCGCAAACATGCATCACTCCATTCGTTTCACGCAGGAAAAGTGACTGTGTGAACCAGCAGCCTTCAATCCCACCCCAAAACATGATCCTCAGCTCACCAGGCAGGCACAAGACCGACCTCCAATACACACCAGCTGCAGCCATGCAATAGAAAAGCACACCAGCACAAGTGCCGCATACTCCGCAGTACTACATATAGGCGTGAACACAACAGCGGCCATAGCTGCTGCAGCGGACAGCAAACACACAAGCTAAAAGATGTGCTGCGTGCAGAGCGAACTGTGACGTGCCGATGCCCCAGGCTGCATGTTGCACAAAGTACTCCAAGGTTCATGAAAGACCCTGCGGCAGAGCCAGCCAGTAGGTACGATGGTACCAGAAGCATAGCAGCCAAGCAAGGGTGACAGATGTGGACCGCGCAACAGATCTGTTTCGCTGCAGTAGACACACACATGTAGAGAATCAAACGTCCAGTGGTGCACCACATAAACTTGCGTTCCACCTTGGGTGCTGCTGAGCAGCGCAACCCGCCAAATGCACAACAAGGGCAATCGCGACACCAGAGAAATCTCTGGTCAAATGGGCAGCAGAGCACTCCCCATGTGCAAGTACACAAGTTGGTAACAACACAAACAACCCTGTAGGCCTAGAAGAACATGTGTATGTGTGCCATGGTGAGCATGCATGCAGCAGCTGCTGACACAGCAGCCAAGAGTCTTTTGCCCCGCCGGTACCCCAGCAATACGTGGCAAACGCTGCACAGACACCCTAACAGCCAGCTGCGCGTGTGCTGAACAGGTGTCATGCAGATAGACCAGGCCATCAACTGAGCTACTACCGCCGAGGGCACCGACCTGGGTGGCAGGTGTCACCATTGCAACAAGAAAGCTGTGTGCACAACACACAACAAACCTCCACAAAAGGCTGCCAGGAACACATGTGGCAATGCCACCGGGCACAGCAGGCAGCGTCTGCAACAGCCGGTGTGCCGTGCAAACTCAACACTGCATAACAGGTGCAGCAGGGCACAGCCTACAGGACATACCACTGCTGGCCCCACAGTATGCTGCCGCCACTTCAGCCAGATGTGCACCCAAACAACACTGTCCAGCGCCAAAGACGAAGACCAACAGCACCCAAAAATAACCGACAGCACAGCATGGTTGGAGGATCAACACAAAGCACTCCAACCAGCCGTAGGATACTACAGCTGTTCCCACACAAGGGTTGTCAACATGAGCGGAACCAAAGAGAGGGCCTCTGCAACAAGCCAGCCAATACTACCAAAGGGCACATGGTGTCCGCCATACGCCTGACAGCCGCAACAGCTGCAGTGCTGCTGCAGACACCTCTCAGCATGCTGTGAAGCAGCGGTCAAAGTGACCCGCAGCAGCATGCACCAACACGTTCAAGCACAGGTTCAAAAAAGCGCCCAGCAAGCCACCCGCTGCCGGGGCAAACTGATGTGTTTGGTCAACCTGCAACAGCTGCTTGCGGCACAACCAGTCAGCCTTACCAAAATACCCCAGAAAGCAACGCGTGGGTAGAGTTTCATGTGCACTGCCTACTACGCACTCCCAACACCCCTGCGAGTGTGTCTGCATTCGCCCTCCCACCATAAGCACATCATAAGCACATCAAAAGCAACTCCCTACGCAACCAGCAGCAACGCAGTGTGTCAACACAGCAGCTGCAGCTGTACATCAACCAGCTGCACAGCAATGCAGAAAACACACACTGTCACCATACCCTGTTGATTGTGTTGCAGAATAGCAGCGACTGGCTGCATTGGCTGCAAAACAGCAGCACACTGCAAGCACAGCAGCGCGATGACAACAACTGAGTTCATCAACAGTACACAGGCTACACAACAAACCAAACCAAACCAAACCAGGACACGCCAGCTGCGCGCAATCCACCCTTGCGGCAGCACAACAAGCAGCGCTGCTGCAATACCTCAACTACATCAACGCTGCAACCACCTCACCAGCATAACCATCTCGCAGCATGATCAATCACCGCTGCGACGCAATGCGCGCGCTGGCGCGCGTGTTGTGCCCGCCAGCCGCGCGGCCGCGCCCGCCAGCCTGCCGGCCCGACTCTGCCAGCTGCGCCGCCAGCGCCTCATCCATGGCACCGATCACGCGCCACGCCATGCAGAACCACGGCGCACACGACAGCGAGACCTTTGCCAGCTGGTATAAACTCAACACGTTGATGCAGTAGAAGCCGACCATGTTGCGCACCACGCTTTCCTTGCGCACGTTGGCGCGCATGCGGTCCACTGCGGCGTCCCTGCTGTTGAGCTGCAGCACATCCTCGCTGAGGTGCGTGTGCATCTCGGATTCGACGCTGCAGTGCATGGACTCCTGGATCTCTGCGCGCTCCTCCATCACCTTGGCCATGCAGCGCCGCGACACCTGCGGCGGCAGCAGCAGCAGCAGCAGCAGCAGGACAGGGCAGGAGGTGTCCGTTGGTGTGCTGTTGGTGTGCTGTTGGTGACGTGTGGCGTGCATTATGATCGAGTGTAGGGATGCGTGTCATGTTGAGCCAATTCGCCGCATGCAAAGGTCATGGATGGACTGGCAGAGACGCAGTACACGAGCACACGCCTGCTTGATTGAGAGCAAAGCAAATATTGGCGCGCGTGGCATACACAGCACGCAACACATGACACACGTAAGATGCCACACAGCACAGTCGCTGGTGTCGCACATACACACAACGCACACACTCACACATGCACAGACCAGCCCTGCTGAAACGCCGCACAGCCGCACAAACCACGCTCGCTTGCCCCAGCCCGCAGCACGGCCCAACCGGCAACACACCACACCACCAACCCCGACCCCTGCAACCCGGCCGCACCCTCACCCACCTGCATACACGTGACCCACACACCACAGCACACACCACAGCTTGCCTTATACAAGCCTACAACCCTACAACCCTAGCCACCCCCACCCACCTGGATGCATGTGGAGCACTCCTGCATCTGGCCCAGCGTCGGCTGCACATGCGCGACCGCATCCGCCCAAATGCTGTGCTCCTGCGGCGGCAGCGGCCTGCTGCCCTCTAACAAATCCATGCTGATGAACTCATACGTCAGCACAGGGTTGCTGGTCATGATGGCCAGCAGCCAGTAGAAGTTCTCCAGCACCAGCTGCTCGATCTGAGACAGCAGCTCCTGCGGCACGCCCTCCACGCTGAGCGCGTGCGCGGTCGGCAGCGAGGTCTCACTGCCCTGCTGGCTGTGCTCGCTGCTGCAGCCGCTCTGCGTGCGCTGCGGCGGCGGCAGCTGCTGCTGCTGCATGTCCACGTCGCCACCCTGCTGCTGCTGTGAGGTGCTAGGCGCTGCTGACGCCGGCGCTGGAGGCTCGGGAATTGTGCTTGCAGGAAGCGGCACAACGCCCAACACGTCAGCAGCCTCCTGCTGGAACACTGCCGCTGCCGCTGCTGCTGCCGCCCGCCGCGGGCGCCGCGCGCCGCCGCTGCCGCTACCGCTCACCGCCTCAGGCCCTGCAGACTGCTGCGCAGCACGGTACTCTGCCTGTGCTGCCTCCGCCTGCTGCATCAGCGGCCGCAGCGCATCGAGGTATGCCAGCCAGCGCCTGCGGCAGTCCTGCACAGTCCAGCCTGCCACACTGACCTGGCCCGCCCCCTCCAGCATGCGATGCACAGTGCGCGCCACCCTGCTGGCGCCTGCAGCACTCCCTGGCTGCCCCATACCTAACAATGTCAGCCACTGGGAGGCATCTGGTGTGGCGTCGCTATGCGCCATCACCTCTAGCTGCTTGTCAATATCCAGCAGCATGTGCTCTAGGATGTGTGCCTGCCACTTGAGCTTGCGGTTCTCCTGCTCCAGCAGAGCCAGCTGCGCAATCTTCTCCTCCACCTCCCGCTCCATGCGCTGCACTGCAAGCTTGCGGCGCGCGTGGTAGCGCTGCATGACAGTCAGGTGGCTGAGGTCTGGCTCATCGTCTGCTGGCAGCGGAGTAGGCAGGCCTGTGCTACTGAGGGTCTGGCTGTGCACACGCGCAGCAACAGCAGCAGCAGCAGCAGCGGCAGCAGCGGGGCCGCCGAAGCCGTTGGCAGCGGCGGCCGGCGCGGCTTGCAGCGGGTTTCCTGCAGGCAGCGTGCTGCTGCTGAAGCTGCCGCGGCTAAAGAGCTGCTGCTGCTGCTGCTGCTGTTGCTGCTGCTGCTGCTGCTGCTGCTGCTGCACCTGCTGCAGCTGCTGTTGCTGCAGTTGCTGTTGCTGCTGCTGCAGTGCCGCTGCAAAGCTGCTTGCACTGCTGGCAGCGCTCGCAGCGAACCAGGCAGGGTTGGGCTGCTGCAACTGCATGCCGAGTGCTGCTGGGTTGATGCCCATAGCTGCAGTGACTGGAGTTGGCATCATGCCATTGGGCATGCTGAACGCACTAGTAAACGTGGGGGCTGCTGTGCTGCTGCCCTGCCTTGTCGCAGCTGCTGCAGCAGCAGCTGCTGCCTGCTCTGCCATTGCAGCTGCCGCTGCAGCTGCTGCAGTGCTAGCAGAGTCCTTCGAACTAGCTTCATACTGCTCCTGCTTGATGTGCCCCAAGCCATTGCTGCTGCCCTGCATGAACAGCCCGTTTCGCTGCTGCTGGAGCGCCATGGCTGCTGCACACGCTTGACTGTTGGCACTGCCATGCGACATGCCCGGCAGCATGAGCGAATGCCCGCCCAGTGCTGAGCCCTGCACATTTTGCAGGGTCTGCTGCTCGTGTTGGAAGTATGCTGCCAGCAGCGCATCTGAATGCCCCATTTGTCTATCCATTATGGCCGCGGAAAGCCTGACAGGCAAACAGATCGCCTGCTAGCCTGGCCGGGCCGAGGCTAGACTCCGACAGGCTAGCAACACTGATCAGGCTGACCTTACAGTGTCCTATCAGATACCAAAACTTTCAAAGATCACCAAAGTGAGCATGCGCGCGCGATGCTTGAAGCCGGTGCCGGAGGGAACAAGGATGAGCCAAGAAAACTCTCTTCGTACAAGGTGCGAAGCGAGTTCACGTCAGAAAGCAGGCATGTGTGAGTGGGCTATAGTAATAGAAGGGACCGTCACAAGGACAGACTCGTGCGAATCGAAAGTAATCGATCCTAATGAGTTGTCACTTGTTCTGCTGTCACGCTAAGTTGACTTTAGAGGCATTATTAAACCTTTATAATCAACAAGAAACCTTCGGTTGCTGTGCATCCGCCCATCTGACGCATAGTGAAAGTTGACAATCGCACTTGCCCTGGTGCTGCAACACCCCGCTGGATGACTCTCCATGGGTCTCGTCCTCAAAGCGGTGAACAGCTGCTGATTACGTTCTGGACTTATAGTTGGGCATTGGCTGCCCAAGTGTGCTTTGGCCATTGGCCTCAGCTTTTCTGTTGGTGCCTCACGTTGAGTCCAGGGTGTCAGGCTCAGCCTGGTGTCGGACACCGGTACAGCCACCCACAGATGCCT
This sequence comes from Tetradesmus obliquus, assembly GCA_030272155.1. Taxonomy (NCBI): domain Eukaryota; kingdom Viridiplantae; phylum Chlorophyta; class Chlorophyceae; order Sphaeropleales; family Scenedesmaceae; genus Tetradesmus; species Tetradesmus obliquus. The sequence continues at coordinate 2,643,022 of CP126197.1, read as the reverse complement.
CACCAGTTGGCAGCTGACGATCCTTGGTAAATGATACTTGTCATGTGCTTTAGGGGTCGTACTTGTGCTTCCTCTAGGTCCCATTGATGCCACCTGCCGCATGCTGCACTCAGGTTTTTGGGTCACCAGCTGGTAGCCTGCGGGCTACAGCGTCACAGTAATGTAGGGTACATGCCAACAGGACATGCCAATGCTTTGTCTGGTGCATATCAAAGCATGGTCGCTCTTACAGGGTGACAACAGTACAAAGCCAAGTGTAAAGCTTCTACAGATGCACAGGAGCCATATAACTGTGTCTTTTACAAAATCTCCTCTGCATCCCGCAGCTGCTGGTGCAGGAAGCATCCCCGCGCAGGCTTTTCCCCCAGCCAGGACCTGCCGCTGCAGGTGCTGGGAGCTAGCGAGCTGCTGCAGCAGATTGCAGAGCCTGCTGAGCATGCAGCTCCAAGGAGCCCTCCAGGACCCTTAGAAAAGCAGGGCAGCTCTTTCGCCACCAGCTAGCTGCTGCCAGCACTGGCTGCACAAGTGTCTCCCCGACAGATAACACGCAGCGGGCTTTGACAAAAAGGACAAGGTTGCCACATCGCTGCCTTGAATGAGTCCAGCAGCGCCGTGTCAGCCGCCGCTCACTCCTGCTTGTGTCGAAGCCCTGACACCTGTGCAATCGTAGCGCGCTCCACCCTGACAATGCGCATGGCGAGCACACCCAAGCAGCACACGCCCACACCCACATGCAGCGCAGCCTGCCGCCAGAAGCCGTGTGCGGCCAGCTGCTGCGGTGCCATGAATGCTGTGTTGGAGGCGGCCAGGCAGCCGGACACGACGCAGCAGGCAAGCAGCACTTGACTGCTTGGCAGCAGCTGCCGTATGCTGAAGCCTGGCACTGTGGAGAAGTAGCGCCGGATGTACCTGCACGCAGCGGCGGCAGCAGCAGCAGCAGCAGCAGCGCAAAGACAGTCAGGCAGTTTTTGTGCTGGGCTCAAGCAACTTCCAGCTGCCAGCTACGACAGTAACTACGCGGTGCGCAGGCTCATGTTGATGGACTCAGCGCTGCTGCCATGAAGCAAGACACCAAGAATCGGCACACACGGGCTAGGCTTACAACGAGCAACCACACAACCAACCGCCAGGCACCACGAGGCAGACACAGCACTTGAAGCCTTGTTGCACACGCAGCTGGCAGCTGCCACTCACCACAGCGAGAACGCGATGCGCACGCTCATGTTGACTGTGTCAGCCACCAGGCAGAAACAGCACACAGACAACCTGGCAGCTGCCACTCACCACAGCGAGAAGGCAATGCGCAGGCTCATATTGACCGTATCAGCCAGCACCAGGCCAGCAGCGCCGCCAGCCTTGACCAGCACGATGCTGCACAGCACGTGTGCGGCTGTGAACACCACCAGCAGTGCATTCGCTGCCTTGAGCGTGGACGGCTCAAGCACCGCGTGCACAAACGCCTCGGTGATGCCTGGGGCATCGTGGTACAAGCAGCAGCAGCAGCAGCAGCAGCAGCAGCAGCAGCAGCAGCAGCAGCAGCAGCAGCAGCAGCAGCAGCAGCAGCAGCAATGATTTACTGATGGTATTGATATTTTTGGTCAACACTTGTCGGAGACACAGGGCAGCAGCTGCGGTTGTTGCTATGGCCTAATGGGTGGTTTGGTGATGAGGGCAGCAGCTGCGCCAGACCAGCTGCAATACACAAGGCCATGAGGACCGTGGTGTGTGGCAGACTTGGGTGTGACATCTGCCTACTTGCACGCACCCATCACATCCAGCAGCTCAGCCCCACCACCCACTCACCATTCACGGCCAGCAGCAGCAGGTAAGCAGTGTAGCAGCCCAGCACAAAGGGCGCCTCACTCTCCGACCAGCGCTGCCCATACACCAGCCGCAGCAGCGTGTAGCTGTAGCAGGGCCCAAAAGTAACAGCCAGCAGCCCCAGCAGCGCTACAGCCTTCACTGCTACAGCCAGCACTGACGCCAGGGCCCCCCGTGAGGCTGGCTCAGCAGCAGCGCGCAGGCCAGCTCTGTGTGTGAGGGCAGTGACGAGGAAGCAGGGAAGGGAAGGAGAAGCGGGGCAGTGCAGGCAGCAGCAGCAGCAGCAGCACTGTCAGCAGATCTTGAGGTGAAGAGTGTCGGTGCATGTGTGGTGGACTCTGTGGTGTTTTTTGGCAGCTTCAGTGAGGCAGAATGATGTGCTTATGGTGCCCAGGCGCTGGCCATGTACATCGACAACCACGCAACACCAGAATAATTGCACACACAACAGCCAGCAAGTCATGCTGCACGCCACATCACTGCTGGAAGGCGGTGAAGGCCGCCTCATCCACGGGGCTTGAACAGCAGCCGCACCACTAGACTCCCAAGGTTTGCCACCACTGGCAGGCCGTAAGAAGCCCCCACATGTTACAACCGCAAATAGCGTAGCATGCCATTCCTGTGCCGCCTGCAACACCGCATGCTCTGATGTCACTGTGTTCTGCCTACAACACCACCCACCTGCTGAAGGCGGTGAACGCTGCCTCTTCCACGGGCGTGAACAGCAGCCGCACCACCAGGCTCCCCAGGTTTGCCACCAGGCCGTACACGCCCTGGTTGTAGCTGCTCTCAAATCCAACCAGCGCCAGCTTGCTGCCCTCAGCCAGCAGCAGCTTCTCAGCCTGCGGCACACAGCGCGGACCTTGGTTGGTTACTATCTTGGTCAAGGACTTATCCGCCGATCATTGCTTGCCTGCTTACACGCAAACTGCAGTCTCTGTGTCAATAGCAGCCCACAGCAAGCAGCAGAACAGGCGTCAACAGCAGCCTGCATGCATTGTGCTAAGCCAGCTTGCTGCCCTCAGCCAGCAGCAGCTTCTCGTCCTGCGGCAGGGTGGCGGGTTAGCACAGCAAGCAGCAAAAGTAGGGCCTCAGCAGCAGCCTGAATGGTGTCTTGCCAGCTTGCTGCCCTCAGCCAGCAGCAGCTTCTCAGCCTGCGGCACGAGGAGAAACCACAGCAAGCAGAAGGTATAAAATAGACCAGAAGAAAAGCAGTACTAGGACAGCTTGCTGCCCTCATCCAGCAGCAGCTTCTCAGCCTGCAGCGCGCACAGCAATCACAAGGCGCAGCAGCATAAGCCTTGTCAGCGAGCAAGGTGCTCGCCGAACTTGCTGCCCTCAGCCAGCAGCAGCAACCCGGCCTGCAATGCGCTCAGCAAGCAGCAGAACTGGAACCAGCCAGCAGCAGCTTCTCAGCTTCTGAGACCTCAGCACCCTCAAGGTGGCAGAACAGCCAACAGCAGCGCCCGGCCTGCATGCGCCTTCGTCACTGTCTGCAGGCCGTCAGGCAAATAGCAAGCTGCAGTAGGCGCCTTTTGAAATCATAACAAGTACAGCGCCCAACAAATGTTGGCACAAACACACTACAGCCACTTTGCTGCTGCTGCCGCTGCCTCCGCTGCTTGCACGCACCGCTTGTATGCTGAAGAGCCCTGTGATGGCCAGCGTCTGCCTGTCCTGACTGTCCAGCCGCCAGCTGTGCACCTTGAGCTGACCCTGCAGGCAGCACGGCGGCCAGCCAACAACAAGCATGCACAGCAGCAGGATGATACATCTGCACTGAACCTGCTCAAGGTACAGCGAGGTGTGCCCAGCTTTCCACAGCAAACTCACCCTCATAGATGCATTGCAGCTGCATTGCAGTTGCATTGCAGCAGCATGCCTACAAATCAGTTGCTGCTCGCGCCATTCGCATAATATATGCCCAGCCACTTCAAGTACTTCACAACAGCGCGGTGAACCCCTTGGCATCGCCCACCTGTGACCAGAGCCGCGCGCCACACCAGAGGCTGCCAAACACATACGCCAAGCTACTTCAACAACTTCATCCTCCATGAGTACTTCCCACCTGTGCCCAGAGCTGCGCGCCGTACCAGAGGTACCCCCCCCCCCCCCCCCCTCGCCCAGCACCACACAGGAGAAGGCCAGCTGTGAGGCCCGCCCCTAAGCACACCACCTCATGAATGCCGAAATGCATGGCAAGAGCGTGCAGTCAGCCAGCGGCAGCTCATGTTTTGTGGACTGACTAGGTTGCATGTCCAGCCGCTGCAAAAACAACGCCAAACTCGCATCACCCACCTGTGCCCACAGCTGCGCGCCGTACCAGAGGTACCCCGCAAGCACCACACAGGAGAAGGCCAGCTGCGAGGCGCCAAACACCAGCGCAGGCTGCAGGCTGCTCCCCAGCACCAGCAGCAGCGTCACGCCGCACTTGGTGATCATGGCTGCTGTCTCGATGCCTGCCCTGCGGCCAAACTCCAGGCGGGTGCTAGAGATGATGTACAGTGGCTCACTGGCCAGCTCCAGCACTGCTGCCACGCCTGCAGAACAGGTCAGAAGAGAAGGCAGCAGCCAATGCAGCCAGGTGGTGCATGCGGCTCAGCAATGCTCAGCAGCGCTGGTGCACGCGGCTCACTGGCCAGCTCCAGCACTGCTGCCACGCCTGCAGAACAAGACAGCAGCAGCAGCAGCAGCAGCAGCAGCAGCAGCAGCGATGACAGCAATGTGAAGCTTGCGGCTGCACAGTCTGAGCCACTGCTAGATGTAAGACATAGCCAGCTCCAGCACTGCTGCCACGCCTGCAGAGAAGGCAGCAGGGCGGGCAGCAGGGCGCGGCATGCAGCTGAACAGCGCCAGCCACTGCTAGATGTAAGACACAGTCATCACAACCCACACAATTCCGTTGACACCCTTCGATTGAAAATGTATTGTTGCCTAACAGCCTGGTGCTGCTGTGCTGCGCCGGTCTGCTGCAGCCCCAGCCAACTTCACCCATGCTGCTCAGCCCAGCAGCTCCATACACCCTGCTGCATGTCAGTCCAGGCAATCTCTATGTCAGCATCCCTGCTGTGGCGCCACCTAGCTCCACCTAAGCTGCTGCAGCACCAGCCAGCGCACCATGAGCGACGACAGCCTGCTGGTATGCCAGGTCACCGCCCTGCGCAGCAGAGCGCCACAGCACGAAGCCACACACAGCTGTCGACAGCACCACCCCTATGGGCAGGATGGGCCATGACATGCGCAGCACACGCTCTGCCACGGTGGTTGAGCTCTCCTGCAGCAGCAGCAGCAGCAGCAGCAGCAGCAGTGGTGGTGTGGACACGTGCTGACAAACACAACAACATGGTGACATGGCCACCTGAATGCCAGCAGGATGGTGTGCTGCGTGTCTGGCAGCACTGGCTGCTGGGTTGATGGGCTGCATGCGCCTGCAAGCCAGCCAGTGCTGCTCCCCCTCCCTTGCGTTGTGTCAGGCTGATACAGCTGTCTCAAACAGGCTGTCTGCGGCCGTGCAATGCTGCAGTACGCACCCTGTACTGCCTGTGGAGACGGCTGCTGCCGCCAACTTCAAGCAGGTTGTGCAACAGCTGCTGCTGCTGCTGCTGCTCATGCATCTTGCCAGTCCGCTGCTGCAATCATCTGCAGGCAGGCCGCACTGCTGCTGCTGCTGCTGCTGCCGCCGGGTCACCTTGCTGCTCTGCTCCTCCTGGATGCGCAGGCCGCCCCGCCTGAAGCCCTCCCTGCTGAGGAATAGGATGGACGTGGTGATCAGGTGGAACTGCACCGCAGACAGCTGCTCGCAGTGCAGCAGCCAGCACAGCAGCAGAGCAGCAGCACAATGTTGTATGCGTGCCTAATTCAGCGCATGGCCCTACAAATGTGCTGGCGCCAGCAACAGCTCGCTGCTGAGCAACATGCAGTGCTCCAAGCAGGCAGGCGAAGCCGGCTCCCAGACAGCACAATGCACATGTTGCATCAAGTGACCAGCGTCAGCTGTAACCACTGCTGCTGCTGCTGCTACTGCTGCTGCTGCTGCTGCTGCTCTCACCCCGTAGGCCTCGGGTGACAGCTGCCGTGCCACCAGCAGGTTCATGCAGAAGGTCACCAGCCGGGTAGCCACCTGGGACACTGCGGCAGCACGCACCAACAAGTAGCAGCAAGCAGCGGCATGCAGCAACATGCACATCAACAGGGCGTGCTGCTGCTGCTGCAAACCGGTTTGATGCTGCATGCAGCTGCTGGGTGACATGCAGCAGGCGGTTGCCGGGCGGTTGGATGAGCAGTACAGCGATCTGTCGGCTCCAGAGCTATGGATGCTTTGTAAGTAGCTTGAAAGGGGCGTTTCCCAGACAATTGTATCGGCTGCTGTGCTACAAGCAAACTGCGGTTCTACCCACCCATGAGCTTTGTGAAGCCAGAGGCCATGACATGCAGCTGGTCTGCTGCTGCAGGAGCCATGGTGAGCTACCGGGAAACGTGTTCCCACTGCTGTTATGTTTTCAAAACTCCGTTCAAGCAGCACAGGGAGGAGTTCAACAGCAGTACACAAGCAGCATCACCCCACCACTCTACTGCATACTGCAACAGCAAGCTGTGAGGCCCATTAGCAGGTAACTGATGAGGTTTCAAGTTTCCCTGCTGACATCGTTGAAAAACCAACGAGACGGAGATCCGCTCAAGACGGGCCTTCCAAACCGGGTGTAGAGCCCCAGCCAGGACAACATGGCACACCAGCAGTCCCGCCCTGTTACTTACCATTGTTGCGAACTACAAGTGCTCCGTGATGTCGTAGCAGTAATTAATAAGGGTCAAACACTTAAAAAGAGGTTCTCAACGCAGGACAGGGTCTGCTTCGTTTGATTCCTCTTCACGCAGACGGCGATTGACAAGGGCACCTTGCAGACGCAAGCAGAATGGCCCTCGCAGCACGCACAGTCAGCAATATATTGCGGAGATGCAACTATGCTAGCCCTGCAGCTCTGAGGTGAGGAGGCAGTTCTTTGCTTGTGTGGTTGCCAGGACAGCAGCAGCCCAGGCACCAGCTCGGCTGGGTGTTGCCTTGATGCAGATCAGGCGCTAAATTGCATGTTATGTCATTGCGCAGTGGGATGGGCCGTACACTGACCACCTCCAGGGCCGTGGTGAGTCCATCGCCTTGTCCCGTGCTGGTGTTGCTGCATGTACACTTGCATGCATCCTGATCACCCAGGACATATGCAATGCCTGCAGCTTGTGCTGGATGCAATAACAAAGTATAGTCAAACAAATGTCATAAGCATGCCGTGACAGATCACGCCCAGCGCAAGACTTCTGCAACTGCTGTGATCACGCGAAACCCTTGTTTCTGAGTTAGCAGCCGGCCACATCACCCAAACTCAACACCTCCCACCGGTTCAAACACATGTTCCATTGCAGCTGGCGCCGCCTCCTGCAGTTGCAGCGGGCGACATTGCAGAGGACATCGACTGGACAGAAGACATGCCAGTGCCAGTCAAGCGGCGCGTGGCAGCGCTGCGTGAGGTGCAGGAGGATTATGACAAGCTCATAAAGCAGTTCATCAAGGAGCGCGCAGAGCTGCAGGCAAAGTACGAGCAGCAAGCAGGTACGGGGGCGACACACAGCAGCAGCAGCAGCAGCAGCAGGAGCAGCAGCAGCAGCAGCAGAGTATGTGTGCAAATGTGCGCTCAGAAATGCGGGATGTGCCAGCTGCAGCAGCGATGGCAGGTCCGGGCGAGCATACAAGCTCAGAAAGAGAGAGTGCATTTGCTCTGCTGTGTTGTTGCCAGTAAGGATGCTGTGTCCAGCCAAGCAGATGTGGCGAAGCAGTAGTTGCAAGGCGGCAGCGGTGAGCATGCTGAGCACGCTGGCAAGATGCAGTGTGTGGTGCAGCAGCTGCATCAAGGTGGGGCAGAAGGGCAAAGGGAGTTGTTGGTGAAGTGCATGTATTTGTGTCGGGTCAGGTTTGCTGCTGTCTGATCCCGCTTTCCCTCTGCTGCTGCTGCTGCTGCTGCTGCTGCAGCGCCCATGATGGACAAGCGCGTGCGGCTGGTGGCTGGTGAGGAGACGGTGGGCGCATATGACATCGCAGACAGCGATGAGCCAGGTGAGGTGCAGCATAGTGTGTTGCTAGAGCAGCTCCAGGAAGCAGAGATTAGGATGGCAAGTGCTGGGCATAGCATGGTCAAATCGCAGCAACGAGCCAGGTGAGGCAGCCAGTGTGCCTCCAAAACATCTTCACGAAGCAGACACAGCAGAGACCAGGAAGGCTAGTAGTGGTCGCAGCATGGTTTCATGGCGTGGGCGGGGTGAGCTGGAGCACTGCTGGAGATGGCTCAGCACATCGCAGACAGCAGCAAGCCAAGTGAGGTGCAGCACGTGAGTCAAGGTCATCGAGGCCAGAGTAGCAGACGCACAAGGGATCAGGAACTTTTATGATGGCAGCACTGCAGCAAATAGTGAGCAATCCGTGGCCTGCCCTGACGTGCATTTGCTGAGCACATGCAACACGCCACAGCCCGCCGATGCCGCGCACGCCAGCGCACATGCCGCACACACACCACCTATACAGAGGATGCTCTGCACCCTTAGACTGCTTACAATATTTACTGCATACTGAAAGTCTGCATCTTCTTATGCTGCGCAGACGAGGGCATCCCCGACTTCTGGCTGACGGCCATCACCAACCACGACCTGCTGGGCGAGTACGTGACTGAGCGTGACGCGGAGGTGCTGTCGTACCTGGCTGACGTGCGCGTGGCCAGCCTCACCGGGGAGGAGGCGGGCAGCTTCAAGCTCACCTTCAGCTTCAGGGACAACCCCTTCTTCACGAACAAGGTGAGCCAGGGTCAAACTCTGCCAGAGGTTCCAGTGTATAGCTTGCTATCTATTGGGTCGCCAGCCTGACTGGTGAGCAGGCAGGCAGCTTCAGGCTGACTTCTAATTTGAGAAAGAAGCCCTTATGCAGCAACAAGGTGAGGGCCAGGGATAACAAGCAAACAAACAACAAAGCGTTGTACGACGAAACAACCAAACACAAACTAACAACACACAAGGGAGGGCGGGAGGCGCTGCACGCCACGCTGGCTGCATCCCGCTGATGCCCTGTGTGTGATGCTGTATACGTAGTGTGCTGACTGCTTCGGTTTTCCAAAACACCCAGCTGCACTCACATGTTGACCCAGCTGCATTCCAACATGTGCTGCTGCTGCTGCCGCTGCTGCTGCAGGTGCTGGAGAAGACGTTCTACATGGAGAACCCGGACGAGATTGTGCCTGACAAGTTTGTGGGCTGCAGCATCGACTGGGCGGCCGGCAAGGACACCACAGTCAGCGTGGTCAAGAAGAAGGTGGGGGACAAGAAGAACAAGGGCAAGGGCGCTGTGACCATCAACCAGACCAAGCCCTGCGACTCCTTCTTCAACTTCTTCAAGTGAGTGCCTTCGAGCTCGTGCTATCCTGCGTGTGCGCTTGTGTGTAAATCGAGGGGTGTGGGTGAGTGCGTGCGGCGTGTGAGTGAGTGAGTGAGTGAGTGAGTGAGTGAGTGAGTGAGTGAGTGAGTAGTTTTTGAATCAACTATTGCACTGTCGTAGTTAAAAAGGTTGGGGGTTTGGATCTGAAAAGGCTGTGGCGCCCTATGATGCTTGTGTAATTGGTGAATTCTGTTGCAGGGCCTTACGCCCGATGACATGACTGGCCACTAGGCCCACACCTGACGGCGCCACAGCACAAAACATTGTTGTTATGTCGTTTTTTTTGGGTGGGTATAAGATGGCACGTCTCCTGGTGACGTTTCGCGCACATCATGCTCTCTGTGCTGCTGTCTGGTACATTCTCGTGCAGCGGCAGACGTTGAGCAGCAAGCTTGTTTGGTGCAGTTTCACCACCTTCCTTGCTGAAAAGCATGCAGTGCTTGCAGACAAAGCAGCTGCTGCATGGGCTGCCCAACTGGCCTGTAAGCCGTAAGATTTCAGCCAGGGCCAAGGAGCATGTGGTGTGGCAGCTGCACAGCTGGCCATGTGTTGAAAGTGTCACAAAGTGTCATTCTAGCTTCCTCAAGGTGTCCCCCAAGCAGCCGCTGCAGCTTATTGGATTTTGTGGTCATATTGCAGCTTTGCACGTGTGGATGCAGGAGGCTTGGCTGTTATAAAAGTGCTGCCCAGTCATCAATCGGCGCCCTATGATGCTTGTGTAATTGGTGAATTCTGTTGCAGGGCCTCGTGCCCGATGACATGACTGGCCGCTAGGCCCACACCTGACGGCGCCACAGCACACGATGTTAATAATATGCTGTGTGTGTTGTTTGATTGAAGCAGCATTGTGAGTGCAACAAGTAGGTGTTTCCCTGGTGATGCAACTTTGCACAGCTGCACTTGTGGGGTTGTTGGCAGTTTTGCTTGTTGCAGCCGCTGTTCTTCTGCCCTCATCAGGCTCTTGTGTGCATGGCTGGTGTGGCCTCGCCAAACCATGCCTCTGCCAAACATGCATTGCTGGCAGTCACTGATGCGCTGAGTGGCCAACACCAGCCACTGAGCTGATGCATCCAGGACCAAGGGGCACATGCGTGGGACTCTCCTACAGCTGACCCTCTGCCTGAGATGCACCCTTTTTGCGATTTTTTGTAGCCGTCTTTCTGTAGCAGCGATTGCACAGCTATGTGCAACAGCTGCTTCACAAGGACAGCTTCAGAAAGTGGTCACTGCAGTGTCTACTATGACTCACAAGCTGATGAAGGAGGCTAAATGTTGTTGAGCTTGATGCTCAGCTGTGCCTTGGCGCCCTATGATGCTTGTGTAATTGGTGAATTCTGTTGCAGGGCCTTGCGCCCAATGACATGACTGGCCACTAGGCCCACACCTGACGGCGCCACAGCACAGCTGACTCCTTATGCACGTAACGGCACAGTGCGTGACGTGTGTTGTTATGTTACATTTCCAATGATTAATTGCTCATCATCAGCTGGCCTTTCACTGAGTACCTGGTTGATGTTGCTTGTCTGCGCTGGTCAACATCTGGCCAGCGACATGTCCCGGTTTGTTACCTCCACTCCCACTCAACATTTCGGCATCTGGTGTCCTGTTCACCCCCTCCACCCCTTTCCCCAGCAGGACGCCTGTGGTCCCTGAGAACCCTGATGACCTCAGCGAGGAGGAGCTGGAGGCGCTGCAGCAGCAGATGGACGAGGACTACGAGATCGCCACAGCGCTGCGCGAGAGCCTGGTGCCGCGCGCAGTGGAATGGTTCACTGGGGAGGCCGCGCCACCTCTGTATGGTGATGAGTTTGATGACGGGGAGTATGGCGAGTTTGAGGACGAGGAGGAGCCGGAGCCGGCCCCTCGCAGGCGGTGAGCTGTGAGTCAAACTGCTGCTGCTGCTGCTGCTGCTGCTGCTGCTGCTGCTGCTGCTGCTGCTGATGTGTGCTTTGTATGATGACGAGTTCGAGTATGGCGAGTTTTAAGATGAGGAGGAGCCAGAGCCAGCCCCTCGCAGGCGGTGATCTGTACCTTCGTGAGTTTGATTGCCGCTGCTGCATTGTGCTGTGTATGGGGATGAGTTTGATGGTATGTTGGGGAGGCTCTGGCTTGTTGCTGCTGAAGCTCGAGCTGCGCCTCTTGTGTTGGGGTGTGGCTGCATCGGTGTTGCTGCAGGCTTGCCGTCGAGGCCCGCAGGCAGCGAATGTCTGCTGCCTTCGGTAGGCTGACTTTTGCTTTTCTTCCAGCCCCGCGATCAGTGTGCAAGCAGCCGCTGCATACGGGTGCCCTTGTTGCGGTTGGCTTGGTTGCAGCGGGGCAGGCGGTGTCTTGTATACGCTGATGCATGGCGTGCAGCCGCAGCTGCATCCTCAGGCTGTTGATTGGTCACCGGTCAGCTGAGCTGCCTTGGCTTACAGGGAACCCAGGGCCTGTCAGCTGCAACGGAAGCCGCCGGTGCCATTCTGTGCAGCCCATGTTGCTGCATGACCTGGTTTTACAATGCGTGCAGCTGTCAGCAGCCAACAGGTGTATGTCACACGCAGCGTATGTTTCTCGCAGCGTATGAATGCACATGTGCACATGTGCGTGGCCATCCTGGCCTGCTGTGACAGCTTGAGCAGACTGGCATCAGCATGGTGATGTGCTGCCCTGTTTGACTGTTGATACCTTGGCTTGTGCAACCGCCTCAGGCCATGGAAGTACTTCATGGCGTGGCTGCCAACATGTCTGATAGATGGCGCTTGGTCAACAACAGTGTCAGCGTTGTGTCATACTTGCTGCATTTCGGCCGGCTGTTGGTGCATCTGTTACCACCCTTTAAGCAATACTATCGCCGTTATGGTGTTGTTTGTAGCCAGCCGTGTGATCTGTGCTGTGTAAGCCACGATCAAGCATGCAATGGCCCCACATGGCAACCTTGATGGATTGGCGTAGAGTGCTGCCAGCATCCAGTCGCACTGATTAGACGTGTCTTTAAGGCAATAACATACGGTCTTGTCTGCACGTGTTGTGACGATCAGCCAGTCCGCGAGTGTGTCGGTGTGTGTTGCCCACGTGGACACCACCTGCGGGCGATTGACCGTGACTCATTTTGTTACAGACACAAGGCACTGACGATCCACCAGCATCGTAACTTTGTTAAGGTAAATAAGTGACTTTTGGTCGAGCGATGGTTCCTCGCCTGTTACTTTCGTAGCCGCGCCAACCACCACTCCCGCGCACACGAGCGTGAATAGTGCGTTCAGTCAAGCGCTACAGTTGTCAGGCTGAAAAGAAACAACGGTGTACCTGTTAAACTGTGTCCATTCTGCCTTTGACCACTGCACGATGCATTCAGCACGGTTCAGCCTATGCCTTGCTGTGGTGCTTTTGGGAGCGCTCAGCTGCAACGCCTTGACGTGGGAAAGCTGCAATGAATCCAACGCAGCGATTAAGCTGTCCAAGGTGGAGATGACACCCGACCCTCCGACAGCCAACAGCCTGGTCAAGATCAGGATTCTAGGCACATCAGGTAAGCCCATTCAGGCCAGGCTGCAGACTCGAGCCAGCTGTTTGTTTACTGCAGCATTGACTTGTTGCACTACACAGTGCTGTCAGCAGCAGCACCTCTACTGCAGTTTTGGCAGCTGTTATTTGGAATGAGCAGCATAGCTGAATCTGTTGCTTGCAGCTGCATACACTGTAAGCCTCCAAGCAAGCAGGGTAAAGCTAGCAGGTCAACCACAGACACAAAAATGCAGCGTAACACCAGCATCCAATCCAGAACAACGGTGTGAAAATTGCAGCATCCGTTCACTAGTCGTGCCTAACATATCTGAACCAGAGCGAGTGACAGAAAGTCAGAGTAAGCGCATGTGTCTGTTATGCCTGCTGTGCTTGCTCTCATCAGGAGCTGAGGTGGCAGACGGTGACGTCAGCGTGAAGATCAGCTGGGCCGGCATGCAAGTGGCACAGCAGACGCTGAGCCTGTGCAAGTTTCTGAGCTGCCCCATCAAGGCTGGGCCCATCACAGCCACATATGAGAACACCATGCCGTCATTTGTGCCCAGGGTAAGCAGCAGTCACCTGCCGTTGTTGCAGGACGACCTTCAGATATGTGTTATACAGTAGAGGCATGGCTACGCACCTGTAAGCAATGCTGCACCATCCTCCATTGCTGTGTCTGAGCCAATAGGAAGAGGGAAGAGGCATGCAGGCTGGGTAAAATAGCACAGGACTGGCAGCTGACCAAACCAGCTGAGTTCGCCTGCCACATCATGCAAGCACAGCTGGTCCAGCTTGCTGCACTGTGCGGCAGCTGCATGCACTTTGGGCTGTGCTCACAGTTTGCGGCGTGCGGACTGGCGCCATGTTTCCGGCACTTGAAGCAGCAGCAGGATTGCCCGACAATATAAAACACAGCTGACAAGCACCGCCATCGGGCGATGCCCTGCTTCTCCTGCTGCTGCCGCCGCCGCTGCTGCTGCTGCTGCCTGCGTTGCTGCTTGTGTAGGGCAAGTATGGTGTCGATGTCGTGGCGCGCAGCGGCAGCGGCAGCGACGTGCTGTGCATGAGGGCCTCCTTCAACGTTTAAGACACGTGGCGGCTGCCAGCAGGGCACTGCCAGCCGTGAGTTTGCAGCACAGCCACTGTGCTGGCGCCACCAGCTCTGACTGAGCATGGCGAGCACCAGCTTGACGGCAAAACACATAACATCATTGCAGTATACATAACACATGCATGTGCGACCAAGGCTGACTAGGCCGCTTGTCACAGCCAGTTTCAAGCTGAGTGTTTGATGGGCTAACAAAGTGTATATCGAAAGCAGCCTCAGCTTCAAGGGAACACCGTGGTGGGTGTACTGGGCTCCATGGCAGGTTATTGGCGGAAGGGTGATGTACAGTGATGCAACCTTTGGGGCATATGTTATCGTGGGATCGGTGATTGTGCATTCAGTATCAAGTTGTAGGGGCCTCGGTTGTGTTGCTGTTCCTGTGGGGGCGTCAAATGCAAGTCATTTGGTAGCCAATCCAAGCTTGGACGCTTAAGCAGCTTGCTTGGAGTCGTGTAACATTCGAGTCGATCTTCTTCTTTGGCATTCCGTTGACTACATACTATGTGATCCAAGGTTTTGAGAAAATACGTAAGATGTAATTTCTGGGGTGCGTTTACAGAGAGCAGTACGCACCATGCCACAAGAACGTGGCACTTGAGCCAAATGCATCGCTGAGTGGCCAACGACTCCGCCCCTGCACAGCATGCTGCAATCTTGCGCGGCAGCATGTTCCAGCTGAAAGAGATCTAGAGGCACCAGGCACCCGGTGCCACGGGCCGTGCTCATGCCCCACAACAATCATGCAGGGGGTGCCAAACTGCTGTCCCTGCAGCCTGCAGCACCCTGGGGCCATGTTCTCATTCGTTGAAGGATGCTCAAGTGTTGCGCCAAGAGGGGCGCTTGTCTATTATCCTCTGCCATGCAGTGTTCTGGGATAAACGTGTGCTGCTGTGCACGCCAACTCAGGCAGAGCTGCCCGCCCGCCAAGTGATGGCCACACATGCCGTGCACGGCACCTACCGCAGTGCATTGCACACAGCATCACACCAAACAATAGATATGCAGCGCAGCGGTGCAGCAGCAGCCAACATGTGCACTATGTGCACTATGCTGGTGCCACCAGCGCTGCTTGAGGCAACAACCAGCAGATAGCTGCATGAATACAACACAGCATTCAGTCCCTAGCCTTCAATGCTGCTGCCACTATGCGTGCTGCTGTGCAGCATGTGTAATTGGTTGTTCCGGTGCTTCCGGGACATGGTGATGTGTGGCAACAACATACAGGTCACTTAGAAGCCCTTCAGTCACACATGACACGGCTCTGGAGGCTCATCTTGATGCAGCCACATCTGGCACACTGCTCAGACAACTGTGCCGTGTCAGACTGACATGACCAATTGCGGCGACTCCCCTGAATCCTCCGTGAGCATGATCACTATCCTTGTCCAGGTGCAGATCAATCCATAGCAGCCAAGCTGGCAGCCACCCAAATGCCAATCCTAATCCTGTAGCACATTGCTGATGCACAGCGTTCTTTCCTGGTACCCAGCACCATTGAGACCAATCTTGACACCACATGCTAAGAACTCTGCAACTTGCCTGTTAACAACACATCCTGCCAATGCCGCATGCTGCATATCACCACCAAGCTACATGACGAGTTCTTCAGGTTTGCTCTAGCATTGAATAGGTTTGAGTCCTCCTTGCACACCACACACAGCCCTGCTATAACAGCAGTGGCTTGCCTTTGCATGTGTGATGTAGGGTTGCAGCAATGCACGTTGTATGCACTGCACGCTGCAGCAGCACAGCATCGAGGGTTCACTGTACACCTGCTGTGCATAATTTGCACTGCTGTAATGCCACGCAAGATTGTGTTTAGGCAGCAACATGTGCTTGTCAGCACAAACATAAAAGGTTGGAGCAGCCCATCAGTCAAGCTCTAAATGCACACACCGCACAGTGCAGCATCACCATCAGCTGCAGTGCCACAACAAACACCGACAGCCGGACTGTGCAGTGGAAGCCCAGCAGCATCAGCTGCCGACAAGGTTGCTGTTGCTGCTGCTGTCGGTGCTGTTCCTGCTCTTTTCAAGCAGCGGCATCCAGCACTGCCTGTTCAGCTGCTGCTTGGCCACGCGCTTGTAGCGGAAGCCGATCACATTCAGCATCACAAACAGCCACATCAAGAACACAGCCTGCAGCGCCCACGGCTCAAAGCGGCAGTTCTTGCAGCCCAGATTACGCACTAGTGATGTTACGCTGCTACTCAAGCCCAGCAGTGACAGCGGCAGTGACAGCCCCAGCAGAGCATAGTCAAGCACAACTTCTGCTCGAGCCATGCTGCCATGCAGCAGCTTCACAGCAAACCAGCAAGGCAGCGTGTAGGCACAGACCAGGTACGTGCTGCTGCTGACGATGCCCACCATGCAGGAGAAGTACGGAATCATGTTACTGACAGCATACGAATACGCCACCACAAAGCCGCTGGCAGCCAGCCAGTGCAGCGGCTGGTGCTCTGCTGCTGAGCGCGCATTTGCTGACTGTGCAAGGGCGCTGCCAACTGCGCTGCCTGGGCCTGGCTTTGCATCTGGTGAAGAGCCAGCTGTTGCTGCTGCAGCCTTGCGGTATGTGCGTGCTGTCAGCACCAGCAGGTTGTGGCTCCACACATTCAAGTTGACCAGGTACTGAGACAGCGCCTGCGGTGGCAGGGGGAGCGGCACACCGCGCAATGCAGAGCAAGCAGCAAGAGTCAGCCAGGCATCTGGGTCGCTGCACAGCTGCACGCATGTCATGCCAGCTGTGTGCATGACCTCGATGAAGATGCACAGGACAGCCGAAGAAAGCAATGCAGCACACACATATGCACAAGACACAGTATCGTGGCGGGCCTGCACAGCAGCCGCCGCTGTTGGTTTCCTGCAGAGCATTCGCTGCTACAGCAGCAACTGCACCAACAGCATCCAATGACAACCGCACCCACCTGGACCAAGATGAGTCCTGCTGCAATGCGCGCCTGCAAGCTTTCCCCCAGGCTGAAAATGACAATGTCAGTGACGCTGTTGCCCCGGGACCAGTAGCCGGTGGCTCCCACCAGTATGTACAGTGGCGCCATTATGGCTGTGCACACGCTGATGGCTTTGGGGAAGAGCAGCGGCGCCTTCATGTCTGCCAGCAGCTCGCAGAAGGCAAACCTGGTTGCAGGACGGGGGCAGGGCGCAAGATGCATCAACATCATCATCATCAGCAGCAGCAGGCAGCCAGCTGGTCAGGGAACAGTGAGCACAAGCCTCTGCAATGTCCAGCAAGCAGTGGGCTACATCTGTCAAGCTTGTAGGTGGGGTAGCAGCTGTAAGTACAGACACGAAGAGCAGGAACAGCACGCTGCTGCACAACACTCAGCACGCTCAGCAGCCAGATGCATTGCCTGCTGCTTGCCGTTCTATGCTGACGTAATGCCAGACAGGCACGGAAGCCTGCTGCAGCTCCTGCTGCTCCCCAACCGCCCACCACTACTGCTGTCAGCTTGCAGGAAAGGCACTCACTGGCCGCCAAAGGCGAAGATGATGGAGAAGGCCGCCACAAAGCCCTCATGGAAGGTACCATGCTCGCTGCTGTCGCCTGCCAGCTGCGTGACTGCATCAGGGCTGGGGCTGCGCAGCATCTCGTACAGCACGATGCCGATGGCTGCCAGCTGCGACACGGTGCCCAGCAGGAAGAAGGAGCTCAGGCGCGACAGCGCGCGCACCTGCACAGCAGCAGCCGAACATATTGGTCAAACATCCTGGTCAAACATGATGGTTGGTGATTGCTGTAGTACCAAATCAGCTCAAGCGGCCAGCCACACTTCGACATGTTCTTGCCAGCAAGCAGCATGCACAGCTGCATAAGGCCTTCCACACTTAGCCCAGCGCTGCCAGGCAGTGCGCAGCTGCAGGCAAGCAGTTCCGCACCTGGCTCAGCAGGCCAGGCACTGTCAACAACAGCAGACGCGCCCATCTTGAATGTAGGGGTGGCAACTGCCACACCAGCCACACCTGCCTAGTGCTTTGTCAGCAGCCGCAAGCAGGCAGTCCTGCAAGCTGCGGCCCTCACCTGGCTCAGCAGGCCTGCCAGCAGCACCACCACCAGCCCGCACTGCCACATGGCTGGTGCAGCAGCACCCAGTGCATGGCTGAGGCTCTGCGTGGCTGCCAGCTGCAGGATGATGCAGCGCGTGGCGTCCAGGGAGTAGATGACGCAGTAGACCAGCGTCCTGCCCACCTCTCCCCTGGCTGCCTTGCCTATGTCTCCCAGTAGCACTGCGCAGCATGGCCAGCAGCAGCATGACTTTAAAAGAGAATGTGAAGGCATGGGGAAGAGCGCAAGCTGCTTGTGATGTCTTTGCTAATGTAGGCTGGCGAAGGACACATGCTGAGCAATGTCATAGTGCTGCTGAGCGCGTTGCATGGCAACCTCCAAGGTCGAGCAGAGCATGTACTTTGCACATGATTGCTGTTGCTGTGGCCGCTGCTGTCGCCCTTCCTGCAAGGGCATCTGATGCTGTGCAGCTGCGGCCCACCTGCTTCAGGCACAGCCATGTATAGCCGTGTGAACAGCGTGCCCGAGTAGACTGACGTAAGCGCCATTAGCAGTGTGATGCCGATGCCAGGAATCCATCCCAAGCGAGCATAGGCAGCAGGGAACAGCCACAAACCCCAGCCCAGCTGTTGCAGGACAGCAGCGGGAGGTGGCAGAAATGGCAGAGCAGCAGGGTGGGAACGGACAACGTTTTTTTGTTGTCTTCTTCGTTTTATGACAAGTATACAGCTGCATGCAACAAGTGTGCTTGCAACGAAGGAGCTGCTGCTGTCCCTTGCACCTCTGCTGCTGCAGCAAAGCACCACATGCATGGCACAACCAGCTGCCTACCTGAAGTGATAACAAAGCAGATGTCGTCTGACCCCATGTGCATTTCGGACCCTGCAATGGGCTGCCTTCATCGCTGCATGCTGGCATGACGTTCCCCTGCCCTGCCCCTGGCTGTCCAGCCCACGCCAGCAACGCCACTGGACACAGCCGCCCCTCCTTCAAGTTATTTATAACTCTTTTGACTGATACACCATACGAGCAACTGCCTTGACAGACAGTGCTTCAATCTGAACAGCGTCAAGGCTGGCAGTAGGCAAGCGTGCAAGGTGTGCGTTCAGACGAGTGCAATAAATTTAAAATTAATCTTCTGACGATCAATAAGCTAGCGTATTGCTGAAGGTGGGTGTCGGCACGAATTCAGAGGTTCGGAGTGTTCAATAGACGAACAACAGATATGAATTTCGGGCAGCCCTCTGTTTTACGTACCATCAGTTTCAGTATTGATCACAAATCAGGCACAACTGTCGCTCTTCATAACTCCCTGGCACATTCCCGGCCCGTCAGCAATGCAGCTTGGTGCACCCGCCACCGGTGGTGACTGGCTGGTGATACCACAGCTTGTACCCGATAGCAGATGCAAAAGCCAGCAAGCCTGATTTCACCACTGACGTCCTGTCAGCCACGATTAGCCAACGAAAGTCATGAATGGATTGGGCTGCACCCAGCAGCTCGGCTGATGTCAGCCAGCCAACAAACCAAAGATAGCAGTACAAGTTGATGGCGTCCACCAGAGACGCCATCAGCAAGTGCGGCTTCACGCAGATGCATGATGCTGTCAGCACTTCTGAGAAGAATACACAGCAACAAAGTCAACACGCACACTAAACCCCAGTGCTACCAGCATTGCGGACTTTGCATAACGTTGATAGCTGTCACGGCAACTGCTGCACATTCCAGCGTGGCTTACTGAACATTCACGTGCCGCACAGATCCTACAATGGACATCAGTTGCATGTCAGATGGTGTGCAGAGCAACTCGTAATCATATCCTCTGCAACTCTGAGAAGTGACACCTGTCTAATGATCACCCTGGGCCCGGCCGGGCCGAAACTGTCAAGCTCGCAAGACCCAAGCCACTGGCAAAGCAGACTTCCGCATGCACCGCGGCTGGAACAGCTACTAGCCAGTAGCCCTACATACACCGCTACGTGCTTCGGCTCAAACTGAGCAGACACACTATATGCCTGACATGCCTCAGGCGGCAGAATAATCTGAGATCGATTCTCAGCCGTGCAGCCAGGCGCCTGCCAGCATTCGCTGCAGCTAGACAAAGTGTCAACCAGCAACAAGCAGTATCACAGCGCAACCCATCCACATCCTCAACAGCCACATCTATCAGCACGGCTTGGGAGCTGCCGCTGCGGTGCCAGCTGCGCCCTGCATAGCATCCACTGCATGGGCAAGCCATTACCCAGTCGCTGCACGGGGCAATAGCAGTGGGCATAGCGGCTGAGCAGGCGTGCACATGCCGGGCGGGGCGTACCGCAGTAATCTCCAGTGCATGCTGTGGCTCACATACCAAGCTGTTTAAGCAATGTGCCTGACACACACACTGTACACAGGAGCACACGCGCGTGTCAGCTTCGTCAGCCATCAGCAAGCTGACGCCATCACTCGCAGTCAGAGTCACTCCCAGAGCTGCTGCTGTCGCTGTCGCCGTCACTGTCACTGTCGCTGCTGTCACAAGCATCCGCACCCATTGCCGGCATACCAGCAGCTGCCATGCCAGCTGCAGTTGCTGCCATGCCAGCTGCTGCCACGTCACCCTCAGCCGCTGCTCCATGCTCCCCTGCCTGCTTCGTCTCAGCCTTCAGCCTTTTCTTCTCCTCTTTCTCCTCCCCCTTGTGCTTCTTCTTCTCTGCTTTCAGCATCTGCTTCTCCTCCTTCGTTTCCTCCTTGTGCATCTTCTTCTCTGCTTTCAAAGCCTGCTTCTGCTCTCTCTCCTCCTCCTTGTGCTGCTTCTTCTCCATCTTCAGGGCCTGCTTCTGCTGCTTCTCCTCAGCTTTGGCTGTATCCTTCTGCTGCTTCTCCTCTGCTTTGAGCTGTGCGCGTGCCGCCTTGTCCAGCACCTTGTCCTTGCCACACTCACACTCGCCCTCCTGCTCCTCATCACTGCTGTCAAGCCGGGCAGCAGCAGGGACAGCAGCAGAGACAAAGCAGAGACAGCGGCTGCTAGAGTGAGTTCGTTGCAGCCAGATGGCAAGTGACAAAGTATAGGGCGGAAGGGTGCCGGGTACGAGCATACAGGTAGCATCAGCCGGCCTGTGCAGTGAGCTTTGCCAGTGCTACAAGCTTTGCTGGCGGCGGGTTTCACGCTGCTCAGCACACCAGAGGACATGAAAGGCATTGCTCACAAATGCAAATGATTAGTTGCTTGTTGACTGCCAACAGCGCAGTTGCCATGTGCACTGCACAACCACGCAGCACCACCAGCCGTCAAGGCGGCGCTCACTGCTGCCGTTCAGAAATCAGACGCGGCCACCCACCTGTCATCGCTGCTGTCGCAGTCGCTGTCACTGCTGGAGCTGCTGCCACTGCTGCTGCTGCTGCTGCTGCTGCTGCTGCTGCCGTCATCAGGCATTGACAGCATGCCAACCACCTCTGACAGGTCCATCTGCAGTGCTGCTGGTGCCAGTGCTGCTGCTGCTGCAGCAGCGTCTGGCAGGCCAGCCTCCTGGGTGTCATCTCCTGCCTGTGCTGCACCCTCCTTGTGTGGCTTAGCAACACCGCATGCAATGATCCTCCTCTGGTTGGACGAGGGAGAGGTGCTGATGGTGCTGTGTGGTTGCGTTGTCCAGCAGTAGGGCTTCAGCAGTGCATTGTTCGCTGCTGCCGCAGGACAAGTGTAGCGAAGCACGCTGTGAAAACAGAGCACAAGAACATTGATGAATAAACAGCTGAGAACACGCATGAGTGCATAGAAAGTGTTGCAAAGTGCAACAAGGGCCTGCCAAGCGCTGCAGAGGATGCACTGCCACTGCTGTTGCCCCCGCCACTGTCGCACTGACTGTTGCTGCCACTAAATCATAGTGATGTAAGTTACCATCGCACACAGTGAGCGGGTCGAACCTGGCTGGGCGACTGCATGTCCTTGACCACACACAAATGGTTTGCTGTTGACCTGTGCTGCTGCTGCTGCGTGTTGCTGCTGCTGCTGCTGCTGCTGCTGCGTGTTGCTGCTGCTGCGTGTTGACCTGTGCTGCTGCTGCTGCAAAGGCAGCTGCAGTGCTTGCCTCCTGGTGCAGACAGCCTGCCTTGAGCCACGTCACCTCACCTCGTCCTGCAGCATGCACTAACCACACCAGGCTTGATGCATCGGCTGGAGGACGCTGCGAGAGCCATGCTTGCTGCTGACGGTTTGGGGGTGAAGTGGTGCGAAACGATGGCAAGCAACCTCGCCTCAGCTGTGAACGAACATCGAGCAATGACAGCCGATCATCAAACCCCTTGACCACTGCGTGCATGTGAGTGGTTCTTGTTTAGGGTTCTTCCGAGCTTCCGAGGACGTCAGCAGCTACTACATCACTGCGGCAACATCATCACGTCTGAGCAGTACTGGCTGCATCTGTGACAAGAAGCAAATAATACGGTGATGGTTGCTGCTGAAAACCTGACACAGGCAGTGATCTGGAGGAGCTTGTGGGAGGCCCCGCTGCATCTGCCAGGTGGCAGCTGAGTCAGCACCATGCTGCTGTGGGACAGCAGCAAGGGGTTGCAGGAAACTCGGGAATTATATGTTACAAGGGTTGCAGGATAACCATTTCAATTTATGATATCAGCCGCTCATCAAGCGTGCAATGCCTGCTGTGCATCTGACGTGTGGAAAGTCAGTTCTTGTACAGCTGGCAGCAGGCTGGATGGGATACCCGCAGTGCAAATTGCATGACGGTTTGGACGATGATGAGTTGTTCTTCGATGTTTCCTCCCCCTATGAGCCTCTCGTTGGCTCCTGACTGGGGTTCCCACTCCTCGTTGAGTGGAGCATGTAATGTAATGTAATGTATGCATTATGTGATGCAAGTAGCGCCATGAAGAGCGATAAACAATAACGTTTCTTACACCAGACGTGATCAGCTCTGCCAGGGGGGAACACACTAGCGCAACGCTGAAGGCAGGCACCTGCCTGCCGCAGTCCATGCACAAATGACTTGTACAACTTCATGTTGCTAAGCAAGGGTGACAAGCTTGTCACCCTTAAGGGCACATAGCCCATCAGCTGGATTCAACACCACCCCGGCGTAGCCTCAGGCTTGGGTCAAGCCAAGCCCTGCCAGTGTGCCACATGCTGCAGGCAGCGCTTCTGCTGCTTCGGCCCTCTGCTTGCATCTGCTGCGCAACTGCCAACCGACAACTGCAACTACTGCAACAAGCTCAACGTCACAGCAACCAAGCCACAGCGAACTACAGTCAGTCCAGCACAGCTCCTAGCACTGCCAATTACCTTACTGCACCTGTTACCAAACCCCCTGGTCCACCTAGGGGGCCAGAGATGTGCAACCATAACAGCCCCACTATCATAGCAGCTCACCCCTGACCAGGCACCTGTGCACCCACCCCACAACATGCTACAGCCACACCAACTCCCAAGATTGCCAAGCGCCCTCTTCAAAGCAAACCGATGCTCTACCTAGGGCCAGCAGGCGTGCGCCCTGTGCTGCTGGCCCACTTGAGCACCCTGCTGGGCGTGTGCCGGCCCCTCACCCGCGCCTCCCACCCCTCAAGGCTCCTCTCAAGAGCAGCAATGTTGGATTGTGCCACTTCCAGCACAGAACTGCCGCTGTCGCAGCCGCCAGCAGCAGCAGCAGCAGGGGTGCAGCCGCCGCCGCTTGGGCTGCTCTCGAAGGGTGCGGTGTGCTGGTGGTCCTGCAGCAGCTGCCGCAGCTCCTGCAGCGCAGCAGGCTCCTCGCCAGGACCTGCACCAGCCGCCAGCATGCTCACCTGCAGCAGCAGCAGCAGCAGGAGCAGCAGCAGCAGCAGCAGCATGGTGACACATGCTACATGTGGCGTCATGGCGTAGCAATGGAGAGCGGTTGGGCTGCCGCGGTACAACGACAAAACATGCATAAGCACTACTGTAACGGGCCCATGCTCTGTGAGTCACTGATGATATTCTGCTGCTGGCTGCCTCACCCTTGCCAGCAGCCCGCTGAGGTCTTGGTAGGCGTCCAGCAGGCCACGCGTGCAGCACACAGCACCGTCAAAGTCATCCTGCAGTGCCAAAGGGTGAATCGGCAGTAGTGTGAAGCAAGCCCGGAGGTAGCACAGCAGCACGACAGGCGCATTGGTTGGAAAGCAGGTGCAGGTAGATGATAATGCGTGTGGTTCCCTCGATAAGCATGAGATGTGAGACACATCAACTGATGTCTGCGGCAATATTTCCATACAGCTGTATGCCTGGTCAGCAGCTAAAGGCAATAGAGAACCAAGCCCTGCCGGGCAGCTGCGACAGCGCAGGCTTCATGCTCCACACCACACCACGCACCTGCAGGCTGCGGCCCGCCACCGCCCCCAGGCCTGCTGTTGCTGCTGGCGCCATAAGCTGCCGCAGCTGCCTGCTGCTCAGGTCCGCCCCTCCCTTGATCAGCTCACCCAGGGAGGCCTCAAAGCCAGCAGCACCTGGCACAGGGGCAGCACAGCAGGCGGCCAGGGGGTGGCCAGCAGCATGAGGTGGATGCTGTGTGCATGCGGCATGTGGAGTAATCAACCAATCAAACATGTGTGCGAATGCAGTGCAGCAGGAGACAATGGCATCTGAGTGACATGATGCAGCAGAAAGCAGCCCAGGCGACTACAGATAAACATTGCTGCGTTGCCAGATACATTATGCTGTAGTTGATCTAGCTGGTGACGCAGACCCACTGCCGGTGCATACCTGCCAGTTTGAATGCAGGCAGGCCGTGCGCCTTGGCCAGCTGCAGCTGCGCATTGTCATTCGTCACAAGGATGACCGGCTGCGCCTCAGCAGCAGCTGCCGCTGCAGCCTGCTGCTGCCGGGTCGGTGTGCAGGGTGCAGCTGCAGCAGCTGCCTCTTCTGAAGCCCCACTGGCTGCTGCTGTTGCCTCTGCTACTGCTGCTGCTGCTGCCGCCAGCAGCTCTGTCCTGAAGAAGAGTGCCACCTCAATGATGGCCAGGTCGCTGCGCTGGCCGCTGCTGCCGGCAAAGGCAGGGCTGCGGGAGCCCGCCACTGCGGCTTGCCTGCGATACATGGATACATAGTATAAGGAGTTGCTGGAAGCACGATTTTCACAAGCACAACACATACAGAGCAAACAGAGCATAGGCGAGTAATGACAGGGCAAAGGACATGTTGCCTTGAGTAGAGTTGCTGCGCTGGCCGCTGCTGCCGGCAAAGCGAGGGCTGCGGAAGACTGCCACTGCGGCTTGCTCGCAATGCACATGTGCATACAGAGCGGACGAAGCGATGGGCGCACAATCACAGGACAAAGGAACATGTTACAGCACTGAAGACCTACCAACAACGAGCCCGTCATGCGCACCATTCACAGGCATGCTTACACGCATATATAGTACTGTTGCTGCCACAGTGCCTCACCTGTCCACCACCAGGCCTTAGTACCCTACTCCTCTTGCTGCTGCCGCTGCTGCTACTGCTTAAGGTTTGGTCTTGACCCCAACCCTCAGCCCCTCCCACCCGACTCATGCAGCGCCCAACCTGTCCACCACCAGGCCCTCGCCCTTGTCACAGCCAGCACTGCTGATTGTCTGCTGCTAAGTCGTCTGCTGCTAAGTCCAACCCTTGTCTGCCACAGCGAAAGCACTGCCCCCACCTGTCCACCACCAGTCCCTCGCCCTCGTGTGCCGCCAGCACTGTGAGGAAGTCCAGGCCCTTGGGGCCAGCCTCGTCCAGCCCGCGGTCAAGGAACCTGAGGGGAGGCGGCAGCCACACGGCACACGGTACGTCAAGTTATAATGCACGAGTTGGTGATCTGAGCACAACATTGACCCTAGTGCAGCTGCACCTTGTGGGGATGCCACGTGCTGCAGCGCATGCGCATGCATGTGCAGCAGCACGTACTGCATGCCAGGTCCAACCTTGAAAGCGTAACATGATTGTACCACAAGTAGTTGTGATGTGCACTCCGGCCTTCACTATGATGCCGACCATAGCCTGTGTGCTGCTGCTGCTGCTGCTGCTGCTGCTGCTGTACCACTGGTTGCTGCGCACCTACGCACGGGCCCGCCCACGCCCGCCTCTGCCGCCTTGCAGCTGTCCAGCTGCTTCAGCACTGTGTCAGCTAGCACGATGAAGGTCTGCTGCTCAGGGGCCAGGCCTGCAGCAGTTCAGCATGTTAGGGCAGCCAGAATGACAATTGAACGTTGCGGTGTTGCAGACATCACAGCCAGCACGATGAAGGTCTGCTGCTCAGGGGCCAAGCCTGTGTGTGGCAGAGAGGCGGGGGGGATGATGTAAGGCAGGCATGTCAGCAAAAACAGCAACAACGGTGGCAAAAGAAAACAGCAACCAAGGTGGCAGGCATACTGCAGTTCTTACGTGCTACATTCATGGGGCAGCAGACGCGGCAGGCAGCAGTACATGGCAAGCACACTGCAGTTCTGAGCTAAAAAATGGGCTCGCTCACCCCTGCCGAACCTCCCTGAGCCAGCCAGTGCCTGCAGCAGCTTCATGGTGAGGCAGGTGCCGGAGGCCACACTGCCTGGTGCAAGTGAACATAGGGTGATACAGCACTGTCTGCTAGCCAGTCAGCCGGCCAGCCAACAACAGCCACAGCCACGCAGCAACCCAACTGATGTTCTGAGCAGAACCAACCATTTGGCAAGCTGAGGGCAACAAAAGTGGACAAAGCCGCACCCAAACCAGCTCACTCACCCCTGCCGAACCTCCCTGAGCCAGCCAGTGCCTGCAGCAGCTTCATGGTGAGGCAGGTGCCTGAGGCCACACTGCCGGGGCAGCCCAGCATGGACAGGAAGGCTGAGGTGTCCACAAACAGCATCAGCGGGCCATCCTGGTAGGACACTGCAGCGCTGCTGCTGCTGCTGCTGTCGCCGGCTGGCTCTGCCGCTGCAGATAAGTCCGGGGTAGCTGCTGCTGAGAATGAGACGCGGCTAGGTGGCGGCGGCTGGGGCTGTACTGCATGTGCTGGGGGAGGTGGGGGTGGAGGGGGCTGCTGCTGCTGCACGAATGGCAGCGTTGCAGCGTCATCCTGCTGCTGCCGCACGCCTCCTGCACACTCAGCTGACATAGCTGCTACAACAGCAGCCATCCTGCCACCACTGCCACTGGCCAAAGATGCCGGCGTCGCCGCCTGCTGCTGCTGCTGCCGGCGCTGCTGGGAGCTGTCGCCGGCAGCGCCACCTGCTGCTGCTGCCGGAGCTTTGGCCCAGATGGCCTTTGCTGCTTGCAGGACTGCTGCCTCTGCTGGTGTTGCGCGCTGGCAGCTGAGCCAGGGCATCTGCACGTGCACCTGCTGCCAGGGCAGCGACCACACCAGGTTGAGCTCCCTGCCCCTGCTGTCGGTGCGTGTGCGCTGCTCCACTGGCAGCTCCTTTGCAATGTCCACCACCAGCTTGCGCGCAGCACAGTCCTGCAGGAGGCATGAAGGAGCAGGCAAAAGTAGCACAGACGTAGAACCTTGGTTTAAAAACTTGAAGGAATGGGTTCTGTAACTTGCAGCTCCTTGGCAATGTCCACCACCAGCTTGCACGCAGCACAGTCCTGCAGGCGGCAGAGACCAGGATCAGAAAGACAAGCAGGCGCGCAGAACTTGATATCCTGCAGCTTGTCAAGGGTGAGGGCACTGCAAAAACATGCACACAAGGTGAAGCCGCAAGCACAGCTGCAGGCAGACTGCACCCGCTGCTCAGGCCAGCGCAACACGCTTTGCGGCCACATTGCCCTACATGCCAAATGAATCCTTCCATTACGCAAGCACATACGGTCGTGCTGCTTCGGCAGCAATCGCATTGTTGCAGCACGGCCTATCAGTGTCCAGTCATAAAACTCCTGCATCCATGCAGTGTGGCTAACCAAAAACACGCACCTGCTGTATGTAGCGCCGCAGCTCCGCCTCATCGATCTGGTTCCACTCCACGCGCAGCCACAGCGGCTTGGCGCCACGCGCGCGCTGCAGCGGCACGGCCCCCAGCAGCGCCTTGGCGCCCGCTGCGCTGATCTGGTTGTGGCTCAGGTGGATCTCTGTGGTGGTGGGGCCTGCGGGATTTCAGGTGTGATGATACAAAGATTAAGCCGATGTTGGTGCAACGGCAGATGCGTAGAGCTGCAAATGATTGACAACAATGCTGGCTGTTTGAAGCTGGTGATCAGTCGATGCCTGCCTAGTGAAGCAGAAGAAGCACAGTGCCAGCACAGCAGCAGCATGTGGCTGAAGCAAGCGGTGCTCACCTATGAGTGGTGCCAGTGCTGCCGCTGCGCCGTCGCCCAGTGAGTTGTCAAACAGCCACAGCTTGGCGAACCCCAGGCGCTGCGCGCCCGCACTGCTGGCATACCAGCTGGCGATCACCCGGGCCTGTGGGAACACAGCAGCAGTAGCGCGTGCGCACAGCAGTTGGTGTTAAGAACTTGATGAGACACACGGTGGAGAGACACACAGCACTAGATGGCCAACCAGGGTTTGAAAACGTCAGAGCCGTTGGACATCTACTGTTGTCGACTTAGCCTGCTGCCCATAAAAACATCCCTGTGCACAATCGCTGCCATTTCAATGTGCAGGCAACGCGTCCATTCCGTCAGGTTCTGCCCTCAATCACCCACCGGCACGATAAGTCATGCTGGGAGGACTTGCAGGTCAACCTGTATCCACAGAAACACAGTCCATGCAGAAACGCTTGTAGAGAACATCAGTCTTAGATACACACACACCAACGCACCTCTTTGTCTGTGAGCCCCTGCTTCTCCAGCCTCAGGCTGACCAGCAGCTGCGCCTGCTGCTGCGCCTGCCACCGCTCACGCTTGCGCTCACCACGCCGCTGCTTGGGTGGCCGCTGGCTGCCCACCCCTGCTGCTGCTGATGCTGCTGCTGCTTCCTCCTGCTCCTCGTGCTGGTATTCGCCAAGCAAGTCCTTCTCTTCTGCTGCTGTCAAAGCAGTATCCATGGCTGCTGTGTCAGACTTGTCTGAGCTGCCTTCCTGCTCTTCCTCAGAGCTGCCTTCATCCCCCTGCCCTACTGCTGCTGCTGCTGCTGCTGCTGGTGCCTCCCCTTGCGCCTGCTGCTGTTCAGCATCGTCATCACCCTCTGCTGCCTCACTGTCTGTCTCCCAGCTGCCTGAGCCTGAGTCATCATCCAGCTCCCCAGAGCCGCCAGCAGCAGAGTCATCAGCCATGCCTGCAGCCCTGGCAGCAGCAGCAGCAGACCCGCCTGCTGCACTGCGTGGCTTGCTGCTGCTGCTGCCGCCGTTGCGGCCCCAGCGAGGGCGCCGGCTGCCAGCAACGGAGCTGCCTGCGGTTGCTGCTGTGCTGATGTTGTCGTCTGCGCTGTGCTGGCTGTCGTTATCATCATCACCAGCAGCAGCAGCAGCACTGTCGTCCTGCAGCGTCATCCTGTTCAGGTATGACACCATGTCGTACGCATCATCCTCCGAGGCGTCACTGTCATCACTGTCTCCGCTGCCACCTGCTGCCGCCTGCTCCTGCTCTGCTGCATCTTCGTAGTCTGAATCTGTTTCTTCAGAGTCAAACTCATAGTCATCATCATGCACCTCTGCGGGCTCTGCAGGCACTGGTGCAGCGCCTGCTGCTGCTGCTGCTG
Source organism: Tetradesmus obliquus (assembly GCA_030272155.1). Taxonomy (NCBI): domain Eukaryota; kingdom Viridiplantae; phylum Chlorophyta; class Chlorophyceae; order Sphaeropleales; family Scenedesmaceae; genus Tetradesmus; species Tetradesmus obliquus. The sequence goes on along the minus strand of CP126197.1, from coordinate 2,613,543 downwards.
GCTGGCTGCGAGGGGGTGGTGGAGGGGGTGGCATGGCCAGGCCCTGCTGCTGCTGCTGCTGGCTGGCCATGTTGAGGGCCCAGCGGTCTACTGCTGCGAGCCACGCAGCGCTAAAGCGCTGGCTGGGGTGCACACGCAGCTGCAGAGGCGGCGCGGGGCAGAAATACCACGAGTGGCAGCGGAGGAGGCAAGTACAGAGCGCTGTGGATGACTCGCCGGCTGGCCTTGCAGTTTGCTGCTCAATTAACAGCTGGTCACAGCCGTGCATGCATGTGCATGGTGTGATACTGTCCAATATCAAGTTGTGTGAATGTGGCGTGTGCCAAGTCCATGCATGCCATATCAGTTATCTGTTGCTGGTGCTGCAGGTGCGATGTGTGTGGCTGCAACATGCGCCTGCAGGCCAGCAGCGCCCCAGCCTCACCTCCCACACATGATGCATCTTGGCGTCCCTGCTGATCAGCAGCAGCTCACGGTCAGCAGCATCAACTGCTGCTGTGCCACTGACTGCTGATGGTGCTGGTGCTGCTGATGGTGTGGACTGTAGCGCCTGGGGTGTGAAGCGGCCACCTGCGCCCCTGCCTGCGCCCCTGCCTGCAGAGCTGGGAGTGCCGCGATTGTCCCCAAACCATGGGCTGTTGCTGCTGCTGCCGCCACGTCCCCTGCCCCTGCCTCTGCTGCTGTTGCCGGGGGTGTTGTAGTCTGCAGCTGGGCTGAATGCTGCATGTGCACCCCTGCCTTGCTGGGGCGTGCCTCTGCCCTGCTGGGGTGTGCCTCTGCCAGGAGTGTCCCTGCCCCTGCCCCTGCCTCTGCCATTACTACTGCGCCCTCTGTCGCCTGCCATGGTAAATACTGAGGAGTATAGCTGTGTCAGGATCACGCTGCTGCAACACTGTGTCTGCTGCAGGTCGATGCTGCAGTGAATCTACAGCAGAGTACTGGCTGGGAGGGAGGAAACAACGCGTAACAACGCGTAGTATGCAGCCCTGTGTCTACAAGCCAACCCGATCTTTGTGGATCACTGCTTTGCCTTCGTCCGAGCACTGCCACAGCCCCAAAGTCACTAAAAGATGCTATGCACCAGGCAGTGTACTGCTGCTGCTCTCGCAAATCCCTGTGTTGGTGCGTGCACTGCCAGAATGCCACTTCAAACTTCTATAGTACAGCAAACTCTGCACTGATACAATTAAGATGCAGCCAGCCCTGTGGATAAGTGATTGTTCATATGACGCCCTGACACGTCCAAGGCATGCCCAGCCACAAGCAGTCGGAACCTTGATCCAAAGCACAGTCGAAACAAACAAAAGCACTGATACGATACTTGAGCTGCCGCAGCCTATCACAATTGAGGAGTAGCGGTTGGTTCTGCGACACAGGGGTGTGCCGTTACAGATTTCACTTTTAGTTGTTTCAGTAATTTCACTGAAATTTCATTTCAAATTTCAATCGATCTGGGCTCCACTGCGCGAAGTGAAATGACAGCGAAATGGGCTTTTGGAGAGCGAGGAACGCGTTGGCTCACGCAAGGATATATCAGAAATAGTCGATTAGCATTGCAATATATCTTTTAGGGGTTACAGCATAGCAGAGGCCCCTGGAACCCATGCAAAGCAACCTACTGCAGTGAACTGCAAGGCGCTCCCTGCAGCTTGCTGCCACGTGGGGGGCAGGAGGGCGCTCCTGTCAAGACCAACTCATCATCATCATCATCATCATCATCATCATCATCATCATCATCATCATCATCATCATCATCATCATCATCATCAACTTATGCCAACAATCACTGTACACATCACCGGTTAGCACAAGCAAGCATGAACATATGCAAAACAAAGCCACATTCCCAGCTCAGTGCCACTCTGCTGCTGCTCATCTTGTGTCATGATCCAGCTAGCATGCTGCGCTACCCCTGCTGCTGCTCCTCCCCCTCTCCCTGCTGCTGCTGCTGCTGCTGCTCGTCTTCTATGATGCTGTCCAGCCACTCCTAGCTTGCAGTTTGAACTTGCCCGCCCGCTGGTTGTTGCTGCTGCTCAGCCATCTTTCACTATTACACGTTCCGCGTTTCACTTTTCATTTCATTTCAGATTTCATGAAATTTCTTTCACGAGGAGCCAAAAACCTGAAATGGAACACCCCTGCTGCGACATGCAAATGACATTTTGAGGCAGGGTGGCTCGGCGTCGACCTTTCATAGCATTCCCGGGTGCAGTCCGACTCTGAATCGCCGCTACGTGCAAGAGGCACTCGTGCGCTGCCGTGCATCAGTAAACTGCTCATACTGCACACGCTTTTATGGACTAATAGGCCAAGATGCTGCAGAAATTCAGAAACCGTATAAATGCTACGCGTTTTGAGTTTACAATACATGTGCACACGCTGCAGCCATGGCCTGCTGGCTCAAAGGCAGTGGCCATCGGCTGGCAGAGAGGCAAGAGGAGGCGTGGAGCGACCAGCAGCGTGCTGCCACTGCCGAGCAAAGACAAGCTGGGCACTGTTGTGCGCCTGAACGAGAAGTTCACGCTCACCTCCTCTCTGTACAAGGTGCGCTGCACAGCAGCAGGCTGGGGAGAGTACAGTAATTTGAAGCCCTACCAGGGACATGGGGCCCTTGCATGCAGTGAGCACGTGATGTTGTTACATCTTTGATACATCTTCTAGTTGCAGGATTGACATGCATTGCTGGCAATGCAGGTGCCTGGCGCCGACCGCAACAGCCAGTTGGGTCCGTTCAAGAAGAAGTGCCTCATCCTGGCTGTGCTGGAGACAGATGGCCGGACACACGCCACAGCAGCACTCGGCAGGATTGTCATTGACCTGTCAGAGTTTGCTTCCATTGATGGTCAGGAGCTGCGCACATTTGCAGTGGCTTGCAACAAGTCCATCCACGCAGCTGTTGGCGAGCCTCACCTGACTGTCACCATCAGGTGTGTTGCAGGACAGCAGGCAGGGCAGCAGAGGGTTTCAACATGGCTGCGAGACGTGTCAGCAGCTGAAAGGGGTGTCCTGCAAGCTAGGTGCAGCTGCCCAGAACAGCCTACTGTGGCAACTGCCGTGCAACTGACGAAACCCCAGTTGCATGACAGCGCAGCTTGCCTGGTACAAGGCACACACAAACACCCAGGATTGCAGCTGGCATGAAGGTTTGCATCAGCTTTTGCATCAACAGGCTGCAGCGCATGCTGTGCAGTTGACATGATGATGCTTGAAACACGCAGCCAGTTGCAGCTGCTGACGTGCTTGCTCTGAGGGTCGTGTGTGCCAGAATGTCAGCAGTGCGTGGTCAAGGCAGTAGCCCGGCGCCGCAACAGCCGTGTTGGCACGCTAGGCCAGCCTTGCAGTTTGGGGTTCCTCTGTGCAGCACATAACAAGGCGCGGACTCTGCTGTCATTCCTGCTGCTGCCAGGTGCCACTGGAAAAAGGCTGGTGCTGACATGACAGAGGATGAGGTGGCATCCATGAGCACCGACACAACAGGTGCGGCAGCTGGCCCTGGCACACAGCTGCTGGGGGTGCAGGGGCAAGACGCAATAGCCAGTCAGCAGCATTTACAGCAGCAGCAGGAGGAGCAGCATCTGCAGCAGCCATTTTATATTTCAGTTTGAGTGCTTGTTGTGCAGTCTGCGCGCCAACACCAACAATTCAGACCCACTCACTCTGCGTATCGCATTGCTGCTGCCGCTGCTGCTGCTACTGCTGGCGCCAGGCTCTGGCCTTGCCACCAACATCCGCGACTTCTTCAGCCTGGGGAAGGGCGCCAAGGCCAACAAGCGCACAGAGCAGGACCTCAAGGGCTTCGCGCCAGGCCAGGGTGCGTGGCTGTGGTCGGCCGGCTAGCTGGCTGGTGGCTGTTGCAAGCAGCACAGCAGCACACTGCTGCCACAGATTTGCAGCAGCACACAAGGCAGTGCGGCAGCTGCAATGGCTCAGTAGAAGACTTGCCGCGCATTGGGGCAGTGACACGCTGGAACAAGCAGGACACGGCACACGAGGAGCGCTTTGTAGCAGCTATTTGATTGCCGAGCGAGGCAGCGTGTGCTGCAGATATGTCAGACACCTTGCTGCGCATCACGCGGTCACTGCTTCTGCTCAAGAACTGCCATGGCTGCTGCATGCGTGTGCGTTGCCGTGCCGCGCTGCTGCAGGCGGCGACACGAGCATGGCCACCATCGGGGAGGACGAGGGCGGCGAGGACGAGGGCGGCGGCATCCGCAGCAGGCAGGCGCGCATCAGCAGCGGCGACGGCGGCGCCAGCAGCGGCAAGGGCTTCCAGGAGGCGGAGGACGTGGACTTTGACAGCAACAGGGGCAGCCTGTGAGTGGGGAGGCGGGCTATGCGTGTGCTTGAATGCGGGGGTTGAGGGTCTAGGGCCTGCTTGGAAGCAGAGGACTTCGACTGGACAGTAACAGGGGCAGCCTGTGAGTGGGGTGGATGCGTGCGGTCAATGCAGGCTGCTGTTGGTGACGCCTGGCTGTGCTGTGCCTGGCAGTGGTTGGTGAAGCAGCAGGGAAAAGGGAGCATGTTCTGCATTTCACTCAATTGCTCATTTGGGTGGGTGTGCTGCTGCTGCTGCCGCCGCTGCTGCTGCTGCTGCTGCAGGGAAGGCTCAGGTTGGGGTGCGCAGGACTTGGAGTATGACGCAGTGGGCGCGCTCAACCTGCACGACGACGACGAGTTCTCGCCAGCGCAGCGGCAGCAGCACAGCAGGCCGGCGCAGTCGCCATCACCACACCAGCAGCAGCCGCCACCACTGCCGCTGCCGCCGCAGCAGGTGCCGGGCTACAGCAGCAGCATGGGGCCGTCATCTGTGCGCAGCGTTGGCAGTGGCGCCGCTGATGGCGCAGCAGCGCCGGCTGGCCCTGCAGACATGGCAGCAGCAGGCAGCAGTAGCAGGTGAGCGGTGTTACGCAAGCAGCAGCAGAGCAGCTGAGGCAGCCCTGCAGTTGTCCGCGTGTGTGCTACATAGCAGCAGGTAGATATTTGCACAGGGCAGCCATTGTGGATGGCAGGGGCAGTGATGATTCTGGCGCCTACAGCATTGCAGGCAGCTGGTAGCTCGGCCAGGTTGCGTTTCTGTCGGACTTTCCTTGCACTGCTGCCTGACCTGTTTGCTGTATGGCTTGTGCAGGCGCTGGCGCATGGAGGGCGTGGATGCTGCTGGTGCTGCTGGGCTGAGCCGCAGCATGGAGAAGAGCAGCTCACGCAGCTCGCGGCCCAGCAAAACCATGTGAGCAGCAGCAGCAGCAGCACGCAAGGATGCAGGCAGGCACTGTGCAGGGGATTGTCGTTGCAGCCTGCACGGCGGGTTCGGGCAGCAGGGACAGCAACTTGCTGCTGACTCGGTGCCTGTGCTGCGTCTGGTTTCTCGTCCGTAATTGGGTGCTGCTGACCTTGTGAATGGAATGTTGTGTTGTGTGCTGCTGACCTTGTGAATGGAATGTTGTGTTGTGTGCTGTGCCTGCAGCGCTACGCAGACGGAGCTGGCAGACATCACCCAAGTGGAGCCGCAGCTGGATGATGTCACCAGCCTGCAGGTGAGGCCAGGCGGCGGGAACAGGAAGATTAGTGGCAGTCAGACGCAGTTGCCCCACCGTCAGGGACCTGCAGTGCCCGCGAGTGCCGAGTGCTTGGGGCCCCTCGTGCAACGGCGGTTCAGGAGCAGGGCCTTGGGCGCGTGTTGCGTGTGTATGGCGGAGGCAGAGCACCAGCAGTGGGCAGTCTGGTTGTGGGTAGCCTGTGATGCGCATCGGTTTTGCAGCAGTGCCAGCAATGCAGATCTGTGGTATGTCAATGGTGTGCATGCACATGGTGCTAAGCTGTTGCTGCCGCTGCTGCTGGTGTGCAGGACGAGCTGCTGATGTCGGCTGCCATCGAGTTTGCCATCTACAACGCGCAGCGGCCGCTGCTCCCGGGCCGGCTGCCCAGCCGCAGCGTGCATGCGCCCGCGCGCCGCATCGCACGCACGCTGGTCTGCCTGGGCCGACAGGTGCGCGCATGCTGGGTGTGAGCTGGGGACTGCAGTGTGGGCAGTGACCAACAGCAGCGGCGGCAGTGTTGCGCTTCTGACTTGCGGCTGATTTCATCCTCCAACATTTAGCTCCTTGAGTTCTCCCCTTGGCCCTTAGTTTACCAAATGCAGTCTCAAGCTGTTTCTCGTGTGGGCTGACGCACCTTGCTGCTGCTGCTGCTGCTTCTGCTGCAGGACGGGCTGCCGTTTGGCCAGCTGGCGCTGCGGCAGCTGTCGGCGTGCGTGGTGGCGGGGCGCTCCGACATCCGCGGGCTGGCCACCTGGTGGAGCAACGCGGTGCACCTGCGCGGCTTCCTGCAGAGCCTCAACCTGGCCTTGGCTGAAGCAGCAGGGGAGGAGGGCGGCCCGCGCCACTGGGCGGCAGAGGTGAGGCGGCGCTGGCTGCTGGCTTGCCTGGTGCATTGTCATCGAGGCCAGCTTCCACTTGGTCTGCCGCAGCTGTTGACCAGCTGCTGCTGTCCTGGCTGCGTGCTGTGTGCTGCGTGTTGTGCAATAGGTGACCAAACCATTCGGTTTGGCTGAACCGTGGTTGTCCTGGCTGTGTGTGCTGCTGTGTACTGCTGCAGGCGTTTGTGCCGCGGCTGCTGCAGCAGGAGAAGTTCATCTTTGACGAGCTGGTGAGCTACGTGTGGACGCACACCTTTGTGCCGGCGGTGGCGGCCAGTCGCGCGCGGCCGGCCAATGCCGCTCTGGCTGCAGGTGTGGTGAAGCGCAGCGGGCAGGAGGCAGCGCTGCGCAAGTGGCTGGGCGCGCTGGAGGCTGTGAGCAGCCAACTCAAGGGGCTGGGGCGGGAGGGCCACACGAGCACGCTGCGGCACCAGGTGAGCGAGTTTTGCTGGTGTTGTTTGTTTGTTTGTTTTGGGTGGGCAGGAAACAAGGATGGCAGCAGCAAGGCCGGCTGGGTTTGCACAGCGTGAGGAATTTCTTTGAGATATGCAAGATGCCTGGTGTTTTTGCACAGGCGGTTGGTGCAAAAGCTGATCTGCTTGGGTTTACTTTGTTGCTACTGCTGCTGCTGCCGCCCCCAGGTGCTGCTGGAGGTGATGAAGCGCATGGACACCCTCATCTTCCACTTCCTCATCACGCCGCCCTCCGACAGCAACAGCGAGGGCGGCAGCAGCAGCAACGCGGGCGCGGGCGGCCCGCTGTCGCCTGGCGAGTCCAGTGCTGCCAGCAGGGACGGCGGCAGCCCCAGCCACGCGGCAGCAGCCAGCAGCCAGGTGCTGCACGACCCGCTCAACCCCAACATGCCCATGCTGGACGACAGCATGCTGTTCTTCCAGCGGGGCGTGCTCACGTTTGGCACAGGCATGCACCTGAAGATGGCCTGCACCAGGTGCGGCTAGTTCGCGACAAGAGAAAGAAATGTCTGCATATCGGGTCGTCTATTGTTTGTGTAAGGAGAGGTGTCTCTGCATGTGGCTGTTGCTGGTGGTGCCGCCTGCTAGATGTTTGGTTGCTGGCACCGCCAAGTACACATGGATCGTCCTGAGCAGGGGAGCAGAGAGGTTTTATGCACTCGCTGTGCTGTCCCTAGGTGGGGTGTGCATGCTGTGGATGTATGGGCAGCAGTTGATGCAGCTGGCTGAAGCTGGAGCCTGGCAGTGTTGTGCTGCTGTGCGGCATGCAGCAGCCAAGCCCCGCTCACATGCGCTGGCACAAGCAAGCTGACTGGCACATACTGTTGCTGCTGTTGTTGGCGCTGCCGCAGGTTCCAGCAGTGGGCGTTTGGCGAGGGCGGCATGCGTGAGATCTGGGCCAACCTGCCGGCGCAGGGCCAGAGCCTGTTCCCGCTGCTGCGCAGCACCAGCGACCTGCTCATGATGCCCAAGGACCTGCTGCTGGAGGAGGGCATCCGCTCAGACATGTGCGAGAACGTGAGTGGCGGCGCGGCTGAGGGTGGCGGGCCACACAGCACAAGCCGCAGCAGCTGGGTGCGGTGTGGGAGGCCAAGAGCAGGTGCAGGGGATTCTCTCTGCACCTTTGCCATCCGCCAGACTACGTGTCATGCTGTCTGCAGGTGCAGCTGCCGCAGGGTGGAGTTGATGCTCGACTGCTGCTCCCGCTTCAGCTGGTTGAACGGCTACGCTGCAAGGCTGCTACACTGGCAGATCACTTAACACACCCTTGCTGTCTGTTTGCTGCCTGTTTGCTGGCCGTGTGCTGCCTGTGCTCTTGCCCCCCTCCGCGCAGCTGGCGCTGCCCACGCTGGTGTTCATGCTCAACCGCTTCCAGCCGGACGACTTCAGCCGCGAGGGCATCCCCTACGAGGTGCTGGGCGCGCTGCGGCAGCAGGCCGGCGGCGCCGACGTCAGCGTGCCGCCGCGGCTGCAGGTGGAGGGCGAGTGCACCTACTACTCGCCCACCGACGACATGGCCATGGAGAAGGTGCGAGGAGGGGAGGCAGGCGGGATGTGGCGCTGTGTGGCTATGGCGTGGGCAGCCTGCTTGTGTACGCTGTGTCGTGTGCTGCCTTGAGCTGCAGGAGCTTTCCACATGAGGCACAAGATGTGGCACAGGATGTCGTCGACATCATTGCCTCTGACTCTGCCTCACCGATGGTGCCGCACTGCTGCTGCTGCTGCTGCTGCTGCTGCTGCGTCTGCTGCTGCTGCCTGCTCAGGTGGAGGTTGGCGAGGAGCCCGGGCTGGAGTACGACGCTGACAGCGAGGACGAGCTGGACGCGCTGGGCGGGCTGTGCGGCGAGCCGTCCGCAGGGCTGCCGCTGCCGCTGCGCTTCAAGCTGCTGCACAACCTGTGGGGCGCGGGCGTGCCGCGCTCGCGGCGCATCACCATCGTGCGCGCGGAGAGCGGCGCGAGCACGGGGCTGATGTGATGTAGTGCGATGAGCAGGGTTGGGTGGGGTTTTTGGTGGCAGGGCTTGCAGGTTGGGGTGTGAAGTGTAGGGGCAAGTGTGAGGGGCAGCAGCTGCGGATGGCTGCATTGCAATTTGACATGCGACGCAGGTGGTGGGAGGCGGGGATGCACAGTGTTGTCGCTACAGCAGCAGCTTGCTGGTTGGGTTGCTGTGCCAGGCTGCCAGTGAGGTGTGGTTCATTGTGCGTGCATGTGCAGTGTTGTGCTGAATGTGATGGCCACTGCATGGTGAGTTCGCTGGTGGGCTGCTGTAATCATGCGGCTTGCAAATGTCCCAAGCCCCGTGGCAAGGGCAGCATGCAGGTGGCATTGGACAGGCTCATGGTGTGTATTGGGTGGGGGACAGCAGCATGTGTTTTGCAACATAGGAATCCTGGCAGTGTGCCGCTAAGAGCACGGCCTTGCGCCTGCCTGGTGTTGGTGGCTTCAACATGACCATGGCCCCGTCAATGACCTAACAAATGGTATCTGCACTGGGAGCGTGAAAGTGGCGCTAGGCTTACATCGACTGATGTGAATGGGTTTTGGAGCCAGCCATTGGCTGGCTGAAGGGGTTCTAAAGCCAGCCATTGGCTGGACTGGGTTGCAATACTTGCTGCCTTGCTTGCGCTGCATTGTTGTTCCATGCCTTGGAGGTTGTATGAGTTGTTGCTTGCAGCCGTGGTACCAGGGGATCATGTGCATGTTGGTGGCAACATGGCTGTTGAGCATCATCGTCAGACGTCAGCTGCAACATGTATATCACGGCCGATGCTGCTGTGCCCAGCATACACCTGTTGCGTTAGCAGGAGTGGTGGCAGGCATACGCTACCCAGCACCCTTCTTTTTCAGGCCAGACAGAAGGTCAAGTTGCTGAAACTTCTGGTCAGTGCCTTGCTGCTGTAATTGTTTGCTTGTTGTTGTGCCGGGCACAGCCCCCAGATCAAGGTGTACCATACAAGGTAACACAAGGTTGGTGCGCACCCCAAACCTTGCCAAGGCAGTGCCAGTCGCTGTTCATAGCGGGCCAGCACACCACAGGGATCATCCCCGTCATGCACGCATCCTTGCGCAAGGATCGATGGAGCAAATGGGGTGTAAACCCACACTATAAGTGGAGGCACCCATATGCCGATGCATCGGCAAGTGAGCTGCATGTGAATGATGTCAATGCCACCGCTCACATACTCAGCTGCTCGGCTCTCAAGCCAAAAGCATGGCACCCTAAAGGGAAGTAAGGCTTCATTGTCGCTGTGACATGGATAGCATGTCACCAACATGCTGTGTGCTTGCTCAGTTGTAGGTCTGAGTGTGCATCATCAGCATCATCAGCATCATCATCATGCTACCCATCAAGTGAGTGTGCTTGACAATTGGGGCCCCAGCGGCTGCTAAGGCGTTTTGCAACGCACTTGCTTGCACAAAAGTATCTGGTCACCAGCTGGCACGTGTGTAGTGCAACCATGCTGTAATGTATGTGCGCATAGGATACTCAGCGCCTGGTTGCTGTGGCAGGATGCCAAAGGATGCCAAGCCCAGCGCCTACTAGGTAGTCCCACCGATGTGTGGTGGCACTGAGGAGTCTTGTCCGTTTCGTTGTACTTGTTCAGCACGAGCACACAGGTTGCTGACGCAGCACGTGTTCTGCATTCTGGCAAGTTGACAATCATTGAATGTGCTGCACAGAAGGGGTGCGCACCTGCTGTTTCAAGCAAGTCAACTGCTCTGCTTGGCAAGCATGTCATGCTGATCAACCAACAGACTGGCGCTTCAAGCGTCTAAAGGGGTTGCCAGACAAGGCAGCAGCATCCTTCAATGCTTTCAACGAGGACACACAGAGGCTCCGACTCACCTCAGGCATCTGCCTGAACTGGACGAGATGCAGTCAAGCCAGCAGCCAGCAGCCAGCATGCCAGCATGCACCGCTTCCCCGTCAGGGGATCCTCACAGTCACACCCATACCTTGAGTGTGTGATGTTTCGAGGCAAGACCAGGGGCGTCACACTAAGACAGCTTCCTGCAGCAACGTTACTCTGTAACTTGAGGTGATTTCAGCAGACCCGATGCCTTGTAAACAAAGTATCGTTGTTTGGTGACCAAACAATGTTCCCTCCGCGCGATCAGTCTCCACTAGAACTTCGGGCTCAACATTCCAGCGTGAGATGAGAGCGCAAGAAAAGCAGCAAATGAGCATCATTGACTATTGGTGTGGTGGCGAACCCGAAGGTTAGCGTGGTGCGTTGTCTGCGAAACAACAAATCCCTGAACCCAGGCATGGGAGCCATGGAAGCCCGTTTTTACACCCCAAGTGATCCGCCACAGGCAACTCAGTAGCTTTGATGTGATTTATATGCACCGGGACATCACAAGAGCTAGTTTGGGTTCGATATTGCTGTGTCTGACATACAGCGTTTCTCGTGCTTCAGCCCGTTCAGCATAGCGACAGCTTTCTGTAGGTTTGTTTATGAGTTCTGGGAGCGAGGACGTCCGCAACACGCTTTCTTGGCACTTGGGGCAGGCTGCGGCCTACTTGGATGAGGTGAGAAGCCCGCCCGTGCTGTCTTCATGGACATAGCGTTTATGTGACTGCGAGTCAGCGTTTCAGCAGCGCCCTCAGCCTGCGAGCTAGAGACGCGGTGTTCGCAGCTTTGGTGTCCCCGGTGGGCCCTGACGGTGCCTGCTGGGCTCATATGTTGCATTTCTTGACGTCAGTATCGGTTAGTTGTGTTGCTCGAAGGCAGGAATGGCCGATTTGGTCATCTCGGCTTTCAGGCATCTCTGGTCTGCTCAGCGTCAAGGCTAGCTCCGCGCTTGATGCGTCCTGTTCACGGGTGTGATGACCAGCGCGCACGTTTGCAAGGCATGCCTTGGGCTCGCGGACACCTGCTGGCGCTGTTGGCATCTTCGTGCGTGTGTTGACGCAGCTTGCTGTGGCTGTGCCGCAGGTCATCTGAAACAAGACCTCGCAACGGGCTTGCTGATGCTGGGCGCCGCACGTCTAAGACACTGAAGCTGCGGCTGGCTAAGCAGGTGCCTGGACCCCATGTGTCCAGTGCTTCTGGAGAAGCACCAGTTCAGCCACAGGCTGCAGCTTCCTTGCTTTACAGCCAACAGGTAGGTGGGGCAGGCTGTGGATGGTTATAGCAACTCAGGACAGAAACAGCATATCCTGCTGGGCGTTAGTATTGCAGCAGGGTCGGTCGGCGCCTGCCCTGTGTGGGCTGATCAGCGTTGCTCTACCTCCTCCAGGCAGCACATATGTGTTTCAAAGACAGGAGACACACAGTAGTTTAGCTGCGTCACCTGCTGACAGGTCTTTGTGATCAGCGCAGCGGCACATGGTTGCATAGAACTCGGGCCTAAGAACAGCAACGTGTGTGCTGCCATGTCACTGGCATGCATGTGAGAGAGGGACCACACTTGGATGCAAGCACGCAGCATAGCACTCCCCCACTGAATCATGGCCTTTGAAGAGAAACAGCGATCTACAAGGACAAGTCGTTCTGTCACCTGAGTGTTGTTGTTCCTTAACGTCCACAGCGTATAGCTCCGTACTCTGGCAGAACTTCTCAAGGCTGTTGCTGATCTGCTGTTGCTCTGGTGTTCTTCTGCTGCTGCAGCTATGGGCAGCTTCTGGGCACCTGCAGCAGCGGCTGCACTGCGACCGGGAACTGTACTTTTCAGGCCTCGTGGTGATGGGACCATTGGTGAAGCAGATGCCGGCAGACAGTGGAGTTGACGCGCAGCAGGGCAAGCGTGCAAAGCTGGCAAGCGGCCAGTACAGGCGCAGTTTCAGGGACGCACCCTGTGACAGTACGCCACCCGGTACGCCCTTCAAGCCCATCAGGCAGCAGCAGCAGCAGCACGAGCAACAGCTTCAGTTTGAGCATGTGCCGCCGCCTATGGCTTTGGAGGATCGCCTGCTCAGTCAGGCGTTTGCCACCACCAGCAGCAGCAGCAGTCATGAACCACGGCAGTTGCACAGGCAGTCCATGTGCGACACTGTTGTGGCTGAGGCTGATTGCGACAGCATCGAGTGGCCTATTCGTGTGAGCAGCAAGCAGAAGCGCAGCAGCAGGTTGCGGCGCTCGCAATGGCAGCAGTGGCCGTCGGTGTTGCAAGACCTTGGCCAGGACAATGGCGCAGCAGCAGCAGCAGCAAGTGCTGCCGCAGACAGCGCAGCAGGGCAGTGTCAGCAGCAGTTGCTGCCGTCATGTGGCCTGCAGCAGCTGGTGGCGCCTATGCAGCCATATGAGCAGCAGCCTGTCCAGGTTGCTGCAAGTGGTGTGGTGCAGCAGGCACCAGCAGCCGTGCACTGCGTGCAGCAGTGTGCTGTGCGGGAGATTGCAGCAGCATTCCCGTCAAAAGCCAGCGTGGGGCTGGCAGCAGATGCGAAGGCTGCTGCAGCAGCCAGCAGCGACATCAGCCCTGGGCATGAGACCAGCCAGTCGTCAGAGCTGACAGTGTGCAGAGACTCCCCGCGTGCTGTGGCAGGCGTGGCACTTTCTTCGTGGCCCTCAAGCTCCACTGAAAGTGACTGCCAGGCGCATCTGCATGAGTATGATGGTGTACACAAGGCAGCTGCAGCAGCAGCGGCAGCAGGTGTGGCAGCAGGTGCACACGCAGCAGGCAAGCGACCGCAGGCCTCTCCAGAGTCTGCAAGCTGGCCGCTGCATGGCGTGTACTAGATTGGGCGTGGGTGTATGCTGTTGCTGCTGTGTTGCTGCTGCGCAGCACATGCACGCTGCAAGGCGTGTCTGTTGCTGCTGCTTTGTGTCATTTATCATCCAATTGAAGGCAAGGCATTGACCGCGAATGCGCGTCTTGAATGCCAAACCACACACGCCTGCACCTGCAGATGCTGTGCTGATGCCGTGGGTTTCCTGGGCTGTACAGTTGTGGACCGACTGGCGTGTGACAACCGGGCGATTCGCGCTGATGTGTGTATGGCCGAGTTCCGTCCCTGCTCCTATTTGACTGATGCATACTGACCGTTGACCAGTTTTGACAAGCCCTAGTCGTCATGATTGCTTTTGGGTGCATAGCATTACCTTTTGTACAGCGGTCGAGGGGGATTGGTTTGGTGGGTGGTGGTTGCCTCTGGGCAGCAACGTCAGCTGCATGCGGCTGTTGTGTTGACAGCCTGGAGCTCAGACCTGTGTGTGCTTCTGTGCATGCACTAGCTCGCTGGGCGTATGGCATGGCGTGGACGAAGAAAGCATTCTGTGTGACCACAGCACGTGCTGGTAGTGCACAGGGCAGCCAAGCACCCTGTCCTCTGCCGCACTTGCATACTCATGTGTGTGTGCTTGCACTACGTCATCGTTCCTGTGGCTGAAGCGCTGTCCACTGTACGCGCTTGTGCATGTGCGCCGCATATGTGCATGGCATGCGGTGGCTGAAGTGTCTGTGAGGTTGCCTAGGACAGTGCAGCCTGGGCTCCAGTTTTGCTGGGGCCAGGCGTCCACACTGTTGCGCTCCTTTTTGAAAGTGTCTGCAGAGTGCCAGGGCCTGCAGAGTGAAAGGAGAGGAGAGATGCAGGGTTGATTATCGAGTATCATAGCGCTTATTCTGTGAGTTAACTCAGTGTGTGTCACTGGTGCAGTAGCTTGATCAGCAGGCTGCATCCCTCTCCTCAGCACATGTGTGCATTGCAGCTGTGTATTACAGCTGATGTTGGTTTGTACATCTTAAGCTCGCGGCTGTAATCAGCTGCGACATCTATGTAACAGATGGATTGGCTGTACATTGGCCTGCAACCGTGTCTGCTGCATTTCCGTGGCTTGCAAGCCAGCAATTGCTGTGCACAGGAATGTGACTGCAGTAGACCATGATCATTGCAACGCGCAGTGCAGGAGGAACTCTCGACACTGTAGGCATCACCCGGGCGAGTGAAGGCTGTTCCCTGCCCAGCTTGGTTGTGTTTGCAGCAAGAAACGTGTGGTGCAGACAGTCATATGAAGGCGAGCAGCCAAACCCTAGGCCATCTTACACTAAACCTCTGTCACAGAGCAGTGACAAAACCTGTGGTGCAGTGAGCGACGAAAGCCGGCTGGCACAGCACTGGGAGGTTTGTGCAACATAGCAGGTAGAGATGCTGAGTTGATGCCAAAGTCAGATGCAGCAACGCCACACTTTCACGGCAACCCTGGGCCCCCTTCAAGGCTCGCACCATTCATGGTGCAATATTGCTGGTCGTTGCCAGCTGACACACTGCCCTCAGCAACTGGCTTTGCCAGCCACAACTGCCAACACAGGCAAGATCACCAGCTACATGCAATACATTGAGGATTGCATCACAGCAGCCTGTGTTCAACGAGGATGGGGCCATACAGCGTCCGCCGCCACTGTACGAGCTTGTACGTCCCTCGGCCCACACCGCTGTAGCTGCACCTTCATGCATGTACGGGGCAGGGGGGCTTCTGGTCCAGCATTGCTTGCAGGTGCGCAGTTGTGCACTTACCATGCGTAGAACTGCCTTATCACAGTGCGTGAGCACTTGTGCACATGCCCTGTGAAGACGTGCATGCCGCATAGCAGCTATCCCAGCTGCTGGTCGTGAGGCATGACATGCAAGCCACTTGCTGACCACATGTTGACAGAGGGATTGCATATGGATGCATGTAAGCGGTGTGACAACGCCCTGTACATGTGCACCAACGTGCTGGCAGCAGGGCGGCTCAGCAGCATGCAACACGCCAGCGCGCTGCACACACCACACGCGCCACCACCTCACACAAGCACAACAGCTGCACGTAACAAACTGATGGATGCACACCATGCTATCATGTCAGTGCAGCTCAGTGGCCACAAGCAGCAATGACGGGCCATGCAGTGCGCTGCATGGCACACGCACGCACGCACGCACGCACGCTCGCACGCACGCTCGCACGCTCGCACGCACGCACGCACGCACGCACGCACGCACGCACGCACACACACACCGTCGCATAGCAGCACGGCCAGTGCCAGCACCAGTGCCAGCACCAGTGCCAGCACCAGTGCCAGCACCAGTGCCAGCACCAGTGCAAGCACCAGTGCCAGCACCAGTGCCAGCACCAGTGCAAGCACCAAATCAACCAGTGCTGGGCTGGGCAGGCAGTAGCTGTACCGTGCAAGCCAAGGTGCAGCCTGCCGTGGCCACATTTCACAAAGGCATTAAGGCAGCCTGCCATGTGCAGCGCTTAGGCAAGGCTTGCTGTGCTTGCCAAGCAACAGGCGCTGACGTACCAGGCGAGCAGCTGCAGGGACAGCATGCCTGGCCTTGTCATGCAGCGCAGCGGCGGCTGGGGTAAGCTGACATGCTGGTGCAGTGCCGCACACACCAGCAGAGGGCGAGTGCCTGCTGCAACCCCAGCTGGCGCATGCCGCACGGCGCAGCCACCGCTGCTGCTGCTGGTGGACTGAGGAACCCACCCGGATGCTCAACAGCTGACGAGCGTGCACATGTGCCATGGCAGCAGCATCACATCATCCAGGCCCCTTGGGCACCCACTGCTGCTCTTGCTGCTGCTGCTGCTGCTGACCAGAGCCGCCCCTGCCACGCCCGCGCCCCTTGCCACCTCCCTTGGCACCTTTGCTGCCGCCAGCATCACCAGCACTGCTGCTGCTGCCAGCGCCACCCTCCTGCAGCTGCAGCTGCGACAGGCCTGCTGTCACTGCCTCTGCGCCCTTGCTGTCTGCAGCAGTACCTGCACCACCAGCTGCTGCTGCTGCCTTGGATGAGCCACGAACGCCCCGCCCTGCTTTGCTGGCAGCAGGAGCAGCAGCGCTGGGCTGGATGCTGCCACCACCGCCGGCTGGAGCGGCAGCAGCAGCAACTGCCGCACTGCTGCTGCTGCCTGGAGCCTCTGCTGCTGCCGCACTAGCACTAGCACCAGCAGCAGCAGCAGCAGCTCTGCCAGCGCCGCGCCCGGCTGCGCCTCCTTTGGCTCCCAGTGCTGCTGCAAACAGCCGGCCGCCAGCGCCGGGTGTGTACACCTGGTGGCCTGCCTTCACACGGGATTTGCGCGCGGCAGCTGCAGCAGCGTTTGCAGCGGAGGCTGCAGCAAGCGCGGCAGCAGCAGCACGCTTTACCTCCTCATCCTCTTGTGCAGCAGCTGCTGCAGAAGCAGCTGCAGCGGGTGGGGCAGCAGCTGCTGCTGTTGCGGTGGTTTTGCTTGGCTTACTGCTTCTGACAGCAGCAGAGCCTGCTGCATCTGCCGTGCTGGCTGCTGCTGCTGCTGCAGCGCGTCTGCTGTGCTTGCCGCCTTTCGCTGGCGCGCCCTCTTCAGCAGCTGCTGTTGTGGCTGCTGGCACTGCAGCTGCTGTCGCCTCCTTGGCAGCAGCAGCCTTACTTGAGGCCTTCTTGCCTTTGGCAGGGCCTGCTGCACTTGCTGCCTGCTGCTGCTCTTGAGCCTCTTGTGGCGGCTGCTGCTGCTGCTGCTGCTGCTGCTGCTGCTGCTGCTGCTGGCCTTTCCCAGGCTTACTCTGCTTCTGCCTTGTGCCCTTGAGCGCTTGCGTGGCAGCGCCAGACGCAGCAACAGCAGCCGCTGCGGCTGCCGCTGCTGCAGCAGCTGACTCTGCTGCTGCTGACGGCTTGCTGCTGCTCCTGCTGGCCTTGGCCCTGCTGCCTTTGCTGGCCCTGTCAGCGCTGGCAGCTGCAGCTGCAGCTGCAGCTGCTGCAGCCTCCTGCAAGCAGACACCACAGCAGCACAGCAGGTAGGTCGGCAGATGGCAGGTTGTGTGCACATGCACTGCCCTGCCTGCTGCGTCACATGACGCAGAATGCTTGATAACTACCAGCTGCCACGGCGCGATGCCAGCTGTAGCAGAGCCAGGCAGCAGCCACATGCAGTAACGCTACACCAATGCCAACTGAGTAATGTAGCAGCAGCATGCAAAACACCAGCGATGAACAACTATGTGCTGAGTCAGGCCCTCCTTTCCTCACCCGTGCCGCCTCCTTGCGCAGGCGTGCCGCCTCCTTGCGGCTGGTGCGCCTGCCTGTGAAGGGGACGGCCTCGTACTTGGTCTGGGGCAGCGGCAGCAGCAGCAGCAGCAGCAGCAGCAGCAGCAGCACAGCACACACATAACTAGTGAAGACACGCGCCAGAAAGTGCTGTGGTGGCAGGACAGTGGCAGCATGCGCACCAGGTGCGCTGCTCGTAACATTCAACGGCAGCTGCCTGGTGCCGGCTATACACCCATGCAAAGCTGGCTTCAGAACCTGGTTCTGCTTTACTAGCAGGTTGACCTGCACAGACTTTGCCTCCTTGCAATGCAGCTGCTTGCACTTCTTGTCATGTCTGTTATTGACGGACAGTTTGCATGTAGGCATGTTCATTTCACTGTTACAATTTCAATTGTGTGGGGCTGCAGCAGCTGGGCCGCCAACCTCACCTGCAGAAAGGCCATGAGCGCAGTCACCACGGGTGCAGCCGCCTCGCCGCCGCGTGCCGCCTCCTGCGCCTCCAGCTGCGCCTGTGCTGTGGGCAGCGCCTTGGGGCCCTGCTCCAGCGCCTCCACAAATGCAATGTAGTCGGGGTCTGCGGGCATAAAGAGTACAGCCAGACAGCTAAAGAGATGAGAGTGACGCAGGGGTAGCAAGGCAGGAGGGGTTGAAGAAGACATTGCAGGAGGCGAGTCGTGGCCGGCTGGCGAGTGGCGTTGCTCATGGGCGGTTGCAGAGCATGGCTGCATGGCGTGGATGGGGCCTGTGGATGCAACACTCGCAGCAGCCACATCGACTACCTCAGGCACGACATGTAGCTACTGCTGCTGCTGCTGCTGCTGCTCCCTGAATCTTGAAGATGTCAACCTACCCTTGTCTATGGTGCCCTCCATGGCTAGCTTCTTGGGGTGGGCTGTGGGCACCTTCTGGAAGGGCGCGTACTCCACGCTGCAGCGGTACTGCGTGCCGCGGCTGCTGACAAAGACGTGGCCGTCAAAGCGTGCCTTGAAGTCGAGCACGGCCTCAGGCGAGTTGAAGTTGAGGAAGGCGCGGGAGAACATGGTGCGCTTGAGGCTGCAACAGCAGCAGCAGCAGCAGCAGCAGCAGCAGCAGGTGATGAGGTGGAGTGGCAGCTTGGGTGGTATGTTACATGCAGGAAAGTGTTAGCAAAGTGGGATTGAACTGCAGTCCAACAGTGAAGGGTTCTACCTGCCTGTTGCCCAGCAAGCAGCAGCAGCAGCAGGATCAGCAGCAAGAATGAGCTGCTCTGCGTTCACCGCATACGTCCTGAGCAGATGGGTCTCCAACAAACTGGTGCTGTGGTTAATTACCTGACTTTCCCCGGATAGTACGCCAGCCAGTTGTACGTGCCCTCGGCATGCTTTTCGATGGCGCTCAAGAAAGCCTCTCGGGATAGCGTGGGAGGCAGGTTTCGCACCACCACCTTGGTTCTTTCTGTTGATGCCTTCGACATCTGCTTCTATTCAGCTGTCATGCAGCGACACGAGCCCAGATGTCTAGTGCTGTTGCTGCTGTTGCTGCTGCTGCTTCATGTGACGTTGGTGACAAATTAGGTAGTTAAAAACTCGTGTGTTTCACAGGCCAAGGGTAGCCTGTAGCACTCAAGCATTGTGCAGCGCCCCTGCCTTAAGGCAGAAGTGTTGAGGCATGGTGCCCTGTGTGTCACCCAAGTGTCCAGGGTTCTGTGACTAACTGAACCTCAACACCATGCCACGGTGGCAATAAAAGGGAGTGCACTGCCATGCCGCACCGAGGCAGTACGTGCACGTCTTCAAGTACAGCTGGCACACCCAACAGTGTTTGGAACAAGTGATGCCAGCACCAGCCTGCAGGCATTGCGAGTGCCCCGCCAATGGCGCTGCTAGCAGAACTGCGACCACTGCTGCCAGCAGCGAGCAGCACTCGGTGGTCCAACATGCACCAACATAGCATCACACGATGTGTCTCTGCTGCTGAGGCCACTGTCGTTTCGTTTCAAAACTTGCTGTTCATGTGAGTTCCTGCAAGCTCTGGCAGGTCAACGGCGCCTTGCTCACCATGCGCCCGCTGCATGCGTTTGCTTATGAAGTGGGACTGCATAATGTCCCTGCCAGCACCTCATGCACCTCATAGAGAGAGGTCTGTTACAGGGGCTATCACCCTAGAGTGAGTCTCTTGCCCCTCTTTCAGCTCACATATCATGAGAACCCGATAGCAAGCCACAAGATGCAACCAAAGTAAAACTCCAGAGATCTTGCAGCCCCTACCTCCCCATAAACCAACAAGTACATGCAGTGCAGCATGTGCGAAGTGCAGCACGAAAAGCAGCAGGGTGCTCAAAGCACAGGGCACAAAACGCACAAGGGAAGGCAGGCATGGTCCAAACAGCAAGCGGGATGCACAATGGTGCTGCTCCTCATGCGAACCTCGTGCGGAACCTGAAACAACATTCGCATTGACTCATTGACCGTTCTGTACGTGCCTCTGACAGCGATTAGTACATGAGGTCATCAGAATGCATGCCCTGTGCAGGGCCGGCCCGGCATAGGGTTTCCCTTCGGCCAAAATCCGCCATAGCGGGGATGCAACGGGGATGTAATTGCATTGCAAATGTCAAAATGGAATCTTGAGGAATTTACGGGTCTGCACCCTCTGCGAGCCGAAAAAATCCCGGAGTCGGGTTCTGCATGTTCGAAAACCTTTGTTTGCCCAGTTTCGCGGCCGGTCGCTCAATTTTATGCGAGAAGACCACAAAGTAATCTTTTTAGAAATGCAACCGGAGTGCAACGGGAGTGCAATTTTGGGCCAATGGCGATGGCGGGTTTTGGCCAAAGGGAAACCCTATGGCCCGGGGGTGTCGAGGGCCTGGGCGTTGCAAAGGATCGCAGTCAGGAGCCCAAAGGTGGCAAGCACTATGAACTTTTGGCTTTATCTTAAACAAAACCCCCTTTTGTTGTGTAAGCTGCTGCACACCTGGCTGGCTGGCGGTCAAGTCAAAGACCCCAGCCTGAGCTCAGGCGGCCTTGAGGCGGCCTTGAGGCTTGCAGAGCACCTTGCTGTGTCAGCAATTCTCTGTCCTAGCCTGACTGCCCAGTGTTCAGGCACGTATGGTTCTCGTAGCCCTAATGTCCCCTCTACGTCAATGTTCAGCTCAAGAGCCCCATACCACAAGAGGTCAGCAAGGAGGGAGAGTCCAGCAGTCAAAGTGACATACACCGGGGAGTACTGGCATTCCATCACACGAGCTCGATGCTGTAAGAAAGCGCGTAGGCGACGGCGACTCATAAAAACCGACTGTTTAACGTGATCAGCACCCCTCAGGGCTTGGCCTGCTGCGTCTGGGGGCTGCTTTTCTGATGATTAAGCAACAATCACGTCACTTCAGAGTCCTTACACACCGAACGTTACATCTACTCGTGCAAGACTGAGTGACCGCAAGCTGGCACCGGCTGTAGCAAGAGGCAGCGCTGTGTCTACTCCCTGACGCTAGAGCAGCCCGGCCGCTCAACGCGCTGGTAGCGCAGATCCTTTCAGTATCAGCTTTTGAATGCAGACGCACGATCTGAGGGACCCTAGGATGGTGGCGCAGGCGCAGCGGGCTCAGCAGCAGCAGCAGCTGCAACAGCAGCAGCAGCAGTATGGCATGCAGATGCAGGTGCCTGGCCAAATGTCGCAGCCTCAGCAGATGCGACCCGCCGTGGCCTTTGGTCAGCAAGCAGCAACGGCAGTGCAGCCGCAGCAGGGCTCCCTGCAAGCAGGCGGCACTATGGGCAGCATGGGGATGGGCGGCATTCCTGGGCTGCAACCACAGCAGCAGCAGATGATGATGATGCAGCCGGCTGCTGGACAGCAGCAGCAGCAGCGGTTTGTGCAGCTGCAGGTAGCACCAGGGCAGCAGCAGGTAGCTGCTCAGCTGGCAGCAGCCCCGCAGCAGCAGGGAGGCTTTGTGTTTGCGGCTGCACCAGGGCTGCGCCCGGCTGTGCAGCAGCAGCAGCAGCCTGGCATCATGCAGCAGCAGGCAGGAATGGTAGCGCAGCAGCAGCTAGGCATGATGCAGCAGCCTCAGCAGCAGCAGATGATGCAGCAGCAACCCCGCGCTGTGCAGCAGCAGCAACCCCAGCAGATGCTCATGCAGCAGATGCAGCAGGCGCAGCAGCTACAGCAGCAGCCTATGCAGCCCATGCAGCAAATGCAGCAGCTGCAACAGGTGCAGCAGCAGCAGCAGCCTATGCAGCTGGCACAGCTGCAGGTGCAGCAGCCGGCAGTCGCGGTGCGCCCAGCCCAACAGCAGCCGCAGCTGCCGCAGCAGCAGCCACCGCCGCCGCCTAAGCCTGCTGGCAGTATGGTGCAGCACACCCCGCTGGAAGGCACAGCAGCTGCTGCTGCTGCTGGTGGTGGCGGCTTCCGGCCTATGAAGCGGCAGGCAGGTCTGCCCCTGCAGGGCGCTGCACCCAAGCGGCAGGCCTTCTCACCCAGCAACAGCAGCCAGGGGCCAGGCTTTAGCAGCAACCAGGGCCCACCAGGTTTTAGTAGCAGCCAGGGTCCAATGGGGTTCAGCAGTGGCCCAGGCAGCGGCAGCAGGCTGTTCAGCAGCAGCGAGGATGGCACCTCAGCAGCCGCTGATGGTGCGCAAGGCCAGCAGCAGCATGCAGCGGCAGCAGCAGCAGCAGTAGGCAACGGGCCTTCAAGCTTGGGGGCTGCTCCTCAACGGCAGCAGCAGCAGCAGCAGGCTGCATCAGGTGACTTGGCTGGCCAGCCGCAGCCAGCATCAGATGCTGCAGCATCCCAAAACGCATCACAGCAGCTGCAGCAGCAGCAGAGCCTTGGCGGCAGCGGTGCTGGCAGCCTTGCAGGCACAGAGGTAGGCATGCTTGCTGATGCCCAAGAGCTGATGCATTCCATCCTGCTGTACATGGTGCGCCACAACCAGTTCAGCCGGCAGCAGCAGCAGCAGGGCCAGCAGCAGCAGCACTTCATGGCTGCTAACGGCTACGACCTGTGCCGCTTCAAGCAGGACTTCATGGACAAGTTCAAGTACGAATGTAACAACAAAGCCCTGGGGTTCAGCCGGGTGAAGGAGCTGATGCAGTTCCTCATGGGTGATACCGCAGAGCTGGCCACAGTAGGGGCGGGCGGCTCGCATGTGGTGGTGTACCCGCGGCCTGGCGTTGACTACAGCAGGCCTTGCTGCATCGATGGGCAGCAGCTGCTGCTGCATGTGGCTCGCCACCCTGAGGTGTCAGGCAAGCTGGCAAGCATCCAGCAGCAGCTGCAGCTGTACCTGCAGCACACAGAGGCACGGGCGGCAGCAGCAGCAGGGGAAGGCCCTGCAGCAACAGGAGCAGCAGTGATACCGGCACTCGGTGGTGGCGACAACAGCGGCAGCAGCATGGCAGCAGACATGCTGCCACCTGTGAAGGGTATCCGACATGGCATTCCCGGCTTGGACGTTCCGCTGAGTGAGCAGCAGCTGGCAGCGCAGCAGCAGCAGCAAACGCCTCGCGAGCAGCTGGCGCGGTATGTGCGGCTGCAGCTGCTGCAGCTGCGTGTTGCGGCGCAGCGCACGGCTGTGGTGGAGTGCTGGACCAGCAGCTACATGCAGCTGGATGACATTGTGGATGGGGTGCTGAAGCAGGAGCCGCGGCAGCAGCAGCAGCAGCAGCAGGATGGTGATGGTGCTGCAGGCGCAGCAGGGGCTGCCGGCATGCATGATGCCAGCGGCGGCGGGCGTGGTACTTCTGCGGACGGTGGCAGCAGCGGCGGCGCTGCTACGGATGCTGCTGCTGCTGTTGTTGTGAAGGATGAGGATGCCAATCTGCTGGAGGGGTTGGATGATGGCGAACCAGCAGCAGCAGCAGCAGCAGCAGCAGCGGGCGAAGAAGATGATAATGCACTGCTGTCGGGCCTCACTCAGGAGGATGGCAGTGCTGCGGCTCACCCAGCAGCAGCAGCAGCAGCAGGCTCAGCTGCAGCTGCCAGCGCCAACGGTCCTAATGCTGAGTCGGCAGCAGCAGCAGCAGCGCCTGGCAGCAGCATGTCAGCAGCAGTAGTGGGGCCGGGTGTGCGGATGCGCCCCTCTGGCCCCAGCGCAGGCGATCAGAAGTATGCTGCTGGCGTGGCGGCGCGTGCAGTGGCTCTGCTGCAGCAGTGGCCGCTGCTGCTGCCAGAGCTGCTGGCGGGCTTTGCAGCAGCGCAGCCTGAGGCGCATGCGGCGCTGAGCCAGGTGGGTTAGGGGCTTTGTTTGAGACAGCTGCGGAGGGTGGTGGTGGTGTGCTGTTTATGGTTGGCTGTAGCGCACCTTGGCAGTGATGATGTGACCGACCATGTTGCACGCTGGGCTGTGCTGCGCTTGGGGCGCGCTACAATTATTCAGCTGTGTCTCAGGTTGTCGAAGCCGTGTTGCTGTCACTGCAGGTATGTGCTTGCATGTACCAGGGCCTTGATAACAATTGAACCAGATTCCCACGCCAGTTGCTGTCTGCAGCAGCAGCACGCTTTTCTACCTGACTTACTGTGTACCTGTACTGCGTGCCTGTGCCGTGTGCCTGCAGGAGTGGGCTGCCAGTGGCAGCCGCTTTGTGGCGCTGCTGCAGCAGCTGATCGCTGACCCAGAGCAGCAGCTGCCAGCAACGCTCACAGACCCAGCAGCAGCACAAGGGCAGCAGCAGCAGCAGCAGCAGCACAAGCTGTGGGCCATCAACCCAAGCGCTGCTGATGTCACATTCATCATCACGCTGTATGAGCATGTGGCGGCGCAGCTCATGGACATGCGCGTCAAGGTGAGGCACGCAGGCCGCTGCGTGTGCTGCTGTCGATGCTGTGTGGCGTGATGCTGTGTGGCGTGATGCTGTGTGGCGTGATGCTGTGTGGCGTGATGCTGTGTGGCGTGCGCTGGGGCTGAGGACACCCCTGGGTCACCGCTTGTGCTGCTCGGCGGGCACTGTGCTGCTGGCTCGGCCATTGCTCTGGGCGTGTGTGGCGTGGTCTGGCCATTCTGCGTTGTGTGTGCCTCGGCTGGTGCGTGGTTTACGTGGTGTGTGTGATGTGCGCTGGGTATGCAGACGACCCTGTCATGCAAGCCCTGTCTCAGGTCTTGTGCTCATCTTGTTGAGACTCATATTGTCTGAGTTGGTGCCGGGGCTTATGGGCAACACCCCTATCTACAAGCGACGCACACTGAGTTGATTTCACGCTGGTCGGCCACTGCTCCTGGGCACTGCCTTGTTGCCACCTACCTATTGCTGTATGCTGTGCGCCCAGCTCCCACTGCTGACATCCCGCTCACACCCTGCTGCTGCTGCTGCTGCTGCTGCTGCTGTTGCTGCGCAGGCCGGCTCCAGCTGGAGCAGCACCTATCAGCCAGAGGTGTCCCTCTACGACATTGGCAGCTACATCCCAGGCTCCCGCAGTGGCACAGGCCTGGCTGCTGCTGTGCTGAAGGCCTGGCCGCAGCTGAGCCTGCAGAGCTTGCAGGAATTGAAGGTGGCAGGCAGCCTTGAGGAGCTGCTGGGCTGTGAGGCGCTGTTTGGGCGGCTGCTGAGCCTCAAGCGCCACAGCAGCGCCGGAGGCAGCCCCGCCAGGTGCGGGCTGCTGCTGCTGCTGCTGCTAGTGCTGCTAGTAATGGTGGTTCGGGGTGCGGTCAGTGTGTCTGTGTGCTGCAGTTGTGTATGGCATGTGTACGCATGTATGCTGCGGCTTGGTGTGCCTGTGCTGCTCGCCGGCATGAATGTGCTGGTGCCAACTTCGCATTCATCCTATATCAATTATATATGTGTATATCTCCCACAATGCAGGGTGGGGGTGTGTTTGCGCTTCAACGCGCGGGCCGACCTGGTGCGGCTGCTTGAGCGGCGCATGCTGCAGCTGACGGGCGCGGGGCTGCGCTGCGCCAGCGCCTGCTGCGCGCTGCCTGCCCTGGCCGGCTACAGGCTGGACCGGCTCAAGCAGGACTTTGCGGTGAGGGGGGGGGGGAGGAGGTGCATGGGATGCTGTTGATAGGATGCTTTTGATAGGATGGCATTTCAACTTAAGCTGCCAACTGCTGACAACAGCTTGTTGCCATGCTGCACAACCGCCAGCTGTGCATCATGTGGTGCTGACTTGCCCCCGCTTGGTGACCTGCCGTGCGCTGTGCACAGCTCCTGACGGTGGCATGCGCTGCGCCCCAGCTGCTGCATGCTCAGCTGCCTGTGCTGAGTACCTGTGTCAGCTGCCTGTGCTGAGTACCTGTGTCACCTGCCACCTCTTACCTCCTGCCGCACCTGCCCACTCACCAGCTGGAGTATGGCTACCAGCTGCAGCAGGCCCTTCTTGCTCTGTGCTGCTGCCGGTTCAACTTGCCGCCGACTGCTTGCGCCGCCTGCCACCTGCCACCTGCCACACTTCCCCACCACCCCACCAGCTGGAGTACGGCTACCAGCTGCAGCAGGCCCTGCTGGGTGCGCCCAGCTTCAAGGCGCTGATGGAGTCCTTCCCCGAGGCCTGCTGCTACAAGGCGCACCAGCGCAACACACTCGTCATGCACCCCTCCCCCGTCATGCACCTGCGCCTGCTGCTGCGGCTGCTGCTGGCACCAGCAGAGCTCGCACAGCAGCAGCAGCAGCAGCAGCAGGTTGCGGACGGCACAGCAGCACTTTCTACCAACCCCAACCCGAGCAGGCAGCACGGCAGCGACGGAGGCGACGGCGGCAGCAGCAGCAACAGGATTATGTCTGCCATAGCCGCACTATCAGCGATGCAGCCTGACGCGAGCCCTGTGCCTGGCACTGTCACGGGCTTCAGTGCAGCTACTGCAGCCTACCCCGGCTGCCCTGCCAGCAGCACGCAGCCGGCACTGGAGCTGCTGGCATCTGCTGTTGATGCTGCACTGGGCTGTGTGTCTGGCCTGGGCATAACAGGCCCTGGGGGGGCAAAAGTGTACCCTGTGGTGGCTGTGCAGCAGGCGTTTGAGGCTGTGTATGGCTACAAGCTGCCGCTGTACCGGCTGGGGGTGGAGCACTTCAAGCAGCTGCTGATGGAGCTGCAGGCGGAGTGCAGCCTCAGCCCGGAGCACAGGCTGACAGGTGGGTGGGTGGGCTAGTGTGGTGGGTGGGTGCATTGGGTTCATGGGTTCATGGGTGGGTGGGTGCTGGGATGGGTGCTGGAGTGGTGGGATGGGTGCTGGAGTGGTGGGATGGGGGGGTCGTGTGTGGGGACAGCAGCCGTGAGCACACAGGCTGACAGGTGCGCTACAGTGTGGTGGGGGGTCGGCGGGGCCTGCTGGATGCTGGCCGGCTGGCTGGGTGTGTGTGCTGCGGTGTTGTGTGTTGTGCGTGCGGGATGGCTGCGGTCAGGCGCCTAGCTTCATGTGCATGCTCTTGCTGCTTTCAAACTGAACCTGCTGATCTGCTGCTGCTGCTGCTGCCGCCAGGTGGCCCGCCGCCCAACGTGCCTGAGGTGTGGTACGTCACCCCGCCACGGCCTGGCGACAGGGCAGGCCCCAGCCTCTTTTCGCAGCTCTTCGCCAAGCGGCTGCTGCAGGGCAAGGCCCTCCCGCTGATGGCCTGGGAGCCCGTGCCCTGCAGCGCCACCGCCGCTGCTGCTGCTGCTGTTGGAGGTGCTGCTGCTGCTGGCGGCGGCTATGGTGCAAACCCCTCTGCACTGCGTGGCGGGTTCACCGGCAGGGGTGGCAGGGGCGGCGGCAGATACGGGGCAGCATACGCAGGGCTGGGTACTGGCACTGCTGCTGCTGCTGCTGCTCCTGTTGGCGGTGGTGTTGGGGGCCGCGGGGGCCCTGGCGCAGCGCGTGTGCTGGCTGCAGTGGCTGACCTGCTGCGCAGCAAGCTGGCTACAGTGCCACCTGCATACGGTGAGTGGTGGATATATGTGGATGGGGTGTGGTGCATGGTGCGCGGCTGGGCTGTGGCTGCTGTGTTGCTTGCAGCTGCTGCTGGCCAGCGCGCAATGAAACAGAAGTTTGGTAGACATCATACTGGAACAGACACCATTTCAGCCACAAATGTGGTTGTGGCAGTGTGTGCTGCGCCTCCCTTGCAGCTCTCTTGCTGCACTTGCTCTATTGGAGCCAGCGCCGTCAGCGGCCCCTTCCTGCAGGACTCTGCGGTTAAGCCACTGCCGTGCTCTTAGCTCTGATAATCATTGATTTGGTTCAATTTGATTGCAATCAAGCCGCTGCCCTGCTTTCAGCTTGTATTAACCTGCGTACTGCCCCTTGTCCTCATGCCTTGTGCTGCCTGTGCAGACGCGGGTGGCGTGCGCAACGGCGTGCCTGTGGAGGTGGGCTACCGGCTGAACAGCCTGCCCGGTGACCTGCTGGCAGCAGCAGGCATCCACCTCAACATTGAGGCGCTAGGGTTCAGGAACCTGGTGCAGCTGGTGGGGGCACTGGGTGAGGTGGCTACCATTGTGTTCAGCCCTGACAGGCAGCACAGGGTGTTCCCTCCCAAGCCTGCTGCTGCTGGTGCTGCAGGGGTTGGTGTTGCGGGTGGTGGTATGATGGGTGGCGCTGCAGGGGGGTTGATGGGAATCGGAGGTACAGCGCTGGTGGCTGCTGGTGGCACGATGGGGGGTGCGGCTACTGGAGGCGGCATGCTGCAGCAGCCTCCGCCACCGCCTAGGCCTGCTGCTGGTGTGGCTGGTGCTGGGGGGATCCCGGGCCTGGGGTTGGGCTCTGCAGCAGGTGGGGGGCCCCTGGGGGTGGGGCTGCAGGGAGCAGCAGCAGCAGGCAGGGCAGTGGCTGGGGTGGGTGGCAGTGGGGAGATGGGCGGAAGCCTGGGGCTGGGTACTGCGCTGGGCTTCAACCCCATGATGCAGCAGCAGCAGCAGACACCGCAGCAGCAGCTGCAGATGCTGCTGCAGCTACAGCAGTTGCAGCAGCAGCAGCAACAGCAGCAGCTGCTTCAGCAGCAGCAGCAGCAGCAGAATGCCAAGCTGCAGCAGTCCCTGCAGGTGGTCACAGCAGTGGCGGAGGCAGCCAGCAAGCTTGGCGTGCAGCCTGCTGCAGTGCCACCAGAGACGCTGGCAGCACTTGTCAGCACTACTGCTGCTGCCAGTGGCCAGGTGCTGACACCTGAGGCAGTGCAGATTGCCACTGTGGCCCTGCAGGCACTGTTTGCACAGCAGGCACAGCAGCAAGCCACTGCTGCTGCTGCTGCTGGCTCTGCTGCAGCTGGGGGTGCACAGCAGCAGCAGCAGCAGCAGCAGCAGGCGGCACAAGCAGCAGCGACGTCAGGTTCTATGGGTGCTGCTGCACCGTCAGGCTTAGCTGCTGGCAGTGGCATGACCGCAGCAAGAGCTTCAGATGCCGGCATGCCTTCCACATCACAGCAAGCAGCAGCAACAGCCACACCACCCCATAGTGCAGCAGCAGGTAGCGGTCTTGGTGCGCAGTCAGCAGCAGCATCCGGTCAGCAGCAGCAACAGCAGCGGCAGGAGGTAGCCAACCAAGGCCAGCCGACCCTGGCTGCACCAGCAGCAGCACCTGCTGGGCAGCAGCAGGCCTCAGGACCCAGCAGCGGCCAAACGCAGCAGCAGCAGCAGCAGCAGCAAGCAGCAGCTGGCCAGGGCCAGCCGCAGCAGCAGCAGCCGACGCAAGCTCCGCAGCAGCAGCAGCAGCAACAGCAGCAGCAGCAGGGTGGAGCCACAGGTTCTGGTCTGGCTGGTGGTGTACCACCTTGGGCAACATCACCTGCTGTTTCAACAACTACTAGCCATCAGTCCGCAACAGGGCCACCACAGCAGCAGCAGCAGCAGCGGCAGCCGCAGTATGCGCAGCCGCAGCCGCCGCCACGCGGCCCTAGGCCTGCAGCAGCCGGGCCATATGCGCAGCAGCAGCAGCCCCCACCACCAGGCCCTCGTGGATCAGCAGGGCCGCCACAGCAGCAGCAGCAGCAGTACGGACAGTACCAATATCACCAACAGCAGCAGCAGCAGCAGCAGCAAGGCTATGGCGGTAACACCCCAGGCATGCCTCCACAGGCAGCAGCAGCCCCTGCAGCAGGCCCTGCTGCAGCAGCAGCAGCAGCAGCCTACCCTGGGCATGCTGGAGGCTGGGGCGCAGCTGCACCGCCTGCCGGCGCTACCGCAGCTGCTGCTGCTGCTGGTGCCGGCCAGCAGGGAGCAGGTGCTGCTAACTGGCAAGCATATCAGCAGTACTACCAGCAGCAGCAGCAGCAGCCTGGTGCGCCAGGTACTGCTGCTGCTGCTGCTCAGCAGCCGGCATGGCAGGGTGCTGCTGCAGGCGCTGCTGCTAACACCCCTGCCGCTGCAGCGATAGCAGCAGCCGCTGCTGGTGCCCCCAGCCAGTCTGACCAGGAGGCCTACATGAAGTGGTATGCAGAATACACAAAGTACTGCCAGGACATGGCTGTGTACCAGCAGCAGCTGCAGCAGTACCAGCAGCAGCAGGCGGCAGCAGCAGCAGCAGCAGCCAGCCAGTCAGCGCCGCCGCTGCCACCCAACCCGCCGCCGCCTGACCCGCCTGCACCTGGAGCAGCAGCACCTGCAGCAGGGCCAACTGCAGCTCCAACTGCTGCTGCTGGCAGTGCTGCTGGCAGTGCTGGGGCAGGTCCCCAGGCAGCTGCTGCTGGTGGCTACCCTAGTCATGACTACAGTGCGTACCAGCAGGCGTATGGTGCTGCATATGGGGCCCAACAGCAACCGCAGCAGCAGCAGCAGCAGCAGCAGCAGCAGCCGCAGCCGCAGCAGCAGGCTGGTGCCTACCCCTACAACCCCTACCAGCAGTACTACGGGCGATAGGAGTTGACCTTGAAGCTGGCTTTGTCACTGCACGGCTGCATCCCGTCAGCTGTGCTGTGCGAGTGAGGTAACAGGGTAAGCAGCACCAGCGGCAAGGGCTATGCACGGCGCACTGTTGTGTGAGGGGAACATCGGAGGCAGCAAGCAGAAGGGCCTGCAGCAAGTGTGGTGGACAGGTGAAGTTGAGCTGTAGACTGGGCTTCCTGCACTGTGTGTTTGGGTTGGCAGGAAAGCACTGCAGGCACATCATGCACAAATGGCGCTAGCACATAACTTTAAAGACAGCCATCTGGCGGCGATGGCAACTGCCGCAGCGTGCGGCTGCAAGCAGGGCAGCGGCAGCATGGCCGACTGGTTGTTTCCAGTGTTGTCATAAGCTGTTGCATGAACGCCGCCATGCGCCAACATGTGAGGGTCAGTGCATTATGCACAACCCCTTGCCCGGCTGCATCCTGCTCCTGTTCATAGAGGGAGTTTGACCATATATAGAGGGAGTTTGACCATATATACGAAGCAGCAGAGCTAACAGGAGTTTAAAAAGTATGCTGGCAGGAGTAGTAATCCGTAAGCCGCTAAGGAGTACAGTACGTTGTTTGCTGGTATAATCGGATCGTTAATGCCATCCATGTGCGGCACGTGATGCCGTTTCTGGCAATGATAGTGCTTTTGTCTGGATGGTGCTATGTTTGAGTAGTGAACCCTAGCTTGCGAACATGCTCTGAACCTGTCTGATCAACGTGTTTGTTTGAAGCGCTGTGTCGTCGTACTTAGAGACTTTGGCTGTCAGTGCCATGCCCATGAAGCGCATAAGTAGAGTTGAGCCCTGTCGTTTAGGTTGAGTTGCACATAGCATCTAGGGATATGGTGTGGTGTGGAGGATGTGGCACTGCTTCTGTTGCAGCCATGGTGGCTTCATGTGGCAGAGTGCCGCACAAAGTGCCACGGCAGCTGCCGGTGGCAGCTGCACATCCGCTGGCATGCACCCTGGTTGTAGCTGTTCAGCAGCTGGCGTTCTGCCAAATAACGGTTGTTGACTCGTTTAGGTTGCGTCAACGTAGGATTGGTCTGTAAGTAACACTGCTCCTAAGTGCAAGCCATGGTGATCACCTTTGGTTAGCAGCGAGGCCCCACGTACTTTCATGCCAGGTGGCAGTAGTGCCGGTGTGTTGATGAGTTGTCGAGCTGCAGCAACAGCACGAGCTTGCCGCAGGTACAGCTAGCCAAGATCGCATGTTTGCCACATGTTCACCTGCAGCCGTCTGGCACCAGAGGTAGAGTAGAGTACCAGCAGGCAGGCGGCCTCACAGCCGCCGCGGTCACACGTGACACGGGGAGGTCACACGTGACACCGGGAGGTCACACGTGACACCGGGAGGTCACACGTGACACCGGGAGGTCACACGTGACACCGGGAGGTCACACGTGACACCGGGAGGTCACACGTGACACCGGGAGGTCACACGTGACACCGGGAGGTCACACGTGACACCGGGAGGTCTAGCCTTCGGCTTTGCCTGTAAAGGTTGCCAACCTCAAGTTGACAAGTTTCAGCACCTTTTTTTGCGCCTGCATTCTCGCGCCGGCACAGCCTGGTACATGTAGGCTGTACAGCCTACCAGATCCGGAGGTGCAGAGTGTGGAAAGCATGCAGAAAGGAACGTATGGGAGTTGAGATGCCTGGAAACTTCAGTTGCACCAAGCTCGAAGCAACACAGGTGCTGTGCGCATGTTCAGCTCGGCAGCCTAGCGCAGCAATCACGGCAGCACAGCACTGCAAGCTTGCTTCAGCACTGGTAGAAACGTTCCACTGGTGGCTATGCACATGTGACAGGGCCAAAACGTTACTCAAAACACACCCAATTGTTTCAGTGACACAGCGCGCTACACATCCGACTTCAACACCTGCGCTTCTGCTCAAATAAGGGCTTGATTCTCTCAACACCACGTACCCTGGTTGCTCTTGAAGTCATGACCAAAGGGAAACAATTTGCTGAGTAACCTTCCATATACTTACCGAAATTATGTTGATGGGCCCGTGGCCATGCATGCCAACATTTGGCTTGCAGCGGCTGTCCCAAATAGTGCACAAGTTATGCAACTGTGCACATGCATGGATGCATCTGCAGCTGGTTGCAACACGAGCTGCACCACCTCGTGCACATGCATGCAGCCACACTAGTGCGGCCAGTACTGGCCAGATGGATGCTGTCACGCGACACACGCTCCGCACAGCTGAATGCCAGCTGCACTGCAAATGATATCATCGCTCCAAGCTCAACTAGACAATTCCAACTGTTTATAAATGCAGCTACACATAGCAGCCCCCTCATGCACTCTCCTGCAGCCGCCGGTACTCATGCACGCTGCCAGCCTGCAGCGCCACAGCCGCCACGCGCTGCTGCTCCGCCGCCTCCCCAGCGTCACCACCACCACCACCAACACCATCACTATCAGCAGGGTCACCAAACCCTCCAGCACCGGGTGTGCTGATGCGCATGACATCACCCGCCTGCAGCGCCACGGTGGCCTTGCCCCCGAGGTTGACGATGCGGCCGTCAGCGCGCAGCAGCAGGTTCTGGCCTTTCTGTCCAGGCTGTCCGCCAGCCAGGCCGAAGGGCGCCACGGCGCGCCGCTCCGACAGGATGCCCGCAGTCATTGGCCGCAGGAACTCCACCTGCGGGCCAAGGTTCACAGGCAGGATCTGAATTGTTCTAGCATGTATTTAGGCAGGCATTGCATGTGGTTGTATTGTCAAAGATGGGTGAAACTGGGGGATGTCTCTTACATGCTTGGCATTTCACGCAGCGCCAGGCCCGCCAACTCACCTCGCGCACCACGCCGTCGCCGCCCTTGAAGCGTCCCGCGCCGCCGCTGCCGGGGCGCAGGCTGAAGGTGCGCAGCACCACCGGGTAGCGGCGCTCCAGGATCTCAGGGTCTGGGGGTGGGTTTGAGGGAGGGGGGACGGAGGTTCAGGGCGGGAGGTGGAGCAGGCCGGAGCAGCGCAGGCGAGATGGCAGGATCAAGACTCTGCTTTACAGGAAGTGATGCGTGTTGTACTGGTTGCAGCTGCCAAACATGCATTGGTGAAGCTGCACAACAGCGTGATAACATGCAGCGTGACAACGTGCACAGCAGCAGCGTAGCAGGAATGATGAGGACGTTGCAAGGGTTATATAACAACCAAGGCGTATCGACAACTGCGCATATTGATACCTGTGCGCACAAGGGATTTGCCGTGTGCAGCAAGCAGCCACCTGCTGCTCCCAATGGAGCAACAGCAACCCGCCCAGCAACACATGTACATGCCCGGATCACTCCGTGTGCGTGGCTGTGGGTGTGCTGGTTGGCCTGCTGCCGTACCTGTGATGCGTGTGTTGGTCATGTGCGTGTGCACGCCATCACGGCCGTGCCAGGTGGGGCCCGCGCCTGCGCCGCCCGCAATGGTCTCATAGTAGCCCATGGCGGCGTCACCAAACGTGAAGTTGTTCATGCAGCCCTGATGGACACAACCAGCAGAGGCAGCAAATCAATGAAAAGCCACAAGTCATCCTTCAGCTCAGCAGGTGCACGCCATCAGGGCAAGGCCTTCAGCACCTGTGAAGCTGCTGCTGTCCGTCAACCCGTCACCCGCGATTTCATAAGGGAAAACGAGCGTGAACAAAGGCGACTAAGTGGCTGTGCGCCCACCTGTGCGATGCTGCTGCTGCTGCCCCACCTGTGATGCTGCTTCAACAAGCAAGCGTTAAACAGGGCAGCTGCCCCGCGCACCTGCGATGCTGCTGCTGCCCCGAAGGCCTTGAGCACCACGTCTGTCACGCGCTGGCTGGTCAGCACGTTGCCGCCCACCACTGCAGCCACGGGGGAGGGGTTGAGCAGGCACTGCTGAGGGATGACCACCTGAGGCAGGGGCAGCACACCGCAGCCAGCAGCATGCCATGTGTGACAGGCAGGCAGTGGAGGTGCGCTGCAGAGGAGGTAAGAGTTAAGCAGGCACTGCTGAGGGATGACCACCTGCGGGCAGGCGGGGCCACAGGCAGTGGAGCTGCACTGCACAGGAGGCAGTTTTATGTGTGACACACGTTCAGATCATGTGTGACACATGTTCAGACATGTTCAGATCATGTGTGACACACGTTCAGACATGTTCAGATCATGTGTGACACACGTTCAAATCATGTGTGACACACGTTCAGATCATGTGTGACACACGTTCAGATCATGTGTGACACATGTTCAGACATGTTCAGATCATGTGTGACACACGTTCAGATCATGTGTGACACATGTTCAGATCATGTTCAGATCATGTGTGACACACGTTCAGATCATGTGTGACACATGTTCAAATCATCTCCTGGAAGCCACCACATGCATGTTTTGCTGCATGAGCAGGACGTGATTGTCAGCGCGGCCGCAGGCGCTGTCCCCTGCTGTCAGCTGGCGCAGGCGGCGCCTAGCCCAAGGACACTGCCATATGAACAAGTCACTCATCTGCAAGCATTTCAGATCTCTATGTATATAAAAGATATGTGTTTCAATCTCTGTGTCAGGCGCGTCACCTTGATGGGTGCGAGGCAGCCCTGGTTGAGAGGGATGTCGCGTGTGACCAGGCAGCGCAGGCTGTAGATGATGGCGGAGTAGGCCACGGCAGGGGGCGCATTGAGGTTGCCGTACACCTCGGGGCCGGTGCCTGTGAAGTCAAACGTGGCGCTGCCATCACGCCTGCATAGCAGCAGCAGCAGCAGCGGCATCAGCAGCAGCAACATTGGCAGGCACAGTGTGATCAACCCCTGGGGCGTACGCCAGCAAACCCAACTCAAAGGTGGCGGTGCCAGTGGTGCTGCAGTCGGGCCTGTATGGAACACCAGCGACAGCAAAAGCAGCTGAGGTTGCTTGTGCCGCAGCACGGCATCATCAGACTCCACTCTTGCAAACGCAACTGGCCTCAGCGTGCTTGATGCTTATTGTGCAAAGAGGCAGGTGGCAATAGGGACATTTGACAAGAAGCAGTCTGCTCTGAGCAACAGCCACGCATAGCTTGATGGCGTGAAACTGGCTGATGCACTGCAACAACACACCAGTTCGTTGCAACTGTGCAACTGTTTGACATGTCCTGCTGTGATGTTACGGCTGGGTTGGCTTGCCAAGCTAACCCAGCCGTAACACCACAGCAGGACATATCAAACAATTGCACAGTCACAACGAGCTGGTGTGTTGAGTTTGGACACACACAGCAGTAATAGGCACCCAGGATTGGCACTGATCGCAGCTCACCTGTCAATGGTGATGGTGAGCGCAATGCTCAGATGCGAGGGTACCCACAACCTCAACCAACTGCTATGTTCACCCTGGACACAGACACAGGACACAGCTATTGGTTTGCTGCACCTGATGCATGTGCTGCACCTGATGCATGTGCTGCACCTGATGCATGTGCTGCACCTGATGCATGTGCTGCAGCCCACCTGTCAATGGTGATGGTGAGGGCGATGGGGCTGCCGTCATCCAGCTGGTCAGCCGCAGCCACACTGCCCACCTCGGGCAGGCCCCGCGCAGTGCTGAAGTCACGCAGCATCTCACGCACAGCGTCCTCTGGGGTGGCAGCAGCAGCAGCAGCAGAGAGCACGCTCGATTCAAGATACAACAGCGCTCAAGGCATGATTCAAGATACAACAGCGCTCAAGGCATGATTCAATGCACAACAGCGCTCAAGGCATGATTCAAGATACAACAGCGCTCAAGGCATGATTCAATGCACAACAGCGCTCAAGGCATGCACAGCAGCGCTCAAGGCATGCACAGGAATGCACTACAAGAAATTCACAAGGCGACACAATCAGGGTCACTGAATCAGGCATCAGCATCAAGCATATCAGTAACAGCTGCGGCACAATGCTGGCGGCTTTGCCGTAGCGGTGCTGCCGGCCCCGTCCCCTCACCCGCGTTGGCCTGGATGAATCGCATGTAGGCCTGCACCACGGCCAGGCTGTGCTCAGCAATGAGCTCCTGCACCAGCTGGATGCCCTTGGTGTTGGCAGCCACCTAGTGCCAGCAGCAGCGGCAACATTGGTGGTGAAAGGCTGCTATGGTCGGCTGCCTCACTGAGCCACCACGCCTGCTAGCAGCCGTGTAGCACATACAGCCAAATCGCTGATGAGCTTGCACGGTGTGTTGCTGACCAACCAGCAGCAGTGCCATGTAAAGGCCCAGCAGCGCATCATGAAGTCTAGCAGCAGTGTAGCATACATATTCAACCGCAGCGCTGCAGGGTACTACCTGTAAGGAAGCGTGACATTCTAGGCTGTCATCAACATTATTGTGCTGCAAGTCCAAGGAGCGTCCAACCGCGCCCGGCCGTGTCCAGCCGCCCCCCCCCCCCCCCCCATCCTTCCCCATCCCCAATACACACCCACACTGCACGCACCTGTGCCTTGAGGTCGCTGAGGTTGTCGCTGAGGTTGCGCGTGCCGCTGCAGCCGGGCAGTTCACCAGCCAGCCGCCCTGGGGCCATCAGCAGCTCAGTGATGCCAGCCTCCTACAGGACAGCCAGCAGCAGCAGTTAACAGCAGCAGTAAGCAGGGCAGGTTCAGGGTCAGCAGCAGGCAGGCAACAGGCAACAGTCACACAGGCAAGCAGCCCAGCATGCAGGCATCATGAAGATGCACAGATCAGCTGCCTTCTGCTCTGCACAGCTCCAAAATTTGATCGGCTGCCAAGTATACAAAGGCAGTGCTGTACTTCAGCGCGTCACCACTTGCAAGTAGCTACACTATATGCAGGCCGCCGTCACACTGAAAGCCAACACACCCAGCCTGCATCCAGCCCTTGACGATTGGCAGAGCAGTTGCTGCTACAGCGCTGCTGCTTGGCGCCACCAACACACAGCCAACATAGATGCAAGAACCCGCCGCAAATGGAAGGCGCCGTCTTTCACCAGCTTGAAAGACACCACGGCCGCGCCAGCGCGAAGAACAACACTGCCGCTTCCCAACACCAAAACGCAAACACAGCCTATTACACCCAGCCAGGGCAGCAGCAGAGGCTGTACTGCTGCTGTACTGCAACGACTTCATAGCATACCACCTGAAGCAGAAGCATTTTTTAGCAATCCACCCACCTGGAAGGCGCCGTCCTTCACCAGTTTGAAGGACACCACCGCTGCGCCCTCCTCCACCAGCAGCCTGCTGTTGGGCGGCATGCTGCCCGGGCTGATGCCGCCGATGTCTGCGTGGTGGCCGCGGGACGCCACGAAGAACACGATGGCGCCGCCGCTGAACACGGGCGTGATGACTGTGATGTCGGGCAGGTGGCTGCCGCCCGCCAGCTGCGGGTGGTTGGACAGCAGCACATCACCCTCCTGCGCATGGGGTGGACATGGTATTGTTACGGATCCCAGCATAACAGTGCAGCGCGGCGGCGCGAAAGCAAGGTAGTGCTGTTGTGTGTGCCAGTCCGTGGGCAGCACGGCTGGTACACAGGCTAAGGATACGTACAAAATGCACTGTGTGCAAAAGCCAAGAATGCCCGCCAGCTAGCGCCGGCTGCGGGTGGTTGGACAGCAGCACGTCGCCCTCCTGCGGGAGAATGGAACGGAAGGACAGCCGGCAGCAGCAGTGAAGCAGCAGGCAACACCAGCGTGGCGCGGATGTCGCCCCACACACATCCTTCATCTTCAACACCCACCAAACACACAGCTGCAAGCCCGTAGTGTGCGCACCGCCTCGATCACGGCGCCCAGGTGCCTCTACTGCCCACCCAACGCTGCTGCTGCTGCTGCTGCCACCTTACACCTCCTGCTGCTGCTCGCCCACTTACAACCCCTCTCCTTGCATGCAGGCCCTCAACCGCGCCCCTGCTTCCAATGCAACCGCAGCACCACAGGCCGCCTGCCACCCACCTGCAGGCCCTCGGCCTCGCCCGCCCCTCCCGGGCCGTAGAAGGCCACCTGGAAGCGCACCGCCTCGCTCATTGGGCCCAGGGCCTCTGCGGCCCGCCCGATGCTGTTGCTGCTGCTGCTGCCACCTGACAATGACTGCTGCTACTTCTTGCCCACTTGCCGGCCCCCTCCGCTGCATGCAGGCCCTCAGCCGCGCCGACCCCCACACGCCTGCAGGATCACAGGCCGTTTGGAAACACACCTGCAGGCCTCTCCCGCGCCACCTGGCCCGTAGTAGGCCACCTGGAAGCGCACCGCCTCGCTCATTGGGCCCCAGCCGTTCCGCCAAGGCAGTCCAGTACACGCGGCTGTTATCTACATGCGGCTTCCAGGCTGTGCAACAGCCGAGAAGATGTGCTGTCCAACAAGACGCGCTGCCGCTGCTGCTGCTGCCTTGCTGCCTGCCTGCCCAAACCCACCTGCAGGCCCTCGGCCTCGCCCGCCCCTCCCGGGCCGTAATACTTGACCTGGAAGCGCACCGCCTCGCTCATGGCGCCCAGGTGCACGGGCAGGTGCGGCGCATTGGCCACCAGAGAGCCTGACACAGCGTGACAGCACGACAGCATATGCAGAAGTTAGGTGCAGGTGGGTCCAGGCAGTTTCAGAAGAAAGTGTGGCCAGCAAAGGAACACATGGTTTCAGGCCAAAGTGGAGAGCCAATCAGTATGTGTGTGCAGCTGGCGGCGCCAGTGAGCCTGCAGGCACGTCACCACATGACATCAACACACCAACATGCGAGCAGCTGGCCTTGCAGTGCAGCCAGGCATCCCCAGGCCCCCGTCTCCCTGCTGCTGCTGCTGCTGCTGCTGCTGCTGCTGCTGCTGCTGCTGCTGCTGCTGCTGCTGCTGTTGCTGTTGCTGCTGCTGCGCTCCTGCCCGGCCTCACCGTCTGGCCCGAACAGCGCGCATGAGAAGTCGAGTCGCTCCTTGATGTTGACGCTGATGGAGGTGCGCTGCAGCACGCGGCCCATCTGCTCAGCGATGCCCATGAACCTGGCAGGGGCAGGGTGGCGGGGGTGGTGGTGGGTGGGGGGGCAAGGGTAGGCAAGCCTGGAGCAAAGGAGCTGGTGTGATTTTAATGGGTAGCTCGGGTGAAACTGGGTAAGCATGCATGTGGCTTCAATGAAGCAGCTTTCAACTGTGTTCACGCTGCGATGCTGCTGGTGCAGTGGCCAGGCCCTCACCTATGTGAGAAGATGGACAGGTGGATGGGGTCACACTCCACTGGCGACACCTTGAGCTGCTGCTGCTGCACCTGCTGCTGGTTGTCGTGCTGCTGCTGTGTACTGCTGCTGCTGCTGCTGCTGTCCATGCGCACGTTGTGGTCTGCTGTGATTGTCGCCACCCATCCCGGCTCAATCAGGATGGTGCTGCCGACACAGGCAGTAGCAGGCGCAGCAGAGGTAAGGTCAACTCGGTGAGCAACAGCGCACTGCTGCTGTGGAGCGGTTGAGATTCAGCCAGTTGCTATTTATACCAGCACACAGTTTGATAGCGCCATGACCACAACACAGGAGCCACACCACCCTGCGATGTGCACATGTGTGCGCTGACAATCTCCATCATGTGCTTCTCACTCTTCACTGCAGTATGCTTCGCAGTGCAGCTCCCTCCAAGGTACATTCACTTTGCGCCTCACCTGATGTTGTCTATCAGCAGCGCAGGCCCTGCCACCTTGTGCCCGGGGGTGAGCGCCCCCAGCAGGAACACGGGCGTGGCCACGCGCCCCAGCCCCTCAAAGTAGGTGGAGCTGCTCACAGCAGGAGCAGGCAGCGGCGGCAGCCCTGCAGCCGACAGCACCTGGCGGCGGGAGCGGCAGTAGCAGTGGCACAAACCAACCCGTCACTGCTGCACCTTTTCTTGATGTTTGCAAGAGTGTGCAGGTAGTTTTCATCGTCAGACACAGGGGGAGCGTCAGGTGGCGTTGCGCACTGGCTTTTGACGGCCACCTCAGGCACGGTTGCTGCCTGCCTCGTGGCGCGCACCCGCACACACCACCGCCCGCTGCGGCACCCTCATATCCACCTCAAGTGCTGTGCTCATGAGCACAACCACGCAGCTGACCAGCTTGAGCATTGAGCATGTGGGAAGCTTGCTGTCTGCCCAGCCGAGGACCACAACACAGTAGGCGTTTACAACACCAACAATGCACCAGCCAGCCACTCACCGCTACTTCAGGCAGCTCTGCTGCCCGCCCCGTGGCGCGCACCCTCACGTCGTCCACCACCACGGGCCGCTCCAACACGAAGCCAAACTCGCGCTGGTAGGCGGACGCAAAGGCGGCAGCAGGGTCGGCGCCCGCCTGCCAGCGCGTCATGACAGCCACGTCGGTGCCCGCGTACCTGGAGGGGCAACACAAGTTCAAAATCAGTTCAAGTTGCGGAGTCTGACAAACAATTGCACAAGCCTGCGGCTCATGGCCCTGCCGCGCACCCTCATACACACAGTCTGCACAACTGCAGTGCTGCTGCGCGCACCTGTGGTTGAGGTACTTGTCCGTGCTCAAGCAAAACTAGACAAGGTCGAGGACAGGCCAAGAAACGGCAAGAGAACACGATTGCAGTGCTGCTGCGCGCACCTGAGGTTGAGGTACTTCTACCTGCTGATGCACGCTCAGAGAAGTAACAGGCCTGGAAATGGCTGGAGACACACCACTGTGCTGCTGGCCGCACCTGAGGTTGAGGTACTTCTCCGTGCTGATGGCACTGTCCCTGAAGCCTTGGGCCCGCAGCTTGGCAGCAGCAGACCCAGCCAGCGCCTCCAGCCGGGCAGCCAGCCCAGGCAGCTCCTGGGGGGCCAGGCTGGCTGCTGCTGGCTCCTGCACCTCCGTCACAATGTCTGCCAGGTGGATGCCCACCGCTGACAGCACGCCCGCATACCTGTAGTGCAGTGAAATGAGTGGGGCAGCATGGCAGTAAACAGGGGGCACAGTGTGGTTATCTGGCACGCCCGCATACCTGCAAGAGCATGGCAGCAGCAGCTGACAGCACGCCAGCGTACCTGCAATGCAGATGGATATGCTTCGGATATGCATCGGGTAGAGCCATGGGAGGAGCGATGCCAGCAGCATCAGGCCAGTTGGCAGTTTCCTGGCAGGAGGCGGGCCAGACGGGTGCTGCTGGCCGGGAACAGCATGTCGCGCTGGTGCAGTTTCCTTTCTTCTTGTTCTGATCCTCATGCCTTGTGGCCTTAACTGCTGGCTGCACACAGCCACAGGAGCTGGCACATGCCTAAACTGCTGGTAGTTGCAACCAATGCCAGAAGCAGCAGCAGCACTGCCGTCAGGTCACCTGTGCACGAAGATGGTCTTCATGCCCAGTGCAGTGGCGATGGCGCAGGCGTGTTGCCCCCCAGCGCCGCCAAAGCAGGCCAGCACATGCGCGGCAGCGTCGTAGCCCTTCATCTGAGTCAGTGCCCTGGCCAGGCCAACAGCCACACAGCAGCAGCAGCAGCAGCAGCAGCAGCAAATGCAAGTGATGAGGCAGTCTGCTTAGGTGACCATGTCCTCAGTAGACTGGTATGAGTTGTGCTGCTGCTGCAAGAGCATACGATGCTGCCCGCAGGTGGCTGGCGTGCAGGGTGCTGCTGCTGGCCGCACTTCCTGTGCATGAGGCGGGTCAGCCGGCTGCATGTAGCTCACTCAACACCATACACCGCCAGAAGCATTAGCATCAGCAGCAGCAGAATCAGCAGCAGCAGCAATGTCGACGCACCGTATGGGCCTGCACATGGTCTCGTTGGCCACCCTCACGAAGCCCATGGCCACCTCATCAACGCTCTTGGCAGGCTTGCCCGCAGCAGCCTCGGCCTCGTTGATGGACGCCGCCAGCTGGGCAAAGGCGGCAGCAGTGCCACACGCATCCAGCGGCTCATCCTGCAGCAACAGCGGCGGCAGCAGCAGTAAGCAGTCAGCAGCACCTTCAAGCGGCTCGCCCTGCAGCAGCGGCAGCGGCAGCAGGCAGCAGGCAGCAGCAGTATACAATACATACAGCAATGCAGGCACCGCAGCGCTAACACCAGGCCTGCACAGCAGCTAAAGTCCGTCCGCATCACGAGGACCGCAGCGCAGCTGCCGCGCACGCCGTCTCTGCCATGAGCCTAAGTGGGCAAGCCCGGCTCCAACCCCCTCTGTTTCGCCCCTCCATTCCTTACTGCTGTGCCTTGGCCCCCCTCCGAACCAAAACCGCAGCCCCGCCCACCTCGTGCAGCCCGAAGATCTTGAGGAGCATCTTCGGCAGGATACGGCTTTGTGCCTACTGTACTCTGCGCCCTTGCCACTGCTGTGTTTCCAAAGCCCCCCCTCTCCCCCGCCCCTTCCCCCAACACACAAACACACACACCTCATTTGGCCCGAAGATCTTGGGGAACATCTCTGGCAGGATGCGGCCCAGGGCCAGGTTGGCGTCAGTGATGGCCAGGTGGCCGCCCTTCTTGTAGCACACGGGGCCGGGGTGCGCGCGGCACGACTCAGGGCCCACCACAAATAGGCCATTCCTGTTTGGGGAAGCGGAGACAGCATCAACAGGAAACATGCGCAGAAGATAGATGCTGCTGACAGTGCCGTAGAAGCTAGCGCTAGCTCCCTTGGGGCACATGTGATTGGGGCACATGTGATTGGGGCACATGTGATGGGGGCACATGTGATTGGGGCACATGTGATTGGGGCACATGTGATTGGGGCACATGTGATTGGGGCACATGTGATTGGGGCACATGTGATTGGGGCGCATGTGATTGGGGCACATGTGATTGGGGCACATGTGATTGGGGCACATGTGATTGGGGCACATGTGATTGGGGCACATGTGATTGGGGCACATGTGATTGCAGAGTTGCCACGGATGTGATGGGCCTGAGCCTGCTGCACTTGCAGCTGCAGCATAGCCTGTGGGTGCTGTGGGGTTGGGTTGCCTGCTCCATTGCCATGCACAGCGGGGCGGCTGAATTGAACACAGGACTGCTGTTCCTCACGGGCGTGTGACGTGTCGACAAGCCACACTCAGAGAGGTAGGTGATGATCCACAACGATGCTGACAGGTAGGTGATGATCCACAACGATGCTGACAGGTAGGTGATGATCCACAACGATGCTGACAGTTAGGTGATGATCCACAACGATGCTGACAGGTAGGTGATGATCCACAACGATGCTGACAGCTACACATCTCAGCAATGCAGGCGTGCCAACCACAGACCCACCTTCAGCACAGTCTGCTGCCTCCATGTGACAAAAATATTACAGGTAGCAACAACACCTGGAGACAATCAAGCTGCAGGCGTGCCGGCCGCACGATGATGGCAGCTACGCATCTCCACGTGGCAGGGGTGAGCCACACACCGCACCTGTAGAAGAGCCTGCTGCCCCATACGACAAGAAGTATGCATGTGACCTCTGCATGCCAGCACCACCACATTGGAGACAAACAAGCTGCGGCAGTGCCGTGCACACAGACACTCTGCTGGTCTGCCGGCCGCACCTGTAGAAGAGCCTGCTGCCGCCGCCTGCCGCCACGGTGTTTATGTCCAGCTGGGGCGCCTGGATGGTCACGCCCGCAGTGGTGGACTCAAACACGTGCTCGTAGGAGCCCGCGTAGCGCGACACGTCAGTGGAGGTGCCGCCCATGTCAAAGCCAATCACCTGGGACAGTAGGCAGCACGCAGGCGCACATGTGCGGTCACAGCAGCTTTACTTTACCTTGACCATAGCAACAGCCATTGCTGACCACCTGCATGAAGTATTGTACCTTGCATCACTCGAGTATGCCGAGCTGCAGTAAGCGGCACTTTGCTGAATGCGCGTGACACAGAAGACCACTAGGCCGCACCTGCAGGGAGCGGGCGCCATTGCCAGAGTAGGCAGCAGATGCATTGTCACTGCTGCCGTCCTCTGCTGGCTTGGCTGCTGCTGCTGCTGCTGCTGCTGCGCCCTGGCCGTCGTTCCATGCAGTGGTCAGCGCGTAGCCCACATAGCCACCTGCCAGGCACAGCAGTGGCAGCAGTTTTTCAGTAAAACAGGCTGCAGGAGAAGAGTGTAGTTGTGCTTAGTGATTGTCAATGTTGTGGTGGGTTGACTAGATCACAGCATAGCTCGACGCCTGCCAGGCTGA
The DNA here is from genome assembly GCA_030272155.1 of Tetradesmus obliquus. Lineage (NCBI taxonomy): Eukaryota > Viridiplantae > Chlorophyta > Chlorophyceae > Sphaeropleales > Scenedesmaceae > Tetradesmus > Tetradesmus obliquus. The sequence goes on along the minus strand of CP126197.1, from coordinate 2,568,929 downwards.
CAGGCTGTGCAATGCTTCATAAACCTGCACTGAGCTGCTCAGCATGGAAAGCTGCAGCCTGCTGTGCCAGCCTGCCTGCCCATCTCCCTGCACCTCAGTCCCAACATACACACAGCCCCCTGCGCACCTGCGGGTCCCGACAGGATGGCTTTGTGGCCGCTGAAGTCGTCTGCGGGGGCCAGCCCGCCATCGCTCTGCATGAACAGCAGCTGCACCGCGCCCAGCCCGCCATCAAAGCCCGCCTTGAAGGCTGACACGTACCTGGCAGCATGCGGCAGCCAGGCAAGCAGAGCACCAGGCAAATATAAGCAGCGACACGTCAGCCGGTGTCAGAAGCAGCAAGTCTGGGCAGGCAGCGAGCAGGGCATCCGCCAACACACTGCACAGCAGGCAAGCCGGAAGAGAGGAGGGAGCCGACCACCAATCTTGAAGGCAGCAAGACGGAAACAGCAAATTGCCTCCAGCCGATGGTAGGCACGGGGCGCGCCCTGCTGCTGCAAGCTCACTGCTGCTGCAGCGCGGGCAGCTGCAGCGCACCTGAGGATGTGTGGGGTGAGGTAGGCGTCTGCTGCTGCTGTGAAGCCCCGAGGCACCATCTTGACCATGGGCATCACCGCGTGGGACAGGCTGACCTGCAGCGCAGCACAGCGGAGATACATATGCACAGGTGGAGTCAGCTGCTGGGTGAGCGGTGCAGGCAAGCTCTGATTGGAGCTTCAACAGGAAGGCTGCAGACTATGCTGGTCACTGCAGGTATGCCCCTGTGCTAGCCGCAAGCAGCTGCCAGCAGGACCACTTCCACCACCAATTGTCTGAGACTCGCCACAAGTGGCAATCTGCGACACCATCTGGGTAACATGCCAGGGTACCATGCCAGGGTGCTCAAAGTTGACACCTTGACAGCAGTACTTGGTGGCTGATCGGGCGTCACCTGCTTGAAGCCCATCTGCTGCGCCAGCTGCCCCACGCGCTGCTCATGATCCGGGTAGATGGCCGCGTGCTTCAGCACCACCGCGATGCTGCTGATGCCTGAGTCCAGCACGGCCTGCAGGCAGGCAGGTAGGCAGCAATACAGGAGTGTGTCCAGGAACACACCATCTGTCAGCACCAAAACATCCTGCAAGGTTTAGAGCTGCAGCGGCAGAGGCATGAGAGCAGGCAGATGCCTGACACAGCGCCGCTGCTGAACCAGCAGCTAAGCAGCAATTGTGCACACTGCACGTGCTCCACCGGCCAGGCCCTACAAAGAACATAAGACGCATACACACACCACAGCCCTAGCAACCCTCAGAGTCACCTGCAGGTCCTGCCGCAGCCGTGCCAGGTCTGGCTCCTGGCGCACGCACAGCTCCTCCCCTGTGGTGCCCACCACGCGCTTGCCAGGGCAGGGGATGCTGCCGGCAGCAACAGCAGCAGCAGCAGCAGCAGCAGCAGCAGCACAGTCCAGACTACTGACGCGCGGTTGCATCCGCAGAACAGCTGATGCCGCACTTAGGCTTGCTCCCACGCGCATATCTGGCAGTGGCAATGTGCAAGCTGTGGCTTGACAGCATACACAGATATAGCTAGCCAGCAGCAGCAGGCACCTGCTTCCCTGCGCCTGCTGCCGTCTGCCGGCAAGTCCACTTATCACCCCCTCCGCCCCCTCAACCTGGCCTGCTTGCTACACAAGTCTATCAACCCACCACACTGCTCACCTGGCATTCAGCTCTGGCTGCGGCCCGTTGCGCTGCGTGGGCTCGCTGCCCAGTGGCAGCATCACCGCCTCCGCCACCTCCACCACGGCCTCGTACAGCGCGTCAGGCGAGGCGATGCGCAGGTCAAAGATGTCGGGGCGGCTCTGGTTGCCGATGTGCAGCAGGTCACGCAGCCCAGCCGTGACCACCAGCGCCACCCGCTCGCCTGGCAGATGTTTGAATATGTGTGGGTGTGTGGGTGTGTGGGTGGGTGTATGGGTGCAGGTTGGTGAGGCAGGCAGGGCGGCGTCGCAGGAATGATGGAGCAGGGGTTGGTGATGGTGGTGTGGGTTGCACCGGCTGTAACAACACTGGCTAACAGTGCTGGCGGTGCTCGCTAGATGCAGTGAAACGTGAGCATGCGTGCGGCCCGCAGCACATGTAGGTGAACAGCTTTGCAACCAAGGCAAGGACGCTCACAACATCGGCTGCGGTGCACTAGTATGCTTGCTGGTGCTGCTGCTGCTGCTGCAACTGCTACTTCTACTGCTGCTGCAGCTGCTGCTGCTGCTACTGCAACACTGCTGCTGGTGGTACTAGTGCTGCTGCTAGTGCTGCTGCTGGTGGTGCTACTGCTGCTGCTGCTGCTGCTGCTGCTGCTGCTGCCGTCCTCACCTGCGCGCTCCAGCAGCGCATTGGTGGCGACTGTGGTGCCCATGCGGATGGATGCGATGCGGCTGGTGTCAAGCGGCACATCCCTGACGCCAGCAGCACGCAGCAGCAGGGGCACAGCAGCACAGCAAAGGCGCTAAGCAGCAAGATGTTTGGCGCTAGGACATGCACAACAACATGGCATGCACGCCAGGTGCAGCAGCTGTGTGTTTCCCAACATACGCTACTTCCAGCGTAGCGTACTTGTGATAGGTACTGTAGAGTGCAGAATAGCTGCTGCTGTCCTGCAGCCTGCAGGCTTACTGCTGTGCTTGAGCAGCATGGCTGCGCTGCTGTACTGCTGGGCATGGCGGCCTGCCAGGCCACTGGCTGTTGGCTGCCTGTTGGAAGTAACGCCCAGCACTTGCGCTGCTTAAACACGCTACTGCACTAAGCCTGATACCTATCCCTGAGCTGCACCGCTGCTGCTGTGCATGCATGCTGGCTGGCGCGGCCTGCACCTGGGGTGGGGTATGCCTGTGACCTCCTCCAGCACACGCCGTATGCCCTCGCGTGGCGCATCAGGGTAGTTGGAGGGGTCCTCACTCAGCAGCTTCAACACCCTGGATCAAGACATTAGCAGCACAAGCAGCAGCAGCAGCACAGTAGGAGGCAGTTCACAGGGGGTCTGACTGTACGGTACAGTCAGGCTAACTCGCTGCCACTGTGGTGCTGCCCCGTCACCCCTGGCTGTGCTGAGCCCGCTCTACGCTGCAACTCAAGGATGCCAACTGCTAATTCATCGTGCAACGTTTGGGCAGGCACATCGGCCTCTTCCAGCTGCCTGCTGCGAATGCTGGTAGTTGTGTCAACAGTGCTGCTGAAAGCTGCTGCTGCTGCTGCCACTGCTGCCACTGCTACGCTTGGTTGGTGACCTTACTTGTACACGCTGCCACCTTTGCCATCTGGTACCTGCGAGTAGCATCTTCCTGTCAAGCGATTTCCTCTGTGGGGCCCTCAGCTGCGATCGACGGTTCCCAACTGGCCTGCTTCCCACCTGAGCGAAGACGTCAGTGAACGTGCCACCTCGGTCTATGCTGAAGTGAAACTGCCTATCGTTCATATAATTTTGATGTGCAATCTGCCAACATGCACGCACGAGCACTAGAGTTGATGAGCTACACACCAGCACAGAGAAAAGCACAGCTACGGCGCGGCTTGAGCAGAACTTCCATTCAACAGCGTACACATGGCATTGATATCATACCACGAGGCTTGAGTGCAAGCCGCTGGAGCATCACTTCTCTGGTAAATTCACGTGGAGTGCGTGATGCCTGCTGGTCTTCCGCAGTACAGGGCAGTACCACGTTGCATGATGTTCACGCTTTCACCCTGCATGGCAAGTGAAGTTATTGTTTCAGTTTCAATAGCAGCAGCGCGAAGAATACTTCAAGATCCCGCCCTAGAGCTGGTCTCTGCTCAGTAAACAACACAATCAAGATTGTCTCCGCTGCCGGTGCATGGCACTGCCAACGATTGCAACAAGGCGAGTGCTGTTGAGGTGCTCATCACACGCGGAACAACATAACACATGTACACGGCATGGAGCACATGCAACACACACATGTAGCCGGCTGGCGCGTGCGCGCGGGGCCGCCGAGTGGCGGCGCAGGCAACGTGTGCCTGGGTGTGCAGCAGAATACCTGCATGCCTGTCGGGCCTGCTGAGCTGCTCGGTCACTCGTTGTCGGGGCACCTGCGGGCGGCAAGAAAGATCGGGAGCGGCTTTGCTTGCAGGACAGGGATTAGTCTAAAGCTGAGTGCGCGATCTGCTGCTGGCACTGGGCTGCTGCACTCGCACACTCGCGCAGCGCTGCGTGTCACACCGCTGTTGTTCTATCACGGGCTGTGGGTTATAAGGCAAAGGCACTGTGTGCTGTAGCACCAGTGTGCTCAAGTTACTCGATGCAGGCTGCTCAGCGGCAGTGTGGGCTGGCAGTAGTAAAGGTGTCACACGTCTGTGGTGTGCAGGGACCGTAGCTGGACTGTTGCTTTTCAACCCGTGCCAACCTGTTTCCAACAGCCAGGTCACTCCAATGTGGCGGTGGACCGGCACCCGTGCCAACCTGTTTCCAACAGCCAGGTCGCTCCGATGACATTTAATATTAATTAACAACATAAAACACCTTGTTACAACATTTTAAACATGGTGTCGAAGACCACATTCCATTCGGCCAGGACGGCCAAGTAAGCGCGCCGGGTACAATTGGCGGCGCACGGACGATTTGAAGGCCGCTGCGCTTTGCTTCTCCTTTCGTCCGCAATCATATAAAGGCCTCACATGCATGTGGGTGATATGTCCGAGCTGAGACGGACGAGCAGGTATTTTTGGAGGCCCAGCCAAGTGGCGGTGGACCGGCACTTTTTTCTTTGATGCAAGAACGTTACAAGGGCTGACCTAAATAACTAACCATGTTTAAAATGTTGTAACAATGTGTTTTATGTTGTTAATTAATATTAAATGTCATCGGATATGCAATGCATTCGTTGGAGTAGTGGTTGTCGTTCCTCGTTGTGATGTGTTGCAAAATAGAATGGCAAAGGCTAAGCTGATGGCTGGGTTACGTTATGTATGCATGCGTGTGGGTAGCAGAGTATGATGATGTGTGCAGGCATGTGCTGATAAGTTTGTGTGTGTGGTTATATGTGTCTGTGTTGGTGTCATTTTTTACATAATGCCACATGTCTCATAGGGGTATGTTCGGTCAATAGCAGGATGTGCTTTGCATGAAGTGGAGAGTCTATGAATAGACAGGTGGTGATTGTCTGTGTCGACAATCAGTCACCTATAAATAGACGTCTTGTGTGTGTGTCGTAATGCTGCCTGTAAGGTGCAGCTTTTAGAGGTGTGCAAGTCACCATGCATTGATAGCTGACAGCTACACTATGGACAGCTTTTGTTTCAAGGGCCAGTCACGGTCTGTCACACATCACAGGACGTCATTGCGTAACTGTGATTTTAGTGGAGTCTGGGCACTCGGTCAGGTCCTGATGCCTTTCGGGGCTGCCCCGCACGGGGCTGTCTGCATGATCGTGTGACAGCGTCTCTTGGTACAAGAGACCTGTGGGGTGAGTGCGGAACAGGTTGCCTCACTCTCTCAATGGATCTTTTTGTGGAGCAAGTGCACAGTTATGTAGGTCAGCCCTTGTAACTTTTACCCGGCGCGCTTACTTGGCCGTCCTGGACGAATGGAATGTGGTCTTCGACACCATGTTTAAAATGTTGTAACAAGGTGTTTTATGTAGTTTATTAATATTAAATGTCACCCTTGTAACTTTCTTGCTTCAAAAAAAAAATGTCATTGGAGCGACCTGGCTGTTGGAAACAGGTTGGCACGGGTGCCGGTCCACCGCCACTGGAACTTGGCTGGGCCTCCAAAAATACCTACTCGTCCGTCTCAGCTCGGACATTTCACCCACACGCATGTGAGGCCTTTATATGATTGCGGACGAAAGGAGAAGCAAAGCGCAGCGGCCTTCAAATCGTCCGTGCGCCGCCAATTTTTCCCGGCGCGCTTACTTGGCCTTCCTGGACGAATGGAGTGTGGTCTTCGACACCATGTTTAAGATGTTTTAACAAGGTGTTTTATGTAGTTATTAATATTAAATGTCATCGGAGCGACCTGGCTGTTGGAAACAGGTTGGCACGGGTGCCAGTCCACCGCCACTGGAACTTGGCTGGGCCTCCAAAAATACCTACTCGTCTGTCTCAGCTCGGACATTTCACCCACATGCATGTGAGGCCTTTATATGATTGCGGACGAAAGGAGAAGCAAAGCGCAGCGGCCTTCAAATCGTCCGTGCGCCGCCAATTTTTCCCGGCGCGCTTACTTGGCCTTCCTGGACGAATGGAGTGTGGTCTTCGACACCATGTTTAAGATGTTTTAACAAGGTGTTTTATGTAGTTATTAATATTAAATGTCATCGGAGCGACCTGGCTGTTGGAAACAGGTTGGCACGGGTGCCAGTCCACCGCCACTGGAACTTGGCTGGGCCTCCAAAAATACCTACTCGTCTGTCTCAGCTCGGACATTTCACCCACATGCATGTGAGGCCTTTATATGATTGCGGACGAAAGGAGAAGCAAAGCGCAGCGGCCTTCAAATCGTCCGTGCGCCGCCAATTTTTCCCGGCGCGCTTACTTGGCCTTCCTGGACGAATGGAGTGTGGTCTTCGACACCATGTTTAAGATGTTTTAACAAGGTGTTTTATGTAGTTATTAATATTAAATGTCATCGGAGCGACCTGGCTGTTGGAAACAGGTTGGCACGGGTGCCAGTCCACCGCCACTGGAACTTGGCTGGGCCTCCAAAAATACCTACTCGTCTGTCTCAGCTCGGACATTTCACCCACATGCATGTGAGGCCTTTATATGATTGCGGACGAAAGGAGAAGCAAAGCGCAGCGGCCTTCAAATCGTCCGTGCGCCGCCAATTTTTCCCGGCGCGCTTACTTGGCCGTCCTGGACGAATGGAATGTGGTCTTCGACACCATGTTTAAAATGTTGTAACAAGGTGTTTTATGTTGTTTATTAATATTAAATGTCATCGGAGCGACCTGGCTGTTGGAAACAGGTTGGCACGGGTGCCGGTCCACCGCCACTGGAACTTGGCTGGGCCTCCAAAAATACCTACTCGTCCGTCTCAGCTCGGACATTTCACCCACACGCATGTGAGGCCTTTATATGATTGCGGACGAAAGGAGAAGCAAAGCGCAGCGGCCTTCAAATCGTCCGTGCGCCGCCAATTTTTCCCGGCGCGCTTACTTGGCCTTCCTGGACGAATGGAGTGTGGTCTTCGACACCATGTTTAAGATGTTTTAACAAGGTGTTTTATGTAGTTATTAATATTAAATGTCATCGGAGCGACCTGGCTGTTGGAAACAGGTTGGCACGGGTGCCAGTCCACCGCCACTGGAACTTGGCTGGGCCTCCAAAAATACCTACTCGTCTGTCTCAGCTCGGACATTTCACCCACATGCATGTGAGGCCTTTATATGATTGCGGACGAAAGGAGAAGCAAAGCGCAGCGGCCTTCAAATCGTCCGTGCGCCGCCAATTTTTCCCGGCGCGCTTACTTGGCCTTCCTGGACGAATGGAGTGTGGTCTTCGACACCATGTTTAAGATGTTTTAACAAGGTGTTTTATGTAGTTATTAATATTAAATGTCATCGGAGCGACCTGGCTGTTGGAAACAGGTTGGCACGGGTGCCAGTCCACCGCCACTGGAACTTGGCTGGGCCTCCAAAAATACCTACTCGTCCGTCTCAGCTCGGACATTTCACCCACACGCATGTGAGGCCTTTATATGATTGCGGACGAAAGGAGAAGCAAAGCGCAGCGGCCTTCAAATCGTCCGTGCGCCGCCAATTTTTCCCGGCGCGCTTACTTGGCCTTCCTGGACGAATGGAGTGTGGTCTTCGACACCATGTTTAAGATGTTTTAACAAGGTGTTTTATGTAGTTATTAATATTAAATGTCATCGGAGCGACCTGGCTGTTGGAAACAGGTTGGCACGGGTGCCAGTCCACCGCCACTGGAACTTGGCTGGGCCTCCAAAAATACCTACTCGTCTGTCTCAGCTCGGACATTTCACCCACATGCATGTGAGGCCTTTATATGATTGCGGACGAAAGGAGAAGCAAAGCGCAGCGGCCTTCAAATCGTCCGTGCGCCGCCAATTTTTCCCGGCGCGCTTACTTGGCCTTCCTGGACGAATGGAGTGTGGTCTTCGACACCATGTTTAAGATGTTTTAACAAGGTGTTTTATGTAGTTATTAATATTAAATGTCATCGGAGCGACCTGGCTGTTGGAAACAGGTTGGCACGGGTGCCAGTCCACCGCCACTGGAACTTGGCTGGGCCTCCAAAAATACCTACTCGTCTGTCTCAGCTCGGACATTTCACCCACATGCATGTGAGGCCTTTATATGATTGCGGACGAAAGGAGAAGCAAAGCGCAGCGGCCTTCAAATCGTCCGTGCGCCGCCAATTTTTCCCGGCGCGCTTACTTGGCCGTCCTGGACGAATGGAATGTGGTCTTCGACACCATGTTTAAAATGTTGTAACAAGGTGTTTTATGTAGTTTATTAATATTAAATGTCACCCTTGTAACTTTCTTGCTTCAAAAAAAAATGTCATCGGAGCGACCTGGCTGTTGGAAACAGGTTGGCACGGGTGCCGGTCCACCGCCACTGGAACTTGGCTGGGCCTCCAAAAATACCTACTCGTCCGTCTCAGCTCGGACATTTTACCCACATGCATGTGAGGCCTTTATATGATTGCGGACGAAAGGAGAAGCAAAGCGCAGCGGCCTTCAAATCGTCCGTGCGCCGCCAATTTTACCCGGCACGCTTACTTGGCCGTCCTGGTCTTCGACACCATGTTTAAAATGTTGTCACAAGGTGTTTTATGTTGTTTATTAATATTAAATGTCATCGGAGCGACCTGGCTGTTGGAAACAGGTTGGCACGGGTGCCGGTCCACCGCCACTGGAACTTGGCTGGGCCTCCAAAAATACCTACTCGTCCGTCTCAGCTCGGACATTTCACCCACATGCATGTGAGGCCTTTATATGATTGCGGACGAAAGGAGAAGCAAAGCGCAGCGGCCTTCAAATCGTCCGTGCGCCGCCAATTTTTCCCGGCGCGCTTACTTGGCCGTCCTGGACGAATGGAATGTGGTCTTCGACACCATGTTTAAAATGTTGTAACAAGGTGTTTTATGTAGTTTATTAATATTAAATGTCACCCTTGTAACTTTCTTGCTTCAAAAAAAAATGTCATCGGAGCGACCTGGCTGTTGGAAACAGGTTGGCACGGGTGCCGGTCCACCGCCACTGGAACTTGGCTGGGCCTCCAAAAATACCTACTCGTCCGTCTCAGCTCGGACATTTCACCCACACGCATGTGAGGCCTTTATATGATTGCGGACGAAAGGAGAAGCAAAGCGCAGCGGCCTTCAAATCGTCCGTGCGCCGCCAATTTTTCCCGGCGCGCTCACTTGGCCTTCCTGGACGAATGGAGTGTGGTCTTCGACACCATGTTTAAGATGTTTTAACAAGGTGTTTTATGTAGTTATTAATATTAAATGTCATCGGAGCGACCTGGCTGTTGGAAACAGGTTGGCACGGGTGCCAGTCCACCGCCACTGGAACTTGGCTGGGCCTCCAAAAATACCTACTCGTCTGTCTCAGCTCGGACATTTCACCCACATGCATGTGAGTCCTTTATATGATTGCGGACGAAAGGAGAAGCAAAGCGCAGCGGCCTTCAAATCGTCCGTGCGCCGCCAATTTTTCCCGGCGCGCTTACTTGGCCTTCCTGGACGAATGGAGTGTGGTCTTCGACACCATGTTTAAGATGTTTTAACAAGGTGTTTTATGTAGTTATTAATATTAAATGTCATCGGAGCGACCTGGCTGTTGGAAACAGGTTGGCACGGGTGCCAGTCCACCGCCACTGGAACTTGGCTGGGCCTCCAAAAATACCTACTCGTCTGTCTCAGCTCGGACATTTCACCCACATGCATGTGAGGCCTTTATATGATTGCGGACGAAAGGAGAAGCAAAGCGCAGCGGCCTTCAAATCGTCCGTGCGCCGCCAATTTTTCCCGGCACGCTTACTTGGCCGTCCTGGACGAATGGAATGTGGTCTTCGACACCATGTTTAAAATGTTGTAACAAGGTGTTTTATGTTGTTTATTAATATTAAATGTCATCGGAGCGACCTGGCTGTTGGAAACAGGTTGGCACGGGTGCCGGTCCACCGCCACTGGAACTTGGCTGGGCCTCCAAAAATACCTACTCGTCCGTCTCAGCTCGGACATTTCACCCACATGCATGTGAGGCCTTTATATGATTGCGGACGAAAGGAGAAGCAAAGCGCAGCGGCCTTCAAATCGTCCGTGCGCCGCCAATTTTTCCCGGCGCGCTTACTTGGCCGTCCTGGACGAATGGAATGTGGTCTTCGACACCATGTTTAAAATGTTGTCACAAGGTGTTTTATGTTGTTTATTAATATTAAATGTCATCGGAGCGACCTGGCTGTTGGAAACAGGTTGGCACGGGTGCCGGTCCACCGCCACTGGAACTTGGCTGGGCCTCCAAAAATACCTACTCGTCCGTCTCAGCTCGGACATTTCACCCACACGCATGTGAGGCCTTTATATGATTGCGGACGAAAGGAGAAGCAAAGCGCAGCGGCCTTCAAATCGTCCGTGCGCCGCCAATTTTTCCCGGCGCGCTTACTTGGCCTTCCTGGACGAATGGAGTGTGGTCTTCGACACCATGTTTAAGATGTTTTAACAAGGTGTTTTATGTAGTTATTAATATTAAATGTCATCGGAGCGACCTGGCTGTTGGAAACAGGTTGGCACGGGTGCCAGTCCACCGCCACTGGAACTTGGCTGGGCCTCCAAAAATACCTACTCGTCTGTCTCAGCTCGGACATTTCACCCACATGCATGTGAGGCCTTTATATGATTGCGGACGAAAGGAGAAGCAAAGCGCAGCGGCCTTCAAATCGTCCGTGCGCCGCCAATTTTTCCCGGCGCGCTTACTTGGCCGTCCTGGACGAATGGAATGTGGTCTTCGACACCATGTTTAAAATGTTGTAACAAGGTGTTTTATGTTGTTTATTAATATTAAATGTCATCGGAGCGACCTGGCTGTTGGAAACAGGTTGGCACGGGTGCCGGTCCACCGCCACTGGAACTTGGCTGGGCCTCCAAAAATACCTACTCGTCCGTCTCAGCTCGGACATTTCACCCACACGCATGTGAGGCCTTTATATGATTGCGGACGAAAGGAGAAGCAAAGCGCAGCGGCCTTCAAATCGTCCGTGCGCCGCCAATTTTTCCCGGCGCGCTTACTTGGCCTTCCTGGACGAATGGAGTGTGGTCTTCGACACCATGTTTAAGATGTTTTAACAAGGTGTTTTATGTAGTTATTAATATTAAATGTCATCGGAGCGACCTGGCTGTTGGAAACAGGTTGGCACGGGTGCCAGTCCACCGCCACTGGAACTTGGCTGGGCCTCCAAAAATACCTACTCGTCTGTCTCAGCTCGGACATTTCACCCACATGCATGTGAGTCCTTTATATGATTGCGGACGAAAGGAGAAGCAAAGCGCAGCGGCCTTCAAATCGTCCGTGCGCCGCCAATTTTTCCCGGCGCGCTTACTTGGCCTTCCTGGACGAATGGAGTGTGGTCTTCGACACCATGTTTAAGATGTTTTAACAAGGTGTTTTATGTAGTTATTAATATTAAATGTCATCGGAGCGACCTGGCTGTTGGAAACAGGTTGGCACGGGTGCCAGTCCACCGCCACTGGAACTTGGCTGGGCCTCCAAAAATACCTACTCGTCCGTCTCAGCTCGGACATTTCACCCACACGCATGTGAGGCCTTTATATGATTGCGGACGAAAGGAGAAGCAAAGCGCAGCGGCCTTCAAATCGTCCGTGCGCCGCCAATTTTTCCCGGCGCGCTTACTTGGCCTTCCTGGACGAATGGAGTGTGGTCTTCGACACCATGTTTAAGATGTTTTAACAAGGTGTTTTATGTAGTTATTAATATTAAATGTCATCGGAGCGACCTGGCTGTTGGAAACAGGTTGGCACGGGTGCCAGTCCACCGCCACTGGAACTTGGCTGGGCCTCCAAAAATACCTACTCGTCTGTCTCAGCTCGGACATTTCACCCACATGCATGTGAGGCCTTTATATGATTGCGGACGAAAGGAGAAGCAAAGCGCAGCGGCCTTCAAATCGTCCGTGCGCCGCCAATTTTTCCCGGCGCGCTTACTTGGCCTTCCTGGACGAATGGAGTGTGGTCTTCGACACCATGTTTAAGATGTTTTAACAAGGTGTTTTATGTAGTTATTAATATTAAATGTCATCGGAGCGACCTGGCTGTTGGAAACAGGTTGGCACGGGTGCCAGTCCACCGCCACTGGAACTTGGCTGGGCCTCCAAAAATACCTACTCGTCTGTCTCAGCTCGGACATTTCACCCACATGCATGTGAGGCCTTTATATGATTGCGGACGAAAGGAGAAGCAAAGCGCAGCGGCCTTCAAATCGTCCGTGCGCCGCCAATTTTTCCCGGCGCGCTTACTTGGCCGTCCTGGACGAATGGAATGTGGTCTTCGACACCATGTTTAAAATGTTGTAACAAGGTGTTTTATGTAGTTTATTAATATTAAATGTCACCCTTGTAACTTTCTTGCTTCAAAAAAAAATGTCATCGGAGCGACCTGGCTGTTGGAAACAGGTTGGCACGGGTGCCGGTCCACCGCCACTGGAACTTGGCTGGGCCTCCAAAAATACCTACTCGTCCGTCTCAGCTCGGACATTTTACCCACATGCATGTGAGGCCTTTATATGATTGCGGACGAAAGGAGAAGCAAAGCGCAGCGGCCTTCAAATCGTCCGTGCGCCGCCAATTTTACCCGGCACGCTTACTTGGCCGTCCTGGTCTTCGACACCATGTTTAAAATGTTGTCACAAGGTGTTTTATGTTGTTTATTAATATTAAATGTCATCGGAGCGACCTGGCTGTTGGAAACAGGTTGGCACGGGTGCCGGTCCACCGCCACTGGAACTTGGCTGGGCCTCCAAAAATACCTACTCGTCCGTCTCAGCTCGGACATTTCACCCACATGCATGTGAGGCCTTTATATGATTGCGGACGAAAGGAGAAGCAAAGCGCAGCGGCCTTCAAATCGTCCGTGCGCCGCCAATTTTTCCCGGCGCGCTTACTTGGCCGTCCTGGACGAATGGAATGTGGTCTTCGACACCATGTTTAAAATGTTGTAACAAGGTGTTTTATGTAGTTTATTAATATTAAATGTCACCCTTGTAACTTTCTTGCTTCAAAAAAAAATGTCATCGGAGCGACCTGGCTGTTGGAAACAGGTTGGCACGGGTGCCGGTCCACCGCCACTGGAACTTGGCTGGGCCTCCAAAAATACCTACTCGTCCGTCTCAGCTCGGACATTTCACCCACACGCATGTGAGGCCTTTATATGATTGCGGACGAAAGGAGAAGCAAAGCGCAGCGGCCTTCAAATCGTCCGTGCGCCGCCAATTTTTCCCGGCGCGCTCACTTGGCCTTCCTGGACGAATGGAGTGTGGTCTTCGACACCATGTTTAAGATGTTTTAACAAGGTGTTTTATGTAGTTATTAATATTAAATGTCATCGGAGCGACCTGGCTGTTGGAAACAGGTTGGCACGGGTGCCAGTCCACCGCCACTGGAACTTGGCTGGGCCTCCAAAAATACCTACTCGTCTGTCTCAGCTCGGACATTTCACCCACATGCATGTGAGGCCTTTATATGATTGCGGACGAAAGGAGAAGCAAAGCGCAGCGGCCTTCAAATCGTCCGTGCGCCGCCAATTTTTCCCGGCGCGCTTACTTGGCCTTCCTGGACGAATGGAGTGTGGTCTTCGACACCATGTTTAAGATGTTTTAACAAGGTGTTTTATGTAGTTATTAATATTAAATGTCATCGGAGCGACCTGGCTGTTGGAAACAGGTTGGCACGGGTGCCAGTCCACCGCCACTGGAACTTGGCTGGGCCTCCAAAAATACCTACTCGTCTGTCTCAGCTCGGACATTTCACCCACATGCATGTGAGGCCTTTATATGATTGCGGACGAAAGGAGAAGCAAAGCGCAGCGGCCTTCAAATCGTCCGTGCGCCGCCAATTTTTCCCGGCGCGCTTACTTGGCCGTCCTGGACGAATGGAATGTGGTCTTCGACACCATGTTTAAAATGTTGTAACAAGGTGTTTTATGTTGTTTATTAATATTAAATGTCATCGGAGCGACCTGGCTGTTGGAAACAGGTTGGCACGGGTGCCGGTCCACCGCCACTGGAACTTGGCTGGGCCTCCAAAAATACCTACTCGTCCGTCTCAGCTCGGACATTTCACCCACATGCATGTGAGGCCTTTATATGATTGCGGACGAAAGGAGAAGCAAAGCGCAGCGGCCTTCAAATCGTCCGTGCGCCGCCAATTTTTCCCGGCGCGCTTACTTGGCCGTCCTGGACGAATGGAATGTGGTCTTCGACACCATGTTTAAAATGTTGTCACAAGGTGTTTTATGTTGTTTATTAATATTAAATGTCATCGGAGCGACCTGGCTGTTGGAAACAGGTTGGCACGGGTGCCGGTCCACCGCCACTGGAACTTGGCTGGGCCTCCAAAAATACCTACTCGTCCGTCTCAGCTCGGACATTTCACCCACACGCATGTGAGGCCTTTATATGATTGCGGACGAAAGGAGAAGCAAAGCGCAGCGGCCTTCAAATCGTCCGTGCGCCGCCAATTTTTCCCGGCGCGCTTACTTGGCCTTCCTGGACGAATGGAGTGTGGTCTTCGACACCATGTTTAAGATGTTTTAACAAGGTGTTTTATGTAGTTATTAATATTAAATGTCATCGGAGCGACCTGGCTGTTGGAAACAGGTTGGCACGGGTGCCAGTCCACCGCCACTGGAACTTGGCTGGGCCTCCAAAAATACCTACTCGTCTGTCTCAGCTCGGACATTTCACCCACATGCATGTGAGGCCTTTATATGATTGCGGACGAAAGGAGAAGCAAAGCGCAGCGGCCTTCAAATCGTCCGTGCGCCGCCAATTTTTCCCGGCGCGCTTACTTGGCCGTCCTGGACGAATGGAATGTGGTCTTCGACACCATGTTTAAAATGTTGTAACAAGGTGTTTTATGTTGTTTATTAATATTAAATGTCATCGGAGCGACCTGGCTGTTGGAAACAGGTTGGCACGGGTGCCGGTCCACCGCCACTGGAACTTGGCTGGGCCTCCAAAAATACCTACTCGTCCGTCTCAGCTCGGACATTTCACCCACACGCATGTGAGGCCTTTATATGATTGCGGACGAAAGGAGAAGCAAAGCGCAGCGGCCTTCAAATCGTCCGTGCG
This sequence comes from Tetradesmus obliquus, assembly GCA_030272155.1. Lineage (NCBI taxonomy): Eukaryota > Viridiplantae > Chlorophyta > Chlorophyceae > Sphaeropleales > Scenedesmaceae > Tetradesmus > Tetradesmus obliquus. The sequence continues at coordinate 2,553,596 of CP126197.1, read as the reverse complement.
CCGCCAATTTTTCCCGGCGCGCTTACTTGGCCTTCCTGGACGAATGGAGTGTGGTCTTCGACACCATGTTTAAGATGTTTTAACAAGGTGTTTTATGTAGTTATTAATATTAAATGTCATCGGAGCGACCTGGCTGTTGGAAACAGGTTGGCACGGGTGCCAGTCCACCGCCACTGGAACTTGGCTGGGCCTCCAAAAATACCTACTCGTCTGTCTCAGCTCGGACATTTCACCCACATGCATGTGAGTCCTTTATATGATTGCGGACGAAAGGAGAAGCAAAGCGCAGCGGCCTTCAAATCGTCCGTGCGCCGCCAATTTTTCCCGGCGCGCTTACTTGGCCTTCCTGGACGAATGGAGTGTGGTCTTCGACACCATGTTTAAGATGTTTTAACAAGGTGTTTTATGTAGTTATTAATATTAAATGTCATCGGAGCGACCTGGCTGTTGGAAACAGGTTGGCACGGGTGCCGGTCCACCGCCACTGGAACTTGGCTGGGCCTCCAAAAATACCTACTCGTCCGTCTCAGCTCGGACATTTCACCCACACGCATGTGAGGCCTTTATATGATTGCGGACGAAAGGAGAAGCAAAGCGCAGCGGCCTTCAAATCGTCCGTGCGCCGCCAATTTTTCCCGGCGCGCTTACTTGGCCTTCCTGGACGAATGGAGTGTGGTCTTCGACACCATGTTTAAGATGTTTTAACAAGGTGTTTTATGTAGTTATTAATATTAAATGTCATCGGAGCGACCTGGCTGTTGGAAACAGGTTGGCACGGGTGCCAGTCCACCGCCACTGGAACTTGGCTGGGCCTCCAAAAATACCTACTCGTCTGTCTCAGCTCGGACATTTCACCCACATGCATGTGAGTCCTTTATATGATTGCGGACGAAAGGAGAAGCAAAGCGCAGCGGCCTTCAAATCGTCCGTGCGCCGCCAATTTTTCCCGGCGCGCTTACTTGGCCTTCCTGGACGAATGGAGTGTGGTCTTCGACACCATGTTTAAGATGTTTTAACAAGGTGTTTTATGTAGTTATTAATATTAAATGTCATCGGAGCGACCTGGCTGTTGGAAACAGGTTGGCACGGGTGCCAGTCCACCGCCACTGGAACTTGGCTGGGCCTCCAAAAATACCTACTCGTCCGTCTCAGCTCGGACATTTCACCCACATGCATGTGAGGCCTTTATATGATTGCGGACGAAAGGAGAAGCAAAGCGCAGCGGCCTTCAAATCGTCCGTGCGCCGCCAATTTTTCCCGGCGCGCTTACTTGGCCGTCCTGGACGAATGGAATGTGGTCTTCGACACCATGTTTAAAATGTTGTCACAAGGTGTTTTATGTTGTTTATTAATATTAAATGTCATCGGAGCGACCTGGCTGTTGGAAACAGGTTGGCACGGGTGCCGGTCCACCGCCACTGGAACTTGGCTGGGCCTCCAAAAATACCTACTCGTCCGTCTCAGCTCGGACATTTCACCCACACGCATGTGAGGCCTTTATATGATTGCGGACGAAAGGAGAAGCAAAGCGCAGCGGCCTTCAAATCGTCCGTGCGCCGCCAATTTTTCCCGGCGCGCTTACTTGGCCTTCCTGGACGAATGGAGTGTGGTCTTCGACACCATGTTTAAGATGTTTTAACAAGGTGTTTTATGTAGTTATTAATATTAAATGTCATCGGAGCGACCTGGCTGTTGGAAACAGGTTGGCACGGGTGCCAGTCCACCGCCACTGGAACTTGGCTGGGCCTCCAAAAATACCTACTCGTCTGTCTCAGCTCGGACATTTCACCCACATGCATGTGAGGCCTTTATATGATTGCGGACGAAAGGAGAAGCAAAGCGCAGCGGCCTTCAAATCGTCCGTGCGCCGCCAATTTTTCCCGGCGCGCTTACTTGGCCGTCCTGGACGAATGGAATGTGGTCTTCGACACCATGTTTAAAATGTTGTAACAAGGTGTTTTATGTTGTTTATTAATATTAAATGTCATCGGAGCGACCTGGCTGTTGGAAACAGGTTGGCACGGGTGCCGGTCCACCGCCACTGGAACTTGGCTGGGCCTCCAAAAATACCTACTCGTCCGTCTCAGCTCGGACATTTCACCCACACGCATGTGAGGCCTTTATATGATTGCGGACGAAAGGAGAAGCAAAGCGCAGCGGCCTTCAAATCGTCCGTGCGCCGCCAATTTTTCCCGGCGCGCTTACTTGGCCTTCCTGGACGAATGGAGTGTGGTCTTCGACACCATGTTTAAGATGTTTTAACAAGGTGTTTTATGTAGTTATTAATATTAAATGTCATCGGAGCGACCTGGCTGTTGGAAACAGGTTGGCACGGGTGCCAGTCCACCGCCACTGGAACTTGGCTGGGCCTCCAAAAATACCTACTCGTCTGTCTCAGCTCGGACATTTCACCCACATGCATGTGAGTCCTTTATATGATTGCGGACGAAAGGAGAAGCAAAGCGCAGCGGCCTTCAAATCGTCCGTGCGCCGCCAATTTTTCCCGGCGCGCTTACTTGGCCTTCCTGGACGAATGGAGTGTGGTCTTCGACACCATGTTTAAGATGTTTTAACAAGGTGTTTTATGTAGTTATTAATATTAAATGTCATCGGAGCGACCTGGCTGTTGGAAACAGGTTGGCACGGGTGCCAGTCCACCGCCACTGGAACTTGGCTGGGCCTCCAAAAATACCTACTCGTCCGTCTCAGCTCGGACATTTCACCCACATGCATGTGAGGCCTTTATATGATTGCGGACGAAAGGAGAAGCAAAGCGCAGCGGCCTTCAAATCGTCCGTGCGCCGCCAATTTTTCCCGGCGCGCTTACTTGGCCGTCCTGGACGAATGGAATGTGGTCTTCGACACCATGTTTAAAATGTTGTCACAAGGTGTTTTATGTTGTTTATTAATATTAAATGTCATCGGAGCGACCTGGCTGTTGGAAACAGGTTGGCACGGGTGCCGGTCCACCGCCACTGGAACTTGGCTGGGCCTCCAAAAATACCTACTCGTCCGTCTCAGCTCGGACATTTCACCCACACGCATGTGAGGCCTTTATATGATTGCGGACGAAAGGAGAAGCAAAGCGCAGCGGCCTTCAAATCGTCCGTGCGCCGCCAATTTTTCCCGGCGCGCTTACTTGGCCTTCCTGGACGAATGGAGTGTGGTCTTCGACACCATGTTTAAGATGTTTTAACAAGGTGTTTTATGTAGTTATTAATATTAAATGTCATCGGAGCGACCTGGCTGTTGGAAACAGGTTGGCACGGGTGCCAGTCCACCGCCACTGGAACTTGGCTGGGCCTCCAAAAATACCTACTCGTCTGTCTCAGCTCGGACATTTCACCCACATGCATGTGAGGCCTTTATATGATTGCGGACGAAAGGAGAAGCAAAGCGCAGCGGCCTTCAAATCGTCCGTGCGCCGCCAATTTTTCCCGGCGCGCTTACTTGGCCGTCCTGGACGAATGGAATGTGGTCTTCGACACCATGTTTAAAATGTTGTCACAAGGTGTTTTATGTTGTTTATTAATATTAAATGTCATCGGAGCGACCTGGCTGTTGGAAACAGGTTGGCACGGGTGCCGGTCCACCGCCACTGGAACTTGGCTGGGCCTCCAAAAATACCTACTCGTCCGTCTCAGCTCGGACATTTCACCCACACGCATGTGAGGCCTTTATATGATTGCGGACGAAAGGAGAAGCAAAGCGCAGCGGCCTTCAAATCGTCCGTGCGCCGCCAATTTTTCCCGGCGCGCTTACTTGGCCTTCCTGGACGAATGGAGTGTGGTCTTCGACACCATGTTTAAGATGTTTTAACAAGGTGTTTTATGTAGTTATTAATATTAAATGTCATCGGAGCGACCTGGCTGTTGGAAACAGGTTGGCACGGGTGCCAGTCCACCGCCACTGGAACTTGGCTGGGCCTCCAAAAATACCTACTCGTCTGTCTCAGCTCGGACATTTCACCCACATGCATGTGAGGCCTTTATATGATTGCGGACGAAAGGAGAAGCAAAGCGCAGCGGCCTTCAAATCGTCCGTGCGCCGCCAATTTTTCCCGGCGCGCTTACTTGGCCGTCCTGGACGAATGGAATGTGGTCTTCGACACCATGTTTAAAATGTTGTAACAAGGTGTTTTATGTTGTTTATTAATATTAAATGTCATCGGAGCGACCTGGCTGTTGGAAACAGGTTGGCACGGGTGCCGGTCCACCGCCACTGGAACTTGGCTGGGCCTCCAAAAATACCTACTCGTCCGTCTCAGCTCGGACATTTCACCCACACGCATGTGAGGCCTTTATATGATTGCGGACGAAAGGAGAAGCAAAGCGCAGCGGCCTTCAAATCGTCCGTGCGCCGCCAATTTTTCCCGGCGCGCTTACTTGGCCTTCCTGGACGAATGGAGTGTGGTCTTCGACACCATGTTTAAGATGTTTTAACAAGGTGTTTTATGTAGTTATTAATATTAAATGTCATCGGAGCGACCTGGCTGTTGGAAACAGGTTGGCACGGGTGCCAGTCCACCGCCACTGGAACTTGGCTGGGCCTCCAAAAATACCTACTCGTCTGTCTCAGCTCGGACATTTCACCCACATGCATGTGAGGCCTTTATATGATTGCGGACGAAAGGAGAAGCAAAGCGCAGCGGCCTTCAAATCGTCCGTGCGCCGCCAATTTTTCCCGGCGCGCTTACTTGGCCTTCCTGGACGAATGGAGTGTGGTCTTCGACACCATGTTTAAGATGTTTTAACAAGGTGTTTTATGTAGTTATTAATATTAAATGTCATCGGAGCGACCTGGCTGTTGGAAACAGGTTGGCACGGGTGCCAGTCCACCGCCACTGGAACTTGGCTGGGCCTCCAAAAATACCTACTCGTCTGTCTCAGCTCGGACATTTCACCCACATGCATGTGAGGCCTTTATATGATTGCGGACGAAAGGAGAAGCAAAGCGCAGCGGCCTTCAAATCGTCCGTGCGCCGCCAATTTTTCCCGGCGCGCTTACTTGGCCTTCCTGGACGAATGGAATGTGGTCTTCGACACCATGTTTAAAATGTTGTAACAAGGTGTTTTATGTAGTTTATTAATATTAAATGTCACCCTTGTAACTTTCTTGCTTCAAAAAAAAATGTCATCGGAGCGACCTGGCTGTTGGAAACAGGTTGGCACGGGTGCCGGTCCACCGCCACTGGAACTTGGCTGGGCCTCCAAAAATACCTACTCGTCCGTCTCAGCTCGGACATTTTACCCACATGCATGTGAGGCCTTTATATGATTGCGGACGAAAGGAGAAGCAAAGCGCAGCGGCCTTCAAATCGTCCGTGCGCCGCCAATTTTACCCGGCACGCTTACTTGGCCGTCCTGGTCTTCGACACCATGTTTAAAATGTTGTCACAAGGTGTTTTATGTTGTTTATTAATATTAAATGTCATCGGAGCGACCTGGCTGTTGGAAACAGGTTGGCACGGGTGCCGGTCCACCGCCACTGGAACTTGGCTGGGCCTCCAAAAATACCTACTCGTCCGTCTCAGCTCGGACATTTCACCCACATGCATGTGAGGCCTTTATATGATTGCGGACGAAAGGAGAAGCAAAGCGCAGCGGCCTTCAAATCGTCCGTGCGCCGCCAATTTTTCCCGGCGCGCTTACTTGGCCGTCCTGGACGAATGGAATGTGGTCTTCGACACCATGTTTAAAATGTTGTAACAAGGTGTTTTATGTAGTTATTAATATTAAATGTCATCGGAGCGACCTGGCTGTTGGAAACAGGTTGGCACGGGTGCCAGTCCACCGCCACTGGAACTTGGCTGGGCCTCCAAAAATACCTACTCGTCTGTCTCAGCTCGGACATTTCACCCACATGCATGTGAGGCCTTTATATGATTGCGGACGAAAGGAGAAGCAAAGCGCAGCGGCCTTCAAATCGTCCGTGCGCCGCCAATTTTTCCCGGCGCGCTTACTTGGCCTTCCTGGACGAATGGAGTGTGGTCTTCGACACCATGTTTAAGATGTTTTAACAAGGTGTTGTATGTAGTTATTAATATTAAATGTCATCGGAGCGACCTGGCTGTTGGAAACAGGTTGGCACGGGTGCCAGTCCACCGCCACTGGAACTTGGCTGGGCCTCCAAAAATACCTACTCGTCTGTCTCAGCTCGGACATTTCACCCACATGCATGTGAGGCCTTTATATGATTGCGGACGAAAGGAGAAGCAAAGCGCAGCGGCCTTCAAATCGTCCGTGCGCCGCCAATTTTTCCCGGCGCGCTTACTTGGCCTTCCTGGACGAATGGAGTGTGGTCTTCGACACCATGTTTAAGATGTTTTAACAAGGTGTTTTATGTAGTTATTAATATTAAATGTCATCGGAGCGACCTGGCTGTTGGAAACAGGTTGGCACGGGTGCCAGTCCACCGCCACTGGAACTTGGCTGGGCCTCCAAAAATACCTACTCGTCTGTCTCAGCTCGGACATTTCACCCACATGCATGTGAGGCCTTTATATGATTGCGGACGAAAGGAGAAGCAAAGCGCAGCGGCCTTCAAATCGTCCGTGCGCCGCCAATTTTTCCCGGCGCGCTTACTTGGCCTTCCTGGACGAATGGAGTGTGGTCTTCGACACCATGTTTAAGATGTTTTAACAAGGTGTTTTATGTAGTTATTAATATTAAATGTCATCGGAGCGACCTGGCTGTTGGAAACAGGTTGGCACGGGTGCCAGTCCACCGCCACTGGAACTTGGCTGGGCCTCCAAAAATACCTACTCGTCTGTCTCAGCTCGGACATTTCACCCACATGCATGTGAGGCCTTTATATGATTGCGGACGAAAGGAGAAGCAAAGCGCAGCGGCCTTCAAATCGTCCGTGCGCCGCCAATTTTTCCCGGCGCGCTTACTTGGCCGTCCTGGACGAATGGAATGTGGTCTTCGACACCATGTTTAAAATGTTGTAACAAGGTGTTTTATGTAGTTTATTAATATTAAATGTCATCGGAGCGACCTGGCTGTTGGAAACAGGTTGGCACGGGTGCCGGTCCACCGCCACTGGAACTTGGCTGGGCCTCCAAAAATACCTACTCGTCCGTCTCAGCTCGGACATTTCACCCACACGCATGTGAGGCCTTTATATGATTGCGGACGAAAGGAGAAGCAAAGCGCAGCGGCCTTCAAATCGTCCGTGCGCCGCCAATTTTTCCCGGCGCGCTTACTTGGCCGTCCTGGACGAATGGAATGTGGTCTTCGACACCATGTTTAAAATGTTGTAACAAGGTGTTTTATGTAGTTTATTAATATTAAATGTCACCCTTGTAACTTTCTTGCTTCAAAAAAAAATGTCATCGGAGCGACCTGGCTGTTGGAAACAGGTTGGCACGGGTGCCGGTCCACCGCCACTGGAACTTGGCTGGGCCTCCAAAAATACCTACTCGTCCGTCTCAGCTCGGACATTTCACCCACACGCATGTGAGGCCTTTATATGATTGCGGACGAAAGGAGAAGCAAAGCGCAGCGGCCTTCAAATCGTCCGTGCGCCGCCAATTTTTCCCGGCGCGCTTACTTGGCCTTCCTGGACGAATGGAGTGTGGTCTTCGACACCATGTTTAAGATGTTTTAACAAGGTGTTTTATGTAGTTATTAATATTAAATGTCATCGGAGCGACCTGGCTGTTGGAAACAGGTTGGCACGGGTGCCAGTCCACCGCCACTGGAACTTGGCTGGGCCTCCAAAAATACCTACTCGTCTGTCTCAGCTCGGACATTTCACCCACATGCATGTGAGGCCTTTATATGATTGCGGACGAAAGGAGAAGCAAAGCGCAGCGGCCTTCAAATCGTCCGTGCGCCGCCAATTTTTCCCGGCGCGCTTACTTGGCCTTCCTGGACGAATGGAGTGTGGTCTTCGACACCATGTTTAAGATGTTTTAACAAGGTGTTTTATGTAGTTATTAATATTAAATGTCATCGGAGCGACCTGGCTGTTGGAAACAGGTTGGCACGGGTGCCAGTCCACCGCCACTGGAACTTGGCTGGGCCTCCAAAAATACCTACTCGTCTGTCTCAGCTCGGACATTTCACCCACATGCATGTGAGGCCTTTATATGATTGCGGACGAAAGGAGAAGCAAAGCGCAGCGGCCTTCAAATCGTCCGTGCGCCGCCAATTTTTCCCGGCGCGCTTACTTGGCCGTCCTGGACGAATGGAATGTGGTCTTCGACACCATGTTTAAAATGTTGTAACAAGGTGTTTTATGTTGTTTATTAATATTAAATGTCACCCTTGTAACTTTCTTGCTTCATAAAAAAATGTCATCGGAGCGACCTGGCTGTTGGAAACAGGTTGGCACGGGTGCCGGTCCACCGCCACTGGAACTTGGCTGGGCCTCCAAAAATACCTACTCGTCCGTCTCAGCTCGGACATTTTACCCACATGCATGTGAGGCCTTTATATGATTGCGGACGAAAGGAGAAGCAAAGCGCAGCGGCCTTCAAATCGTCCGTGCGCCGCCAATTTTACCCGGCACGCTTACTTGGCCGTCCTGGTCTTCGACACCATGTTTAAAATGTTGTCACAAGGTGTTTTATGTTGTTTATTAATATTAAATGTCATCGGAGCGACCTGGCTGTTGGAAACAGGTTGGCACGGGTGCCGGTCCACCGCCACTGGAATTTGGCTGGGCCTCCAAAAATACCTACTCGTCCGTCTCAGCTCGGACATTTCACCCACACGCATGTGAGGCCTTTATATGATTGCGGACGAAAGGAGAAGCAAAGCGCAGCGGCCTTCAAATCGTCCGTGCGCCGCCAATTTTTCCCGGCGCGCTTACTTGGCCGTCCTGGACGAATGGAGTGTGGTCTTCGACACCATGTTTAAGATGTTTTAACAAGGTGTTTTATGTAGTTATTAATATTAATATTAATGTCATCGGAGCGACCTGGCTGTTGGAAACAGGTTGGCACGGGTGCCGGTCCACCGCCACTGGAACTTGGCTGGGCCTCCAAAAATACCTACTCGTCTGTCTCAGCTCGGACATTTCACCCACATGCATGTGAGGCCTTTATATGATTGCGGACGAAAGGAGAAGCAAAGCGCAGCGGCCTTCAAATCGTCCGTGCGCCGCCAATTTTTCCCGGCGCGCTTACTTGGCCGTCCTGGACGAATGGAATGTGGTCTTCGACACCATGTTTAAAATGTTGTAACAAGGTGTTTTATGTAGTTTATTAATATTAAATGTCACCCTTGTAACTTTCTTGCTTCAAAAAAAAAAATGTCATCGGAGCGACCTGGCTGTTGGAAACAGGTTGGCACGGGTGCCGGTCCACCGCCACTGGAACTTGGCTGGGCCTCCAAAAATACCTACTCGTCCGTCTCAGCTCGGACATTTTACCCACATGCATGTGAGGCCTTTATATGATTGCGGACGAAAGGAGAAGCAAAGCGCAGCGGCCTTCAAATCGTCCGTGCGCCGCCAATTTTTCCCGGCACGCTTACTTGGCCGTCCTGGTCTTCGACACCATGTTTAAAATGTTGTCACAAGGTGTTTTATGTTGTTTATTAATATTAAATGTCATCGGAGCGACCTGGCTGTTGGAAACAGGTTGGCACGGGTGCCGGTCCACCGCCACTGGAATTTGGCTGGGCCTCCAAAAATACCTACTCGTCCGTCTCAGCTCGGACATTTCACCCACACGCATGTGAGGCCTTTATATGATTGCGGACGAAAGGAGAAGCAAAGCGCAGCGGCCTTCAAATCGTCCGTGCGCCGCCAATTTTTCCCGGCGCGCTTACTTGGCCGTCCTGGACGAATGGAGTGTGGTCTTCGACACCATGTTTAAGATGTTTTAACAAGGTGTTTTATGTAGTTATTAATATTAATATTAATGTCATCGGAGCGACCTGGCTGTTGGAAACAGGTTGGCACGGGTGCCGGTCCACCGCCACTGGAACTTGGCTGGGCCTCCAAAAATACCTACTCGTCTGTCTCAGCTCGGACATTTCACCCACATGCATGTGAGGCCTTTATATGATTGCGGACGAAAGGAGAAGCAAAGCGCAGCGGCCTTCAAATCGTCCGTGCGCCGCCAATTTTTCCCGGCGCGCTTACTTGGCCGTCCTGGACGAATGGAATGTGGTCTTCGACACCATGTTTAAAATGTTGTAACAAGGTGTTTTATGTAGTTTATTAATATTAAATGTCACCCTTGTAACTTTCTTGCTTCAAAAAAAAAAATGTCATCGGAGCGACCTGGCTGTTGGAAACAGGTTGGCACGGGTGCCGGTCCACCGCCACTGGAACTTGGCTGGGCCTCCAAAAATACCTACTCGTCCGTCTCAGCTCGGACATTTCACCCACATGCATGTGAGGCCTTTATATGATTGCGGACGAAAGGAGAAGCAAAGCGCAGCGGCCTTCAAATCGTTCGTGCACCGCCAATTTTACCCGGCGCGCTTACTTGGCCGTCCTGGACGAATGGAATGTGGTCTTCGACACCATGTTTAAGATGTTGTAACAAGGTGTTTTATGTTGTTTATTAATATCAAATGTCATCGGAGCGACCTGGCTGTTGGAAACAGGTTGGCACGGGTGCCGGTCCACCGCCACTGGAACTTGGCTGGGCCTCCAAAAATACCTACTCGTCTGTCTCAGCTCGGACATTTCACCCACATGCATGTGAGGCCTTTATATGATTTTTTTTTGAAGGCCTTTATATGATTGCGGACGAAAGGAGAAGCAAAGCGCAGCGGCCTTCAAATCGTCGGTGCGCCGCCCGCGTCTCTTGGGAGGCCTTTATTTATATGATTGCGGACGAAAGGAGAAGCAAAGCGCAGCGGCCTTCAAATCGTCCGTGCGCCGCCAATTTTTCCCGGCGCGCTTACTTGGCCGTCCTGGTCTTCGACACCATGTTTAGCATGTTGTCACAAGGTGTTTTATGTTGTTTATTAATATTAAATGTCATCGGAGCGACCTGGCTGTTGGAAACAGGTTGGCACGGGTGCCGGTCCACCGCCACTGGAACTTGGCTGGGCCTCCAAAAATACCTACTCGTCCGTCTCAGCTCGGACATTTCACCCACATGCATGTGAGGCCTTTATATGATTGCGGACGAAAGGAGAAGCAAAGCGCAGCGGCCTTCAAATCGTCCGTGCGCCGCCAATTTTTCCCGGCGCGCTTACTTGGCCGTCCTGGACGAATGGAATGTGGTCTTCGACGCAGCTGCGTCTGCTGCTGCTGGAATCCATTTGGGTGGTGCGCTGCAGCAGCAGCAGGGCTGGCGTGACTGTGGCCAGTGCGGGTGGTAGCGAGGGCGGCAGCAGCCGCAATGCAGGCAGCAGTTTGCAATCGCAGAGCCACAGCAACAGCGGTGCGGAGGACAACAGCAACAGCAGCAGCAGCAGCAGCAGCAGCAGCAGCATGGGCAGCCAACGGTTTGCAGCTGGCGAGCCGGGCAGCTCTTCATACGCTGCTAAGGCTGTGGCGTGCAGGTTTCTGGCAGAGCTACGGCAGCAAATTCAGAGGGAATGGGATAGGGTGGAAGTAGATGTTAGGTTGGGTTGTGGGATACCGTTTGCATGGCTGCAAGGAAGGTCGCCTGAGATCAAACTTGTTGACTTTTGGCAGAAGTGGGGAGCACTGTATAGGGTGGGCACCGATGGTCGCATCAAGATTCGGGCCGGCACGGCTGGCATGTGAGTGATGGGTTGGGCACGGGTATAGGTGGCGTGGTGGTCTGTTTTGACGGCTCGGGCAGGATATGCAATGCATTCGTTGGAGTAGTGGTTGTCGTTCCTCGTTGTGATGTGTTGCAAAATAGAATGGCAAAGGCTAAGTTGATGGCTGGGTTACGTTATGTATGCATGCGCGTGGGTAGCAGAGTATGATTATGTGCGCAGGCATGTGCTGATAAGTTTGCGTGTGTGTATATGTGTGTCTGTGTTGGTGTCATTTTTTTTACATATTGCCACATGTCTCATAGGGGTATGTTCGGTCAATAGCAGGATGTGCTTTGCATGAAGTGGAGAGTCTATGAATAGACAGGTGGCGATTGTCTGTGTCGACAATCAGTCACCTATAAATAGGCGTCTTGTGTGTGTGTCGTAATGCTGCCTGTAAGGTGCAGCTTTTAGAGGTGTGCAAGTCACCATGCATTGATAGCTGACAGCTACAATATGGACAGCTTTTGTTTCAAGGGCCAGTCACGGTCTGTCACACATCACAGGACGTCATTGCGTGACTGTGATTTTAGTGGAGTCTGGGCACTCGGTCAGGTCCTGGATGCCTTTCGGGGCTGCCCCGCACGGGGCTGTCTGCATGATCGTGTGACAGCGTCTCTTGGTACAAGAGACCTGTGGGGTGAGTGCGGAACAGGTTGCCTCACTCTCTCAATGGATCTTTTTGTGGAGCAAGTGCACAGTTATGTAGGTCAGCCCTTGTAACTTTCTTGCTTCAAAAAAAAAAAAAAAAAAAAAAAATGTGGTCTTCGACACCATGTTTAAGATGTTGTAACAAGGTGTTTTATGTTGTTTATTAATATTAAATGTCATCGGAGCGACCTGGCTGTTGGAAACAGGTTGGCACGGGTGCCGGTCCACCGCCACTGGAACTTGGCTGGGCCTCCAAAAATACCTACTCGTCCGTCTCAGCTCGGACATTTCACCCACATGCATGTGAGGCCTTTATATGATTGCGGACGAAAGGAGAAGCAAAGCGCAGCGGCCTTCAAATCGTCCGTGCGCCGCCAATTTTTCCCGGCGCGCTTACTTGGCCGTCCTGGTCTTCGACACCATGTTTAAAATGTTGTCACAAGGTGTTTTATGTTGTTTATTAATATTAAATGTCATCGGAGCGACCTAAAAAGATCCATCACAGGACGTCATTGCGTGACTGTGATTTTAGTGGAGTCTGGGCACTCGGTCAGGTCCTGGATGCCTTTCGGGGCTGCCCCGCACGGGGCTGTCTGCATGATCGTGTGACAGCGAAAAAAAAAATCGTGTGACAGCGTCTCTTGGTACAAGAGACCTGTGGGGTGAGTGCGGAACAGGTTGCCTCACTCTCTCAATGGATCTTTTTGTGGAGCAAGTGCACAGTTATGTAGGTCAGCCTTTGTAACTTTCTTGCATAAAAAAAAAAAGAAAAAAAAACGGAGCGACCTGGCTGTTGGAAACAGGTTGGCACGGGTGCCGGTCCACCGCCACTGGAACTTGGCTGGGCCTCCAAAAATACCTACTCGTCCGTCTCAGCTCGGACATTTCACCCACATGCATGTGAGGCCTTTATATGATTGCGGACGAAAGGAGAAGCAAAGCGCAGCGGCCTTCAAATCGTCCGTGCGCCGCCAATTTTACCCGGCGCGCTTACTTGGCCGTCCTGGTCTTCGACACCATGTTTAAAATGTTGTCACAAGGTGTTTTATGTTGTTTATTAATATTAAATGTCATCGGAGCGACCTAAAAAGATCCATCACAGGACGTCATTGCGTGACTGTGATTTTAGTGGAGTCTGGGCACTCGGTCAGGTCCTGGATGCCTTTCGGGGCTGCCCCGCACGAGGCTGTCTGCATGATCGTGTGACAGCGAAAAAAAAAATCGTGTGACAGCGTCTCTTGGTACAAGAGACCTGTGGGGTGAGTGCGGAACAGGTTGCCTCACTCTCTCAATGGATCTTTTGGTGGAGCAAGGGCACAGTTATGTAGGTCAGCCTTTGTGACTTTCTTGCTCCAAAAAAAAAAAAAAAACAATGGAGCGACCTGGCTGTTGGAAACAGGTTGGCACGGGTGCCGGTCCACCGCCACTGGAACTTGGCTGGGCCTCCAAAAATACCTACTCGTCCGTCTCAGCTCGGACATTTCACCCACATGCATGTGAGGCCTTTATATGATTGCGGACGAAAGGAGAAGCAAAGCGCAGCGGCCTTCAAATCGTCCGTGCGCCGCCAATTTTTCCCGGCGCGCTTACTTGGCCGTCCTGGACGAATGGAATGTGGTCTTCGACACCATGTTTAAGATGTTTTAACAAGGTGTTTTATGTAGTTTATTAATATTAAATGTCATCGGAGCGACCTGGCTGTTGGAAACAGGTTGGCACGGGTGCCGGTCCACTGCCACTGGAACTTGGCTGGGCCTCCAAAAATACCTACTCGTCCGTCTCAGCTCGGACATTTCACCCACACGCATGTGAGGCCTTTATATGATTGCGGACGAAAGGAGAAACAAAGCGCAGCGGCCTTCAAATCGTCCGTGCGCCGCCAATTTTTCCCGGCGCGCTTACTTGGCCGTCCTGGACGAATGGAATGTGGTCTTCGACACCATGTTTAAAATGTTGTAACAAGGTGTTTTATGTAGTTTATTAATATTAAATGTCATCGGAGCGACCTGGCTGTTGGAAACAGGTTGGCACGGGTGCCGGTCCACCGCCACTGGAACTTGGCTGGGCCTCCAAAAATACCTACTCGTCCGTCTCAGCTCGGACATTTCACCCACATGCATGTGAGGCCTTTATATGATTGCGGACGAAAGGAGAAGCAAAGCGCAGCGGCCTTCAAATCGTCCGTGCGCCGCCAATTTTTCCCGGCGCGCTTACTTGGCCGTCCTGGTCTTCGACACCATGTTTAAAATGTTGTAACAAGGTGTTTTATGTTGTTTATTAATATTAAATGTCATCGGAGCGACCTGGCTGTTGGAAACAGGTTGGCACGGGTGCCGGTCCACCGCCACTGGAACTTGGCTGGGCCTCCAAAAATACCTACTCGTCCGTCTCAGCTCGGACATTTCACCCACATGCATGTGAGGCCTTTATATGATTGCGGACGAAAGGAGAAGCAAAGCGCAGCGGCCTTCAAATCGTCCGTGCGCCGCCAATTTTTCCCGGCGCGCTTACTTGGCCGTCCTGGACGAATGGAATGTGGTCTTCGATACCATGTTTAAGATGTTGTAACAAGGTGTTTTATGTTGTTTATTAATATTAAATGTCATCGGAGCGACCTGGCTGTTGGAAACAGGTTGGCACGGGTGCCGGTCCACCGCCACTGGAACTTGGCTGGGCCTCCAAAAATACCTACTCGTCCGTCTCAGCTCGGACATTTCACCCACATGCATGTGAGGCCTTTATATGATTTATTTTTTATTTATTTTTGAAGGCCTTTATATGATTGCGGACGAAAGGAGAAGCAAAGCGCAGCGGCCTTCAAATCGTCCATGCGCCGCCAATTTTTCCCGGCGCGCTTACTTGGCCGTCCTGGTCTTCGACACCATGTTTAAAATGTTGTCACA
Source organism: Tetradesmus obliquus (assembly GCA_030272155.1). Classification (NCBI taxonomy): domain Eukaryota; kingdom Viridiplantae; phylum Chlorophyta; class Chlorophyceae; order Sphaeropleales; family Scenedesmaceae; genus Tetradesmus; species Tetradesmus obliquus. The sequence continues at coordinate 2,538,337 of CP126197.1, read as the reverse complement.
AGGTGTTTTATGTTGTTTATTAATATTAAATGTCATCGGAGCGACCTGGCTGTTGGAAACAGGTTGGCACGGGTGCCGGTCCACCGCCACTGGAATTTGGCTGGGCCTCCAAAAATACCTACTCGTCCGTCTCAGCTCGGACATTACACCCACACGCATGTGAGGCCTTTATATGATTGCGGACGAAAGGAGAAGCAAAGCGCAGCGGCCTTCAAATCGTCCGTGCGCCGCCAATTTTTCCCGGCGCGCTTACTTGGCCGTCCTGGACGAATGGAGTGTGGTCTTTTTTTTTTTTTTTTTTTTTTTTTTTGAAGCAAGAAAGTTACAAGGGCTGACCTACATAACTTTGCACTTGCTCCACAAAAAGATCCATTGAGAGAGTGAGGCAACCTGTTCCGCACTCACCCCACAGGTCTCTTGTACCAAGAGACGCTGTCACACGATCATGCAGACAGCCCCGTGCGGGGCAGCCCCGAAAGGCATCCAGGACCTGACCGAGTGCCCAGACTCCACTAAAATCACAGTTACGCAATGACGTCCTGTGATGTGTGACAGACCGTGACTGGCCCTTGAAACAAAAGCTGTCCATAGTGTAGCTGTCAGCTATCAATGCATGGTGACTTGCACACCTTTAAAAGCTGCACCTAACAGGCAGCATTACGACACACACACACACAAGACGCCTATTTATAGGTGACTGATTGTCGACACAGACAATCGCCACCTGTCTATTCAGTGTGGTCTTCGACACCATGTTTAAGATGTTTTAACAAGGTGTTTTATGTAGTTATTAATATTAATATTAATGTCATCGGAGCGACCTGGCTGTTGGAAACAGGTTGGCACGGGTGCCGGTCCACCGCCACTGGAACTTGGCTGGGCCTCCAAAAATACCTACTCGTCTGTCTCAGCTCGGACATTTCACCCACATGCATGTGAGGCCTTTATATGATTGCGGACGAAAGGAGAAGCAAAGCGCAGCGGCCTTCAAATCGTCCGTGCGCCGCCAATTTTTCCCGGCGCGCTTACTTGGCCGTCCTGGACGAATGGAATGTGGTCTTCGACACCATGTTTAAAATGTTGTAACAAGGTGTTTTATGTAGTTTATTAATATTAAATGTCACCCTTGTAACTTTCTTGCTTCAAAAAAAAAATGTCATCGGAGCGACCTGGCTGTTGGAAACAGGTTGGCACGGGTGCCGGTCCACCGCCACTGGAACTTGGCTGGGCCTCCAAAAATACCTACTCGTCCGTCTCAGCTCGGACATTTCACCCACATGCATGTGAGGCCTTTATATGATTGCGGACGAAAGGAGAAGCAAAGCGCAGCGGCCTTCAAATCGTTCGTGCGCCGCCAATTTTACCCGGCGCGCTTACTTGGCCGTCCTGGACGAATGGAATGTGGTCTTCGACACCATGTTTAAGATGTTGTAACAAGGTGTTTTATGTTGTTTATTAATATTAAATGTCATCGGAGCGACCTGGCTGTTGGAAACAGGTTGGCACGGGTGCCGGTCCACCGCCACTGGAACTTGGCTGGGCCTCCAAAAATACCTACTCGTCCGTCTCAGCTCGGACATTTCACCCACATGCATGTGAGGCCTTTATATGATTGCGGACGAAAGGAGAAGCAAAGCGCAGCGGCCTTCAAATCGTCCGTGCGCCGCCAATTTTTCCCGGCGCGCTTACTTGGCCGTCCTGGTCTTCGACACCATGTTTAAAATGTTGTAACAAGGTGTTTTATGTTGTTTATTAATATTAAATGTCATCGGAGCGACCTGGCTGTTGGAAACAGGTTGGCACGGGTGCCGGTCCACCGCCACTGGAACTTGGCTGGGCCTCCAAAAATACCTACTCGTCCGTCTCAGCTCGAACATTTCACCCACATGCATGTGAGGCCTTTATATGATTGCGGACGAAAGGAGAAGCAAAGCGCAGCGGCCTTCAAATCGTCCGTGCGCCGCCAATTTTTCCCGGCGCGCTTACTTGGCCGTCCTGGACGAATGGAATGTGGTCTTCGATACCATGTTTAAAATGTTGTCACAAGGTGTTTTATGTTGTTTATTAATATTAAATGTCATCGGAGCGACCTGGCTGTTGGAAACAGGTTGGCACGGGTGCCGGTCCACCGCCACTGGAACTTGGCTGGGCCTCCAAAAATACCTACTCGTCCGTCTCAGCTCGGACATTTCACCCACATGCATGTGAGGCCTTTATATGATTTATTTTTTATTTATTTTTGAAGGCCTTTATATGATTGCGGACGAAAGGAGAAGCAAAGCGCAGCGGCCTTCAAATCGTCCGTGCGCCGCCAATTTTTCCCGGCGCGCTTACTTGGCCGTCCTGGACGAATGGAATGTGGTCTTCGACACCATGTTTAAAATGTTGTAACAAGGTGTTTTATGTAGTTTATTAATATTAAATGTCACCCTTGTAACTTTCTTGCTTCAAAAAAAAAATGTCATCGGAGCGACCTGGCTGTTGGAAACAGGTTGGCACGGGTGCCGGTCCACCGCCACTGGAACTTGGCTGGGCCTCCAAAAATACCTACTCGTCTGTCTCAGCTCGGACATTTCACCCACATGCATGTGAGGCCTTTATATGATTGCGGACGAAAGGAGAAGCAAAGCGCAGCGGCCTTCAAATCGTCCGTGCGCCGCCAATTTTTCCCGGCGCGCTTACTTGGCCGTCCTGGACGAATGGAATGTGGTCTTCGACACCATGTTTAAAATGTTGTTACAAGGTGTTTTATGTAGTTTATTAATATTAAATGTCACCCTTGTAACTTTCTTGCTTCAAAAAAAAAATGTCATCGGAGCGACCTGGCTGTTGGAAACAGGTTGGCACGGGTGCCGGTCCACCGCCACTGGAACTTGGCTGGGCCTCCAAAAATACCTACTCGTCCGTCTCAGCTCGAACATTTCACCCACATGCATGTGAGGCCTTTATATGATTGCGGACGAAAGGAGAAGCAAAGCGCAGCGGCCTTCAAATCGTCCGTGCGCCGCCAATTTTTCCCGGCGCGCTTACTTGGCCGTCCTGGACGAATGGAATGTGGTCTTCGATACCATGTTTAAAATGTTGTCACAAGGTGTTTTATGTTGTTTATTAATATTAAATGTCATCGGAGCGACCTGGCTGTTGGAAACAGGTTGGCACGGGTGCCGGTCCACCGCCACTGGAACTTGGCTGGGCCTCCAAAAATACCTACTCGTCCGTCTCAGCTCGGACATTTCACCCACATGCATGTGAGGCCTTTATATGATTTATTTTTTATTTATTTTTGAAGGCCTTTATATGATTGCGGACGAAAGGAGAAGCAAAGCGCAGCGGCCTTCAAATCGTCCGTGCGCCGCCAATTTTTCCCGGCGCGCTTACTTGGCCGTCCTGGACGAATGGAATGTGGTCTTCGACACCATGTTTAAAATGTTGTAACAAGGTGTTTTATGTAGTTTATTAATATTAAATGTCACCCTTGTAACTTTCTTGCTTCAAAAAAAAAATGTCATCGGAGCGACCTGGCTGTTGGAAACAGGTTGGCACGGGTGCCGGTCCACCGCCACTGGAACTTGGCTGGGCCTCCAAAAATACCTACTCGTCTGTCTCAGCTCGGACATTTCACCCACATGCATGTGAGGCCTTTATATGATTGCGGACGAAAGGAGAAGCAAAGCGCAGCGGCCTTCAAATCGTCCGTGCGCCGCCAATTTTTCCCGGCGCGCTTACTTGGCCGTCCTGGACGAATGGAATGTGGTCTTCGACACCATGTTTAAAATGTTGTTACAAGGTGTTTTATGTAGTTTATTAATATTAAATGTCACCCTTGTAACTTTCTTGCTTCAAAAAAAAAATGTCATCGGAGCGACCTGGCTGTTGGAAACAGGTTGGCACGGGTGCCGGTCCACCGCCACTGGAACTTGGCTGGGCCTCCAAAAATACCTACTCGTCCGTCTCAGCTCGGACATTTCACCCACATGCATGTGAGGCCTTTATATGATTGCGGACGAAAGGAGAAGCAAAGCGCAGCGGCCTTCAAATCGTTCGTGCGCCGCCAATTTTACCCGGCGCGCTTACTTGGCCGTCCTGGACGAATGGAATGTGGTCTTCGACACCATGTTTAAGATGTTGTAACAAGGTGTTTTATGTTGTTTATTAATATTAAATGTCATCGGAGCGACCTGGCTGTTGGAAACAGGTTGGCACGGGTGCCGGTCCACCGCCACTGGAACTTGGCTGGGCCTTCAAAAATACCTACTCGTCTGTCTCAGCTCGGACATTTCACCCACATGCATGTGAGGCCTTTATATGATTTTTTTTTTGAAGGCCTTTATATGATTGCGGACGAAAGGAGAAGCAAAGCGCAGCGGCCTTCAAATCGTCGGTGCGCCGCCCGCGTCTCTTGGGAGGCCTTTATATGATTGCGGACGAAAGGAGAAGCAAAGCGCAGCGGCCTTCAAATCGTCCGTGCGCCGCCAATTTTTCCCGGCGCGCTTACTTGGCCGTCCTGGTCTTCGACACCATGTTTAGCATGTTGTCACAAGGTGTTTTATGTTGTTTATTAATATTAAATGTCATCGGAGCGACCTGGCTGTTGGAAACAGGTTGGCACGGGTGCCGGTCCACCGCCACTGGAACTTGGCTGGGCCTCCAAAAATACCTACTCGTCCGTCTCAGCTCGGACATTTCACCCACATGCATGTGAGGCCTTTATATGATTGCGGACGAAAGGAGAAGCAAAGCGCAGCGGCCTTCAAATCGTCCGTGCGCCGCCAATTTTTCCCGGCGCGCTTACTTGGCCGTCCTGGACGAATGGAATGTGGTCTTCGACACCATGTTTAAGATGTTGTAACAAGGTGTTTTATGTTGTTTATTAATATTAAATGTCATCGGAGCGACCTGGCTGTTGGAAACAGGTTGGCACGGGTGCCGGTCCACCGCCACTGGAACTTGGCTGGGCCTCCAAAAATACCTACTCGTCCGTCTCAGCTCGGACATTTCACCCACATGCATGTGAGGCCTTTATATGATTGCGGACGAAAGGAGAAGCAAAGCGCAGCGGCCTTCAAATCATCCGTGCGCCGCCAATTTTTCCCGGCGCGCTTACTTGGCCGTCCTGGTCTTCGACACCATGTTTAAAATGTTGTCACAAGGTGTTTTATGTTGTTTATTAATATTAAATGTCATCGGAGCGACCTAAAAAGATCCGTCACAGGACGTCATTGTGTGACTGTGATTTTAGTGGAGTCTGGGCACTCGGTCAGGTCCTGGATGCCTTTCAGGGCTGCCCCGCACGGGGCTGTCTGCATGATCGTGTGACAGCGAAAAAAAAAATCGTGTGACAGCGTCTCTTGGTACAAGAGACCTGTGGGGTGAGTGCGGAACAGGTTGCCTCACTCTCTCAATGGATCTTTTTGTGGAGCAAGTGCACAGTTATGTAGGTCAGCCTTTGTAACTTTCTTGCATAAAAAAAAAAAAAGAAAAAAAAACGGAGCGACCTGGCTGTTGGAAACAGGTTGGCACGGGTGCCGGTCCACCGCCACTGGAACTTGGCTGGGCCTCCAAAAATACCTACTCGTCCGTCTCAGCTCGGACATTTCACCCACACGCATGTGAGGCCTTTATATGATTGCGGACGAAAGGAGAAGCAAAGCGCAGCGGCCTTCAAATCGTCCGTGCGCCGCCAATTTTTCCCGGCGCGCTTACTTGGCCGTCCTGGACGAATGGAGTGAGGTCTTTTTTTTTTTTTTTTTTTTTTTTTTTTGTGAAGCAAGAAAGTTACAAGGGCTGACCTACATAACTTTGCACTTGCTCCACAAAAAGATCCATTGAGAGAGTGAGGCAACCTGTTCCGCACTCACCCCACAGGTCTCTTGTACCAAGAGACGCTGTCACACGATCATGCAGACAGCCCCGTGCGGGGCAGCCCCGAAAGGCATCCAGGACCTGACCGAGTGCCCAGACTCCACTAAAATCACAGTTACGCAATGACGTCCTGTGATGTGTGACAGACCGTGACTGGCCCTTGAAACAAAAGCTGTCCATAGTGTAGCTGTCAGCTATCAATGCATGGTGACTTGCACACCTTTAAAAGCTGCACCTAACAGGCAGCATTACGACACACACACACACAAGACGCCTATTTATAGGTGACTGATTGTCGACACAGACAATCGCCACCTGTCTATTCAGTGTGGTCTTCGACACCATGTTTAAGATGTTTTAACAAGGTGTTTTATGTAGTTATTAATATTAATATTAATGTCATCGGAGCGACCTGGCTGTTGGAAACAGGTTGGCACGGGTGCCGGTCCACCGCCACTGGAACTTGGCTGGGCCTCCAAAAATACCTACTCGTCTGTCTCAGCTCGGACATTTCACCCACATGCATGTGAGGCCTTTATATGATTGCGGACGAAAGGAGAAGCAAAGCGCAGCGGCCTTCAAATCGTCCGTGCGCCGCCAATTTTTCCCGGCGCGCTTACTTGGCCGTCCTGGACGAATGGAATGTGGTCTTCGACACCATGTTTAAAATGTTGTTACAAGGTGTTTTATGTAGTTTATTAATATTAAATGTCACCCTTGTAACTTTCTTGCTTCAAAAAAAAAATGTCATCGGAGCGACCTGGCTGTTGGAAACAGGTTGGCACGGGTGCCGGTCCACCGCCACTGGAACTTGGCTGGGCCTCCAAAAATACCTACTCGTCCGTCTCAGCTCGGACATTTCACCCACATGCATGTGAGGCCTTTATATGATTGCGGACGAAAGGAGAAGCAAAGCGCAGCGGCCTTCAAATCGTTCGTGCGCCGCCAATTTTACCCGGCGCGCTTACTTGGCCGTCCTGGACGAATGGAATGTGGTCTTCGACACCATGTTTAAGATGTTGTAACAAGGTGTTTTATGTTGTTTATTAATATTAAATGTCATCGGAGCGACCTGGCTGTTGGAAACAGGTTGGCACGGGTGCCGGTCCACCGCCACTGGAACTTGGCTGGGCCTCCAAAAATACCTACTCGTCTGTCTCAGCTCGGACATTTCACCCACATGCATGTGAGGCCTTTATATGATTTTTTTTTTGAAGGCCTTTATATGATTGCGGACGAAAGGAGAAGCAAAGCGCAGCGGCCTTCAAATCGTCGGTGCGCCGCCCGCGTCTCTTGGGAGGCCTTTATATGATTGCGGACGAAAGGAGAAGCAAAGCGCAGCGGCCTTCAAATCGTCCGTGCGCCGCCAATTTTTCCCGGCGCGCTTACTTGGCCGTCCTGGTCTTCGACACCATGTTTAGCATGTTGTCACAAGGTGTTTTATGTTGTTTATTAATATTAAATGTCATCGGAGCGACCTGGCTGTTGGAAACAGGTTGGCACGGGTGCCGGTCCACCGCCACTGGAACTTGGCTGGGCCTCCAAAAATACCTACTCGTCCGTCTCAGCTCGGACATTTCACCCACATGCATGTGAGGCCTTTATATGATTGCGGACGAAAGGAGAAGCAAAGCGCAGCGGCCTTCAAATCGTCCGTGCGCCGCCAATTTTTCCCGGCGCGCTTACTTGGCCGTCCTGGACGAATGGAATGTGGTCTTCGACACCATGTTTAAGATGTTGTAACAAGGTGTTTTATGTTGTTTATTAATATTAAATGTCATCGGAGCGACCTGGCTGTTGGAAACAGGTTGGCACGGGTGCCGGTCCACCGCCACTGGAACTTGGCTGGGCCTCCAAAAATACCTACTCGTCCGTCTCAGCTCGGACATTTCACCCACATGCATGTGAGGCCTTTATATGATTGCGGACGAAAGGAGAAGCAAAGCGCAGCGGCCTTCAAATCATCCGTGCGCCGCCAATTTTTCCCGGCGCGCTTACTTGGCCGTCCTGGTCTTCGACACCATGTTTAAAATGTTGTCACAAGGTGTTTTATGTTGTTTATTAATATTAAATGTCATCGGAGCGACCTAAAAAGATCCGTCACAGGACGTCATTGTGTGACTGTGATTTTAGTGGAGTCTGGGCACTCGGTCAGGTCCTGGATGCCTTTCGGGGCTGCCCCGCACGGGGCTGTCTGCATGATCGTGTGACAGCGAAAAAAAAAATCGTGTGACAGCGTCTCTTGGTACAAGAGACCTGTGGGGTGAGTGCGGAACAGGTTGCCTCACTCTCTCAATGGATCTTTTTGTGGAGCAAGTGCACAGTTATGTAGGTCAGCCTTTGTAACTTTCTTGCATAAAAAAAAAAAAAGAAAAAAAAACGGAGCGACCTGGCTGTTGGAAACAGGTTGGCACGGGTGCCGGTCCACCGCCACTGGAACTTGGCTGGGCCTCCAAAAATACCTACTCGTCCGTCTCAGCTCGGACATTTCACCCACATGCATGTGAGGCCTTTATATGATTGCGGACGAAAGGAGAAGCAAAGCGCAGCGGCCTTCAAATCGTCCGTGCGCCGCCAATTTTACCCGGCGCGCTTACTTGGCCGTCCTGGTCTTCGACACCATGTTTAAAATGTTGTCACAAGGTGTTTTATGTTGTTTATTAATATTAAATGTCATCGGAGCGACCTAAAAAGATCCATCACAGGACGTCATTGCGTGACTGTGATTTTAGTGGAGTCTGGGCACTCGGTCAGGTCCTGGATGCCTTTCGGGGCTGCCCCGCACGAGGCTGTCTGCATGATCGTGTGACAGCGAAAAAAAAAATCGTGTGACAGCGTCTCTTGGTACAAGAGACCTGTGGGGTGAGTGCGGAACAGGTTGCCTCACTCTCTCAATGGATCTTTTGGTGGAGCAAGGGCACAGTTATGTAGGTCAGCCTTTGTGACTTTCTTGCTCCAAAAAAAAAAAAAAAAAAACGGAGCGACCTGGCTGTTGGAAACAGGTTGGCACGGGTGCCGGTCCACCGCCACTGGAACTTGGCTGGGCCTCCAAAAATACCTACTCGTCCGTCTCAGCTCGGACATTTCACCCACATGCATGTGAGGCCTTTATATGATTGCGGACGAAAGGAGAAGCAAAGCGCAGCGGCCTTCAAATCGTCCGTGCGCCGCCAATTTTTCCCGGCGCGCTTACTTGGCCGTCCTGGACGAATGGAATGTGGTCTTCGATACCATGTTTAAAATGTTGTCACAAGGTGTTTTATGTTGTTTATTAATATTAAATGTCATCGGAGCGACCTGGCTGTTGGAAACAGGTTGGCACGGGTGCCGGTCCACCGCCACTGGAACTTGGCTGGGCCTCCAAAAATACCTACTCGTCCGTCTCAGCTCGGACATTTCACCCACATGCATGTGAGGCCTTTATATGATTGCGGACGAAAGGAGAAGCAAAGCGCAGCGGCCTTCAAATCATCCGTGCGCCGCCAATTTTTCCCGGCGCGCTTACTTGGCCGTCCTGGTCTTCGACACCATGTTTAAAATGTTGTCACAAGGTGTTTTATGTTGTTTATTAATATTAAATGTCATCGGAGCGACCTAAAAAGATCCGTCACAGGACGTCATTGTGTGACTGTGATTTTAGTGGAGTCTGGGCACTCGGTCAGGTCCTGGATGCCTTTCGGGGCTGCCCCGCACGGGGCTGTCTGCATGATCGTGTGACAGCGAAAAAAAAAATCGTGTGACAGCGTCTCTTGGTACAAGAGACCTGTGGGGTGAGTGCGGAACAGGTTGCCTCACTCTCTCAATGGATCTTTTTGTGGAGCAAGTGCACAGTTATGTAGGTCAGCCTTTGTAACTTTCTTGCATATAAAAAAAAAAAGAAAAAAAAACGGAGCGACCTGGCTGTTGGAAACAGGTTGGCACGGGTGCCGGTCCACCGCCACTGGAACTTGGCTGGGCCTCCAAAAATACCTACTCGTCCGTCTCAGCTCGGACATTTCACCCACATGCATGTGAGGCCTTTATATGATTGCGGACGAAAGGAGAAGCAAAGCGCAGCGGCCTTCAAATCGTCCGTGCGCCGCCAATTTTACCCGGCGCGCTTACTTGGCCGTCCTGGTCTTCGACACCATGTTTAAAATGTTGTCACAAGGTGTTTTATGTTGTTTATTAATATTAAATGTCATCGGAGCGACCTAAAAAGATCCATCACAGGACGTCATTGCGTGACTGTGATTTTAGTGGAGTCTGGGCACTCGGTCAGGTCCTGGATGCCTTTCGGGGCTGCCCCGCACGGGGCTGTCTGCATGATCGTGTGACAGCGAAAAAAAAAATCGTGTGACAGCGTCTCTTGGTACAAGAGACCTGTGGGGTGAGTGCGGAACAGGTTGCCTCACTCTCTCAATGGATCTTTTTGTGGAGCAAGTGCACAGTTATGTAGGTCAGCCTTTGTAACTTTCTTGCATAAAAAAAAAAAAGAAAAAAAAACGGAGCGACCTGGCTGTTGGAAACAGGTTGGCACGGGTGCCGGTCCACCGCCACTGGAACTTGGCTGGGCCTCCAAAAATACCTACTCGTCCGTCTCAGCTCGGACATTTCACCCACATGCATGTGAGGCCTTTATATGATTGCGGACGAAAGGAGAAGCAAAGCGCAGCGGCCTTCAAATCGTCCGTGCGCCGCCAATTTTACCCGGCGCGCTTACTTGGCCGTCCTGGTCTTCGACACCATGTTTAAAATGTTGTCACAAGGTGTTTTATGTTGTTTATTAATATTAAATGTCATCGGAGCGACCTAAAAAGATCCATCACAGGACGTCATTGCGTGACTGTGATTTTAGTGGAGTCTGGGCACTCGGTCAGGTCCTGGATGCCTTTCGGGGCTGCCCCGCACGAGGCTGTCTGCATGATCGTGTGACAGCGAAAAAAAAAATCGTGTGACAGCGTCTCTTGGTACAAGAGACCTGTGGGGTGAGTGCGGAACAGGTTGCCTCACTCTCTCAATGGATCTTTTGGTGGAGCAAGGGCACAGTTATGTAGGTCAGCCTTTGTAACTTTCTTGCATAAAAAAAAAAAAAGAAAAAAAAACGGAGCGACCTGGCTGTTGGAAACAGGTTGGCACGGGTGCCGGTCCACCGCCACTGGAACTTGGCTGGGCCTCCAAAAATACCTACTCGTCCGTCTCAGCTCGGACATTTCACCCACATGCATGTGAGGCCTTTATATGATTGCGGACGAAAGGAGAAGCAAAGCGCAGCGGCCTTCAAATCGTCCGTGCGCCGCCAATTTTACCCGGCGCGCTTACTTGGCCGTCCTGGTCTTCGACACCATGTTTAAAATGTTGTCACAAGGTGTTTTATGTTGTTTATTAATATTAAATGTCATCGGAGCGACCTAAAAAGATCCATCACAGGACGTCATTGCGTGACTGTGATTTTAGTGGAGTCTGGGCACTCGGTCAGGTCCTGGATGCCTTTCGGGGCTGCCCCGCACGAGGCTGTCTGCATGATCGTGTGACAGCGAAAAAAAAAATCGTGTGACAGCGTCTCTTGGTACAAGAGACCTGTGGGGTGAGTGCGGAACAGGTTGCCTCACTCTCTCAATGGATCTTTTGGTGGAGCAAGGGCACAGTTATGTAGGTCAGCCTTTGTGACTTTCTTGCTCCAAAAAAAAAAAAAAAAAAACGGAGCGACCTGGCTGTTGGAAACAGGTTGGCACGGGTGCCGGTCCACCGCCACTGGAACTTGGCTGGGCCTCCAAAAATACCTACTCGTCCGTCTCAGCTCGGACATTTCACCCACATGCATGTGAGGCCTTTATATGATTGCGGACGAAAGGAGAAGCAAAGCGCAGCGGCCTTCAAATCGTCCGTGCGCCGCCAATTTTTCCCGGCGCGCTTACTTGGCCGTCCTGGACGAATGGAATGTGGTCTTCGATACCATGTTTAAAATGTTGTCACAAGGTGTTTTATGTTGTTTATTAATATTAAATGTCATCGGAGCGACCTGGCTGTTGGAAACAGGTTGGCACGGGTGCCGGTCCACCGCCACTGGAACTTGGCTGGGCCTCCAAAAATACCTACTCGTCCGTCTCAGCTCGGACATTTCACCCACATGCATGTGAGGCCTTTATATGATTGCGGACGAAAGGAGAAGCAAAGCGCAGCGGCCTTCAAATCATCCGTGCGCCGCCAATTTTTCCCGGCGCGCTTACTTGGCCGTCCTGGTCTTCGACACCATGTTTAAAATGTTGTCACAAGGTGTTTTATGTTGTTTATTAATATTAAATGTCATCGGAGCGACCTAAAAAGATCCGTCACAGGACGTCATTGTGTGACTGTGATTTTAGTGGAGTCTGGGCACTCGGTCAGGTCCTGGATGCCTTTCGGGGCTGCCCCGCACGGGGCTGTCTGCATGATCGTGTGACAGCGAAAAAAAAAATCGTGTGACAGCGTCTCTTGGTACAAGAGACCTGTGGGGTGAGTGCGGAACAGGTTGCCTCACTCTCTCAATGGATCTTTTTGTGGAGCAAGTGCACAGTTATGTAGGTCAGCCTTTGTAACTTTCTTGCATAAAAAAAAAAAAAGAAAAAAAAACGGAGCGACCTGGCTGTTGGAAACAGGTTGGCACGGGTGCCGGTCCACCGCCACTGGAACTTGGCTGGGCCTCCAAAAATACCTACTCGTCCGTCTCAGCTCGGACATTTCACCCACATGCATGTGAGGCCTTTATATGATTGCGGACGAAAGGAGAAGCAAAGCGCAGCGGCCTTCAAATCGTCCGTGCGCCGCCAATTTTACCCGGCGCGCTTACTTGGCCGTCCTGGTCTTCGACACCATGTTTAAAATGTTGTCACAAGGTGTTTTATGTTGTTTATTAATATTAAATGTCATCGGAGCGACCTAAAAAGATCCATCACAGGACGTCATTGCGTGACTGTGATTTTAGTGGAGTCTGGGCACTCGGTCAGGTCCTGGATGCCTTTCGGGGCTGCCCCGCACGAGGCTGTCTGCATGATCGTGTGACAGCGAAAAAAAAAATCGTGTGACAGCGTCTCTTGGTACAAGAGACCTGTGGGGTGAGTGCGGAACAGGTTGCCTCACTCTCTCAATGGATCTTTTGGTGGAGCAAGGGCACAGTTATGTAGGTCAGCCTTTGTGACTTTCTTGCTCCAAAAAAAAAAAAAAAAAACGGAGCGACCTGGCTGTTGGAAACAGGTTGGCACGGGTGCCGGTCCACCGCCACTGGAACTTGGCTGGGCCTCCAAAAATACCTACTCGTCCGTCTCAGCTCGGACATTTCACCCACATGCATGTGAGGCCTTTATATGATTGCGGACGAAAGGAGAAGCAAAGCGCAGCGGCCTTCAAATCGTCCGTGCGCCGCCAATTTTTCCCGGCGCGCTTACTTGGCCGTCCTGGACGAATGGAATGTGGTCTTCGATACCATGTTTAAAATGTTGTCACAAGGTGTTTTATGTTGTTTATTAATATTAAATGTCATCGGAGCGACCTGGCTGTTGGAAACAGGTTGGCACGGGTGCCGGTCCACCGCCACTGGAACTTGGCTGGGCCTCCAAAAATACCTACTCGTCCGTCTCAGCTCGGACATTTCACCCACATGCATGTGAGGCCTTTATATGATTGCGGACGAAAGGAGAAGCAAAGCGCAGCGGCCTTCAAATCATCCGTGCGCCGCCAATTTTTCCCGGCGCGCTTACTTGGCCGTCCTGGTCTTCGACACCATGTTTAAAATGTTGTCACAAGGTGTTTTATGTTGTTTATTAATATTAAATGTCATCGGAGCGACCTAAAAAGATCCGTCACAGGACGTCATTGTGTGACTGTGATTTTAGTGGAGTCTGGGCACTCGGTCAGGTCCTGGATGCCTTTCGGGGCTGCCCCGCACGGGGCTGTCTGCATGATCGTGTGACAGCGAAAAAAAAAATCGTGTGACAGCGTCTCTTGGTACAAGAGACCTGTGGGGTGAGTGCGGAACAGGTTGCCTCACTCTCTCAATGGATCTTTTTGTGGAGCAAGTGCACAGTTATGTAGGTCAGCCTTTGTAACTTTCTTGCATAAAAAAAAAAAAAGAAAAAAAAACGGAGCGACCTGGCTGTTGGAAACAGGTTGGCACGGGTGCCGGTCCACCGCCACTGGAACTTGGCTGGGCCTCCAAAAATACCTACTCGTCCGTCTCAGCTCGGACATTTCACCCACATGCATGTGAGGCCTTTATATGATTGCGGACGAAAGGAGAAGCAAAGCGCAGCGGCCTTCAAATCGTCCGTGCGCCGCCAATTTTACCCGGCGCGCTTACTTGGCCGTCCTGGTCTTCGACACCATGTTTAAAATGTTGTCACAAGGTGTTTTATGTTGTTTATTAATATTAAATGTCATCGGAGCGACCTAAAAAGATCCATCACAGGACGTCATTGCGTGACTGTGATTTTAGTGGAGTCTGGGCACTCGGTCAGGTCCTGGATGCCTTTCGGGGCTGCCCCGCACGAGGCTGTCTGCATGATCGTGTGACAGCGAAAAAAAAATCGTGTGACAGCGTCTCTTGGTACAAGAGACCTGTGGGGTGAGTGCGGAACAGGTTGCCTCACTCTCTCAATGGATCTTTTGGTGGAGCAAGGGCACAGTTATGTAGGTCAGCCTTTGTGACTTTCTTGCTCCAAAAAAAAAAAAAAAAAAACGGAGCGACCTGGCTGTTGGAAACAGGTTGGCACGGGTGCCGGTCCACCGCCACTGGAACTTGGCTGGGCCTCCAAAAATACCTACTCGTCCGTCTCAGCTCGGACATTTCACCCACATGCATGTGAGGCCTTTATATGATTGCGGACGAAAGGAGAAGCAAAGCGCAGCGGCCTTCAAATCGTCCGTGCGCCGCCAATTTTTCCCGGCGCGCTTACTTGGCCGTCCTGGACGAATGGAATGTGGTCTTCGATACCATGTTTAAAATGTTGTCACAAGGTGTTTTATGTTGTTTATTAATATTAAATGTCATCGGAGCGACCTGGCTGTTGGAAACAGGTTGGCACGGGTGCCGGTCCACCGCCACTGGAACTTGGCTGGGCCTCCAAAAATACCTACTCGTCCGTCTCAGCTCGGACATTTCACCCACATGCATGTGAGGCCTTTATATGATTGCGGACGAAAGGAGAAGCAAAGCGCAGCGGCCTTCAAATCGTTCGTGCACCGCCAATTTTACCCGGCGCGCTTACTTGGCCGTCCTGGACGAATGGAATGTGGTCTTCGACACCATGTTTAAGATGTTGTAACAAGGTGTTTTATGTTGTTTATTAATATCAAATGTCATCGGAGCGACCTGGCTGTTGGAAACAGGTTGGCACGGGTGCCGGTCCACCGCCACTGGAACTTGGCTGGGCCTCCAAAAATACCTACTCGTCTGTCTCAGCTCGGACATTTCACCCACATGCATGTGAGGCCTTTATATGATTTTTTTTTGAAGGCCTTTATATGATTGCGGACGAAAGGAGAAGCAAAGCGCAGCGGCCTTCAAATCGTCGGTGCGCCGCCCGCGTCTCTTGGGAGGCCTTTATTTATATGATTGCGGACGAAAGGAGAAGCAAAGCGCAGCGGCCTTCAAATCGTCCGTGCGCCGCCAATTTTTCCCGGCGCGCTTACTTGGCCGTCCTGGTCTTCGACACCATGTTTAGCATGTTGTCACAAGGTGTTTTATGTTGTTTATTAATATTAAATGTCATCGGAGCGACCTGGCTGTTGGAAACAGGTTGGCACGGGTGCCGGTCCACCGCCACTGGAACTTGGCTGGGCCTCCAAAAATACCTACTCGTCCGTCTCAGCTCGGACATTTCACCCACATGCATGTGAGGCCTTTATATGATTGCGGACGAAAGGAGAAGCAAAGCGCAGCGGCCTTCAAATCGTCCGTGCGCCGCCAATTTTTCCCGGCGCGCTTACTTGGCCGTCCTGGACGAATGGAATGTGGTCTTCGACGCAGCTGCGTCTGCTGCTGCTGGAATCCATTTGGGTGGTGCGCTGCAGCAGCAGCAGGGCTGGCGTGACTGTGGCCAGTGCGGGTGGTAGCGAGGGCGGCAGCAGCCGCAATGCAGGCAGCAGTTTGCAATCGCAGAGCCACAGCAACAGCGGTGCGGAGGACAACAGCAACAGCAGCAGCAGCAGCAGCAGCAGCAGCAGCATGGGCAGCCAACGGTTTGCAGCTGGCGAGCCGGGCAGCTCTTCATACGCTGCTAAGGCTGTGGCGTGCAGGTTTCTGGCAGAGCTACGGCAGCAAATTCAGAGGGAATGGGATAGGGTGGAAGTAGATGTTAGGTTGGGTTGTGGGATACCGTTTGCATGGCTGCAAGGAAGGTCGCCTGAGATCAAACTTGTTGACTTTTGGCAGAAGTGGGGAGCACTGTATAGGGTGGGCACCGATGGTCGCATCAAGATTCGGGCCGGCACGGCTGGCATGTGAGTGATGGGTTGGGCACGGCGGGTATAGGTGGCGTGGTGGTCTGTTTTGACGGCTCGGGCAGGATATGCAATGCATTCGTTGGAGTAGTGGTTGTCGTTCCTCGTTGTGATGTGTTGCAAAATAGAATGGCAAAGGCTAAGTTGATGGCTGGGTTACGTTATGTATGCATGCGCGTGGGTAGCAGAGTATGATTATGTGCGCAGGCATGTGCTGATAAGTTTGCGTGTGTGTATATGTGTGTCTGTGTTGGTGTCATTTTTTTACATATTGCCACATGTCTCATAGGGGTATGTTCGGTCAATAGCAGGATGTGCTTTGCATGAAGTGGAGAGTCTATGAATAGACAGGTGGCGATTGTCTGTGTCGACAATCAGTCACCTATAAATAGGCGTCTTGTGTGTGTGTCGTAATGCTGCCTGTAAGGTGCAGCTTTTAGAGGTGTGCAAGTCACCATGCATTGATAGCTGACAGCTACACTATGGACAGCTTTTGTTTCAAGGGCCAGTCACGGTCTGTCACACATCACAGGACGTCATTGCGTGACTGTGATTTTAGTGGAGTCTGGGCACTCGGTCAGGTCCTGGATGCCTTTCGGGGCTGCCCCGCACGGGGCTGTCTGCATGATCGTGTGACAGCGTCTCTTGGTACAAGAGACCTGTGGGGTGAGTGCGGAACAGGTTGCCTCACTCTCTCAATGGATCTTTTTGTGGAGCAAGTGCACAGTTATGTAGGTCAGCCCTTGTAACTTTCTTGCTTCAAAAAAAAAAAAAAAAAAAAAAAAATGTGGTCTTCGACACCATGTTTAAGATGTTGTAACAAGGTGTTTTATGTTGTTTATTAATATTAAATGTCATCGGAGCGACCTGGCTGTTGGAAACAGGTTGGCACGGGTGCCGGTCCACCGCCACTGGAACTTGGCTGGGCCTCCAAAAATACCTACTCGTCCGTCTCAGCTCGGACATTTCACCCACATGCATGTGAGGCCTTTATATGATTGCGGACGAAAGGAGAAGCAAAGCGCAGCGGCCTTCAAATCGTCCGTGCGCCGCCAATTTTTCCCGGCGCGCTTACTTGGCCGTCCTGGTCTTCGACACCATGTTTAAAATGTTGTCACAAGGTGTTTTATGTTGTTTATTAATATTAAATGTCATCGGAGCGACCTAAAAAGATCCATCACAGGACGTCATTGTGTGACTGTGATTTTAGTGGAGTCTGGGCACTCGGTCAGGTCCTGGATGCCTTTCGGGGCTGCCCCGCACGGGGCTGTCTGCATGATCGTGTGACAGCGAAAAAAAAAATCGTGTGACAGCGTCTCTTGGTACAAGAGACCTGTGGGGTGAGTGCGGAACAGGTTGCCTCACTCTCTCAATGGATCTTTTTGTGGAGCAAGTGCACAGTTATGTAGGTCAGCCTTTGTAACTTTCTTGCAAAAAAAAAAAAAAAGAAAAAAAAACGGAGCGACCTGGCTGTTGGAAACAGGTTGGCACGGGTGCCGGTCCACCGCCACTGGAACTTGGCTGGGCCTCCAAAAATACCTACTCGTCCGTCTCAGCTCGGACATTTCACCCACATGCATGTGAGGCCTTTATATGATTGCGGACGAAAGGAGAAGCAAAGCGCAGCGGCCTTCAAATCGTCCGTGCGCCGCCAATTTTACCCGGCGCGCTTACTTGGCCGTCCTGGTCTTCGACACCATGTTTAAAATGTTGTCACAAGGTGTTTTATGTTGTTTATTAATATTAAATGTCATCGGAGCGACCTAAAAAGATCCATCACAGGACGTCATTGCGTGACTGTGATTTTAGTGGAGTCTGGGCACTCGGTCAGGTCCTGGATGCCTTTCGGGGCTGCCCCGCACGAGGCTGTCTGCATGATCGTGTGACAGCGAAAAAAAAAATCGTGTGACAGCGTCTCTTGGTACAAGAGACCTGTGGGGTGAGTGCGGAACAGGTTGCCTCACTCTCTCAATGGATCTTTTGGTGGAGCAAGGGCACAGTTATGTAGGTCAGCCTTTGTGACTTTCTTGCTCCAAAAAAAAAAAAAAAACAACGGAGCGACCTGGCTGTTGGAAACAGGTTGGCACGGGTGCCGGTCCACCGCCACTGGAACTTGGCTGGGCCTCCAAAAATACCTACTCGTCCGTCTCAGCTCGGACATTTCACCCACATGCATGTGAGGCCTTTATATGATTGCGGACGAAAGGAGAAGCAAAGCGCAGCGGCCTTCAAATCATCCGTGCGCCGCCAATTTTTCCCGGCGCGCTTACTTGGCCGTCCTGGACGAATGGAGTGTGGTCTTCGACACCATGTTTAGCATGTTGTCACAAGGTGTTTTATGTAGTTATTAATATTAAATGTCATCGGAGCGACCTGGCTGTTGGAAACAGGTTGGCACGGGTGCCAGTCCACCGCCACTGGAACTTGGCTGGGCCTCCAAAAATACCTACTCGTCTGTCTCAGCTCGGACATTTCACCCACATGCATGTGAGGCCTTTATATGATTGCGGACGAAAGGAGAAGCAAAGCGCAGCGGCCTTCAAATCGTCCGTGCGCCGCCAATTTTTCCCGGCGCGCTTACTTGGCCTTCCTGGACGAATGGAGTGTGGTCTTCGACACCATGTTTAAGATGTTTTAACAAGGTGTTTTATGTAGTTATTAATATTAAATGTCATCGGAGCGACCTGGCTGTTGGAAACAGGTTGGCACGGGTGCCAGTCCACCGCCACTGGAACTTGGCTGGGCCTCCAAAAATACCTACTCGTCTGTCTCAGCTCGGACATTTCACCCACATGCATGTGAGGCCTTTATATGATTGCGGACGAAAGGAGAAGCAAAGCGCAGCGGCCTTCAAATCGTCCGTGCGCCGCCAATTTTTCCCGGCGCGCTTACTTGGCCGTCCTGGACGAATGGAATGTGGTCTTCGACACCATGTTTAAGATGTTTTAACAAGGTGTTTTATGTAGTTTATTAATATTAAATGTCATCGGAGCGACCTGGCTGTTGGAAACAGGTTGGCACGGGTGCCGGTCCACTGCCACTGGAACTTGGCTGGGCCTCCAAAAATACCTACTCGTCCGTCTCAGCTCGGACATTTCACCCACACGCATGTGAGGCCTTTATATGATTGCGGACGAAAGGAGAAACAAAGCGCAGCGGCCTTCAAATCGTCCGTGCGCCGCCAATTTTTCCCGGCGCGCTTACTTGGCCGTCCTGGTCTTCGACACCATGTTTAAAATGTTGTCACAAGGTGTTTTATGTTGTTTATTAATATTAAATGTCATCGGAGCGACCTAAAAAGATCCGTCACAGGACGTCATTGTGTGACTGTGATTTTAGTGGAGTCTGGGCACTCGGTCAGGTCCTGGATGCCTTTCGGGGCTGCCCCGCACGGGGCTGTCTGCATGATCGTGTGACAGCGAAAAAAAAAATCGTGTGACAGCGTCTCTTGGTACAAGAGACCTGTGGGGTGAGTGCGGAACAGGTTGCCTCACTCTCTCAATGGATCTTTTTGTGGAGCAAGTGCACAGTTATGTAGGTCAGCCTTTGTAACTTTCTTGCATAAAAAAAAAAAAAGAAAAAAAAACGGAGCGACCTGGCTGTTGGAAACAGGTTGGCACGGGTGCCGGTCCACCGCCACTGGAACTTGGCTGGGCCTCCAAAAATACCTACTCGTCCGTCTCAGCTCGGACATTTCACCCACATGCATGTGAGGCCTTTATATGATTGCGGACGAAAGGAGAAGCAAAGCGCAGCGGCCTTCAAATCGTCCGTGCGCCGCCAATTTTACCCGGCGCGCTTACTTGGCCGTCCTGGTCTTCGACACCATGTTTAAAATGTTGTCACAAGGTGTTTTATGTTGTTTATTAATATTAAATGTCATCGGAGCGACCTAAAAAGATCCATCACAGGACGTCATTGCGTGACTGTGATTTTAGTGGAGTCTGGGCACTCGGTCAGGTCCTGGATGCCTTTCGGGGCTGCCCCGCACGAGGCTGTCTGCATGATCGTGTGACAGCGAAAAAAAAAATCGTGTGACAGCGTCTCTTGGTACAAGAGACCTGTGGGGTGAGTGCGGAACAGGTTGCCTCACTCTCTCAATGGATCTTTTGGTGGAGCAAGGGCACAGTTATGTAGGTCAGCCTTTGTGACTTTCTTGCTCCAAAAAAAAAAAAAAAAAACGGAGCGACCTGGCTGTTGGAAACAGGTTGGCACGGGTGCCGGTCCACCGCCACTGGAACTTGGCTGGGCCTCCAAAAATACCTACTCGTCCGTCTCAGCTCGGACATTTCACCCACATGCATGTGAGGCCTTTATATGATTGCGGACGAAAGGAGAAGCAAAGCGCAGCGGCCTTCAAATCGTCCGTGCGCCGCCAATTTTTCCCGGCGCGCTTACTTGGCCGTCCTGGACGAATGGAATGTGGTCTTCGATACCATGTTTAAAATGTTGTCACAAGGTGTTTTATGTTGTTTATTAATATTAAATGTCATCGGAGCGACCTGGCTGTTGGAAACAGGTTGGCACGGGTGCCGGTCCACCGCCACTGGAACTTGGCTGGGCCTCCAAAAATACCTACTCGTCCGTCTCAGCTCGGACATTTCACCCACATGCATGTGAGGCCTTTATATGATTGCGGACGAAAGGAGAAGCAAAGCGCAGCGGCCTTCAAATCGTTCGTGCACCGCCAATTTTACCCGGCGCGCTTACTTGGCCGTCCTGGACGAATGGAATGTGGTCTTCGACACCATGTTTAAGATGTTGTAACAAGGTGTTTTATGTTGTTTATTAATATCAAATGTCATCGGAGCGACCTGGCTGTTGGAAACAGGTTGGCACGGGTGCCGGTCCACCGCCACTGGAACTTGGCTGGGCCTCCAAAAATACCTACTCGTCTGTCTCAGCTCGGACATTTCACCCACATGCATGTGAGGCCTTTATATGATTTTTTTTTGAAGGCCTTTATATGATTGCGGACGAAAGGAGAAGCAAAGCGCAGCGGCCTTCAAATCGTCGGTGCGCCGCCCGCGTCTCTTGGGAGGCCTTTATTTATATGATTGCGGACGAAAGGAGAAGCAAAGCGCAGCGGCCTTCAAATCGTCCGTGCGCCGCCAATTTTTCCCGGCGCGCTTACTTGGCCGTCCTGGTCTTCGACACCATGTTTAGCATGTTGTCACAAGGTGTTTTATGTTGTTTATTAATATTAAATGTCATCGGAGCGACCTGGCTGTTGGAAACAGGTTGGCACGGGTGCCGGTCCACCGCCACTGGAACTTGGCTGGGCCTCCAAAAATACCTACTCGTCCGTCTCAGCTCGGACATTTCACCCACATGCATGTGAGGCCTTTATATGATTGCGGACGAAAGGAGAAGCAAAGCGCAGCGGCCTTCAAATCGTCCGTGCGCCGCCAATTTTTCCCGGCGCGCTTACTTGGCCGTCCTGGACGAATGGAATGTGGTCTTCGACGCAGCTGCGTCTGCTGCTGCTGGAATCCATTTGGGTGGTGCGCTGCAGCAGCAGCAGGGCTGGCGTGACTGTGGCCAGTGCGGGTGGTAGCGAGGGCGGCAGCAGCCGCAATGCAGGCAGCAGTTTGCAATCGCAGAGCCACAGCAACAGCGGTGCGGAGGACAACAGCAACAGCAGCAGCAGCAGCAGCAGCAGCAGCAGCATGGGCAGCCAACGGTTTGCAGCTGGCGAGCCGGGCAGCTCTTCATACGCTGCTAAGGCTGTGGCGTGCAGGTTTCTGGCAGAGCTACGGCAGCAAATTCAGAGGGAATGGGATAGGGTGGAAGTAGATGTTAGGTTGGGTTGTGGGATACCGTTTGCATGGCTGCAAGGAAGGTCGCCTGAGATCAAACTTGTTGACTTTTGGCAGAAGTGGGGAGCACTGTATAGGGTGGGCACCGATGGTCGCATCAAGATTCGGGCCGGCACGGCTGGCATGTGAGTGATGGGTTGGGCACGGCGGGTATAGGTGGCGTGGTGGTCTGTTTTGACGGCTCGGGCAGGATATGCAATGCATTCGTTGGAGTAGTGGTTGTCGTTCCTCGTTGTGATGTGTTGCAAAATAGAATGGCAAAGGCTAAGTTGATGGCTGGGTTACGTTATGTATGCATGCGCGTGGGTAGCAGAGTATGATTATGTGCGCAGGCATGTGCTGATAAGTTTGCGTGTGTGTATATGTGTGTCTGTGTTGGTGTCATTTTTTTACATATTGCCACATGTCTCATAGGGGTATGTTCGGTCAATAGCAGGATGTGCTTTGCATGAAGTGGAGAGTCTATGAATAGACAGGTGGCGATTGTCTGTGTCGACAATCAGTCACCTATAAATAGGCGTCTTGTGTGTGTGTCGTAATGCTGCCTGTAAGGTGCAGCTTTTAGAGGTGTGCAAGTCACCATGCATTGATAGCTGACAGCTACACTATGGACAGCTTTTGTTTCAAGGGCCAGTCACGGTCTGTCACACATCACAGGACGTCATTGCGTGACTGTGATTTTAGTGGAGTCTGGGCACTCGGTCAGGTCCTGGATGCCTTTCGGGGCTGCCCCGCACGGGGCTGTCTGCATGATCGTGTGACAGCGTCTCTTGGTACAAGAGACCTGTGGGGTGAGTGCGGAACAGGTTGCCTCACTCTCTCAATGGATCTTTTTGTGGAGCAAGTGCACAGTTATGTAGGTCAGCCCTTGTAACTTTCTTGCTTCAAAAAAAAAAAAAAAAAAAAAAAAAAATGTGGTCTTCGACACCATGTTTAAGATGTTGTAACAAGGTGTTTTATGTTGTTTATTAATATTAAATGTCATCGGAGCGACCTGGCTGTTGGAAACAGGTTGGCACGGGTGCCGGTCCACCGCCACTGGAACTTGGCTGGGCCTCCAAAAATACCTACTCGTCCGTCTCAGCTCGGACATTTCACCCACATGCATGTGAGGCCTTTATATGATTGCGGACGAAAGGAGAAGCAAAGCGCAGCGGCCTTCAAATCGTCCGTGCGCCGCCAATTTTTCCCGGCGCGCTTACTTGGCCGTCCTGGTCTTCGACACCATGTTTAAAATGTTGTCACAAGGTGTTTTATGTTGTTTATTAATATTAAATGTCATCGGAGCGACCTAAAAAGATCCATCACAGGACGTCATTGTGTGACTGTGATTTTAGTGGAGTCTGGGCACTCGGTCAGGTCCTGGATGCCTTTCGGGGCTGCCCCGCACGGGGCTGTCTGCATGATCGTGTGACAGCGAAAAAAAAAATCGTGTGACAGCGTCTCTTGGTACAAGAGACCTGTGGGGTGAGTGCGGAACAGGTTGCCTCACTCTCTCAATGGATCTTTTTGTGGAGCAAGTGCACAGTTATGTAGGTCAGCCTTTGTAACTTTCTTGCAAAAAAAAAAAAAAAGAAAAAAAAACGGAGCGACCTGGCTGTTGGAAACAGGTTGGCACGGGTGCCGGTCCACCGCCACTGGAACTTGGCTGGGCCTCCAAAAATACCTACTCGTCCGTCTCAGCTCGGACATTTCACCCACATGCATGTGAGGCCTTTATATGATTGCGGACGAAAGGAGAAGCAAAGCGCAGCGGCCTTCAAATCGTCCGTGCGCCGCCAATTTTACCCGGCGCGCTTACTTGGCCGTCCTGGTCTTCGACACCATGTTTAAAATGTTGTCACAAGGTGTTTTATGTTGTTTATTAATATTAAATGTCATCGGAGCGACCTAAAAAGATCCATCACAGGACGTCATTGCGTGACTGTGATTTTAGTGGAGTCTGGGCACTCGGTCAGGTCCTGGATGCCTTTCGGGGCTGCCCCGCACGAGGCTGTCTGCATGATCGTGTGACAGCGAAAAAAAAAATCGTGTGACAGCGTCTCTTGGTACAAGAGACCTGTGGGGTGAGTGCGGAACAGGTTGCCTCACTCTCTCAATGGATCTTTTGGTGGAGCAAGGGCACAGTTATGTAGGTCAGCCTTTGTGACTTTCTTGCTCCAAAAAAAAAAAAAAACAACGGAGCGACCTGGCTGTTGGAAACAGGTTGGCACGGGTGCCGGTCCACCGCCACTGGAACTTGGCTGGGCCTCCAAAAATACCTACTCGTCCGTCTCAGCTCGGACATTTCACCCACATGCATGTGAGGCCTTTATATGATTGCGGACGAAAGGAGAAGCAAAGCGCAGCGGCCTTCAAATCATCCGTGCGCCGCCAATTTTTCCCGGCGCGCTTACTTGGCCGTCCTGGACGAATGGAGTGTGGTCTTCGACACCATGTTTAGCATGTTGTCACAAGGTGTTTTATGTAGTTATTAATATTAAATGTCATCGGAGCGACCTGGCTGTTGGAAACAGGTTGGCACGGGTGCCAGTCCACCGCCACTGGAACTTGGCTGGGCCTCCAAAAATACCTACTCGTCTGTCTCAGCTCGGACATTTCACCCACATGCATGTGAGGCCTTTATATGATTGCGGACGAAAGGAGAAGCAAAGCGCAGCGGCCTTCAAATCGTCCGTGCGCCGCCAATTTTTCCCGGCGCGCTTACTTGGCCTTCCTGGACGAATGGAGTGTGGTCTTCGACACCATGTTTAAGATGTTTTAACAAGGTGTTTTATGTAGTTATTAATATTAAATGTCATCGGAGCGACCTGGCTGTTGGAAACAGGTTGGCACGGGTGCCAGTCCACCGCCACTGGAACTTGGCTGGGCCTCCAAAAATACCTACTCGTCTGTCTCAGCTCGGACATTTCACCCACATGCATGTGAGGCCTTTATATGATTGCGGACGAAAGGAGAAGCAAAGCGCAGCGGCCTTCAAATCGTCCGTGCGCCGCCAATTTTTCCCGGCGCGCTTACTTGGCCGTCCTGGACGAATGGAATGTGGTCTTCGACACCATGTTTAAGATGTTTTAACAAGGTGTTTTATGTAGTTTATTAATATTAAATGTCATCGGAGCGACCTGGCTGTTGGAAACAGGTTGGCACGGGTGCCGGTCCACTGCCACTGGAACTTGGCTGGGCCTCCAAAAATACCTACTCGTCCGTCTCAGCTCGGACATTTCACCCACACGCATGTGAGGCCTTTATATGATTGCGGACGAAAGGAGAAACAAAGCGCAGCGGCCTTCAAATCGTCCGTGCGCCGCCAATTTTTCCCGGCGCGCTTACTTGGCCGTCCTGGACGAATGGAATGTGGTCTTCGACACCATGTTTAAAATGTTGTAACAAGGTGTTTTATGTAGTTTATTAATATTAAATGTCATCGGAGCGACCTGGCTGTTGGAAACAGGTTGGCACGGGTGCCGGTCCACCGCCACTGGAACTTGGCTGGGCCTCCAAAAATACCTACTCGTCCGTCTCAGCTCGGACATTTCACCCACATGCATGTGAGGCCTTTATATGATTGCGGACGAAAGGAGAAGCAAAGCGCAGCGGCCTTCAAATCGTCCGTGCGCCGCCAATTTTTCCCGGCGCGCTTACTTGGCCGTCCTGGTCTTCGACACCATGTTTAAAATGTTGTAACAAGGTGTTTTATGTTGTTTATTAATATTAAATGTCATCGGAGCGACCTGGCTGTTGGAAACAGGTTGGCACGGGTGCCGGTCCACCGCCACTGGAACTTGGCTGGGCCTCCAAAAATACCTACTCGTCCGTCTCAGCTCGGACATTTCACCCACATGCATGTGAGGCCTTTATATGATTGCGGACGAAAGGAGAAGCAAAGCGCAGCGGCCTTCAAATCGTCCGTGCGCCGCCAATTTTTCCCGGCGCGCTTACTTGGCCGTCCTGGACGAATGGAATGTGGTCTTCGATACCATGTTTAAAATGTTGTCACAAGGTGTTTTTTGTTGTTTATTAATATTAAATGTCATCGGAGCGACCTGGCTGTTGGAAACAGGTTGGCACGGGTGCCGGTCCACCGCCACTGGAACTTGGCTGGGCCTCCAAAAATACCTACTCGTCCGTCTCAGCTCGGACATTTCACCCACATGCATGTGAGGCCTTTATATGATTTATTTTTTATTTATTTTTGAAGGCCTTTATATGATTGCGGACGAAAGGAGAAGCAAAGCGCAGCGGCCTTCAAATCGTCCATGCGCCGCCAATTTTTCCCGGCGCGCTTTCTTGGCCGTCCTGGTCTTCGACACCATGTTTAAAATGTTGTCACAAGGTGTTTTATGTTGTTTATTAATATTAAATGTCATCGGAGCGACCTGGCTGTTGGAAACAGGTTGGCACGGGTGCCGGTCCACCGCCACTGGAATTTGGCTGGGCCTCCAAAAATACCTACTCGTCCGTCTCAGCTCGGACATTTCACCCACACGCATGTGAGGCCTTTATATGATTGCGGACGAAAGGAGAAGCAAAGCGCAGCGGCCTTCAAATCGTCCGTGCGCCGCCAATTTTTCCCGGCGCGCTTACTTGGCCGTCCTGGACGAATGGAGTGTGGTCTTTTTTTTTTTTTTTTTTTTTTTTTTGAAGCAAGAAAGTTACAAGGGCTGACCTACATAACTTTGCACTTGCTCCACAAAAAGATCCATTGAGAGAGTGAGGCAACCTGTTCCGCACTCACCCCACAGGTCTCTTGTACCAAGAGACGCTGTCACACGATCATGCAGACAGCCCCGTGCGGGGCAGCCCCGAAAGGCATCCAGGACCTGACCGAGTGCCCAGACTCCACTAAAATCACAGTTACGCAATGACGTCCTGTGATGTGTGACAGACCGTGACTGGCCCTTGAAACAAAAGCTGTCCATAGTGTAGCTGTCAGCTATCAATGCATGGTGACTTGCACACCTTTAAAAGCTGCACCTAACAGGCAGCATTACGACACACACACACACAAGACGCCTATTTATAGGTGACTGATTGTCGACACAGACAATCGCCACCTGTCTATTCAGTGTGGTCTTCGACACCATGTTTAAGATGTTTTAACAAGGTGTTTTATGTAGTTATTAATATTAATATTAATGTCATCGGAGCGACCTGGCTGTTGGAAACAGGTTGGCACGGGTGCCGGTCCACCGCCACTGGAACTTGGCTGGGCCTCCAAAAATACCTACTCGTCTGTCTCAGCTCGGACATTTCACCCACATGCATGTGAGGCCTTTATATGATTGCGGACGAAAGGAGAAGCAAAGCGCAGCGGCCTTCAAATCGTCCGTGCGCCGCCAATTTTTCCCGGCGCGCTTACTTGGCCGTCCTGGACGAATGGAATGTGGTCTTCGACACCATGTTTAAAATGTTGTAACAAGGTGTTTTATGTAGTTTATTAATATTAAATGTCACCCTTGTAACTTTCTTGCTTCAAAAAAAAAAATGTCATCGGAGCGACCTGGCTGTTGGAAACAGGTTGGCACGGGTGCCGGTCCACCGCCACTGGAACTTGGCTGGGCCTCCAAAAATACCTACTCGTCCGTCTCAGCTCGGACATTTCACCCACATGCATGTGAGGCCTTTATATGATTGCGGACGAAAGGAGAAGCAAAGCGCAGCGGCCTTCAAATCGTTCGTGCGCCGCCAATTTTACCCGGCGCGCTTACTTGGCCGTCCTGGACGAATGGAATGTGGTCTTCGACACCATGTTTAAGATGTTGTAACAAGGTGTTTTATGTTGTTTATTAATATTAAATGTCATCGGAGCGACCTGGCTGTTGGAAACAGGTTGGCACGGGTGCCGGTCCACCGCCACTGGAACTTGGCTGGGCCTCCAAAAATACCTACTCGTCTGTCTCAGCTCGGACATTTCACCCACATGCATGTGAGGCCTTTATATGATTTTTTTTTTGAAGGCCTTTATATGATTGCGGACGAAAGGAGAAGCAAAGCGCAGCGGCCTTCAAATCGTCGGTGCGCCGCCCGCGTCTCTTGGGAGGCCTTTATATGATTGCGGACGAAAGGAGAAGCAAAGCGCAGCGGCCTTCAAATCGTCCGTGCGCCGCCAATTTTTCCCGGCGCGCTTACTTGGCCGTCCTGGTCTTCGACACCATGTTTAGCATGTTGTCACAAGGTGTTTTATGTTGTTTATTAATATTAAATGTCATCGGAGCGACCTGGCTGTTGGAAACAGGTTGGCACGGGTGCCGGTCCACCGCCACTGGAACTTGGCTGGGCCTCCAAAAATACCTACTCGTCCGTCTCAGCTCGGACATTTCACCCACATGCATGTGAGGCCTTTATATGATTGCGGACGAAAGGAGAAGCAAAGCGCAGCGGCCTTCAAATCGTCCGTGCGCCGCCAATTTTTCCCGGCGCGCTTACTTGGCCGTCCTGGACGAATGGAATGTGGTCTTCGACACCATGTTTAAGATGTTGTAACAAGGTGTTTTATGTTGTTTATTAATATTAAATGTCATCGGAGCGACCTGGCTGTTGGAAACAGGTTGGCACGGGTGCCGGTCCACCGCCACTGGAACTTGGCTGGGCCTCCAAAAATACCTACTCGTCCGTCTCAGCTCGGACATTTCACCCACATGCATGTGAGGCCTTTATATGATTGCGGACGAAAGGAGAAGCAAAGCGCAGCGGCCTTCAAATCATCCGTGCGCCGCCAATTTTTCCCGGCGCGCTTACTTGGCCGTCCTGGTCTTCGACACCATGTTTAAAATGTTGTCACAAGGTGTTTTATGTTGTTTATTAATATTAAATGTCATCGGAGCGACCTAAAAAGATCCGTCACAGGACGTCATTGTGTGACTGTGATTTTAGTGGAGTCTGGGCACTCGGTCAGGTCCTGGATGCCTTTCGGGGCTGCCCCGCACGGGGCTGTCTGCATGATCGTGTGACAGCGAAAAAAAAATCGTGTGACAGCGTCTCTTGGTACAAGAGACCTGTGGGGTGAGTGCGGAACAGGTTGCCTCACTCTCTCAATGGATCTTTTTGTGGAGCAAGTGCACAGTTATGTAGGTCAGCCTTTGTAACTTTCTTGCATAAAAAAAAAAAAAAGAAAAAAAAACGGAGCGACCTGGCTGTTGGAAACAGGTTGGCACGGGTGCCGGTCCACCGCCACTGGAACTTGGCTGGGCCTCCAAAAATACCTACTCGTCCGTCTCAGCTCGGACATTTCACCCACATGCATGTGAGGCCTTTATATGATTGCGGACGAAAGGAGAAGCAAAGCGCAGCGGCCTTCAAATCGTCCGTGCGCCGCCAATTTTACCCGGCGCGCTTACTTGGCCGTCCTGGTCTTCGACACCATGTTTAAAATGTTGTCACAAGGTGTTTTATGTTGTTTATTAATATTAAATGTCATCGGAGCGACCTAAAAAGATCCATCACAGGACGTCATTGCGTGACTGTGATTTTAGTGGAGTCTGGGCACTCGGTCAGGTCCTGGATGCCTTTCGGGGCTGCCCCGCACGAGGCTGTCTGCATGATCGTGTGACAGCGAAAAAAAAAATCGTGTGACAGCGTCTCTTGGTACAAGAGACCTGTGGGGTGAGTGCGGAACAGGTTGCCTCACTCTCTCAATGGATCTTTTGGTGGAGCAAGGGCACAGTTATGTAGGTCAGCCTTTGTGACTTTCTTGCTCCAAAAAAAAAAAAAAAAAAACGGAGCGACCTGGCTGTTGGAAACAGGTTGGCACGGGTGCCGGTCCACCGCCACTGGAACTTGGCTGGGCCTCCAAAAATACCTACTCGTCCGTCTCAGCTCGGACATTTCACCCACATGCATGTGAGGCCTTTATATGATTGCGGACGAAAGGAGAAGCAAAGCGCAGCGGCCTTCAAATCGTCCGTGCGCCGCCAATTTTTCCCGGCGCGCTTACTTGGCCGTCCTGGTCTTCGACACCATGTTTAAAATGTTGTAACAAGGTGTTTTATGTTGTTTATTAATATTAAATGTCATCGGAGCGACCTGGCTGTTGGAAACAGGTTGGCACGGGTGCCGGTCCACCGCCACTGGAACTTGGCTGGGCCTCCAAAAATACCTACTCGTCCGTCTCAGCTCGGACATTTCACCCACATGCATGTGAGGCCTTTATATGATTGCGGACGAAAGGAGAAGCAAAGCGCAGCGGCCTTCAAATCGTCCGTGCGCCGCCAATTTTTCCCGGCGCGCTTACTTGGCCGTCCTGGACGAATGGAGTGTGGTCTTTTTTTTTTTTTTTTTTTTTTTTTTTTTGAAGCAAGAAAGTTACAAGGGCTGACCTACATAACTGTGCACTTGCTCCACAAAAAGATCCATTGAGAGAGTGAGGCAACCTGTTCCGCACTCACCCCACAGGTCTCTTGTACCAAGAGACGCTGTCACACGATCATGCAGACAGCCCCGTGCGGGGCAGCCCCGAAAGGCATCCAGGACCTGACCGAGTGCCCAGACTCCACTAAAATCACAGTCACGCAATGACGTCCTGTGATGTGTGACAGACCGTGACTGGCCCTTGAAACAAAAGCTGTCCATAGTGTAGCTGTCAGCTATCAATGCATGGTGACTTGCACACCTCTAAAAGCTGCACCTTACAGGCAGCATTACGACACACACACAAGACGCCTATTTATAGGTGACTGATTGTCGACACAGACAATCGCCACCTGTCTATTCATAGACTCTCCACTTCATGCAAAGCACATCCTGCTATTGACCGAACATACCCCTATGAGACATGTGGCAATATGTAAAAAAAATGACTCCAACACAGACACACATATACACACACGCAAACTTATCAGCACATGCCTGCGCACATAATCATACTCTGCTACCCACGCGCATGCATACATAACGTAACCCAGCCATCAACTTAGCCTTTGCCATTCTATTTTGCAACACATCACAACGAGGAACGACAACCACTACTCCAACGAATGCATTGCATATCCTGCCCGAGCCGTCAAAACAGACCACCACGCCACCTATACCCGTGCCCAACCCATCACTCACATGCCAGCCGTGCCGGCCCGAATCTTGATGCGACCATCGGTGCCCACCCTATACAGTGCTCCCCACTTCTGCCAAAAGTCAACAAGTTTGATCTCAGGCGACCTTCCTTGCAGCCATGCAAACGGTATCCCACAACCCAACCTAACATCTACTTCCACCCTATCCCATTCCCTCTGAATTTGCTGCCGTAGCTCTGCCAGAAACCTGCACGCCACAGCCTTAGCAGCGTATGAAGAGCTGCCCGGCTCGCCAGCTGCAAACCGTTGGCTGCCCATGCTGCTGCTGCTGCTGCTGCTGCTGCTGCTGCTGTTGCTGTTGTCCTCCGCACCGCTGTTGCTGTGGCTCTGCGATTGCAAACTGCTGCCTGCATTGCGGCTGCTGCCGCCCTCGCTACCACCCGCACTGGCCACAGTCACGCCAGCCCTGCTGCTGCTGCAGCGCACCACCCAAATGGATTCCAGCAGCAGCAGACGCAGCTGCGTCCACAACTGCTGCTGCCCTGCTGGCGGCGCCCACACACTGAAGTCATCCAGCAGCAGCAGACGGCTGTTATTAACAGGGACCACTGCTCCTGGCTGCACACGCTGCCACACCTGTTGCGCATACCACTGCCACACTGCTGCAGCTATTGGGCACTCCACAAACAAGTGGGTGAGGGTCTCCAGTTGCTGCGGCTGCTGACACTGCTGTGCTGGGCAGGCAAAGTGAGCCGGCGCGCGCCTGCTGGATGCCAGCATGCGCCGTGCGCCTACCTTCACTCCTGCATGCAGAAGCCGCCAGCCAAACACTCGCAGCCGCCTCGGCAGCTGGGTGTCTTTCAGCCTCTGATAACTCGCCACCCAGCGGTGCTGCCTGGCATTGGCAGCACCCATGGATTGAGTGATCGGGTCCAGTAGATCATTGTGTGCTGGGCAGCTGATGCGCTGCTGTTGCTGCTCCTGTTGCTGCCGCTGAGCCGTGACCACTGCTGCTGCAGTTGCTGCGCGCTGTCTTGGCAGCTCCCGCTCCCTGGACGGATCCATCCAGGACGCATGGTAAGCTGCCATCATAGCTGCATCGCTAAACCGCTGGCTGTCACTGCTGCTGCTGCTGCGATTGCCTGGCGCCTCGCTACTTTGCTGCATTTGCTGGAAAGACCGTTTCTGAGCTGCCTCCATCTCCTGCAGGCCGTCCTGTGGCGCCTCAGCACCCAGGCGGTTGCGCCACAGCCGCGGGCGCATGCCTACGCCTGACACCCACCCCTCTTTGCACTGCCGGCTGCATTGCTCCTGCAGCAGCCTGCATGTTGCCACCTTTGGTGTGAACTGCAGCAGGCTGACAGCAAACCCCATCCCCCATACACTAGGATCTACGCGAATGTCTGCCCAAGCACCCACCAGGTACCATGACGGCGTGCTTTGCGATTGCTGCTGTTGCTGTTGCTGTCCCTGGTGCTGCTGCTGCTGCTGCTGCTGCTGCTGCTGCTGCTGCTGCTGCTGCGGCTGCTGCTGTTCCTGTTGTTGCTGTTGTCGCGGCTGCTGCTGTTGCCATGCTGCTGGCTGCTGCTGCTGCTGCTGCTGCTGCTGCTGCTGTTCCTGCTGTTGCTGCTGTCGTGGCTGCTGCTGTTGCCGTGCTGCTGGCTGTTGCCGATGCTGCTGCTGCTGTCGCTGCTGCCGCTGCTGTTGTTGCCGCTGAAAGGCAGGGTGCGGCACTGCTTTTACATCTACCACACAACAGGGCGCCCATTGTAGGGCTGCTGTGTCCATTGGGACAGCTGTCGTGGCCTTCAAGCTGCCATCCTGCTGCACCTTGTAGCACTTGGTGGCGCCATCTTGCTGCAACTGTTGTGCCCACTGCTGCTGCGTATCGGTCTGCCATGCACCTGTGCTGCCCTCCCGCAGAGTGCGCAGCCATGTGGGCGGCAGCACTAAGCCATCTTGCTGCGGCTGTCCAGTTAGCTGCTGCTGCACCTGCCCCAGTGTGGTGCCTGCGCCGTGGCGCAGCTGGGCAGGTAGGGTGCCGGCTGCTGCCAACATCTGCCCATCTGAGCTGCTACCCACGCTGTGGTTCCCCACTAGCAGCTCAAGCTGGATCTGCTGGCGGGTCATGGCGCTGTGCTCCACGTGCCTGTGGATGCCCACACTTTGCAGCGCCTCTATGTATGCTGCAAGGCGCAGCGGCAGCCTGCCGCCCCTGGCGGCAGCCTGCAGCGGCGCCCTTGATTGCTGCACCAACGCTGCCTCCCCGGCAACCTGTTCCGCACTCACCCCACAGGTCTCTTGTACCAAGAGACGCTGTCACACGATCATGCAGACAGCCCCGTGCGGGGCAGCCCCGAAAGGCATCCAGGACCTGACCGAGTGCCCAGACTCCACTAAAATCACAGTTACGCAATGACGTCCTGTGATGTGTGACAGACCGTGACTGGCCCTTGAAACAAAAGCTGTCCATAGTGTAGCTGTCAGCTATCAATGCATGGTGACTTGCACACCTTTAAAAGCTGCACCTAACAGGCAGCATTACGACACACACACACACAAGACGCCTATTTATAGGTGACTGATTGTCGACACAGACAATCGCCACCTGTCTATTCAGTGTGGTCTTCGACACCATGTTTAAGATGTTTTAACAAGGTGTTTTATGTAGTTATTAATATTAATATTAATGTCATCGGAGCGACCTGGCTGTTGGAAACAGGTTGGCACGGGTGCCGGTCCACCGCCACTGGAACTTGGCTGGGCCTCCAAAAATACCTACTCGTCTGTCTCAGCTCGGACATTTCACCCACATGCATGTGAGGCCTTTATATGATTGCGGACGAAAGGAGAAGCAAAGCGCAGCGGCCTTCAAATCGTCCGTGCGCCGCCAATTTTTCCCGGCGCGCTTACTTGGCCGTCCTGGACGAATGGAATGTGGTCTTCGACACCATGTTTAAAATGTTGTAACAAGGTGTTTTATGTAGTTTAATAATATTAAATGTCACCCTTGTAACTTTCTTGCTTCAAAAAAAAAAATGTCATCGGAGCGACCTGGCTGTTGGAAACAGGTTGGCACGGGTGCCGGTCCACCGCCACTGGAACTTGGCTGGGCCTCCAAAAATACCTACTCGTCCGTCTCAGCTCGGACATTTCACCCACATGCATGTGAGGCCTTTATATGATTGCGGACGAAAGGAGAAGCAAAGCGCAGCGGCCTTCAAATCGTTCGTGCGCCGCCAATTTTACCCGGCGCGCTTACTTGGCCGTCCTGGACGAATGGAATGTGGTCTTCGACACCATGTTTAAGATGTTGTAACAAGGTGTTTTATGTTGTTTATTAATATTAAATGTCATCGGAGCGACCTGGCTGTTGGAAACAGGTTGGCACGGGTGCCGGTCCACCGCCACTGGAACTTGGCTGGGCCTCCAAAAATACCTACTCGTCTGTCTCAGCTCGGACATTTCACCCACATGCATGTGAGGCCTTTATATGATTTTTTTTTTTGAAGGCCTTTATATGATTGCGGACGAAAGGAGAAGCAAAGCGCAGCGGCCTTCAAATCGTCGGTGCGCCGCCCGCGTCTCTTGGGAGGCCTTTATATGATTGCGGACGAAAGGAGAAGCAAAGCGCAGCGGCCTTCAAATCGTCCGTGCGCCGCCAATTTTTCCCGGCGCGCTTACTTGGCCGTCCTGGTCTTCGACACCATGTTTAGCATGTTGTCACAAGGTGTTTTATGTTGTTTATTAATATTAAATGTCATCGGAGCGACCTGGCTGTTGGAAACAGGTTGGCACGGGTGCCGGTCCACCGCCACTGGAACTTGGCTGGGCCTCCAAAAATACCTACTCGTCCGTCTCAGCTCGGACATTTCACCCACATGCATGTGAGGCCTTTATATGATTGCGGACG
Source organism: Tetradesmus obliquus (assembly GCA_030272155.1). NCBI lineage: Eukaryota > Viridiplantae > Chlorophyta > Chlorophyceae > Sphaeropleales > Scenedesmaceae > Tetradesmus > Tetradesmus obliquus. The sequence continues at coordinate 2,503,283 of CP126197.1, read as the reverse complement.
AAAGGAGAAGCAAAGCGCAGCGGCCTTCAAATCGTCCGTGCGCCGCCAATTTTTCCCGGCGCGCTTACTTGGCCGTCCTGGACGAATGGAATGTGGTCTTCGACACCATGTTTAAGATGTTGTAACAAGGTGTTTTATGTTGTTTATTAATATTAAATGTCATCGGAGCGACCTGGCTGTTGGAAACAGGTTGGCACGGGTGCCGGTCCACCGCCACTGGAACTTGGCTGGGCCTCCAAAAATACCTACTCGTCCGTCTCAGCTCGGACATTTCACCCACATGCATGTGAGGCCTTTATATGATTTTTTTTTTGAAGGCCTTTATATGATTGCGGACGAAAGGAGAAGCAAAGCGCAGCGGCCTTCAAATCGTCCGTGCGCCGCCAATTTTTCCCGGCGCGCTTACTTGGCCGTCCTGGACGAATGGAATGTGGTCTTCGACACCATGTTTAAGATGTTGTAACAAGGTGTTTTATGTTGTTTATTAATATTAAATGTCATCGGAGCGACCTGGCTGTTGGAAACAGGTTGGCACGGGTGCCGGTCCACCGCCACTGGAACTTGGCTGGGCCTCCAAAAATACCTACTCGTCCGTCTCAGCTCGGACATTTCACCCACATGCATGTGAGGCCTTTATATGATTGCGGACGAAAGGAGAAGCAAAGCGCAGCGGCCTTCAAATCGTCCGTGCGCCGCCAATTTTTCCCGGCGCGCTTACTTGGCCGTCCTGGTCTTCGACACCATGTTTAAAATGTTGTCACAAGGTGTTTTATGTTGTTTATTAATATTAAATGTCATCGGAGCGACCTAAAAAGATCCGTCACAGGACGTCATTGTGTGACTGTGATTTTAGTGGAGTCTGGGCACTCGGTCAGGTCCTGGATGCCTTTCGGGGCTGCCCCGCACGGGGCTGTCTGCATGATCGTGTGACAGCGAAAAAAAAAATCGTGTGACAGCGTCTCTTGGTACAAGAGACCTGTGGGGTGAGTGCGGAACAGGTTGCCTCACTCTCTCAATGGATCTTTTTGTGGAGCAAGTGCACAGTTATGTAGGTCAGCCTTTGTAACTTTCTTGCATAAAAAAAAAAAGAAAAAAAAACGGAGCGACCTGGCTGTTGGAAACAGGTTGGCACGGGTGCCGGTCCACCGCCACTGGAACTTGGCTGGGCCTCCAAAAATACCTACTCGTCCGTCTCAGCTCGGACATTTCACCCACATGCATGTGAGGCCTTTATATGATTGCGGACGAAAGGAGAAGCAAAGCGCAGCGGCCTTCAAATCGTCCGTGCGCCGCCAATTTTACCCGGCGCGCTTACTTGGCCGTCCTGGTCTTCGACACCATGTTTAAAATGTTGTCACAAGGTGTTTTATGTTGTTTATTAATATTAAATGTCATCGGAGCGACCTAAAAAGATCCATCACAGGACGTCATTGCGTGACTGTGATTTTAGTGGAGTCTGGGCACTCGGTCAGGTCCTGGATGCCTTTCGGGGCTGCCCCGCACGAGGCTGTCTGCATGATCGTGTGACAGCGAAAAAAAAATCGTGTGACAGCGTCTCTTGGTACAAGAGACCTGTGGGGTGAGTGCGGAACAGGTTGCCTCACTCTCTCAATGGATCTTTTGGTGGAGCAAGGGCACAGTTATGTAGGTCAGCCTTTGTGACTTTCTTGCTCCAAAAAAAAAAATGTCATCGGAGCGACCTGGCTGTTGGAAACAGGTTGGCACGGGTGCCGGTCCACCGCCACTGGAACTTGGCTGGGCCTCCAAAAATACCTACTCGTCCGTCTCAGCTCGGACATTTCACCCACATGCATGTGAGGCCTTTATATGATTGCGGACGAAAGGAGAAGCAAAGCGCAGCGGCCTTCAAATCGTCCGTGCGCCGCCAATTTTTCCCGGCGCGCTTACTTGGCCGTCCTGGACGAATGGAATGTGGTCTTCGACACCATGTTTAAGATGTTTTAACAAGGTGTTTTATGTAGTTTATTAATATTAAATGTCATCGGAGCGACCTGGCTGTTGGAAACAGGTTGGCACGGGTGCCGGTCCACTGCCACTGGAACTTGGCTGGGCCTCCAAAAATACCTACTCGTCCGTCTCAGCTCGGACATTTCACCCACACGCATGTGAGGCCTTTATATGATTGCGGACGAAAGGAGAAACAAAGCGCAGCGGCCTTCAAATCGTCCGTGCGCCGCCAATTTTTCCCGGCGCGCTTACTTGGCCGTCCTGGACGAATGGAATGTGGTCTTCGACACCATGTTTAAAATGTTGTAACAAGGTGTTTTATGTAGTTTATTAATATTAAATGTCATCGGAGCGACCTGGCTGTTGGAAACAGGTTGGCACGGGTGCCGGTCCACCGCCACTGGAACTTGGCTGGGCCTCCAAAAATACCTACTCGTCCGTCTCAGCTCGGACATTTCACCCACATGCATGTGAGGCCTTTATATGATTGCGGACGAAAGGAGAAGCAAAGCGCAGCGGCCTTCAAATCGTCCGTGCGCCGCCAATTTTTCCCGGCGCGCTTACTTGGCCGTCCTGGACGAATGGAATGTGGTCTTCGACACCATGTTTAAGATGTTTTAACAAGGTGTTTTATGTAGTTTATTAATATTAAATGTCATCGGAGCGACCTGGCTGTTGGAAACAGGTTGGCACGGGTGCCGGTCCACTGCCACTGGAACTTGGCTGGGCCTCCAAAAATACCTACTCGTCCGTCTCAGCTCGGACATTTCACCCACACGCATGTGAGGCCTTTATATGATTGCGGACGAAAGGAGAAACAAAGCGCAGCGGCCTTCAAATCGTCCGTGCGCCGCCAATTTTTCCCGGCGCGCTTACTTGGCCGTCCTGGACGAATGGAATGTGGTCTTCGACACCATGTTTAAAATGTTGTAACAAGGTGTTTTATGTAGTTTATTAATATTAAATGTCATCGGAGCGACCTGGCTGTTGGAAACAGGTTGGCACGGGTGCCGGTCCACCGCCACTGGAACTTGGCTGGGCCTCCAAAAATACCTACTCGTCCGTCTCAGCTCGGACATTTCACCCACATGCATGTGAGGCCTTTATATGATTGCGGACGAAAGGAGAAGCAAAGCGCAGCGGCCTTCAAATCGTCCGTGCGCCGCCAATTTTTCCCGGCGCGCTTACTTGGCCGTCCTGGTCTTCGACACCATGTTTAAAATGTTGTAACAAGGTGTTTTATGTTGTTTATTAATATTAAATGTCATCGGAGCGACCTGGCTGTTGGAAACAGGTTGGCACGGGTGCCGGTCCACCGCCACTGGAACTTGGCTGGGCCTCCAAAAATACCTACTCGTCCGTCTCAGCTCGGACATTTCACCCACATGCATGTGAGGCCTTTATATGATTGCGGACGAAAGGAGAAGCAAAGCGCAGCGGCCTTCAAATCGTCCGTGCGCCGCCAATTTTTCCCGGCGCGCTTACTTGGCCGTCCTGGACGAATGGAGTGTGGTCTTTTTTTTTTTTTTTTTTTTTTTTTTTTGAAGCAAGAAAGTTACAAGGGCTGACCTACATAACTTTGCACTTGCTCCACAAAAAGATCCATTGAGAGAGTGAGGCAACCTGTTCCGCACTCACCCCACAGGTCTCTTGTACCAAGAGACGCTGTCACACGATCATGCAGACAGCCCCGTGCGGGGCAGCCCCGAAAGGCATCCAGGACCTGACCGAGTGCCCAGACTCCACTAAAATCACAGTTACGCAATGACGTCCTGTGATGTGTGACAGACCGTGACTGGCCCTTGAAACAAAAGCTGTCCATAGTGTAGCTGTCAGCTATCAATGCATGGTGACTTGCACACCTTTAAAAGCTGCACCTAACAGGCAGCATTACGACACACACACACACAAGACGCCTATTTATAGGTGACTGATTGTCGACACAGACAATCGCCACCTGTCTATTCAGTGTGGTCTTCGACGCCATGTTTAAGATGTTTTAACAAGGTGTTTTATGTAGTTATTAATATTAATATTAATGTCATCGGAGCGACCTGGCTGTTGGAAACAGGTTGGCACGGGTGCCGGTCCACCGCCACTGGAACTTGGCTGGGCCTCCAAAAATACGTACTCGTCTGTCTCAGCTCGGACATTTCACCCACATGCATGTGAGGCCTTTATATGATTGCGGACGAAAGGAGAAGCAAAGCGCAGCGGCCTTCAAATCGTCCGTGCGCCGCCAATTTTTCCCGGCGCGCTTACTTGGCCGTCCTGGACGAATGGAATGTGGTCTTCGACACCATGTTTAAAATGTTGTAACAAGGTGTTTTATGTAGTTTATTAATATTAAATGTCACCCTTGTAACTTTCTTGCTTCAAAAAAAAAAATGTCATCGGAGCGACCTGGCTGTTGGAAACAGGTTGGCACGGGTGCCGGTCCACCGCCACTGGAACTTGGCTGGGCCTCCAAAAATACCTACTCGTCCGTCTCAGCTCGGACATTTCACCCACATGCATGTGAGGCCTTTATATGATTGCGGACGAAAGGAGAAGCAAAGCGCAGCGGCCTTCAAATCGTTCGTGCGCCGCCAATTTTACCCGGCGCGCTTACTTGGCCGTCCTGGACGAATGGAATGTGGTCTTCGACACCATGTTTAAGATGTTGTAACAAGGTGTTTTATGTTGTTTATTAATATTAAATGTCATCGGAGCGACCTGGCTGTTGGAAACAGGTTGGCACGGGTGCCGGTCCACCGCCACTGGAACTTGGCTGGGCCTCCAAAAATACCTACTCGTCTGTCTCAGCTCGGACATTTCACCCACATGCATGTGAGGCCTTTATATGATTTTTTTTTTGAAGGCCTTTATATGATTGCGGACGAAAGGAGAAGCAAAGCGCAGCGGCCTTCAAATCGTCGGTGCGCCGCCCGCGTCTCTTGGGAGGCCTTTATATGATTGCGGACGAAAGGAGAAGCAAAGCGCAGCGGCCTTCAAATCGTCCGTGCGCCGCCAATTTTTCCCGGCGCGCTTACTTGGCCGTCCTGGTCTTCGACACCATGTTTAGCATGTTGTCACAAGGTGTTTTATGTTGTTTATTAATATTAAATGTCATCGGAGCGACCTGGCTGTTGGAAACAGGTTGGCACGGGTGCCGGTCCACCGCCACTGGAACTTGGCTGGGCCTCCAAAAATACCTACTCGTCCGTCTCAGCTCGGACATTTCACCCACATGCATGTGAGGCCTTTATATGATTGCGGACGAAAGGAGAAGCAAAGCGCAGCGGCCTTCAAATCGTCCGTGCGCCGCCAATTTTTCCCGGCGCGCTTACTTGGCCGTCCTGGACGAATGGAATGTGGTCTTCGACACCATGTTTAAGATGTTGTAACAAGGTGTTTTATGTTGTTTATTAATATTAAATGTCATCGGAGCGACCTGGCTGTTGGAAACAGGTTGGCACGGGTGCCGGTCCACCGCCACTGGAACTTGGCTGGGCCTCCAAAAATACCTACTCGTCCGTCTCAGCTCGGACATTTCACCCACATGCATGTGAGGCCTTTATATGATTTTTTTTTTGAAGGCCTTTATATGATTGCGGACGAAAGGAGAAGCAAAGCGCAGCGGCCTTCAAATCGTCGGTGCGCCGCCCGCGTCTCTTGGGAGGCCTTTATATGATTGCGGACGAAAGGAGAAGCAAAGCGCAGCGGCCTTCAAATCGTCCGTGCGCCGCCAATTTTTCCCGGCGCGCTTACTTGGCCGTCCTGGACGAATGGAATGTGGTCTTCGACACCATGTTTAAGATGTTGTAACAAGGTGTTTTATGTTGTTTATTAATATTAAATGTCATCGGAGCGACCTGGCTGTTGGAAACAGGTTGGCACGGGTGCCGGTCCACCGCCACTGGAACTTGGCTGGGCCTCCAAAAATACCTACTCGTCCGTCTCAGCTCGGACATTTCACCCACATGCATGTGAGGCCTTTATATGATTGCGGACGAAAGGAGAAGCAAAGCGCAGCGGCCTTCAAATCGTCCGTGCGCCGCCAATTTTTCCCGGCGCGCTTACTTGGCCGTCCTGGTCTTCGACACCATGTTTAAAATGTTGTCACAAGGTGTTTTATGTTGTTTATTAATATTAAATGTCATCGGAGCGACCTAAAAAGATCCGTCACAGGACGTCATTGTGTGACTGTGATTTTAGTGGAGTCTGGGCACTCGGTCAGGTCCTGGATGCCTTTCGGGGCTGCCCCGCACGGGGCTGTCTGCATGATCGTGTGACAGCGAAAAAAAAAATCGTGTGACAGCGTCTCTTGGTACAAGAGACCTGTGGGGTGAGTGCGGAACAGGTTGCCTCACTCTCTCAATGGATCTTTTTGTGGAGCAAGTGCACAGTTATGTAGGTCAGCCTTTGTAACTTTCTTGCATAAAAAAAAAAAAAAAAAAAAAACGGAGCGACCTGGCTGTTGGAAACAGGTTGGCACGGGTGCCGGTCCACCGCCACTGGAACTTGGCTGGGCCTCCAAAAATACCTACTCGTCCGTCTCAGCTCGGAAATTTCACCCACATGCATGTGAGGCCTTTATATGATTGCGGACGAAAGGAGAAGCAAAGCGCAGCGGCCTTCAAATCGTCCGTGCGCCGCCAATTTTACCCGGCGCGCTTACTTGGCCGTCCTGGTCTTCGACACCATGTTTAAAATGTTGTCACAAGGTGTTTTATGTTGTTTATTAATATTAAATGTCATCGGAGCGACCTAAAAAGATCCATCACAGGACGTCATTGCGTGACTGTGATTTTAGTGGAGTCTGGGCACTCGGTCAGGTCCTGGATGCCTTTCGGGGCTGCCCCGCACGAGGCTGTCTGCATGATCGTGTGACAGCGAAAAAAAAAATCGTGTGACAGCGTCTCTTGGTACAAGAGACCTGTGGGGTGAGTGCGGAACAGGTTGCCTCACTCTCTCAATGGATCTTTTGGTGGAGCAAGGGCACAGTTATGTAGGTCAGCCTTTGTGACTTTCTTGCTCCAAAAAAAAAAAAAAAAAACGGAGCGACCTGGCTGTTGGAAACAGGTTGGCACGGGTGCCGGTCCACCGCCACTGGAACTTGGCTGGGCCTCCAAAAATACCTACTCGTCCGTCTCAGCTCGGACATTTCACCCACATGCATGTGAGGCCTTTATATGATTGCGGACGAAAGGAGAAACAAAGCGCAGCGGCCTTCAAATCGTCCGTGCGCCGCCAATTTTTCCCGGCGCGCTTACTTGGCCGTCCTGGACGAATGGAATGTGGTCTTCGACACCATGTTTAAGATGTTTTACAAGGTGTTTTATGTAGTTTATTAATATTAAATGTCATCGGAGCGACCTGGCTGTTGGAAACAGGTTGGCACGGGTGCCGGTCCACTGCCACTGGAACTTGGCTGGGCCTCCAAAAATACCTACTCGTCCGTCTCAGCTCGGACATTTCACCCACACGCATGTGAGGCCTTTATATGATTGCGGACGAAAGGAGAAACAAAGCGCAGCGGCCTTCAAATCGTCCGTGCGCCGCCAATTTTTCCCGGCGCGCTTACTTGGCCGTCCTGGACGAATGGAATGTGGTCTTCGACACCATGTTTAAAATGTTGTAACAAGGTGTTTTATGTAGTTTATTAATATTAAATGTCATCGGAGCGACCTGGCTGTTGGAAACAGGTTGGCACGGGTGCCGGTCCACCGCCACTGGAACTTGGCTGGGCCTCCAAAAATACCTACTCGTCCGTCTCAGCTCGGACATTTCACCCACATGCATGTGAGGCCTTTATATGATTGCGGACGAAAGGAGAAGCAAAGCGCAGCGGCCTTCAAATCGTCCGTGCGCCGCCAATTTTTCCCGGCGCGCTTACTTGGCCGTCCTGGACGAATGGAATGTGGTCTTCGACACCATGTTTAAAATGTTGTAACAAGGTGTTTTATGTAGTTTATTAATATTAAATGTCACCCTTGTAACTTTCTTGCTTCAAAAAAAAAAATGTCATCGGAGCGACCTGGCTGTTGGAAACAGGTTGGCACGGGTGCCGGTCCACCGCCACTGGAACTTGGCTGGGCCTCCAAAAATACCTACTCGTCCGTCTCAGCTCGGACATTTCACCCACATGCATGTGAGGCCTTTATATGATTGCGGACGAAAGGAGAAGCAAAGCGCAGCGGCCTTCAAATCGTTCGTGCGCCGCCAATTTTACCCGGCGCGCTTACTTGGCCGTCCTGGACGAATGGAATGTGGTCTTCGACACCATGTTTAAGATGTTGTAACAAGGTGTTTTATGTTGTTTATTAATATTAAATGTCATCGGAGCGACCTGGCTGTTGGAAACAGGTTGGCACGGGTGCCGGTCCACCGCCACTGGAACTTGGCTGGGCCTCCAAAAATACCTACTCGTCTGTCTCAGCTCGGACATTTCACCCACATGCATGTGAGGCCTTTATATGATTTTTTTTTTGAAGGCCTTTATATGATTGCGGACGAAAGGAGAAGCAAAGCGCAGCGGCCTTCAAATCGTCGGTGCGCCGCCCGCGTCTCTTGGGAGGCCTTTATATGATTGCGGACGAAAGGAGAAGCAAAGCGCAGCGGCCTTCAAATCGTCCGTGCGCCGCCAATTTTTCCCGGCGCGCTTACTTGGCCGTCCTGGTCTTCGACACCATGTTTAGCATGTTGTCACAAGGTGTTTTATGTTGTTTATTAATATTAAATGTCATCGGAGCGACCTGGCTGTTGGAAACAGGTTGGCACGGGTGCCGGTCCACCGCCACTGGAACTTGGCTGGGCCTCCAAAAATACCTACTCGTCCGTCTCAGCTCGGACATTTCACCCACATGCATGTGAGGCCTTTATATGATTGCGGACGAAAGGAGAAGCAAAGCGCAGCGGCCTTCAAATCGTCCGTGCGCCGCCAATTTTTCCCGGCGCGCTTACTTGGCCGTCCTGGACGAATGGAATGTGGTCTTCGACACCATGTTTAAGATGTTGTAACAAGGTGTTTTATGTTGTTTATTAATATTAAATGTCATCGGAGCGACCTGGCTGTTGGAAACAGGTTGGCACGGGTGCCGGTCCACCGCCACTGGAACTTGGCTGGGCCTCCAAAAATACCTACTCGTCCGTCTCAGCTCGGACATTTCACCCACATGCATGTGAGGCCTTTATATGATTGCGGACGAAAGGAGAAGCAAAGCGCAGCGGCCTTCAAATCGTCCGTGCGCCGCCAATTTTACCCGGCGCGCTTACTTGGCCGTCCTGGTCTTCGACACCATGTTTAAAATGTTGTCACAAGGTGTTTTATGTTGTTTATTAATATTAAATGTCATCGGAGCGACCTAAAAAGATCCATCACAGGACGTCATTGCGTGACTGTGATTTTAGTGGAGTCTGGGCACTCGGTCAGGTCCTGGATGCCTTTCGGGGCTGCCCCGCACGAGGCTGTCTGCATGATCGTGTGACAGCGAAAAAAAAAATCGTGTGACAGCGTCTCTTGGTACAAGAGACCTGTGGGGTGAGTGCGGAACAGGTTGCCTCACTCTCTCAATGGATCTTTTTGTGGAGCAAGTGCACAGTTATGTAGGTCAGCCTTTGTAACTTTCTCGCTTCCAAAAAAAAAAAAAAAAAAAAAACGGAGCGACCTGGCTGTTGGAAACAGGTTGGCACGGGTGCCGGTCCACCGCCACTGGAACTTGGCTGGGCCTCCAAAAATACCTACTCGTCCGTCTCAGCTCGGACATTTCACCCACATGCATGTGAGGCCTTTATATGATTGCGGACGAAAGGAGAAGCAAAGCGCAGCGGCCTTCAAATCGTCCGTGCGCCGCCAATTTTACCCGGCGCGCTTACTTGGCCGTCCTGGTCTTCGACACCATGTTTAAAATGTTGTCACAAGGTGTTTTATGTTGTTTATTAATATTAAATGTCATCGGAGCGACCTGGCTGTTGGAAACAGGTTGGCACGGGTGCCGGTCCACCGCCACTGGAACTTGGCTGGGCCTCCAAAAATACCTACTCGTCCGTCTCAGCTCGGACATTTCACCCACATGCATGTGAGGCCTTTATATGATTGCGGACGAAAGGAGAAGCAAAGCGCAGCGGCCTTCAAATCGTCCGTGCGCCGCCAATTTTTCCCGGCGCGCTTACTTGGCCGTCCTGGACGAATGGAATGTGGTCTTCGACACCATGTTTAAGATGTTTTAACAAGGTGTTTTATGTAGTTTATTAATATTAAATGTCATCGGAGCGACCTGGCTGTTGGAAACAGGTTGGCACGGGTGCCGGTCCACCGCCACTGGAACTTGGCTGGGCCTCCAAAAATACCTACTCGTCCGTCTCAGCTCGGACATTTCACTCACACGCATGTGAGGCCTTTATATGATTGCGGACGAAAGGAGAAACAAAGCGCAGCGGCCTTCAAATCGTCCGTGCGCCGCCAATTTTTCCCGGCGCGCTTACTTGGCCGTCCTGGACGAATGGAATGTGGTCTTCGACACCATGTTTAAAATGTTGTAACAAGGTGTTTTATGTAGTTTATTAATATTAAATTTCATCGGAGCGACCTGGCTGTTGGAAACAGGTTGGCACGGGTGCCGGTCCACCGCCACTGGAACTTGGCTGGGCCTCCAAAAATACCTACTCGTCCGTCTCAGCTCGGACATTTCACCCACATGCATGTGAGGCCTTTATATGATTGCGGACGAAAGGAGAAGCAAAGCGCAGCGGCCTTCAAATCGTCCGTGCGCCGCCATTTTTTCCCGGCGCGCTTACTTGGCCGTCCTGGTCTTCGACACCATGTTTAGCATGTTGTCACAAGGTGTTTTATGTTGTTTATTAATATTAAATGTCATCGGAGCGACCTGGCTGTTGGAAACAGGTTGGCACGGGTGCCGGTCCACTGCCACTGGAACTTGGCTGGGCCTCCAAAAATACCTACTCGTCCGTCTCAGCTCGGACATTTCACCCACATGCATGTGAGGCCTTTATATGATTGCGGACGAAAGGAGAAGCAAAGCGCAGCGGCCTTCAAATCGTCCGTGCGCCGCCAATTTTTCCCGGCGCGCTTACTTGGCCGTCCTGGTCTTCGACACCATGTTTAAAATGTTGTCACAAGGTGTTTTATGTTGTTTATTAATATTAAATGTCATCGGAGCGACCTGGCTGTTGGAAACAGGTTGGCACGGGTGCCGGTCCACCGCCACTGGAACTTGGCTGGGCCTCCAAAAATACCTACTCGTCCGCCTCAGCTCGGACAATTTTTTTTTTTTTTTTTTTTTTTTTTTGAAGCAAGAAAGTTACAAGGGCTGACCTACATAACTGTGCACTTGCTCCACAAAAAGATCCATTGAGAGAGTGAGGCAACCTGTTCCGCACTCACCCCACAGGTCTCTTGTACCAAGAGACGCTGTCACACGATCATGCAGACAGCCCCGTGCGGGGCAGCCCCGAAAGGCATCCAGGACCTGACCGAGTGCCCAGACTCCACTAAAATCACAGTCACGCAATGACGTCCTGTGATGTGTGAGCTCGGACATTTCACCCACATGCATGTGAGGCCTTTATATGATTGCGGACGAAAGGAGAAGCAAAGCGCAGCGGCCTTCAAATCGTCCGTGCGCCGCCAAATTTTAATTTTTTTTTTTTTTTTTTTTTTTTTTGAAGCAAGAAAGTTACAAGGGCTGACCTACATAACTGTGCACTTGCTCCACAAAAAGATCCATTGAGAGAGTGAGGCAACCTGTTCCGCACTCACCCCACAGGTCTCTTGTACCAAGAGACGCTGTCACACGATCATGTAGACAGCCCCGTGCGGGGCAGCCCCGAAAGGCATCCAGGACCTGACCGAGTGCCCAGACTCCACTAAAATCACAGTCACGCAATGACGTCCTGTGATGTGTGACAGACCGTGACTGGCCCTTGAAACAAAAGCTGTCCATAGTGTAGCTGTCAGCTATCAATGCATGGTGACTTGCACACCTCTAAAAGCTGCACCTTACAGGCAGCATTACGACACACACACAAGACGCCTATTTATAGGTGACTGATTGTCGACACAGACAATCGCCACCTGTCTATTCATAGACTCTCCACTTCATGCAAAGCACATCCTGCTATTGACCGAACATACCCCTATGAGACATGTGGCAATATGTAAAAAAAATGACACCAACACAGACACACATATACGCCAATTTTTCCCGGCGCGCTTACTTGGCCGTCCTGGACGAATGGAATGTGGTCTTCGATACCATGTTTAAAATGTTGTAACAAGGTGTTTTATGTTGTTTATTAATATTAAATGTCATCGGAGCGACCTGGCTGTTGGAAACAGGTTGGCACGGGTGCCGGTCCACCGCCACTGGAACTTGGCTGGGCCTCCAAAAATACCTACTCGTCCGTCTCAGCTCGGACATTTCACCCACATGCATGTGAGGCCTTTATATGATTTATTTTTTATTTATTTTTGAAGGCCTTTATATGATTGCGGACGAAAGGAGAAGCAAAGCGCAGCGGCCTTCAAATCGTCCGTGCGCCGCCAATTTTTCCCGGCGCGCTTACTTGGCCGTCCTGGTCTTCGACACCATGTTTAAAATGTTGTCACAAGGTGTTTTATGTTGTTTATTAATATTAAATGTCATCGGAGCGACCTAAAAAGATCCATCACAGGACGTCATTGCGTGACTGTGATTTTAGTGGAGTCTGGGCACTCGGTCAGGTCCTGGATGCCTTTCGGGGCTGCCCCGCACGGGGCTGTCTGCATGATCGTGTGACAGCGAAAACAGTGAAGGTAGGCGCACGGCGCATGCTGGCATCCAGCAGGCGCGCGCCGGCTCACTTTGCCTGCCCAGCACAGCAGTGTCAGCAGCCGCAGCAACTGGAGACCCTCACCCACTTGTTTGTGGAGTGCCCAATAGCTGCAGCAGTGTGGCAGTGGTATGCGCAACAGGTGTGGCAGCGTGTGCAGCCAGGAGCAGTGGTCCCTGTTAATAACAGCCGTCTGCTGCTGCTGGATGACTTCAGTGTGTGGGCGCCGCCAGCAGGGCAGCAGCAGTTGTGGACGCAGCTGCGTCTGCTGCTGCTGGAATCCATTTGGGTGGTGCGCTGCAGCAGCAGCAGGGCTGGCGTGACTGTGGCCAGTGCGGGTGGTAGCGAGGGCGGCAGCAGCCGCAATGCAGGCAGCAGTTTGCAATCGCAGAGCCACAGCAACAGCGGTGCGGAGGACAACAGCAACAGCAGCAGCAGCAGCAGCAGCAGCAGCAGCATGGGCAGCCAACGGTTTGCAGCTGGCGAGCCGGGCAGCTCTTCATACGCTGCTAAGGCTGTGGCGTGCAGGTTTCTGGCAGAGCTACGGCAGCAAATTCAGAGGGAATGGGATAGGGTGGAAGTAGATGTTAGGTTGGGTTGTGGGATACCGTTTGCATGGCTGCAAGGAAGGTCGCCTGAGATCAAACTTGTTGACTTTTGGCAGAAGTGGGGAGCACTGTATAGGGTGGGCACCGATGGTCGCATCAAGATTCGGGCCGGCACGGCTGGCATGTGAGTGATGGGTTGGGCACGGGTATAGGTGGCGTGGTGGTCTGTTTTGACGGCTCGGGCAGGATATGCAATGCATTCGTTGGAGTAGTGGTTGTCGTTCCTCGTTGTGATGTGTTGCAAAATAGAATGGCAAAGGCTAAGTTGATGGCTGGGTTACGTTATGTATGCATGCGCGTGGGTAGCAGAGTATGATTATGTGCGCAGGCATGTGCTGATAAGTTTGCGTGTGTGTATATGTGTGTCTGTGTTGGTGTCATTTTTTTTACATATTGCCACATGTCTCATAGGGGTATGTTCGGTCAATAGCAGGATGTGCTTTGCATGAAGTGGAGAGTCTATGAATAGACAGGTGGCGATTGTCTGTGTCGACAATCAGTCACCTATAAATAGGCGTCTTGTGTGTGTGTCGTAATGCTGCCTGTAAGGTGCAGCTTTTAGAGGTGTGCAAGTCACCATGCATTGATAGCTGACAGCTACACTATGGACAGCTTTTGTTTCAAGGGCCAGTCACGGTCTGTCACACATCACAGGACGTCATTGCGTGACTGTGATTTTAGTGGAGTCTGGGCACTCGGTCAGGTCCTGGATGCCTTTCGGGGCTGCCCCGCACGGGGCTGTCTGCATGATCGTGTGACAGCGTCTCTTGGTACAAGAGACCTGTGGGGTGAGTGCGGAACAGGTTGCCTCACTCTCTCAATGGATCTTTTTGTGGAGCAAGTGCACAGTTATGTAGGTCAGCCCTTGTAACTTTCTTGCTTCAAAAAAAAAAAAAAAAAAAAAAAAAAAAAAAAGCGAAAACAAAAATCGTGTGACAGCGTCTCTTGGTACAAGAGAACTGTGGGGTGAGTGCGGAACAGGTTGCCTCACTCTCTCAATGGATCTTTTTGTGGAGCAAGTGCACAGTTATGTAGGTCAGCCTTTGTAACTTTCTTGCTCCAAAAAAAAAAAAAAAAGGAGCGACCTGGCTGTTGGAAACAGGTTGGCACGGGGGCCGGTCCACCGCCACTGGAACTTGGCTGGGCCTCCAAAAATACCTACTCGTCCGTCTCAGCTCGGACATTTCACTCACATGCATGTGAGGCCTTTATATGATTGCGGACGAAAGGAGCAGCAAAGCGCAGCGGCCTTCAAATCGTCCGTGCGCCGCCAATTTTCCCCGGCGCGCTTACTTGGCCGTCCTGGTCTTCGACACCATGTTTAAAATGTTGTCACAAGGTGTTTTATGTTGTTTATTAATATTAAATGTCATCGGAGCGACCTAAAAAGATCCATCACAGGACGTCATTGCGTGACTGTGATTTTAGTGGAGTCTGGGCACTCGGTCAGGTCCTGGATGCCTTTCGGGGCTGCCCCGCACGGGGCTGTCTGCATGATCGTGTGACAGCGAAAAAAAAAATCGTGTGACAGCGTCTCTTGGTACAAGAGACCTGTGGGGTGAGTGCGGAACAGGTTGCCTCACTCTCTCAATGGATCTTTTTGTGGAGCAAGTGCACAGTTATGTAGGTCAGCCTTTGTAACTTTCTTGCTCCAAAAAAAAAAAAAAAAAAAAAAAAACGGAGCGACCTGGCTGTTGGAAACAGGTTGGCACGGGTGCCGGTCCACCGCCACGGAACTTGGCTGGGCCTCCAAAAATACCTATTCGTCCGTCTCAGCTCGGACATTTCACCCACACGCATGTGAGGCCTTTATATGATTGCGGACGAAAGGAGAAACAAAGCGCAGCGGCCTTCAAATCGTCCGTGCGCCGCCAATTTTTCCCGGCGCGCTTACTTGGCCGTCCTGGACGAATGGAATGTGGTCTTCGACACCATGTTTAAAATGTTGTAACAAGGTGTTTTATGTAGTTATTAATATTAAATGTCATCGGAGCGACCTGGCTGTTGGAAACAGGTTGGCACGGGTGCCGGTCCACCGCCACTGGAACTTGGCTGGGCCTCCAAAAATACCTACTCGTCCGTCTCAGCTCGGACATTTTACCCACATGCATGTGAGGCCTTTATATGATTGCGGACGAAAGGAGAAGCAAAGCGCAGCGGCCTTCAAATCGTCCGTGCGCCGCCAATTTTACCCGGCACGCTTACTTGGCCGTCCTGGTCTTCGACACCATGTTTAAAATGTTGTCACAAGGTGTTTTATGTTGTTTATTAATATTAAATGTCATCGGAGCGACCTGGCTGTTGGAAACAGGTTGGCACGGGTGCCAGTCCACCGCCACTGGAACTTGGCTGGGCCTCCAAAAAAACCTACTCGTCTGTCTCAGCTCGGACATTTCACCCACATGCATGTGAGGCCTTTATATGATTGCGGACGAAAGGAGAAGCAAAGCGCAGCGGCCTTCAAATCGTCCGTGCGCCGCCAATTTTTCCCGGCGCGCTTACTTGGCCGTCCTGGTCTTCGACACCATGTTTAGCATGTTGTCACAAGGTGTTTTATGTTGTTTATTAATACTAAATGTCATCGGAGCGACCTGGCTGTTGGAAACAGGTTGGCACGGGTGCCGGTCCACCGCCACTGGAACTTGGCTGGGCCTCCAAAAATACCTACTCGTCCGTCTCAGCTCGGACATTTCACCCACATGCATGTGAGGCCTTTATATGATTGCGGACGAAAGGAGAAGCAAAGCGCAGCGGCCTTCAAATCGTCCGTGCGCCGCCAATTTTACCCGGCGCGCTTACTTGGCCGTCCTGGTCTTCGACACCATGTTTAAAATGTTGTCACAAGGTGTTTTATGTTGTTTATTAATATTAAATGTCATCGGAGCGACCTAAAAAGATCCATCACAGGACGTCATTGCGTGACTGTGATTTTAGTGGAGTCTGGGCACTCGGTCAGGTCCTGGATGCCTTTCGGGGCTGCCCCGCACGGGGCTGTCTGCATGATCGTGTGACAGCGAAAAAAAAAATCGTGGGACAGCGTCTCTTGGTACAAGAGACCTGTGGGGTGAGTGCGGAACAGGTTGCCTCACTCTCTCAATGGATCTTTTTGTGGAGCAAGTGCACAGTTATGTAGGTCAGCCTTTGTAACTTTCTCGCTTCCAAAAAAAAAAAAAAAAAAAAAACGGAGCGACCTGGCTGTTGGAAACAGGTTGGCACGGGTGCCGGTCCACCGCCACTGGAACTTGGCTGGGCCTCCAAAAATACCTACTCGTCCGTCTCAGCTCGGACATTTCACCCACACGCATGTGAGGCCTTTATATGATTGCGGACGAAACGAGAAACAAAGCGCAGCGGCCTTCAAATCGTCCGTGCGCCGCCAATTTTTCCCGGCGCGCTTACTTGGCCGTCCTGGACGAATGGAATGTGGTCTTCGACACCATGTTTAAAATGTTGTAACAAGGTGTTTTATGTAGTTATTAATATTAAATGTCATCGGAGCGACCTGGCTGTTGGAAACAGGTTGGCACGGGTGCCGGTCCACCGCCACTGGAACTTGGCTGGGCCTCCAAAAATACCTACTCGTCCGTCTCAGCTCGGACATTTCACCCACATGCATGTGAGGCCTTTATATGATTGCGGACGAAAGGAGAAGCAAAGCGCAGCGGCCTTCAAATCGTCCGTGCGCCGCCAATTTTACCCGGCGCGCTTACTTGGCCGTCCTGGACGAATGGAATGTGGTCTTCGACACCATGTTTAAGATGTTGTAACAAGGTGTTTTATGTTGTTTATTAATATTAAATGTCATCGGAGCGACCTGGCTGTTGGAAACAGGTTGGCACGGGTGCCGGTCCACCGCCACTGGAACTTGGCTGGGCCTCCAAAAATACCTACTCGTCCGTCTCAGCTCGGACATTTCACCCACATGCATGTGAGGCCTTTATATGATTGCGGACGAAAGGAGAAGCAAAGCGCAGCGGCCTTCAAATCGTCCGTGCGCCGCCAATTTTTCCCGGCGCGCTTACTTGGCCGTCCTGGTCTTCGACACCATGTTTAGCATGTTGTCACAAGGTGTTTTATGTTGTTTATTAATATTAAATGTCATCGGAGCGACCTGGCTGTTGGAAACAGGTTGGCACGGGTGCCGGTCCACCGCCACTGGAACTTGGCTGGGCCTCCAAAAATACCTACTCGTCCGTCTCAGCTCGGACATTTCACCCACATGCATGTGAGGCCTTTATATGATTGCGGACGAAAGGAGAAGCAAAGCGCAGCGGCCTTCAAATCGTCCGTGCGCCGCCAATGTTTCCCGGCGCGCTTACTTGGCCGTCCTGGACGAATGGAATGTGGTCTTCGACACCATGTTTAAGATGTTGTAACAAGGTGTTTTATGTTGTTTATTAATATTAAATGTCATCGGAGCGACCTGGCTGTTGGAAACAGGTTGGCACGGGTGCCGGTCCACCGCCACTGGAACTTGGCTGGGCCTCCAAAAATACCTACTCGTCCGTCTCAGCTCGGACATTTCACCCACATGCATGTGAGGCCTTTATATGATTGCGGACGAAAGGAGAAGCAAAGCGCAGCGGCCTTCAAATCGTCCGTGCGCCGCCAATGTTTCCCGGCGCGCTTACTTGGCCGTCCTGGTCGAATGGAATGTGGTCTTCGATACCATGTTTAAAATGTTGTAACCTTTTTTTGGCCGTCCTGGTCTTCGACACCATGTTTAAAATGTTGTCACACGGTGTTTTATGTTGTTTATTAATATTAAATGTCATCGGAGCGACCTGGCTGTTGTAAACAGGTTGGCACGGGTGCCGGTCCACCGCCACTGGAACTTGGCTGGGCCTCCAAAAATACCTACTCGTCCGTCTCAGCTCGGACATTTCACCCACATGCATGTGAGGCCTTTATATGATTGCGGACGAAAGGAGAAGCAAAGCGCAGCGGCCTTCAAATCGTCCGTGCGCCGCCAATGTTTCCCGGCGCGCTTACTTGGCCGTCCTGGACGAATGGAATGTGGTCTTCGACACCATGTTTAAGATGTTGTAACAAGGTGTTTTATGTTGTTTATTAATATTAAATGTCATCGGAGCGACCTGGCTGTTGGAAACAGGTTGGCACGGGTGCCGGTCCACCGCCACTGGAACTTGGCTGGGCCTCCAAAAATACCTACTCGTCCGTCTCAGCTCGGACATTTCACCCACATGCATGTGAGGCCTTTATATGATTGCGGACGAAAGGAGAAGCAAAGCGCAGCGGCCTTCAAATCGTCCGTGCGCCGCCAATGTTTCCCGGCGCGCTTACTTGGCCGTCCTGGTCGAATGGAATGTGGTCTTCGATACCATGTTTAAAATGTTGTAACCTTTTTTTGGCCGTCCTGGTCTTCGACACCATGTTTAAAATGTTGTCACAAGGTGTTTTATGTTGTTTATTAATATTAAATGTCATCGGAGCGACCTGGCTGTTGGAAACAGGTTGGCACGAGTGCCGGTCCACCGCCACTGGAACTTGGCTGGGCCTCCAAAAATACCTACTCGTCCGTCTCAGCTCGGACATTTCACCCACATGCATGTGAGGCCTTTATATGATTGCGGACGAAAGGAGAAGCAAAGCGCAGCGGCCTTCAAATCGTCCGTGCGCCGCCAATTTTCCCGGCGCGCTTACTTGGCCGTCCTGGACGAATGGAATGTGGTCTTCGACACCATGTTTAGCATGTTGTCACAAGGTGTTTTATGTTGTTAATTAATATTAAATGTCATCGGAGCGACCTGGCTGTTGGAAACAGGTTGGCACGGGTGCCGGTCCACCGCCACTGGAACTTGGCTGGGCCTCCAAAAATACCTACTCGTCCGTCTCAGCTCGGACATTTCACCCACATGCATGTGAGGCCTTTATATGATTGCGGACGAAAGGAGAAGCAAAGCGCAGCGGCCTTCAAATCGTCCGTGCGCCGCCAATTTCACCCGGCGCGTAGGTCAGCCCTTGTAACTTTCTTGCTTCAAAAAAAAAATTATCAGGATGTGCTTTGCATGAAGTGGCGAGTCTATGAATAGACAGGTGGTGATTGTCTGTGTCGACAATCAGTCATCTATAAATAGGCGTCTTGTGTGTGTGTGTCGTAATGCTGCCTGTGAGGTGCAGCGTTTTTTTTGTGTGTGTGAGGTGCAGCTTTTAGAGGTGTGCAAGTCACCATGCATTGATAGCTGACAGCTACACTATGGACAGCTTTTGTTTCAAGGGCCAGTCACGGTCTGTCACACATCACAGGACGTCATTGCGTAACTGTGATTTTTTTTTTTAGTGGAGTCTGGGCACTCGGTCAGGTCCTGGATGCCTTTCGGGGCTGCCCCGCATGGGGCTGTCTGCATGATCGTGTGACAGCGTCTCTTGGTACAAGAGACCTGTGGGGTGAGTGCGGAACAGGTTGCCTCACTCTCTCAATGGATCTTTTTGTGGAGCAAGTGCACAGTTATGTAGGTCAGCCCTTGTAACTTTCTTGCTTCAAAAAACTTGTTGACTTTTGGCAGAAGTGGGGAGCACTGTATAGGGTGCGCGCAGATGGTCGCATCAAGGTTCGGGCCAGCGCGGCTGGCATGTGAGGGATAGATTGGGCACGGGTCTACGAGGCGTGGTGGTCTGTTTTGACGGCTCGGGCGGGATATACAATGCAATCGCCTTTGTTGGGGTAGTGGCTGTCGTTCCTCGTTGTGATGTGTTGCACAATAGTATGGCAAAGGCCAAGTTGATGGCCGGGTTACGTTAAGTATGCATGCGTGTGGGTAGCAGAGTATGATGATGTGTGCAGGCATGTGTAGATAAGTCTGTGTGTGTGTTTATGTGTGTCTGTGTTGTTGTCATATCTTACAGAATGCCACATGTCTCGTAGGTGTATGTTCGGTCAAGAGCAGGATGTGCTTTGCATGAAGTGGAGAGTCTACGACTAGTCTGGTGGTGATTGTCTGGGTCGACAATCCCTCACCTATCAATAGGCGTCTTGTGTGTAAATATGGACAGTCTAGCATGAAAAATGCAAAGCTGCGCACCTTCAAGCATTGTTTGTCCAGGAGACCTCCCGCCCAAGGTGTGCGTGCGTGCGTGCGTGCGTGCGTGCGTGTGTGTGTGTGTGTCGTAATGCTGCCCGTAAAGTGCAGCTCGTGAAGGTGTGCAAGTCACCATGCACTACAGCTGACAGGTACACTATGGACAGCCTTTGTCCTGAGGGCCAGTCACGGTCTGTCACACATCACAAGACGTCATTGCGTGACTGTGATCTTAGTGGAGTCTGGGCACTCGGCCAGGTCCTGGATGCCTTTCGTGGCTGCCCCTCATGGGGCTGTCTGCATGGTCGTGTGACAGCGTCTCTTGGTACAAGAGACCTGTGGGGTGAGTGCGGAACAGGTTGCCTCACTCTCTCAATGGATCTTTTTGTGGAGCAAGTGCACAGTTATGTAGGTCAGCCCTTGTAACTTGCTTGCTTCAAAAAAAAAAGAGCCGTCGGGTGCATACCATGACAGGTTCAGGGTCAGTATAAAGAGCACAGGTACAACTGCGAGGGCCAGCCCCTTGTCGCTTCACTGCAAAAACCCAGCTTGCTGTTGTATGCAGCTGCACTCCATGGGATAGGGACCTTCCCGTCGTATGGGAATGCGTCTCACGTGGTCATGCCTCCAGTCGCTGCACTACCCAGGCTCCATGCTTCATAACTTTTCTCCTTGTCAGCCCAGCCCTTTTTTTTCTGAAGTTGCGTCAGCCCAGCCCTTGGCGAGCCAGGCGCTGCAGAGCTGCCGAGGCAGCCACTCGCTGATATTGAAAGCCGCCCTTGCCGGTAATGGTCACTGGCCAGCAGCCACTGCCTCGCGCTCCCGCAGGTCGGCTGCTGCTGGCTGCACCAGCCCAGCACTGATGCTGCCGTTGCTGGGCGGCCCTTGGTGCTGGTGGTCTGCTGCACTGCTGCTACTGCTGCTATTGCTACTGCTGCTGCTGCCATTTGGCTGCTCCCCTGCCACCACATCGTGCTGCTGCTGCTGCTGCTTCTTTGCCTTGCTTTTCTTCTTCTTCTTCTTGCCGCCCGCCAGCTTGAGCCCCTTGAACAGCTGCGGCTGCGCCTGCTGCAGCTCAGCCACCAGCTCAGCAGGCACGTGCTCCTCAGGCTCCCACGACTCCTGCGGAGCAGCAGCGGCGGCAGCAGCAGCAGCAGCATTTTTGTTTGAAGTAAGCAAGTTATCAGGGCAGGACCAAATAACTAGCAGCAGCAGCAGGGTCAGCGCCATCATTCACGTCAGACTGGAGCTGATTCTCGTCTGTGGCTCAATCAGTTTGAACAAGTCATGAGGTCAGGCAAGTCAACAACACGCCAGTCAACTATGTTGATAGTGTGCACGCTGCAAACAGAGACAAGCCACCAACTGCAGATAGGTCGCGTGCACGCAGTGGCAGCGCACCGCGCCCGCATCATTGCTGCTGACCCACGAGCCCCCCTGCACATACCACACACCCTCCGCTCTGCAACCCCCTCGCGCACCTTGCTGCCGTCCGCCCACTGCACCAGGTACTCGCGTGACGTGCCCCACTGCTGCACGTCCAGCAGTGCCGCCACTGCCACGCGCTCCAGGCCGCTGCCCCAGTCCTCCACCAGGTCGGGCGCCAGCAGCGCCTCAGGCACCCACTCGTCAGGCGCGTCATCCTTGGGGGTGGCGGGCGGTACACGGAGAGAGGAGGGCGCGGAGATGTGCAGCACGTCGGCAAGGGTGAGTGAGCCTTGCTATGAGCAGGCGTGGTGGAGTGGGCTAGCCCAGTGCTGTACCCTGTTGGCACGGTGAGCCGCACACATCAGCGCCCATAAACAACGCACACCATCTCCCAGCGCAGGAGGTGTGCCTACGCATTTGAACCCTGCGCATTTTACAAGCCGGGCATGCACAGCATGGGCTTAATGCACGCTGCAAGCTTGCAGCCACACTGCCCCAGCCAGCCAGCCTGCCATGTGTGTGCATTTCCCGCACCCCTCCTGCCGCCTCACCTTGTACTGCACCAGGAACTCGCGGCCCTCGCCTGCTGCTGCCGGGCGCTCATCCAAGATGCAGGCGGGCTCCACCTCCTCATACAGCCTGCAGCAGCAGCAGCAGCAGCAGCAGCGAGGCAGGACAATGTGACACAACCAGAACCAGCAGAAAAGCAACTTGCAGGGGACCAGCAGCAAGGCAGGTCGCAGGCGTACATTGCCACACCATTCAATACGCGTCAGCATCCCACAGCCGCGTCCCTACATGTTGCAGCAGCTGCTGCCGCACCTTCCCAGTTGTCGCCTGCGCCACTCTCACTCCTCCTCCCCCCCCCCCCATCTCAACCCTCCAGCCGCGCACCTGTCTGTGAGCCCTCCCGCCACCTGCTCCAGGGCCATGATGCGCTGCAGCGCGGCCATGCTGGGCGGCATGCTGCGCCGCAGGTTGTCCACCAGCAGCACCACATCACGCCCCTGCTTGTCCTTCACCAGCGGGTCGGCCCCAGCCTCCAGCAGGCAGCTCATGGCGCCAGTCTGCATGTAACCGCACGCCATGTGCAGCGGCGTGTAGCCTGGCGGCAGCAGCAGCAGCAGCAGCAGCAGCGCATAAGGAAGGGTGCTGCAGCAGCTGCAGATGCCGTTGCCAATGACCAGACCCCGGGTGAAGCAGCCCCATCAATGCCAGCCGCTGCCACCAGCAGCGAAGAAGCATCTAGTCAGGGGCGGGCAAGGGCTGCCAAGCCATGTCAGACACACTTCTTGCACGCGCACGCATCCACACACGCGCATGAACAAACAACACAAAGCCACAGCCTGCTGCACAACACCGCAAACACCACCACAAGAGCTGCCCATGCCCATGCAGCCATCTTCTGCAATCAGTGCTGCAGTCATCCGCCCCCTTCCCCGCCCTACCCAGCCCTCCCCCGCCGCGCTGGCCCCCTGTGTCTCACCCTCCTTGTCCTGCAGGTTGAGGTCTGCGCCCGCATCAGCCAGCAGCTTGATGCACTTCACGTTGCCAATGGCCGCTACAAAGTGCAGTGCACTGCAGCAGCAGGTGCAGCCACCAGGAAGGCATGCAACGGGTCATGCACTTGCAGTTTACAACACCCATGTGCTGCTGCGGTGCTGCCTTGTTTCGAACGCAGCATGCTTAGGCCCTGAGCAGCACACCAGGTGCAACTGGCATCGCCACACACGGTGCTGCCATGTCAGTACCAGGAGCACTGGCTGCACATGCAGCCACCACAACTGCACGCAGCTGCATGCTGCCACGCCATCGACGCCCAGGCTGCACACACGCGCTGCTGGCCGCCAATGAAAAACATCTGGCTGCGTAACGCTTGGTGCATCGAGTTGTGGAGCTGTGGCAGCCGGCTGTGCAGCTGTGCGGCTGCGGCCAGCGGCTCACCTGCGCCTGTTGTCGTCCACCACCTGGCTGAGGATGTCCCTGCCGTAGCCCAGCATGCTGCCCAGCGCCTCAGCGTCACCCTGGGGGGGCAGCAGCAGCAGCAGCAGCAGCCAGCAGGGCAGGCAGCAGCTGAGCAAGCTGACATGGATGCTAACTCCTATTGCGTGCACTGAGTGCCGAGACCACCAACATTATGTGCTGCTGCAGTGGTATGCCAATGATGGTAATGACGTCCTTCTGTCACCAAGTCATTTCACAGCAGCAGCGCCGCACATGAACCATCCTGCACTGCTGCCTCCTGCAAGTTGAGCTGCTGAGCTGGTGCAGAGAATGGCACAGCTTGTGCTGCTGCACACAAGTGCATCCCTGCTGCTGCTGCTGCTGCTGCTGCTGCTGCTGCTGGTGTAATCACCTTCTTTGCTGCCTGCCACCAGCGCTCGTCAAAGTCGCGGATGAGGTCAGGCGACACATTGCTGGCCAGCTCCCTGCACGCAGCCCACAGCACACACACCACCCACTGGTGAGAGCCGGGCGCCAGCATAACACCGCTTACATGAATCCAATTGCTACAACATGCAAGCATGCTTGGTTTGCTCAGGACTACAGCTGCCTGTCAAAAAGCATTTTCCCAGCAAAGACCACAGCTTCCTGCAAGAGCAGCGTGGCACGGCACCCTACTCCAGACTGTGTCAGGCTGTGGGTGCGCAGTGGCCAGTGCCGCACCATGTGTCTGCGCTGCCGTCCTTCCAGTGCACCCTGTACTCCACAACCGGCTCCTGGCCGTCCAGGTTGGCCCGGATGCCGCGCAGCTCCTCAACTTCATAGATGCCAATCTCGCTGCTGCTGTCACCACTGGCAGCACCAGCAGCAGTACCAGCAGCGTCCGTGCTGCTGCTCCGAACACGTATGCTTGCTCGCTGAGCACCAACTGCTACATGGGACTGTTTGCAATGCTCTGGAAGCTGCAGCGAGCGGCGGAAGCTTGCCAGGGATGGCACCACTCTCACTCCCCTGTGTTGCTGCAACCTGCCAGCTGCTCTAGCGTCCAGGCATCGTCCAAAACGAAGAGCCATACTGATGTCGGGAGCAATCTTCAGCGGATCAAGCCCGCATTACTGGTAAGGAAAAGACGACAACAGAGTAGATATGTTCTGTAGCTCAGAAAGACGCGACTGACAATGCCAAAAGTACTTTAATCGTCAAAATTAATACAATGTGTTTGTTGAAACGCCTTCAGCACAAGTGCCGAAAGGAGATCTAGAAGGCCAACTGTTACATGTCCTGCACGCCTGCAACCTAGGAATGCGATGGCATTACAGTGATATGAATGTGATCCAACATGTTTGCGCATCACCAGTTGACTTCGCGTGTTGCTTGGCACGTGCATCACCATCAGCAGTTGACCAGTGATTGACGCGCTCGAAGCGAGCAGCTCGCTGTTTGTTTCGCTGTTCAGGGCAATCATATGACGAGGACGTAACAATTTTCCTTCAGCAGCTTTTGCCACAGCATGACATGGCTGCTGCGGACGCTACAACAACATAGGCTAGCCTGGCCCTGATGGGGCTAATACAAGCAGAACTGCCCCATGCGACACAGCACACGCACGAACCCCAGGACTCAATAATGCAAAGTACTCGTACAAAACTGAGGTATCACGCACCCAATAGATGGCTAGCAGACCCACAATGGCGGCATAGCCTCAAATCACCTTCCAGACCAGGACTCCTGGTGACCAGGACAGTAGATGTACGCCATGCGCGGCGGTTATGCTGTTGTCCCTGAGAAGATGCAAAACTGCACTGAAGCTCGTGACCGTGCAACGTGTACTCCCTTAGCACGAACCCACTGCAGCATGGACATTCTGAAATCAAGTGCTGCAGCACGCCAGCTGGCGTCTGCAATGCAGTGCACACATGCTGAGCAGCTGCGGTGCAGCAATGACCAACCTTGATAGCCAAGCTAGGCTCCACTGCCATCCGTCAAATCAATATTTGTTGGTACATCTCCCACAAATGACATCACAGGAACATAAGCTGCTTGAGTTCACCGCGACCATTGCTTCGACTGGCAACACAGGACAGCCTGACAAAATGGCGGCAACGCCTGGCCATCCATAAGCAAACAACAACACCCTGAAAGCCTGGATACACCCAGATAACCAGCCCATGATAATAGCACACGACACTAGCGTCATCAAGGAACGCTGTGAGACTGAACATATCAACAAGGCCATGCTTAGCCAAGTGCGGCACAGTGCCACCAAACCTCACAGGCGCCCTTCTACTTTGCCACACACCCGCCTCTGCTTCAGCCACGCTCCCCGCAACAGCAGCCAGCAGCAGTTCCTGAGCAAACCGGCACGCCCCGCGCAGCGCGAGCCGCCTGTCCCGCCTCTGCGCCTACCTCACCAGCAGGTACCACAGCTCCGCGGTGAAGCCCAGGATGGTGCAGCATTGCGGGGTGAGCACCAGCCAGGGCCGCGCCCCGATCTTGCGCGTCAGCAGCAGGCTCAGCCCAGCACTGGCCAGCAGCACCGTGCCCTGCAGCAGCCAGGCAGGCAGGCGGTGACGACAACAAGGAGTAGAAAACCAGCAGCTTCGAACAAGTTTTGCAGCGTTTTCTTTTGTGGGTTAACAGCGGCTGCCTGAGTGGCCCAGCACAGGCCGCCCCGCCCCCTGCAAGCACTAAAATTCAATTTTTGTGCCTGCCACAACCCGCCCCTCCCTCTCATCCGGCAGCTGCGCCCCCCCCCCCCCCCCCCACCTGCAGGAACTGCGTCACGGCGTGGTCCGCCGCCAGGCTGGGCAGCCCCGCCCCGTCCAGGCCAAACGTGGCCGCAGTCACAGGCAGGATGCTGCCAGCCTCCTCCAGGAAAGCAGGCAGGTAGTGGCTCAGCGTGACACCCCACACCAGCGGCAGATACCCATAACTCAAGCTCAGGAAGGGCACGATGGTGTCTGCGCCGCCTGCTGCTGCCGCTGCTGCACGCGAGGCTGGCCGGCCTGCTGCTGCTGCTCCCGCCAGTGCCAGCTTCCCGCCGTCGCCGCCTGCCGCTGCAGCAGCAGCAGCAGCCTCTGCCAGGCGCTGCTGCGTGAAGGCGAGGCGCATGAGGGCGTCACTGCCCCAGGCCATGAGGCCTGGCACTGCCATGATGGCTGCTGAGGCCAGCATGTGTGGCACCTTGGGCTCCAACAGCAGGTGGGGCACGCCAAACTGGCCCTCCAGCTCAGGCAGCCTGCAAGGGAGGGCAGGGGAGAGGGGCAGAGGGAGGGCAGCCACGAGGGCAGGCAGTCAGGTAGCAAGTCAGAGGAGTTGTACAGGCATGCTGTACACCGCCAGGCATTGCTGAAGCAGGCTGGCGGGCTGCAGGCAGCAGCAAAATTGCCGATTGCAAAGCACATCACACTGCGCGCACATGAAGCGACAGACACAGCTGCTGCTGCTGCTTGCAGGATAGCAGGCAACACCCCTGAGCTGGCTGTGGCCTCCATGCATGCATGCTGCCAGGCTCACCTGTGCAGGTAGACTGCCCCCAGCAGCATGAACTGCAGCGCCACCTCGTACCAGGTGGGCTTGTGGCTGGTCCACAGGTCCACACCAGGCAGCCGCAGCCGCACCTCAATGGAGCGGTGCGGGCACGCCTTGAGGCTGCACACGCAAGCAACAGCAGCAGAAGGCACAGAGCATGGGAGACGGCAGCAGTGGAGAGGAGCGTCAGCAACAGACAGTTGAGAGAAGGGATACAGCTATGAACAGCTCTGCCGAACAAACCCCAGGGCACTGTAAAAGAACAAGCAACGGGTTTCAAAGTGCTGCCGCTATTGTATGTGGTGGCGAGCGGCTGCTGTTGGCTGCAAGAAGCGAAGGCACGGCTCCCAGCGGCTGGCCACCCGTCGCGCACCATGTCATGCAGAGCACACAGTTGCGGTTGTCCGTCAGCTGGGCCTGCAGCCAGCAGCACAGTAAACAGCAGCGGCAGCAGAAAACTTTCAGTGAGGGGCAGGCACCTCAAGAAGGATATCATGATTCATGCGCCACAACATGCACACCAGCTCACAGCGCCACCAGCAGAGATGCACTGCAGCAGCCGCAGCACCTTACACCACAGCTCACGGAGAGAGCAGGCACGCTTGCAAGTGCTGGCACTGCAGCTGACAAAGTGTGCAAGGGGGCCTGCCTGATGCAGTGCTGCACGCCGCATGCCACATGCAGTGCAGTACTGCAGGCGCTATCGTCTCACCGGGTGGCTGTACACCGGGCAGCCCAGCGTCTCCTGACCCTCAGGAGGCTCAGCGGGGCCACCCTGGCGGTGGCAGCAGCAGCAGCAGCAGCAGTACATGTCACTGGCTGTGCTTGCCATTGCCTCTGACAGCAAGCCGCGAACCAAGCACATCTGCAAACCGTCATACTGACAAACAGCTGTCCAAAAGCACATTGCACATTCAATGACGGCTTGACATGCTGCAGCACAGCCGCGCTCTAGCACAGTCAATGACCGCTTTCCCAGACGCTGAATGCCGGTGCTTGCCAGGCTGCAGCTGTGCAGGCTCCACAGGCACCACAGGCTGGCAGGCCTCTGTTGGCTGGCAGGCTTTTTCTGGCTGGCTGGCTGGCTGGCTAGTGTGCCTCACCTTGTAGCAGTGGTAGGTGCTGCAGGTGCCGCTGCACACGCCCTGGCGCGCCCTCAGCTCAGTCATGGACAGCTTGGCAAACAGCCTGCGGGGCGGGGCAGGGCAGGCTAAGCACAGCTTGTGGCGAGTAAGCACCAGGCACAGCAACAATAGCAACAGCAAAGTGCAGCTCAGTAAACCTGACACACCTGCTGGCAATCGTGATTACAGAACATCACCTGGTAGCTCAGCGAGGCGTGCAACTCACCCGTTCATGCCTCCAATAGGGCATAGGTATCTGCAGGCAGCAGCAGCAGCAGCAGAACAGCTGAGGCGACCATGCAGGCGTTAGTCCAAGTCTGCTGCTGGTGGTGGTGGTGCCAGTTGACGACAAGGAAGGTTATAGCACAAGGCTAGTGCACACAATCCTCTGCCACACAGGTGGCCCTTCTGATGCTGTCCTGCAGATAGGTGCTGCAGCTGCACGTCCCTGGGCTGTCCCTGCCTGCTGGCCTTGTGCTGCGGGCCCACCTGCACCACAGCCGCCGCTCAAAGAAGGCTGAGCAGACCACGGCGCCTGCCGTGATGAGCAGCAGCAGCCAGCTGGACAGGTAGGCGGTGTCAGGCAGGTCCCACACCTCCTCCCACACCTGGCGGGACACACAACGGCACATACACACACACACACAAGATGCTGCAGGATTTGTTATGGAAACAGACCCCTTCTGACACAGCATGATAGGCAGGTTGCACACCTCCTCCCACACCTACAATGGCACACAGCGGCACAGCAGCATGCGGTCAGCATGTGGTGGTACGTAGGCTGCAACACCTGCTCCCAGGCACTGCCTGGTGCACGCCAGCCACGCCCTGCCACAAGGAGCTGCGCTGCCCAGCTCGTTGCATCATCAGCACCGCCCACAGCATGCAGTCTGACTTCCACACGCTACACCATTGTCATCTGCTGCCAGCGGCTCCAGCGGCAGCACTGCCTAGCCCTACTAGGTAGTACTTGCACAACCACACAGCCAGCAGCGCCAGACCACACACCAGGATGGCGGCAAACAGCCCGAACAGGAACCATCCTCCCCAGCGCTCCAGCTCCTCCTTGGGCCACTTGCGCAGCACCACCCCGCTGGCCATGCGCCAGCGCTGCATCACCTCGCCGTACACCATGAAGGGGCAGAAGGAGCACCTGGGGGGGGGGGGGACGGGGGGTGTAGGGGGAGATGGAGGAAGGACGAGCACGGACCCAGTCGTTTGCTTTTCGCCAGCAGCTTGCTGCCTCAAACGTTGTTGACAAGTCAGTCACTGCAGTTACGCATACAATGCCTACACAAGACGCTGCAAGGGCGCGTGCCTGATCAGCCGCATAGTAGTGCGATGCAAACTTCCATGCATGGCGGCAGCATCGCTGATCGTGTGCCGCAGGTGCTGCCTGCCCTCACCAGATGCGGCCCAGGAAGGGGTAGGCGATGAACATGAGCGGCCACCAGTAGTTCCAGAAGAAGCTCAGGCAGAAGTTGTGCCCGCGGTCCTGGGGGGGCAGGGAGGCAGGCAGGCCAGCAGATGCAGCAATGCAATCGAAAGCAGCAGTCAGCAGCGAGGTTGACGACAGACTGCTGCCGCTGTGACGCGCGTTCCACCATCAACTGACCCTACCAGCGCCTGCAAGATGCATGCTTCATGAAATAAAACTCATGCACCTGCTGCATGCATCACCCGCCAACAGCACCAGCCTTTGTGCTCGCAAACATACTGAACCTGCTACACACTGCCGCATCCAGCCCCCACCTGCGGCCCCAGGAACAGCAGCGCCACCACCACCGCAAACACGGGCTTCACGATCTTGTGGTTGAGCACCTCAGGGAAGAAGTCCCCGGCCAGGAACTGGGCCCAGCAGCAGCAGCAGCAGCAGCAGCAGCAGCAGCAGCAGCAGCAGCAGCAGCAGAGGTTCAGTTTTTCACGAGTGTGAGAAGAACACTACAGCAAGCACAACCGAGATCACAAGAAGTGCAGCTACGAGGCAGCTGCACTGCACACCACACATCACTTGGCCCGTCAACAGCTGCGCAACACAAACTGCTGCCACACCAGCAGCTCCTGGCGCTGTGCTCATGGAGCGCAGGCCTCATGCAGCGGTGTGTGCTGTTGCGCTCACCTGGCGCAGCAATGGCAGCGAGTTGAGCATATTCCACCTGGCAGCAGCAGCAGCAGCATTTTGGCCAGCAGGCAGGCAGGCAGGTCGAGAATGTGAAAACTGTCCACACTTGCAAGCCACCAGCACCTAGACAGCATTTGCAGCTGCTGCCAGCACCCCACCAGGCTGCGCAGCTCAAGGAACGCTCATCGCAACCTGCTGACCACCCCGCTTGGCGTCCACGAGGCATGATGCCTGCTCACCAACCTCCAGCTCGCTCACACGTGCTCCCAACCGCACTGCTGCTGCTGCTGCTACTACTGCTTTCCCCGGCACCATACTACCACACGGCACCTGAAGCTGTCACTGCTCTGCCCTGCGGATGACCTCCTGCTGCCGCTGCTGCTGCTGCTGCCCATCCCTGCCTTGACCCCCCCGCCCCCCGCCCCCACCTGAACCTGTCCTTGTTCTGCGCCGCGAACCAGAACACATCCTTGTCCAGCGCCAGGCTGCCGCTCAGGCTGCGGCTGATGCCCGTGTAGCCGCCAGGCGTGGCGGCGCGTCGCCCCGGCTTGTCCTCAGCCTCAGCCTCCTCCGGGTCGGTCTGCGCAGCTGCACGCTGCACCATGCCCTCCAGCTCCTACAGGGAGCGGCAGCAGCAGCAGGGGCAGCAGGGGCAGCTGCATAAGGCACCATGCATCAAGCTTTGGCTAAGACTGTGCTGGCGCGTCATGCATGCCAGACAGGGCCACGTCAGCGGGCCTGGCTGGCACACCATGCGCTGGTCGTGTCACCCAGCAACAGCTATTCCTCCAACTGGCACGCTGCACGGGCCTGCCTGACCCAACCCTCCCCCATCACCTCACCCCCCCCCCCCCCCCCCCGCGCCCCCCTCCCCACACCCACACACACCCATGCACATATCCACCCCCCCCCCCAGCCGCACGCACCACGATGTTGTTGGGGAAGCTGTAGCCCAGCAGCCACCCTCCCCCTACTATACACCACCACCGCTCACCCTTCCCCTACCCGCCCCCCCTACCCCCCCCACCCCCACCCACCCACCCCCCACCCCCCCAGCCAGCCGCACCACGATGTTGTTGGGGAAGCTGTAGCCCAGCAGCGTGCGCTCAGCCTCGGGCGTCAGTGCCAGCCGCACACCCTTCTGCTTGCTCAGCACGCGCATGAAGTAGCGCTCAAGGTCCACGATGTCCGCGGGGCGCACGCGCAGCGGGGGGACCTGGTGCGGCCAGGCAGGCAATCGCAGGCAGCGGGCAGTGCAGCTCTGGCAGGGTGCTTTGTGTTTGCCATACGCAGCAGTTTGCGGACACCAGCATGCACAACACCCGTGAGCTTCCTTGCCTGAACTGGGGACCGGCAGTCGCGGCAAACACAGCAGCAGCAAACACAGCAGCACCTCCCCCGCCCCCCTCCCCACCTGGATGACTGTGGTGAGCCCGTCAAAGGCGGGGATGCGCTGCGCCGCCGTCATCACGATGCGCGCTGCGCTGCGGCGCTCCGCCTGGGGGAAGTCCATGCTGCCCAGGGGCACGGGGGCGGGTGCTGGCTGGTAGACCCCCTCCTCCAGCAGCCTGCGCAGCTGCGGGATCATGTAGGGGGCCTGGGGGCAGCAGCAGCAGCAGCAGGGATGTGAAGGGGCCTACGTCAGAACGATGTGTGCTGCTCAGACGTAGGGGTGCTGGCTGTGTCCCCAGGTGGCAGCTTGATGTGGGAGTCGCAGCAGCAAGCAGGCACTTGGCTTGTGCGGTCATGAGGATGCCGTGACAAGGCTGCAAGCACCGACCACACGCAGCTGCGCCTCACCGCCTTGTGCACGTTGTAGATGGCCAGCGTGCCGTCGCGAATCCAGTGCAGCAGGCCCTCCCTGGAGCCGCGCCCAAACAGCTCAGTCATGAACGGGTCCATCTGGGTCACGTCAAGCTGCAGTTGCAAGCCCGACAGCCATGCGGCACAGCCAGGCAGCAGCACCAGGCACAGGGCAAGAGTCAGCAGCAGAGGGCAGCAACAAGTGGCACTGGTGCAACAGACCGCCAGCCAGTCATGCGATGTGCTTGCCGGGTTTGAAGCCAGGCGCTCATAAAGAGCATCGCCGGTTTAAGCATTGCGGCTTGTGAGGTGTTAGGCTGCTGTGCACATTGCTATCCGCTGGAACAGTTTCCCTGCCCAAACCTGCAGAAGATACATAGCCAGGTATAGCTACTCCATCTTGCTTGTGCTGCTGCTATGGTGCGCCTCCCTCCATGCATGTTGCACACACGCTAGTCCAACAACAAAACAGCTGTCAGCACCACCACCAGCAGCAGCAGCAGCAGCAGCAGCAACAGCAACGGCAGCAGCCGCACCTGCACCATGACCCTGAACTTGTCGGGCCCCCCGAAGTGCAGCAGCGTGGCCACGTTGTCCTTGCACAGCCCAGGCTCGCCAAACACCAGCACAGGCTTGCGCTGGGGGTCGCGCGCAGCAGCCACAATCTGGGCAGCAGCAGCGGTGGCGGCAGCGGTGGTGATGGTACAATAACGGTCACTAGTCAGCTGCAGCCGCAGTGAGCACAGCCGTGCCAGCATCTGTGGGGCAGCATATCAGCTAGCGAACAACACGCCTGTGTTCAGTGCTGCAGTCGGTTTGCATGTGCGCGACACTAAGCTGCGTGAAGCCACCAGCCAAAGCCAGGCCAGCCAGCCAGGCGTCAACCCCCCGCACCTGGCGGCGCAGCCTGTCTGCGTACTTGGAGTTGCCGATGATGCCGCGGCTGGGCGTGGTCACGAGGTACGGCTGCAGCGCGCGGTTGCGACGCTCTTCACCCTGACGCAGCGGCAGCGGCAGCAGCAGCAGCAACAATGTGTCAGTACACTCCTCAGGCAAAGGCTGGCACGCAGTGCAGGCTGTGTAAGGAATGCCAGGCAGACAGCTCGTTTTCACTATGGGATCTGCTCTGGTCAAGTTTACAGGGCACAGCACCAAACACAAAAAGAACACGCACCACAGCTGGGCCTGTTAGCTGGCGCTGGTTTCAAGTTATGTGTATCTGTTGCCACCTTCCACCCACACGCACCCCTTGAGCACCCCAAAAAGACGCTCAAAGCAACCACATGTAAGTATCCTCTTTTCAAAGGCGACCAGCACCCCTCAAGCCCACCACCCACCTGCATATTCGCCTCCATGGCCTCCACCTGCTGTGCCAGGTCCTGGCTCATCTTCAGCCCCAGCTCAAGCACCAGGTCGGGCCTCCTTGCAGCCAGCGCCATCAGCGCGGGCCCCCGCACCACCCACAGCACGCAGTCGCTGCTGGTGCGCACCGTGCTGGTGGTGGGCTGGCCCAGCAGCAGCTCGATCAGGAAGCAGGAGGCCCCGGGGCCAGCGTCAAGCGGCACTGCAGAAAACGGCACAACAGAGAGGGGCTGTGGGTTTTAATTCAGCAGGCAGCAGCCAGGCTTGGTGAGCAGGGGCTGGCGCCCAGCGGCACTGCATGGCCGTGAGCACAGCAGGGCGCAGCAGAGCTGGGTACGCATGTGTGGGTGAGGTCAGGATGCTGTCAGCAGCTGCGCCACGCAGCGAATGCCGCTAGGGAACAGGCAGCCGCAGCAGGGCACAGGCAGCCGCAGCACCATGCAACCTGACTGAAGAGCCCAGGCAGGTGCTGCCCTGGGTGAACACATGCAGCTACTGTCACGCTAGCGATGTGAGGCAGCAGGGCTGCCAGCTGCTGCCGCCGCCGCCGCCGCACCTGGCATGTTCTCCCCCGACACGCGAATGCTGCCCTGGCGCACCACCACCAGCTCAGCAGGGGTGGAGCCCTCACGCGCCAGCAGCTTGTTGGCAGGCACAAACTCCACCTCCATCAGCTGGGGGTGGCAGCAGCAGCAGCAGCAGCGGGGCGGCAGCAGCAGCAGCAGTGTGGAAGGTGACGCTATGCAAGCATGACTGCTTGCAAGCTACCATGCGCATGCTCCGATGGCCGCACCAGCAGTGTGGTGAGCAGTGACATGCCAGGAGCATTGACGGGGCCCTGACAGCTGCTGTATGAAGTAAGCAGGGCAGCGCCCAGCTGGCCGCTGTAG
Organism: Tetradesmus obliquus; assembly: GCA_030272155.1. Lineage (NCBI taxonomy): Eukaryota > Viridiplantae > Chlorophyta > Chlorophyceae > Sphaeropleales > Scenedesmaceae > Tetradesmus > Tetradesmus obliquus. The sequence goes on along the minus strand of CP126197.1, from coordinate 2,468,651 downwards.
GCTGCTTAGAGCGCCACAGTCGAATCTCAGAGTAGCCACACGACAGAGCATGCAACGCTTCGTGTAAGACGGGTGTTGTGTGTACCCGCTAGCACTGCTGCCGCACGGGCCGGCACTGCTGCTGGCTGGAGCAGCGCTGCAGCAGCAGCCCAGCCCAGCCTCGCCTCGCCGCCACCAAGCACGCACCTCTGCCAGCAGCGCCACGCTGCTCTCGCTGAGCAGCTTGAAGGGCAGGTACTCCCTCAGCCAGGCTGCCACCACCTGCAGCAGCAGCAGCAGCAGCAGCAGGGGAACGCTGGCAGCTGCTTGCTGCCGCAGCCACGTGCTACAGAGAGGCTTGCGTAGGCTTGCTGTACATGAGGGCGCCATGCACATGCAAGGACACATGCAAGCGACTGCAAGCACACCGTGTGCTGCAGCAGGTCGCACACGGCGCATGGGTTGTCGACCATACTGTGGTTTTGTTGGTGTCTGTGTGTGCTGCCCACTGCTGCCCCTGTGAGACCATGAAGGCTGCAGGCTCGTGCCACACATGCAGGCAGAGCTGACACGCAAGCCGCACGCTGCCCTCAAAGAGCTGCTGCCACTTGTTCTGTGTTTTGGCATAACGTGCGCTCAAGTGCTGCACTGACAAGCATCAGGCGGCATGCCGCCCTCTGCTGCTGCTGCTGCTGCTGGCTCAGGCGCACCTGGGGGTCCATGGTGTTGCCTGCGTCACTCACGATGGGCGTGGGCCCGCGCGCCTGGCCGCTGCTGCTGCTGCTGCTGCTGCCGTCCCCTGAAGGGTCAGGCAGGGACAGGCTGCTGGTGCCAGCCACAACACGCCGCCGCCGCTGCTGCTGCTGCTGCTGCTGCTGCTGGTGCAGGGTGGGAGCGCCATGAGGCACTCGTGCTGCCTGCAGCCGGGCATCACTGCTGCTGCCAGCACACGCTGCTGCTGCCGATGCTGCCCGTCGGTTGCTGGCTATGCCAGTGGCAGCAGCAGGCCTCAGGCATGGCCTGAGCAGCTGCCGTGCACTGCGCAGCTGCTGCCCCTGGAGCGCACAACCCAGCTGCATGGGGGGAGCAGCGCTGCAGGGCTGTGCTGTGCTGAGCAGCCAAGTACCCTAAGCTGGCAGCAGGCGGTTGGCTCTGATGCAGCTGCAGGAGTTTCAGGCTGCAGGTGCCACAGCAAGGCCGAAAGCAGGACGCTGGAGCTCGTATTGGACAGCGCAACAGTGGTTGTTCCGAAAGCAATGGCCGTGGCTGGAACGGCTTGAACCGCTGGCTACGCTTTGATGCGCACAAGATTTTCCCAATGAGATAAGCTTTGCAGCTGCCAGGACCTAGCTCTGATGTTGTGTTACTGTTCGTTTTTGGGGCTTGAGCCCATGAGGCCGAGGGAGCTTCATCGGCAGGCTATTAGCTCTGCTGCAAATCAAATGTTTCAAACCAGGTGAAAGCGATCCTATCACGGCAGCGCCCGTCAAGCTTTTGCAACTGGTGTTGCTGCTGGCACTGTTGTGCAGGTTTTCTTTGCAGGCAGGCCAAATGCTGCAGCGGCATGGCCTCCTGCTGCCACTGTGGATCGCAGTCTTTAGTACAGGTGTGCGCATGATTGCTACACGCAGCAGTACAGCCTGAAGCAACTGCCGCTGACCAGCAGCTGTGCAACTGCATGCACTACATGTAGGTTGTTGCTAACTCTGCTGTTGCTGTTGTTGCTGCTGCTTCTCTTTTGCCAGGACTATGACCAGGCCTTTGGCGTAGCAGTATGCAGCGCGTGCCGCAAGTATGAGCCAACCATTTCCAAGGTGTGCTGCGCTGGCTGCGCTGCCCAGCCTGACATATGCATGTGCAGCAGTACAGGCCTCCAATTGTGCCTGAGTAGTAGTATCAGCTGACAGTATTGGATTATCAACAGAGCACTAATTGCTATGCCTGCTGCTGTATGCAGAGCAACGCCAAGTCGACGTACCTGCTGAGTGATGCTGACCTGGCGCGGCTGGGGTGCATAGAGCGGCAGAACCCGCGCCACAAGGAGTTCAGCGCCATGAAGATGCTGCTGGTCAGCCAGGTGGGACGCTGCCAGCAGCAGCAGCAGCAGCAGCAGCAGCGAGTACCCAAGGCCGGCTGTGCTGGTGGTGGTGTGCGCGGCGCACTCCAGCCTCCACCCTTACACAAGGCAGCTGCACAGGGCAGGCAGCAGCAGTGCTCAAGCGTGCCATGCAGGCTGCCTGCTCTCCACATACCATGCCTAGTCGCGCTGCCTCTGCCGCTGCCGCTGCTGCTGCTGCTGCTGCCGCAGGTGGAGGAGGTGGCTGTGCAGAAGCACGGCAGCCTAGCGGCAGTAGCTGAGGAGAAGCAGCGGCGTGTGAAAGATAAGATTGAGGGCCGGGTGCGGCGCAGGGCTGCGGAGGCGCAGGCGGCAGCAGTGGCTCAGCAGGTGGCGGCTCGTGTGGCTGCAGCAGTGGGCAGGCACAGCACGCAGCCAGCTGGCCAGCAGGCGCAAGAGGAAGGTGGGCGCTGGGAGCAATAGCAGAGATGGGTTAATTTGCCTTTTCGATTGGCAGCTGGCTAGTGTGGCTGGCATGGTGGTGTGCAAGCAGCAGCGCGTGGGCGTGCAACAGCGGTGACAGCAAGTTGTGCTAGGCACAGGTGCTGGCATGGTTTGGACGTCTATAATGCGGCGCTGGCATGCAGTTCTCCCAATGGAAAGCTAGCCAAGTATCGGTCAACGCAAAATATAACATTTTTGAACTTTTTCTGAGCATGACCTGGTCTTGTCGCCGCGCTGCCTGCCTGTGCTGCATCCACAGATTTTATTGACCCAGAAACAGGCAAACGGCAGAAGCGCTTCGCGCCAGAATATGCAGCTGCAGACGTAGAGGAGTTTTAATTCTGAAAAAAACTGCAGTGGGCGACGCACGGGAGGGGTTTGCTTGCGCCGCAGCCTGTGCGCAGGAATTGTGTCCCACGATCACACTGTGCGCTCAGTGGGATAGTGCAGTGCAGCAAGCTGCACGTTAGAGTAAGAGCAGCAAGTGTATGAAGGCAGCACTGTTTTTTGCCTGGCGTAGCGCAGTTGTCTGCTAGTTTATCGGGCTTCTTGCAGCAGCTTGCGAGAAGGTGGCAGGAAGGTAGGCAGGTGGTGATGTGCCCTTGTGCCACCTGTGATGTTGACGCCGTTCCATACCGTATGCTACGCTTGCATTTGCTTGAAATCAAGGGTCATTCGGCACTTATACGCAGGCATGTGCGCCATGCTGGCATCACCAGACCACCCGCCTTGCACCCGCCTTGCACGTCATCTATGAGACGTGTACCCTGAGCAATAGCAGCCAGGTAGATCAGCAGTTTGCAAGTTCTCGATAACAGCTGCTCCCATGTAATGTAGTTTTCCACGGAACCGCATCAGTATGCCCCGGGCAATGAGGCTGTCAGGGGACAATGTCTCGGGTGTTCATTGAGAGTGCCTCGTATGGTTAAAGCTGACTTTTGGGGCCATGTTTACATCTTGAGAGCATGTGTGCTACACAGCACCAACAGCGACAACAGACTCCGTGCAAACACAAGCTTACGAGGCACCGACTAGGCAACAGCTGGCACTGCCCGCCCTGCACGAGAGCGCTTCAATTCAAAATTTCCTTCTACTGCACCACCCGCTCACAGACTAAAGGGCGGTAGACAGCATGTCGAGTGCAGCAGCAGCGTATAGCCTACAGCAGCAGCAGCATAGGCACCCACGGTTCATGAAGCCTATCAACCTCACCCAAGACGATGAGCAGCAGTTAGAGCCTTTCCAGTTGGTGCCTCGCAAGGACCTGCAGCCGGTGTGCAAGGAGGCCCTGCCCAGTGGCCCCAAGCGTGGTAGGCCCATCATGTCACACAGCAAGCGGCCCAGGGAGCCCGCTGCCGGGCGAGCACAGGCCCCTGAGCAGCATGGGGCCAGCGCCAGCTGCCAAGCAGCAGCAGGAGCAGCAGCCCGCCAAGAAGCAGCAGCAGCCTGCCCGCTGCTAGGCGAGCACAAGTCCCTCAGCAGCATGAGGGCAGCCAGCCCTGCCCAGCAGCAGCAGGAGCAGCAGCCCGCCAAGAAGCAGCGGCAGCAGGCGCAGCAGCAGCAGCAGCAGCAGCAGGCGCAGCGGGCGAAGCCAGGGCCCAAGCCAAAGGCCAAGCTGGCCGCTGCGCAGCAGCACAAAGCAGAGCAGCAGAATCAGACGCAGAAGCCAGGGCCCAAGCCAAAGGCTGAGCTACGACCTGCGCAGCAACACGAAGCAGAGCAGCAGAATAAAAAGCCAAAGTCACATCGGCAGCAGGCACCACAACAGCAGGAGCAGCTGCAAGCACCACAGCATCAGCAAGAGCAGCAGGCACCACAGCGGGAGCAGCAGCAGCAGCAGCAGGCACCACAGCTGCAGGAGCAAGCGGCAGCAGCTCTGGAGCTACGGCGTGGCCGGCTGTCCAAGCAACGCGTGCAGCAGCAGCAGCAGCAGCAGCAGCAGCAGCCAGCACCACAGCAGCAGGAGGAGCAACAGGCTCCACAGCAGCAGGAGCAGCAGCAGGCACCACAGCTGCAGGAACAGGAGCAGCAGCAGCAGGAGCAGCAGCAGGAGCAGCAGCAGGAGCAGCAGCAGGCATCACAGCAGCAGGAGCAGCAGCAGCAGCAGCAGCAGCAGCAGCAGCAGCAGCAGGAGCAGCAGCAGGCACCACAGCAGCAGGAGCAGCAGCAGGCGCCACAGCTGCAGGAGCAGCAGCACCAGCAGCAGCAGGCGCAAGAAGCTGGTGAAGGCATTCAACCACAGCCACAGCAGCAGCAGCCGCGACCCCTGCTGAAAATAAAGTTCAAAGGGCTCAACAGGAGTCCGCAGCAAACAAAGGGGGCAGCAGCAGGCTCCGCAGCATCAGGCAGCATCAGAGCAGCAGCAGCCAAGTTGTCTGGTGGCGGTGCACCACCAGCAGCAGCTAGCAGTGCAGGACCCGGCAGCCCCCGCCAGCAGCAGCCGGCTGATGCAGCAGCGCAGCAGCAGCCAGCCCAAGCAGCCCCCAAGAAACACAAGCAGCCAGAGCAGCCAGAGCAGCAGCAGCAGCAGCCACCCAGCAAGCGGCAGCAGCAGCAGCCGCAGCCGCATCGGCCAGCAAGCCCTGGGAGCTCACCAGCAGCAGCAGCAGCTGCAGCAGCTGAGCGTGCAGCCACTGATGGCTCTGCTGCTGCCGCCTTGGCTGCTGCTGCTGTGGCACAGCAGGTACCAGCTGAGCCCGATGCTGCTGACATGCGCCACGACCAGCTGGCTGGCAGCAAGCAGCAGCAGCAGGAGGAGGTAGCACAGCAGCAGCAGGGCCCAGCGGAGGTCAGCCCTGCTAGTCCACAGGAGAGAACCGAGCCAGCAGTGTGCACACTAGCAGCAGCAGCAGCAGCTTCGGCAGTGCGTGCCGGTGGTGATGCTGCTGCCAGCAAGGAGAAGCAGCAGCAGGAGATGGTGGTGCAGCAGCAGCAAGGTCGGGGTCAGGCTGCTGTCGTGGGCTCCCAGGAGCAGCCATCACCAGCCACAGCTGTGGCAGCAGCAGCAGCAGCAGCAGCAGTGGAACCCCCGGCAGCAGCAGAACCAGCAGTAGCACCACCACCACCACCACCGCCACCACCAGCTGCTGCTGCTACTGTTGCACCACCACCAGCTGCTGCCACTGCTACTGTTGCACCACCACCACCACCAGCGGCAGCAGAGGCTAAGAAGCCCAGCAAAGTGGCAGTTGAGGCAGAGCCGGTGCCCGCCACAGCAACGGACAGTGACAGCACCGCTGCAGCTGCTGCAGCGGCTGCTGCTGCTGCTGGCAGTGTCAAAGGGCAGGTAGCACGCACTCTGCAGCCCACTGCAGGGGGCGCTGCCGCCAGCAGCAGCAGGGGCTCCGGCAGCCGCAGCAGCGACGGCGGCGACAACGGTGCTGCTGGCAGCAAGGCTGCCAAGAGCACGCCAGCTGCTGCGGCAGCAGCAGTACCACCACCACCACCACCACCGCCGCCGCCGCCAGCAGCAGCAGAGGCTAAGAAGCCCAGCAAAGTGGCGGTTGAGGCAGTTGGTGCGGAGCGGGTGCCCGCCACAGCAACATGCAGCGCAAGAACTGCTGTGGCGGCGGCTGCAGCTGTTGCTGCTGCTGCTGGCAGTGTGGAAGAGCAGGCAGCAGAGGCAGTGCAGCCCACCGCAGGGGGTGCTGCCGCCAGCGGCAGTCCCTGCTCCGGCAGCCGAGGCAGCCACAGCAGCGACGGCGGCGCTGCTAGCAGCAAGGCTGCCAAGAGCACGCCAGCTGCTGCGGCAGCAGCAGCAGCAGCAGCACGAGCGGCAGCAGCAAGAATGTACGCGCCTGCCAAACCCTCCCAACAGCAACAGCAGCAGCAGCAGCAAAGGCGTCAGCGCAAGCCGTCAGATGCTGCTGCTGGCGGGTCTGGTGGCGACCTGAGCCCTGCTGATGTGGCGGCTGCAGTGGCTGCTGCTGGCCTGCCGCTGCTGCCTGCTGGGCCTGGGCTGCTGGTGCGTGAGGGCAAGAGCGAGGCCAAGGTGTGCCTGTCTGCCTTCCACAAGGGCGACACGACCGGCAAGAATGTGAAGCTGTTTCAGCTGGTGAGCTCTTGTTGTTGCAGTGACCGCCAAGCAGCGGACGGGTCACGGGCCACTGTTGTTGGGCGATGCATGGCCATGTCCAGCTGCCCAGCTGTCCAGCGAAAAGCGGCTGCTGCAGCTGGTTGGGCGGCAGTGGGCTGTGGTGCATGCAGGGGGCGGCAGTGGGCTGTACTGGCTGTGGTGTGGCTGGGGGAGAGAGGGCCTCAGCAGTGCAGCAGCAGAGGCGCTGTGCGTGCAACTCTGATGCTGCCCATGCTCTAGTGCAGCTCTGATGCTGCCCATGCTCCAGTGCAGCAGGGCAGCGCCTGCAGAGGCTCATGCCGCTGTCAGTGGGTATTTAGGCTGCGACAGTTGTGTGATCACCTGGCCAGCTGCCGCAGCATGCATGTACTGCAGCTGGTATCTTCCGCCAGACGAGCTGCTTCATGGGACCGCACAGGGGCTAACGCACTGCTTGCATTCCGGCTGCTGCTGCTGCTGCTGCTGCTGCTGCCAGGTGCCTGCTGGCAAGGCTGGCGGGCCGCCTGAGCGTCGCCAGCTGTCCAAGAGCTGCCACGACTGCCAGGAGCAGCACGTGCACTGGCGCTGCAGCACGGCGGGATGCAGGGGCATCTCCATCTGCAACAGGTGCGGGGCCACGCAGCAGCAGCAGCAGCAGCAGCGGCAGCAGCAGCAGCGGCGGCGGCAGCAGCGTGGTCATTGCAGCTCACCACAGCACACAGTATGTCAGGGGTGCCTTGCAGGATGGTACCACACATGCAGGATGGTACCACACATGCAGGATGGTACCACACATGCAGGATGGTACCACACATGCCGGGTCACTGGCATGGCATGGCGTTGTCATCAGCAGTTACCATCAGCAACCGTGCTGGCTGCGATCATAGCCAGCCAAGCAACGAATCATTCCACTTCCCCACAGCTACATGCATTGCCTTTGCTGCTGCAGGTGCCTGCTGTACCGCTACGCAGGCCTGTACAGCCTGCAGCAGCTGTACCAGTGCTGCCCGGTGTGCCGCGGCACCTGCACCTGCAGGGGCTGCCTGCGCCGCGCAGACCACAGCAAGCTGCAGCCGCCGCCCCGCTACAGCGCCGCGCAGCTGGCCAGCCTGGGGCGCTACAGTCTGCGGCTGATGGGGCCGGAGCTGGCGGAGATGATGCGGCAGCAGCAGCAGGAGGTGAGGGGGGTGGGGGGTGGGGGGTGATAGCTGGGCAGGCGGTGAGGAATGGTAGCAGCACGGGAATATGAGGCAGGGTAGGGCAGGAGCACATGTGTGCTGCACATGTATCGCGGCATATGTATCACTGGAAGCAGCTGCTAGTAGTGTTACTATACTTGTCTTTGGCAGCACACATTACACACTGTATGCCTAAGCTGCTGCTGCTGCTGCTGCCGCTATGTGTTGTGGTGTTGCCGCCGCTGCTGCAGGCTGCTGCGTGGGGTGTGGCCCTGGCTGATGTGCCTCAGGAGCCGCTGCCTGACAGTGACAGGTCGCTGTGTGACCGCTGCGGCACACAGACTGCCGGCCTCATCGCGCACTGCAGCAGCTGCGAGTGGGACTGCTGCAGCAGCTGCATCACCCAACTGCGCCAGCACAGCATGCAGCAGCAGCAGCAGGATGCTTCTGCAGGCAGTGATGAGCCCGCCAAACAGCAGCAGCAGCAGGTATGTGTGACTTGCTGCAACCCAGCCTGCTCCTCGGTGCCCGGCAATCGCCGCGGCAGCAGCAGCAGCAGCGGCGGCGGCAGCAGCAAGCGCAAGAGCGGTGGCGGCCAGCAGCAGCAACAGGGGGAGCAGCTGGTGCAGCGTGGCGAGCTGTTCAGCATTGCCGGCGCTGCTGCGCTGTCGCTGGTGGTGGTGCTGGCTCCTGACCTGCTGAGTCAGCTGGGGAGGCTGCAGCAGCTGGCACAGGTGCGGGCTGCAGCTGCTGTGCAGCACATTCACGCTGAACTGTTGGCTGTGGGTTTGTTGGCTGTGGGGACGGCGGCATGAGAAGATTCACAACAAGCAGTACACTGCATGCTGGATTTTGTGGTCAGGCTTCACGCTTAGCAGCCTTGTCAGCAATCAACTTCTGGTCAATGGTTGGGCAGGCCATCATGCCTCTAGCAGAAACCACCTATACAGCTGTGGCCCTGTGATTGCAACATCCACCTGTGTTCTGCTCTGTTGCTCACCCCTGTTTACCCCTGTGATAGCAGCAACATGTGCAGCTATAGCCTAGCCCTGCTTCACCAGCTTACTAGACGCCACACCTGTGTGCTGAAGCTGGCCACTGCGTTATTGCATTGGTAGTAGAAGTGACAGTAGTTTAAGCGTAGAGTTCAGCAGACGCGACAAGCCCAGCTGTAGTTTACCCTGAAGTGTCCCTACTGGGAGCCCTAGCTTGCGTATCTTGAAGATTGCATGCAGCTTTGCGGTTTCATGCGGCATAGGCCTTTTACATGTATAGCTTGTAGCTTGCGTCTGCGCCTTGTGATTGTGAAAAGCACCCTGCACACATGTATGCATGCCTCCCTTGTTTTTCTTCCCCAGGAGTACCAGCAGCCGCCGCAGCTGCAGCTGGCAGACTGCCCGCTGCTGCTGGGCCAGGAGGGCCAACTGCCTCTGCGGGACAGCAGCGGCGCCCCCATCACCCTGGAGCAGCTGCAGTCCAAGCAGTGGTGGGCCGTGCTGCCGCAGCAGCTGCAGCAGCAGTGGCGGCGCCGCGCCAACAGCAGCAGCTGGCTGTTCACGCCACACATAGATGACCTGGCGGGGCCAACACAGCAGCAGCAGCAGCAGGCTGAGGAGGGGGCCAGTAGCAGCAGCAGCAGCGCTGCAGTGTGTGCGCTGGCTCGTGCGCTGTTCTGGGCGCGCTGGCTGCTGGGGGAGCCTGTCATCGTGCGCGGCATACAGGTGGGTGCCCTAGTGCAGCTGGCAGCGTGGCATACAGGTGGGCTGAGTGGGAGTAGTGCGGCAGCGCCACAGGAATACAATGTCAGCGTACCGCGCTGGCCCAGCCGTGTATGCAGCAGCGGCTGCAGCCCCGATTGAGCAGCGGCACAGACCTGCTGCAGGCATATGTGCTGAGCATGCATCGACTCCTGGGTGTGCTGGGTGGCACCAGCCGCCACTAGCTCGCATGCTGCGCAGCGGCGAGCACGGCGCACTGGGCCCCCTGCGTCTGCGCTGGCCCAACAGCGGGACAAAAGCACAACCTGGCTGCAGTATGCCATTTCGGCTTCACCCCAAACATGACATGAACTTTTCGCGCTTTCCACCTTGTGCACACCCCTTGCAGGGCCGCATCCCGTGGGACCCTGACACGCTGCGCCGTGCGGTGCGCGACATCAAGGCGGAGCGCAGCGGCAGCAAGGCAGGTGGCAGCAACGGCAGCGGCAGCGATGACGAGGAGGGCGGGGCTGAGCGCGTGAGCGTGCTGGACTGCCAGGACTTTGCGCGCACGGAGCTCACGCAGCACGAGTTCTTCAAGGGGTGAGTGGCATGAGTTTGAGAGGTGTTTTGAGGGTTGTTTTTAGACCTGGGAGGCTTGCGGTCTGCAGGCATTCTTAGCTTTTTGTATGGATGTAGCTGATGGTGCAGCAGCGCTGGCTGGCCATGGTGCATGCTGCCCCCCTCCCCGTGCAGCTTCCAGCATAGCGTCCGGGTGAAGCGGCAGTCAGCTGTGTGGTCATTGTCACACTCACTGCGTCCTGTCGCTGCCCTGCCCGCCTGCCTGCCTGCTTTGCTCCCCCTGCAGCTTCAAGCACGGCCATTGGGTCGAGCATGCTGACAGCAGCGGCGCGCTGCACAAGGTGCCTGCCATGCTCAAGGTCAAGGACTGGCCGCCACGCAGCGCCTTCAGGCAGGAGATGCAGCGCCACTTCGTGGTGCGTGGCTGTGGCTGCATCGGATGCCTGCTGCCTGCTGCACCTGCTCAACTCGTGCTACAGCGACCGGTTGGCAGGCACGTTGTGGTGCTTATGTAGCAGGGCTTGCTACATGCTACCTGTGACTTTTGGCGTGTGCCTGGCAGTCGCGGGCCTCAGCCCTGCTGTGCAAGGGCAGTTGTCAGGAGCTTGGTGCAGTGTGTGCCTGCTGCCCACTGACCCGCTGAGCTCATGTCACAATGCCTGCATGGCAGACATTTCAAGCGGTCACCCGTCAACCCTACAACCTACACCCTTCACCTCGCTGCTGTCTGCTCTCTGCTCTCTGCCTCTCCATGCCTTTCCCCCTGCAGGACTTCCTGGCCTGCCTGCCGCTGCCGCTGCTGACCGACCCGCGCTTGGCAGCCTCGCCCCTCAACGCAGCCAGCGCGCTGCTGCCCCGCGACAACCCCACTGACCTGGGGCCAAAGTGCTACGCAGCATACGGCCGCATTGCTGAGGCGGACGGGGAGGGAGATAGTGTGACCAAGCTGCACACAGACATGGCGGATGCGGTCAACCTGCTGATGTATACGACGCCGGGAGGCGACCCGGCGGCGAGGGAGGCTGCGGCGCAGGTGGCGGCAGAAGGGGCAGTGGCGCGCTGCGGCGACGCCCTGCCCAACATGCCGAGGTGCGGGGCAGGCAGGCACCGGCCGTGCGCAGGGTCCTTTTATTCCGTACTTTATTGAATGGTTGTTCAGCTCTGCTTCATGGCTGCAGAACAAGCTGCAGATGAGGGCTGGACTTGCCCCTGCAGCTCACAGCGCACCTGGTGCTGCGCTGACATGGCTGCCAGCGCCCCAGAGCTCCATAGCATGATGCACACCCCTACGCAACAAACCCATTACAACTCATCATCGTACACGCAAGTGGCCCTGGCTGATAGCGCCTGAATATTCAAGTGCCGTGGTGATCCTGCCCTCCGCCCGCAGCTACGACGGCGCCGGCGCGGTGTGGGACATCTGCCCCCGCGGCAGCGACGCGCAGCAGCTCTCACAGTACCTGGCCGGCCACATACCCGACTTCACCCACCAGGGCCAGCCCGTCAGCGTGGCCAGGCTGCCTGTGGTGGGGCTGGCCCCCATTGCCAGCCAGGCCTTCATGCTGAGTCAGCGGCACACGCAGCAGCTGCAGCAGGAGCGTGGCGTGGAGATGTGGCACTTTGAGCAGCACAAGGGGGAGGCGGTGTTCATCCCTGGCGGCTGCCCGCACCAGGTCCGCAACCTGGCCAGCTGCTGCAAGGTGAGGCGCTGCTCGGCGGGGCTATGGTGGGCTGGGCTGTGCATGGCATGGCATGCTGTGGAGCTGCAGCGTGCTTTTCTGTGTGCTTTAATTTGCTGTCCAGTGGCATCTACCTCTTCAGGCAAGCAGGGTCACTGCACAAGATCCGCATGTGTCCCAAGCTGATGAGACAGTCACCATCAGCTGTGTTCCTTGTTGCTGCTGCTGCCGTGCCACCTGCCGCAGGTGGCTGTGGACTTTGTGTCGCCCGAGTCCATGGCGCAGGCGCTGGCCAGCAGGCAGGCGCTGCGGGACGCTGACCTGGCGCTGCTGCAGCCACTGGCCAAGGGGCCCGAGCAGCGCGAGTTCCAGGTGCGGCCTGCTGCTGCTGCTGCTGCTGCTCTTGTCACAATGTTAGCACGATTTGCCTTGTTGTCTAGTGGTGCTGCACCAACAAGTGTCAGCTGGCAGCAGGTGTCATGGCTCAGCAGATGGTGGCAGGGCTGTGGCTGTGTGGCGTGTGTGCATGCGCTGCTGCTGCATGCAGCTGTGCCTGCACGTTCGGCTGCTGCTTTGCCCTGCACGTGGGTGTCAGACAGCTCTGCCTCGACCTTTCAAAAATTGCCGGCTGCGCTCACATCCACGTTTGTGTGCCTTGGCCTTGCCGCCACTGCCTGTGTGTGTGCCCCTGCAGGAGAAGCTGCAGAGCCAGCTGATGCTGCTGCGCCACATGCTGCGCGCTGACGAGGCGCTGCAGGCGGCAGCAGGCTCGCCCAGGCGCAGCAGCAGCTGAGCGGTGACAGACCGGCAGCAGCGTGGCCGAGGCACAGCGTAACACCGCGCAGAGCAGCGCGGCATATCGTTGCTGCTTTCCCAAGTGCGGTGACTGCAAGGTCTCCCTTGGTTTTGATTGCAGCGGGGTGCGTGCCGACTGCTCAGCGCTGGCATGCACCAGCTGGGTGCTTTGGCCGCCTGCAGCTGGCAGTGCACCTCGCAGCGAAGCAGTCGGAGCCGGGAGTGCTCAGCAGCAAGAGTGTTGGGACTGGAGATGTTGTAGCCATGTATTGGTAGAGTGCTTTCGGCAGCTGCGTGCACGGTGCAGCCGCCCTGCGTGCTGCAGCCCACCAGGGAGTCACTGACTCCGAGTCATAGCATGGCGTTGATGCTATGGATTGATGGGTAACATGATGATGATGACTCCGAGTCAGGCAGGGTTTGTGGAGCTTGTGCAATCACAGGGCTGCAGTCTTGTTCAACTGGGCTGAAGGTTTATTGCACAGGTGCACAGTCTGTTAAATCAAGCACGTCTGTATTTGTTTATATTCAAGCCCATGTTGCTGTCAGTGAACTGGCAGCAGGTACACGGTAGCGCTGTTGCCATCATTGGCAACGATTGCATGTGTACTACTAGTAGTTGCACCCATTCGCAGCTGGGCCTTATGCTGTCGCCTATCTTGCAACGGCAGTGTCTAGCTGTGGTGTACATTATGATTGGGTCTTTTTGCGGCATAAGCGACCCAGGGGGTGTTGCGTACAAAGTGAACAAGTGTCACCAGGTGTTACAACCGGTGTAACCACCTTCTTTTGGTCCGGCTTAAGCAAGTGTGCTGTCGAGGGCTGCCAGAAGTGGCTTTGCACTACTCTGAAAAGATACTGGTCTTCTTCGCCTTCTTGATCATCAGGCTGGGTGCAGCAACGAGTACACGTTCGAGGGAGCCTCTGCTTGAAGTCACTGTGTAACCCGGAAGTCCAGAAGTGTGGTCACATTTAGCAGGGGAAATACTGTTACAAGTGTTTGAGTTTGCGAATCAGCGTCGGATGGCAGCACACGACCTGTCGTTTACAAATGCCCGCAACCAGAAGCTGTACGCATCATGCATCCTGCCAAAGCGACAGACGAGCATAAAAGCAGCCATGGTCTTCAGCCACGGCTATGCCGAGCACAGCCACCGCAAGATGCCAGGTGACCGGAGCAGGCAGCACATGCTGAGCAGCACAGGGGCTGGACACAGTGACACATGTGCACTGAAGCAACAGCAGCAATGTTGCTGAGCATGCAGTCAAATCTACCCCAACCTGTCCTCTTCATGTCTCTGCAGCGTTCCAGCAGCTGGCAGACGCAGGCATTGCAGGTGAGCCGGCTGCCCAGACACTTTTCAAAGGTGCTGCTGTTGTTGCGGTTACACTGACAGTCACGCAGCACCCAGTCTGCTGAGGCTCGGAAGCAGTGGATAGTTGCAGGTCTGGTCATGCAACAGCAACAGCATTATGCATATTATGAATATTATTCATAAGTAGGTAGCACCAGCAACCTTCGTACTACGTGCAGCACAACAGCCACAAATCTCACGTGCACATTGGCCTGTTGTTTGTCGGCTGCTGCTGCCGCACCCGCAGTCTACTTCTATGATGTGCATGGCTTTGGCCGCTCAGAGCCAGCCGAGCCCTCGCAGCGTGCACTCATCTGGAGCTACACCTTCCTGGTGAGGGCCAGCCCAGCCCGGCGTGCGTTAATGTCAAAAGGACACCTTAACAGCACACGCGCTCAATGTCCAAGCGCAGTGTCACCCCTACTGCCAGCTGAGTCAGCAGACGTTGGGACCAGCAGCAGTTGTACAGTCCATGCATTGCACTGCATGCTGCCTGGTGCACCACACTTTTCTAGCTATGGCAGCTCTGCATGCACCTCGGCTTGCTACAAGCCCCTCCCACCCAGCCCTCCTCCTGCAAACGCTGCGCAAAGCAACTCCCAACGCACCCGCTCTGCATCGCGCCACACTTGCTGCAGGTGGACGACCTGTGCCAGTTTGCAGCTGTCGCGCGCACCCACCACGCAAGCTCTGGCCTGCCCCAGGTGCCGTGGCTCCTAGCAGGCTTCTCCCTAGGCGGCCTCACCGCAGCGCTCGCGGCACTACGCAAGCCGCAGGCCTGGGCGGGGCTGGTGCTGGTGTCTGCATGCATGTGGGTGCGCATGACGCCGCTGACGAGGGTGCAGCGGCTGCTGGGGCCGCTGCTGAACGCGCTCATCCCCACTGCAAGGATCGTGCAGCAGCTGGACCCTGCAGCAGACCTGAACCCCGACCCTGAGGCGGTGAGGCTGCACGCAGGCAGTTTTGCCATGATAACACCTGAATTCAGTGTGGCAGCTGCTGTTGCACTCTCTGTGTGTATAAACCCATAACAGCATCTCCGTTGAATGCTTGCTGAAAATTACCTGCTTGGACACTGTCGACTGCATCAGCAAGCCCAACACCTCAACGCAACAGTTGCTAACCTCGGGCTCACCCCTGCCCTGCTGCTGCTGCTGCTGCAGGTGGCCGACTACTGCTCCGACCCGCTGGTGTACAGGGGCGCCACTGCAGTGTCCACAGCCTTCCAGATGGGCGAGGCCATGTTTGCGCTTTGCGCGGTGCGGCACCGGCTGGAGCTGCCGCTGTACGCGCTGCACTGCACTGGCGACCATATCACACCCTACAAGGTGCGGCACGGCCTGCTGTGTGGGCGGCAACTAAGGTGCAGGCCTGACGCAACAGCAGTACATGTCCACAGCCGCTCACCATCCTGTTGACCCTCTGCACCCACAACTGCTGACAGTGCTGCACTTGTGATAGTAATAAACTGCCAAAAACTGCCGCAATCGTGCTGCTGTGTGCTGCAGGACTTGGCTGCCTTTGTTGACGCGACCGGCACAGCGCCGGGTGACAAGCTGCTGCGCACAGTGCAGGGCGGCTACCACGACATCTGGGGCGGCAGCGAGGCGGCGCAGTACGTGGCGGAGGTGGCGGGCTGGGTGCTGCAGCGGGCCAAGGCAGCAGCAGCAGCGTCATGAGCCCAGCAGCCAAGACGCACATTCAAGCAAGCAACATTGTGGCCCTTGTGCTGCGATTGCAAGATTCAGATGGGGCCGCTGCAGGTTGAAGGTTGTTGGCATGAGGAGCACAACTGTGCCTACTATTCCTGAGATGCCTGCACTCTACGCATCAAACACAAATTACAGGTATTGGAATGGTGTCCAGTGAGCAGAGGCACATGAGTGGCAGATACAATGGAGTTCACACTGATGCATGTAAGGGTGCACTCACATGTTGTGTTCAGCATTTCTTGCACGTGCACACCGTGTAACCCCTCTTCTCTCTCTGCACGTGCACACAAAGCATGGCAGAGCACGACGTGATACAATACGACCTTCTGCATATTAAGCATACGCCAGGCAGCTGTTGGCAGTGTTGGTGGCTTCTAGCAATGTTGATTGTGACACAGAGAGAAAAGGAGGTACCGTAACACGGTATACTGTGACATGAGCAAGGTACTGGAAGCAAAGTTGCACTGATATTGAAGAAGCATTTCATCTGTGTGAAGTTTACAATGCACACCATGTTGCTACAGTGCTGCCATAGCATCACACTACAGTGTGATGGGTTTGTGGGATCAAGTGGTTGTGTTGGCAGCATGCGTCAGCAATTGTTGCTAAGGGCCCGTCCTTTTTATTGTTACCCCATATGCCAGCGCAAGCCTGGAAGCATCATTGTGTTATGTTCTCCACGATTTAGCAGCAGCACCACAACATTGAAGTTGAAGTAGCCATGCTGGTCCTGGGGGGGCCCTTCTTGCTATGTGAGTACGCATTATGTTGCATGCAATGATTGACCTGCTTGCACGTTGTACCAATTTTATACGATTTGCTGATGCACACGGGCAGCAGCTCAGGCGTGACATGCTGGTGCTGAAACAGTACTCGCTTACCGCTGACCTGCAGCATAATCAAAGCAAAACAGCTATTTTATCAAGGAAACCGGGCATCGCAGTCACCTGAAGTGGCAATGTCGAGCTATCTCCGAACAAACTTGAAAAGTGTCAATGACGATTAGGGTTTGGTCTTTTGGCCGGTTGTGCAGTTGCCGCACGTACTTCCAGGAAGTGGTTAGCTCGTTGAATCATTTTTGATGAATTGAACAATAAAAATGGAAGTCGTAGCTTAGCATCAGCAGATTTCAGCGCGGATCGGTTGGCCTGGCAGCATGAGGGGTCATGGATCTCTGCAACAAATGCTTGGGAAGAAGGTAACGGGAGCGAAAAGGAGGGAGCAAAGGGCCGGGACTCCCTCGTTAGACCAGGCGGAACAGAAGCGCCACAAGACTGCCAATCAAGGAGGTGAGCGGCCTTGAAGCTGCTGGCAATCGAGTACTACTTACATGGGAATGCTTAACATCGCACTTTATGCTTTGCAGGTGCTGCTGGGGCAGCGCAGGGGCACAGCACAGGACAGCAGAAGCTGTCATCCTTCTTCACTGCTAAGCCCAGGCAGCAGCCCCCACCAGCAAGCAAGAAGCGTGCTGCAACCGGATCCAAGCACGTCAAAGAACCGGCAGAAGACACAGAAGCAGCTGCAGCAGCTCCTGCAAGCATCCCTGAGCAGCCACACTTCACTGTCTACACCAGGATTGTAGGCCGGCAGCACCAGGAAGCAGCGGCAGAGCAGCAGCCCCCCTGCAAGGGCGAGGAGCTGCTGCTGCTGCGGGAGCCCAACAACGCAGTTGACCCCTGTGCAATCCTGGTGAGGGCCCAGGCCTGCTGCCAACCTGCTGCTGCAAGTAACTTCCTGCTTGCCAGCGCTGCACTGCTGCAACAGCACCACCACAGCGACCGCACGGCAGCATGTGACCATTTGATCACCAAAAGGTGTATGTAAGCTAACCAATGCTGCGCTGCTGTGTGCACTGCCTGCTGCTGCAACGCAGGTATGCAGCCGCACCCGTGCAGGCGGCATGCGGCCCCACGGCCACCTGCCTGCCTCAGTAGCCAGCCACCTGGCGTCACTGCTGGACTCTGCGCAAGTGGAGGCCACTGCAGAGCTGGCTGACGAAGCAGCAGCAGCAGCAGCAGCAGATGCCAGCAGCAGCGGGGAGCTGCCGCCCTCTGAGGGCGCGGCAGCAGCAGCTGACAGCAGCAGCAGTAGCTTGGCCCGCACAGGGTCAGGCAGCATCAGGTGGCGGCTGAAGCTCACCATCCGCCTGGCTGGCTGCACGACATCAGCAGCAGCAGCAGCAGCGGATGCAGGCCCTGTTGCTGCTGTGACGGCTGCGCTGGAGGCTGCTGCTGCTGCCGGCATCCAGTCGCTGGAGCCTGGCAGGAACAACGGCGCAGTGCTGAGCGCCAGCTTTGAGCACATCCTGCAGCAGGCCAGGTGCACGGGATGGCGGGAATATGCGTAAATAGCAGCAGCAGCGTGCCTTGAGCTGGCGCTTCAGCTGCCACCCGCAGGCTGTGCTGTATCGTCAAACCACCGACATTGTGCTGGCCTGGCCATATGCTGCGTGCAACGGAACAGCAGCAGCAGCAGTCGTCTTTGCAGGTGCATTGTTGACTGCACGCCGCTGGGCGCTGCTGAGTAATTGCACTCCCAACTGCCCCCTGCTGCTGCTGCTGCTCCTCCTGCAGGCAGTATGACCTGCACCTGCTGGATGCCCAGGAGCAGGCAGTGCTGGCCAGCATGCAGGTGAGGTGGGGGTGCGCAGGCTGCACCATGCACAACAGCGGCAGGAGGCTGTGTGTGTGTTTCCTTGCTGCAACGAGTTTTCCTACAGCAGAGAAGGCGCAGCAGCTTTGCATGGTCAGCAACTCAATGTGGCACCACCTGCATCTCATCCTCTTGCGCTGGCCCGCCTGTGCCCCTGCTGCTGCTGCTGCTGCTGCTGCTGCTGCGGCTGCGGCTGCGGATAATGCCTGCGTACAGGCGCTGCCGCCCCCCGCCAAGTGCCTGCTGATGCGGCTGCTGCTGCGCAAGCGCACCTGGTTCGCCCTGGACGCCCTGGCCTACCCAGACGTGCCTGACACAGCAGCAGCGGCAGCGCAGCTGTCAGGAAGCGGCCTGCTGTGCTACAGCCATGAGCCGGGCGCTGACCTGGCGGGCCTGCTGCCGCAGCTGCCTGCTGCTGTGCTGAAGCAGCTGCTGTCGCTGCTGCTGCCGCGCAACCACCCGGGGATGGCGGCGGCACGGGCGAGGAGTGGGGCGGCTGCTGCTGGCGGGCAGGAGGGGCAGACAGCCAAAGCGGCCATGCTGGCAAGCATACAGGTAAGCTGGAATGCATGGTGCAGCATTTGGAGGATTGGTATAGGTGCTCTTCGTCGAGACCCATACAGTAGCACATGTGTGCTTCAGATGGCATGCATGCAAATAGCAGTAGCACTAGCATGGTGCTGCTAGTCCCCACTGCCACCTGTGCTGATGCCATCTTCCTCAACCCTCGCATGCCTGCTTGCTGCACTGGCTGCAGTCCTGCTGCCAGTCTCCAGCAGGCTGGGCGCGCCTGCAGGGGGCACTCAGCAGCTGCGCGGGCGTGTGGCTGGCGGTGCTGCCGGCAGTGGCGGCCACCTTTGCGCAGCTGCAGCACCTGTACTTCCTGACGCCTGGCCAGGACCTGGGCATGTGAGCGGGGCTTGATTGACTGCACACACTCAACGACTTTTTGCTTTGATTCTGGCCTGATTGTACGGCAGCATATGACCTGAGTACTGCTGTGTGATGGCATGCCAGCCCAGGAAAGGAGCCGCAGCCAGCAGCAGCACCAGCTGTCAGTAAGTTGCCGTGCTGCCGGTCCTGCCCTCATACATGCATGCATGCATGCCAACTGAGAGCGACTCGCCACACATGCTTGCTGCGCTGCATGTCCCTGCTGCAGGTTCCTGGCTGTGGACCGTGGCGTGCTGCGCTACCCGCCTTACTGCGTGTCACGGCAGCGGCCCGTGTTTGGCAGCAGGGCGGCGCTGCTGGGCTATGAGGAGGCGCTGGCGCTGGCTGGCCTCGTGGAGGCGGCGCTGGAGGTGAGTGTAGTGGGGAGTTTGTAAATCCCAATACCCCGGTGTATGCTTGTGATTTGCGAATCTACAGACTGCGTGTACAATGTTATTATGATTGAGCAATGATGACCCCAGGCTTGGCACATCAAGGCTGTGCTGGGGGTGCGGGGCGGCTGGGTGGGGTGGTGACGCGGGCGGAGGTTGGAAGGCGTGCAGGACGGGCCATCCCTGCTGTTCCATGCATGCCTGAGAACTGCCCTGAGCGGCCTAGACGACTGCAGCGCACGCAAAGAATAACTGGTGTTGTTGACACATATTGTCCTCAGCGTGGCTGCTTGATGCTGCTGCTGCTTGCTGCAGGATGGCGACAACACGGCCGCCTGGCAGCTGCTGCAGCCTGCGCTGGCTGCGCTGCGGGCCGGCTCCCACAAGGCTGTTGCCTGGCAGGAGGAGCAGGGCGCAACGATGCCCAACCCGCCACCTGCACAGCAGCAGCAGCAGCAGCTAGCACCCCAGCAGCATCCACCCCAGCAGCAGCGGCACCTGCAGCTGCGGACACACCTTGCACCCCAGCAGCAACAACAGCAGCAGCAGCAGCAGCAGCAGCAGGCGCTGGATGAGCTGCGCAGCCCCAGCCCGCGCCCCGCCTACAGCGGCATTTTCCACCCCTCACCAAGTGCAGCAGCAGCCAGCCGCAGCCGCAGCAGGAGCCCCAGCCCCAGCAGCAATAGCCCCGGCAGCAGCAGCGGCAGCGACAGCGACGATGCAGCCTCAGGCAGCAGCGCCCGGAGGGTTGCTCGGGGCAGCAGCGTGCGTTGGGGAAGCAGCGCCAGCAGCAGCACCAGCAGCAGCAGCGCCCGCACGGGCACGTCTGCGCATGTAACAACATCGACGACAGCAGCAACAGCAGCACAGGCAGAGTCAAAGCACAACGCACAAGCAGGGCAGGCAGCCGTAGACCAGGAGCAGCACGAAAACATCACACAACAACAGCAGCAGTCATCAGCAGTAGCAGCCAGAACAGGAACAACAGTAGCGGGATCAGCTGGGTCAGTAGCCATCATCCCAGGGCAGCCGTCATCATTGTCAGCAGCAGCGGCAGCAGCAGCAGCAGGCCAGGCTGCTGCTGGCCTCCCGCCGCTGTGGCTGGCCCGCTTCAGTGCTGGCTGGGTGCACGCCAGCCTGGGCACTGTGGCTGTGTCGCTGCTGGAGAAGCAGAAGCGCTGGGGAGAGGCAGTGGAGGTGAGCCAAGGGGCTGATGCAGCCAGCTGATTCAGCATTGCTGTCTGCTAGCTATGTGTGTGCAAGCTGTGCTTGCTTTTTCGCCCTAGCTACACTCGAAAACCTTGCACCTGCCGACTCGCATCCTCATTCACAGTCTCCGTCTGCCACTCACTGCTGGCATGGCGTGTCTGCGGTTGCTGCTGACCGCTGGCGTGCTTCGTTGCTGCTGTGCAGCTGCTGCGGCTGCTGCTGGGCGGCAACGGCTGCGTGGCGCGGCGCGGGGACTGGTGGGAGCGACTGGCCATAAACCTGGAGCACCAGGGGCTGGCTGAGCAGGCGCTGGAGGTGAGGGAGGAGTGGGGGGAGCATTGGCAGACTTGGGGGTTGAAGGGGAGCGGTTGATGCACTGAGGCTTGAGAGGAGGAAGCAGCCAGTGATCGGTGGGAGTTTCAACCAGCTGATGTTCAGCGGGGCGTGGGGGTGGTTCTTTTATGCGGCCAGCAGTCACTGGCTGCCACGGCTGGGTGGCCTGGTGCTGCAACCTTCCCAACCGCACACCATGTCGAACACCCCATCTGCATGTTCCCCGCTGCCACATCGCCAGGCTGTGGTGGCTTCACTGCCTGACGCGCGGGTGCGCGGCGGCAACAGTCTGGACGACATGTTACTGACATTGTTGTACAACGAAAAGGCCACATTCTTACACAACTGTACATGCCGCATGTACACACCGCCCTGCTGCCGCAGGCCGTTGAGGCCTCACTGGCTGACGCGTGGGTGCGCTGGGGCGACAGGCTGGGCCACTTTCTGCCAACTGTTGTTGCACAACAACTACGCCACATTCTTACACAACTGTAATGCCGCATGCACACACCGCCCTGCTGCCGCAGGCTGTTGAGGCCTCGCTGGCTGACGCGTGGGTGCGCTGGGGCGACAGGCTGGGCCTCTTGCCACTTAGATTGTCGCACAACAGCTATGCCCCACGCACTTTCTATATGCAACTACATTCTATACACAACTACAAACGCCACATGCACACCACCCTGCTGCCACCTCACCAGGCTGCTGAGTCTTCATTGACTGACGCATGGGTGCGCTGGGGCGACAGGCTGGGCCACTTTCTGCCGACTATTGTTGCATAATAAACAATGCCACATTCTCACACAACTACACATACCGCACACACACCGCACTCACACCGCCCTGCTGCCGCAGGCTGTGGAGGCCTCACTGGCTGACGCGTGGGTGCGCTGGGGCGACCGGCTGGGCCACTTTCTGCCCACTATTGTTGCAGAACAACTACGCCACATTCTTACACAACTGCACATGCCGCATGTACACACCGCCCTGCTGCCGCAGGCCGTTGAGGCCTCACTGGCTGACGCGTGGGTGCGCTGGGGCGACCGGCTGGGCCTGCAGCGCCGCCTGCTGCGCCTGGCAAAGCCGCCGCGGCGCTGGCGGCGGCCCGCCTGGGCACCCACGGCTGAGTGGGAGCCGCCTGAGGTGGTTATTACGGGACGGCCCCTCAACTGCACTGTGGGGCTGAAGAGCAGGTGGGAGATGACTGCGGCAGACTAACCTCCTGCAGGGCCGCTTGGTGGTGCTGGAGGAAAACAACTTGCAGTCAAAGTGTGGAAGCAAGCTGTTGAAACAATCAGCTACAACCAGTTGTTGTGAGGTCTCTAGTTGCATTGAGGTGTGATGGCAGCATGTGATGCTTGGGGCTCAGCAGTCACCTGCCTGCAGAGAGAAGAAAAAGAGCGGTTACACGGTGTGCACAGGCAACTACGTTGCAACGAACACCCAAAAACACAGGAAAGCTGCAGGAAGCTCAGCACAGACCGTCACTCATGTGAGGACCTGCCTGCTGCTGCTGCCGCAAGCAAGACGCTGCTCAGTGCAGCAGCGCCTGCTTTGCCGCTGGGTGACTGCGCGGCAGCTGCGCTGCAGTGCTCGCCGCAACATGCCAGGTTGCATCTACAGATCCAGTCTGTATATACGCCCTCTTCCTTTTCGAGAGGTCTCTGGTTCGAACCTGCCCTTCCGCACACCTGGCCGCAGGTTTTATGGCCTGGACGGCAGCCAGGTGACGGTTGAGCAGCTGGCGCTGCAGCACTACGCCTCAGCTGAGGGCGGCGGCTGGCAGGGGCTGCACTGCGAGGGCGGCGTGTGGGCCACACTGTTTGGGTTGCTGCTGTGGGACGTCATTTTCAGCAGTAAGTGGCGCTGCTGCTGCTGCTGCTGCTGCTGCTGCTGCTGCTGCGATGCAGCAGGCTCGTGCACAGTAACCTGCATGCTGCAGCTGGTGTCTTGCTTCACAAACAGCTGATTGCAGTAGGCAGCATGTGCCTGTCTGTCATCTTGACTTGTCAGCGCCCAGTTGGCTTGCAGGCAGTTCAGTTGCAGCCTGCTTGCCCAGTGCAGGGTCTCCTGCTCATTACAACTTGAATCAGGTGCCTGTAGTGCGTGCAACGGTTGACCATGGTAAGCAGAGGTGCCTGTGGTGTATGCAGTTGCTTTGCAAGCATCCGCAACCACCACCGCCAGCTCTGCTGACCATGGTTAACTGCTGCACGCACTACAACGTAGCTGAGGAGAGCGATGCGTGGCTACAAGGGGTGCTGGCACCACCAGAAGCGACACGGTTGAAGCCACAGTCAATGAACTCATGGCTGGAGACGAAAAAGGGTTGAACACCTGCTGCTGCTTTGGCTGCTGCTGCCGTGGCTGCTGCTGCCGTGGCTGCTGCTGCTGCTGTGGCTGCTGCTGCTGCGCCTGCTGCGCGCTGCTGCTGCCAGGCGTGCCTGACGTGCTGCGCAGCCCCTTCCAGGTGGCCCCGCTGGACCTGGGCAGCGAGTGCTTCTACAGCGCACGGCGCGACGCCCTGGACAGGCAGCTCAGCCGCATCGCTGACGGGGAGGCAGGTGCGTG
This sequence comes from Tetradesmus obliquus, assembly GCA_030272155.1. Taxonomy (NCBI): domain Eukaryota; kingdom Viridiplantae; phylum Chlorophyta; class Chlorophyceae; order Sphaeropleales; family Scenedesmaceae; genus Tetradesmus; species Tetradesmus obliquus. The sequence continues at coordinate 2,444,970 of CP126197.1, read as the reverse complement.
GCAGCTGTGTGCTGGTGGTTCAGTGCAATAGGCAGAGCAGTAAAACGCTACTGCTGTACTGCGTGCTGATGGGTGTCTTGTCAGCTGCGGCTGTGCCTTCTATGCAATGGGAGGAGCGCCGTTGCATTGCTGACGGCAAGGCAGGTGCGCGCACTCATTTCGCACTGTGATAGTGTGCCGCAGCGCGCGGCCCTGGGACTGTGCAAACAGGGTTGTTGCGTATGCTTGTAATGTAGCGGTGGTGCGACTTGATGCAATGCTGGTGGCTTGTTCGTAGGGCTGTGCCTGCCGGCTAGCATTGAGATGCCACTGCTGCTGCTCTCGCTGAACGCCCCTTGCGACCCCAGCCACCGCACCCTGCACCCTTTGATGTTGTGGCACAGCTTCTGCGGCCTGAAGATTGAGGCATTGAATGATGCGACACGCTGCTGCTGCTGCTGCTGTGCCTCAGGCTCCATATTGTCGGCCACCTGGGCTGCGCACTCGGGCCAGATGTGCCGCGGCGTCAACTGGCAGCGCTTTGAGCAGGTGCTGCTGCTGGACATAGTGGAGTGTGTGGGCGGGCTGGGCCTGGCTGCAGTGCTGCGGCTGATGGCGGAGGACCACAGCGGGGCGGCAGGTGCGGGGCAGGCGGTGGCAGCGGGCTGCTGAGATGGCTGTAGCTGATGCAGGCACTGGCAGCATCTTCCCTGGTTTATTTAACTGTAGGCATAGCATTTGCAAGACTGGTACAGCAGTGTGCATTCACGGCGCACAAGCCGTGGTTCAGGACTTGGTGCCCTGATCAGGCCTGGTGTAGGTCATGCACTTTGCTTGCTCAGTTAGAGAGCCAGCCGTTGTTGCTGCTTTGACGGCTGCTCTGCTTCGTCATTTAAACTACTGCTTCTCTTCCTGCTCGTGCTGCTACTGCTGCTGCTGCTCCCTCTGTTGTGCCGCCAGGTGGCCTGCCCGACCTGCTGCTGTGGCGGCCCGCTGACCGCGCCGCCAAGGCTGTCGAGGTTAAGGGCCCCCGTGACAGGCTGAGCCACCAGCAGCGCTTCTGGCTGGCAGCCATGGCGGACAGCGGCATGGCAGTGGAGGTGCTGAAAGTGAGGGAGCCGCCTGCAACAAGCAGGAGCAGGCAGTGACGCAGGTGCTGCCAGCCCAGCAGCAGCAGGAGGCAGCGGCAAAAACAGGCAGCGGCGTTGGCCAAGTGGCATGGCAGTAGAGGTGCTGAAAGTGAGGGAGCCGACAGCCAGCAGCAGCAGGGGCAGGCAGTAACCACTGCTACTTTGTGAGGAGCTGCCAGCAGGCAGCAGGGGAGTCACAGGCGCTGCTGCACACATGGCTGTCCGTGGCCGGCAGCGGCATGGCAGTAGGTGTGCGGAAAGGGCGGGCGCCGGCCGTAATCAGCAGGAGCAGGCCACTAGTTGCGAACACCTGCGCCCCGCGCCGATGTTCCTCGTAATGCAGACATCATTTCCAAAGCTGAAGTAGTATAGCATTGCAGCTCTGGTGACACCGTGTCACCCGTGTGTAGTGACAAGCAGGCAGCAGGGCAGCAGCAGCAACAGGGCTGGTGCTGACCTAACTTCTAGTCCTAGGTGATGAAGCAGGCCAAGAACGTGACAAGCTCAAGGCCACTTTCTGCCCATTGATTTGCAGTGCTGTTGGCCAGCAGGTGGCGTATCTGGCAGGTGCAGCGGCCCAGGGTGTTTCGTGGCAGGTACAGCGGCACAGGGTGTTTTGTGGCGATTGCAGCGGCACAGGGTGTTTCGTGGCGGTTGCTTGGGCTTGTGCAAGCCGTTGCTGGCGGGTAGCTGCGCGCTGACTCGCCTTATCTGCAAATGGCCAGTAGCGACTGCCAAACTGTTACATTGGCAAACTTTGCTTGAGGTACATGTGCATGCAAACGACGCACCAGCCCAGCCACCCGCATGCTGGTGCTGGCTAAACATCACGCGATAACAGCCTGAGAGTCGCATGGGCGGTCGACAGCACGACATGCGTCAGTTGCCGGTGGGTCACCGGAAGCTGCCAGGGCTGCCAGCCAGTGCGCAATCACTGCAAGCATGACACCTGCAGGGTGCGCAACACATTGTCACGCGAGAACCGGCGAGCATCACCTGATTAGGTGTTGCAACCAGGTTGCTGACATGCTGAGGTGCACCTAGAGTGCTGTACAGTGCACTCAGTGAGTTGTGCAATAACAGCAATGCAGCTGAGCAGTACACGCACAACCCAAAAACGTTTTTTAGGCCAAGGAGAAACGTGTTTTTTTGTTACCAGGGGGGACGGAATCCTACTGGCTCGCTACCACAGCACAATTGGGCAAGCCCAATTGTCGGGAGCGGGAGGCAGTGCCTCACCAGCAGAACACGTCACAACACCCTATACAGGAGGTGCCCAGCTCCCGGACCAAAAAGTAAGCAGGGGAGAAAAACGTGTTGTCATGCCTTTTTGGACACAGCAGAAGTCAACAGCTGACAGCGCAAGCATATGCACCCCACTATGACATATTCTGCTGATGCACACCCCCTGTGATGTGCTGTGCGGTGTGCAATGTCAAGGTGGTGACCCAACAGCAATGTCAACATACGCCATCCAATCAACCTATTTCACCCTGTCCAGATGCGGCAGATACAGTCCATACTGTCCAATCAACACCCAGATGATCTCAAAAGGGGCACAGAAAATGCCTGGCGCAGCCAGCTTGATGCCAGTAGGACATGCACACAGGACTCAAGTACCAGTGTGGACACAAGTAAACACATTTTTGCCACCACCATGCTTCACAAAAGGCACATCATGTCACAAGCCACGACAACCGCTGATGCTGGGATCAGACTGGCGGCAGCCTGTGGCAGTGTCGAAAAGCGACCAGTGCCTACTGCAGTTGCTGGCCTGCTGACTGCATATTCACACACACACGGTGCAGTGCAGCGAGATGCCGCTGCAAATGCGGCTGCATTGCAGCTGGAATCTTGCAGAGCCGCTTACTGTGCTGCAATCAGAAAGGACACGCTGTGCTGTGCATGCATTTGACAGGAGGATGACATCACTGAGCCCTTTCGTCGCGAGCAGAACCCCACCAAGCAACTCAATCATTGCGCAACAGGCAAACAGCAAGCAGGACAGACACATCGTGATGCAAACAGGCGCCCTGCCACGTTCTCCTCGGAATATCAACTTTACCATGCTGTGGCAGCAGTTTGCCTGCAAGTTGATGCAAAAAGGATGCAACCTGGTTGCACTACTAGGCTCTGCTGTGCTGCTGCAGCTCGTCAACATTCGGACTCCGCAAGGATCAACTTTCCAGTGGCAGGAAACCTCAGAATGAACAACAACATGACACAAGCATGCAGCCTGCTAGGCATAGAAAGATCCTCAACAAAGCACACATGCATACACATCAAAGTAAGCAGCGTGCATTGCCTGATTTGCCACATGCAGATCATCTGCATCAGGCCGCGCTGTGAATTGGAATAAGGAAAGACAGTGCCAGCGCCTATCATCATCATGATGCGCATGCACCAGCCACACATGCCATGCACTGCGTTGCACCCAGAGAGCACAGGTAGATAGACGATGCATTGTCGTGCAAAGAGAAACACTGTGAATCGTGCTGTGTGAGTGGTTGCAATATGCTGTGGCAGCTGCTCATCTGTACATCAGGGAATAGCGTCCACATGGTGCGCAGCAAATATGGTGCTACCCACTGCTTGATGTTATGATGCTAAAGATGAGCTGCTGCAGTGCGGGAGACATCAGGACAACAGGCTTGTGGCCTGCTGGTATTATGAAGACCATCTGTGAGCGCGCACAAACGCATGGCCGTTTCCACAAGCGGCACGTAACACGTGAGTGGCCACTCTCCGATTGAAATGGGACACACTCGGTGCAATGGCATGCTTTGTTGAGCAGGAGCAGATCAGATCCCAGAGCCAGATCACATCAGGTGCGCAACACCACACCTTCTCTGCCAACCGTGCTGTGGCAGCAGCTCTATCATATAATGCCGTCTTCTGTGATTTGGTGATCATTGATGCCCCATAAACTGTGCAGCAGAGCAAGACTGCATCACTGCAACCAACTGTCCCAACAAAACGACCATTCCAATGCCCGACTCAGCCAGCCTGCAGCTGCCGACTGGCCAGGTGCACCCTTCAAGGCGATGACACGAAGTTGAGGAACTTTTGCACGCCGTACAGCTTGCTGGCGTCATGGCCCATGCCCGGCACTGTGGTGAACTGCGGGCTGGCGCTGCCGTTTGAAAACGTCTTCAGGTAGCTCATGAACAGCAGGCCCCGCTGCAGCCTGTTGGAGCCCTACAGCAGCAGCAGCAGCAGCAGCAGCAGCAACAGCAGCAGCAGCAGGGACAAGAGCAGCTATGGGCACTGCACAGTATTAGGGGGTGTACTCAGGCTTCACAACCTGTTGAATGCAGTGCAAGCTTTGCCACCTCACCAGCGATGGCAGGCAGGCCTAGTGAACTAGCACTTTCTGCTTGCGCTGTTGTGTTCTTTCGCGCTGAGCTAGCAATGTGCCGCCTGACACGCTACCTTCGCACATCATACACAAACTGCAGGTATCTCTGCTAGTGCTCCTGCTACTGCTGTTGCTGCACCTACAAGCTTCAGCTGTGTCTGGCACGGGCGCTGAGCAGAACACCCGCATGAGCTCGCAGTCCTGCCCAGCGTCCACACAGCTGCCACCCACCTGCAGCATGTCGCCACATGCAATGTCAACCATTGCATTGATGGGATGCGGTGCCGGCATATCACAGCAGCTTGCGTTGTTGCCGTTTGCCACAGGGCTGCAGGTCTGGCTCGCCCTGAAGCACACGGCAGGGTTGGTGACGCCGCTCGACAGGCAGTTGCACACATCAGCCTCTCCCAGCACATACAAGATGTTCTTGGCCAGGTATGCAGCGCTCATTGCCGCTGGGGAGCCGGCCAGCCGAGTGAAATAAGGGGAGCTGGCATTGAGGTTGTTGAGCCCCAGCTTGTAGTCATTGAAGCCCGGGCAGGCGCTGGCAAAGGGCGTGTAATCGCCAAAGCTGCTGCAGCTCCAGCTGGGCCCAGTGTCCTGACGGGGCCTGCAGCGGGGAAAGTGAGGCAGGATGTGAGGTGCTGACATCACCACACAAAACACATGTGCATGTGTACTTTGCACAGGCCTCATGCTGGCATGGCATGCTGCTAGCTGTTGTAGTCACCCCACCATTGAAGTATGCAGTGCAGCGCAAAGCAGACACACCTGCATGATTGCTTTGGCCGCTGGGTGTCGAAGTACAGGTATGTGCCTGGATCTGACACCACAAACTTGACCTTCACTCGGCGGGTGGAATTGGCAGCACCGTAGCTGCTGGCCCAAGCGTAGCGCTGCACTGTCTGGCCGCCTGCGCTGAACCCCCCCACTGTGACCTGCTTTGCACACATCCTGTTGGGACACCTTGTGACAAGATGCAGCAGCGCGTCCAAGGCATCAAATGAGCTGATGTTTGGGGCATTGAGGGAGGCAGCGCCCTGGTTCCAGCGTGTTGCATTCCAGTAGAGGCTCGTGCGATTGCTGACACTGCCTACCAGCCAATCCCTCTGCAGCACCGTCTCGTTGCCAAAGTATGGCGCCACTACAGCAGTGGAATTGAGGGAGCTGGTGCCTGCTAATGCATCGCAGAAGAAGTTGTTTGCCTCTCCTCCTGCACCGTGCTGGATTATGAGGATGTTGTCAACCTGCATGGCAACGCAATGCAGCGCAGTACGGCAGCTTGCTGTCAGCTGAGTTTGCAGGAGGTGCCACGCAGAAACGCCACCACACTGAACACTCGAGAGGCAGTTTGCTGTCATGACAGCTGATCTGCCGCTGCAGATTTGAAGAAGAGGGGTTGCAGAACAACTTGCAAGTGAATGTCACTGCACCAGCTGTGATCTGCTGCACGTCAGCCTCGCCCCTGATGTATCTTCTGCAACTGTGCGCAGCAGGCTGAGCACCACAGCAGCGCACCCACCGTCACAGGCTTTGACAAGTTCACAGTTGTGTAGATGGGCAGGAAGTACCTGCCCAACCGCACAGTATGGCGGTACTGGGCTGTGCTGTTGATGCCATCTGCTATGCAGACAGTGGGGTCGGATACTTGTGCTGGCAGGCCAACAGCTCCAGGCACTGCTGCCAGCAGAACCAGCACTGCTGCCAGAAGGAGAAACCAGCACTGGTAACACCTGGGAGCAGTACGATTGTGGTAAGTGTGTGAATAAAAAAAACAGCTTGTGTAAGAAGAAACCGTCCAGAACGGCCGTGGTGCCAAGGTGCAGCAGATGACTTGTCGAAAGCACTAAAAGCGAGCCATCGCCCTGCAAACGAGCGAGTCACTCACACTTCTTCAGAGCCTGCACCACAATCAATAAGCTGGTTGAACGTACTGCTTGGAGCAGCTGCTTGCACGCGTACACGCCAGAAGCAAGTTGAGCCCAAAACACCCGAAAGGTCACCTGGGCGCCATCTTCAAACGGTTTACCAAGTAGAGCATAGACGAGGTTGAACTACAGAACGTTATCACGAGACACGGTGGCTGCGAGCCTGTGTTGAGGTAAATGGGCGGAGGTCACGCACTGGGGTTGAGGGCTCAACTGCTTGGGTTCAAGTGAAGTGACACGGTGTCAAATTGGTACAAATTGGTACAACGTGCAAGCAGGTCAATCATTACAGGTCAATCATCGCATGCAACATAATGCGTATTCACATAGCAAGAAGCGTCTGGAGTTGGGCAACACGTGCGCTACATGTGCTATGAGCATCCACCCAAGTACAGCGCTCCGCATTGAATGCATTAGTGTTGCATGGTACCAACATCCTCAGGCCTGTGCATGCAGGCATACAGTGTTGAACACTGCCTGGCGCCAGGCAGCCACTGGCTGGCAGCCGGCTGCCACTGGCAGCAGCAGCTGAACGAGAGGCGCATGCATGGCAATAGCAGCAGCGACAGGGTCATTCCACTTATGCTGCGCAAGACAGCTTTGATGCTAGACCCGGGTTATGACTAACAAGTGCAACAGGAAACTGGCAAGACGCTGGCACTCTGTGTGGCATCAAGGACGCGCAGACAGTATACCGTATACGTAGTGACTACATAGCTGTGCACAGCCGCTACGCACCAGAGGGGTGCATTGCGCTCGTGGCAGCAGGCACCAGAAGCTTGCAGGCACTTCTGCATCCAAGCAAAGTGTGATGCAACCAGCCAGCCAGCAGCTACGCGCACCCAACGTGTGCTGGGGCCAGCAACTCAGTCTTGCGGCGCCCCTGGCCACACACACCCTCTTAGCCTTAACTTACCCAGGAGCTGCAGAGCTGCCTGGGTAGCCACTCACTCACTCACTCACTCACTCAGTCTTGCCAGAGCAGAAGCAGCCGCACTGCACTGGGCTGCCGTGGATCACATGCAGCACTGCTTTGATTGGCATATGGTGTGTGTGTAACAAAAGCCTCACAGCGTTCACGCGCACCTGAGCATAGTGCCACACCAGTCGTGCAACTGCCATGCAGCACCTTGTACATAGTCACACCACCATTGCCAGCCAACAGCATTGTGTATCACAGATAACACACCAGCCCTACTTGTCACATCATCACTGCTTCATCGCCTAAAACTTGAACCTGAAACTTGAGCCAGCAGCAGGCCTGCTGCTGCTGCTGCTGCCAGCCTGGCTGCTGCTACTAGCAGCAGTAGCACCACCATCCTGCCGCTGCTGCTGCTGCTGCTGCCCTGCTTCATCTTTGAGCCTACTGCAGGCCTGCTTGTGCCCTGCCTTCCAGTACGCCTTGTTGCACTCAGCGCTGCACAGTCGCACTGCACGGCAGCCGCTGCACACTGTGCCCTTGCCAGCCACTAGCTCCCGCTCCGACAGCTTGGCGCAGTTGGTGCAGCCAGGGTTGGCGCAGCACAGCGGCCCAGGCGGCACTGCCTGCGTGCAGACGTCTGTGGCTAGCTGCAGCAGCTGGCTGGCAAGAGCAGCAGGGAACAGCTCCTTCACCAAAGCTGTCAAACCACCAGCCCCATTCAGTGCTTGTCTGAAGCTGCTCATGTTGAGGAGGGCAGGCGCCACGCCAACCTCCAGCTGCTGCCGCACGCGCTGCTGCAGCTGCTGCAGATCTTGGATGTGCTGCGGGGTGCCGCCTGCGCTGCTGCCAGTGCTGCTGCTGCTGCCCCCTGCTGCTGCCTGTGGCAGCAGGCAGCCAATGCAGGCCACGCATGCCACTAGGCCCCTCAGCACCTCTGGCGCAATGCTGGCCAAGGCTGCATCTACCTGCCGCAGAAGTGCTGCTGCTGGCACGGGCGCAGCAGGTGGCGCATGCAGCTGCAGCAACGTGGCAGCAGCCAGGTGCAGCGACCTGGCAGACAGCAGCAGCAGCTGTGCCCAGTCTGGGTCTGCAGCTGCTGTGCTTGAGCTGCTGGCGGCATGGATGCCTGCATGAACAGCTATGTGTGTTGCGCTCTGCAGCACCACCAGGGGTGGTACCCTGCGGCTTTTCAGGTGCCTGGCTGCTGCCTTCAGGCAGGTCAGCAGCAGGCTAGGCTGCCAGCCAACAACATGTGATGCTTCTCGCTGAGCTGCCAAGCCCTGTAATGCTGCATGGCTGGCTCCCACATGCTGCATGTAGTTGAACACCTCCGGCAGTACAATAGGCGCCCCGCTCTGCTGCCATGCTGGAATGGTAGCTGCCAGCCGTACGCCTGCCTCCAGTGTTGCCTCAACTGCCTGCTGGTTGCGGTGAAATGCACCCAGCAGGGAAGCGTGGCTGCCTGCAAATGTCGCACCAGGCACAGGGAAGCTCTCAGCTCCAACTTGACACCAGCACCAGCGCAATGCTGTATGGCTCAGACACGGCCCACATCAGCACATCAAGGCAGACAGTGTGTGCCTTCAGCCAGTACATAGCTTTAGGGATGATGCCTCTGCACTAAAACTAATTGAACTGCCATATACAAGTCAATAGAGCGCAATGCTCGCGCTAATCAAAGGCTGCTCAGCTGCAGTTGATGCACTCAGCAGCACAGATGTACATCAGGGCTTGCTACTCACTGTGTCGCAGGACCACGAGCAGCAGCATCAAATAGCCGAAATCAACATCGTCAACCTTGTCGGGCTCTGCAGCAGCACGATGGGCACTGATGCCCGCTGCAGGCGCTGCTGGCTCCTCCCGCAAGTACTGCATCACAGCAGGGGCCAGCTGCAGCAGCACCGGCGCTGCAAGGCCGCCAGCAACTGCTGCTGCGGTTGCTGGGATGCCCTGTCCTGCTGTGATCGACACGGCTGAGTTTGGCATCAGCTGCTGGCACTGCCTGTTGATCGATGACACAATGAACTGCATTGCAGCAGGCAGCACCGCCGCACTGCGTAACGGCTGCAGCGCCGCCAGCTCAATGATTGTCAGCAGCAGCGGCAGCAGCAGCTCATCACGCGGCAGCATGCCGCCACGCGCTGCTGCCCTGCTGCTGCTGGCAGCTGATGCAGCTGATGCAGCTGATGCAGCTGATGCACTGCGCAGAGCAGCAGCTGCAGCTGTGCTGGATTGCAGGTTCTGCGCACGCTGCAGAAATATCGACACACTCTCCAGCAGTACAGCAGCATAGCCGGCAAGCCTGTGCACGTCAGGTTCACCTTCGGCCAGAAAAGTGATCTGCTGCTGCAGCACAGGCGCCAGCGCAGCAAGCAGCGCCACGTGGTGTGCTGGCACATCTGCCTTGTCTCCGCTGCTGCTCGAATGCGCGGCAGAGGATCTGCTGCTGCTGCTGCTGCTGCTGCTGCTGCTGCCTGCAGCCCTGGAGCCAGGCCCGCTGCCAGCCTGCTGCTGCCTGATGCAGGCTGCTGTGCATGCTATGCAGAACAGCAGCACTTGCACAAGCTCGTCGCTGTTGTAAGCCTCAGCGGAACACACTGTGGGTGAGTCTGTCATGATTGCATGGGCTGCTTGAGGGGCAAAGCAAACGGCAAAGACACACAAGACCTCCATAGTGCGCGCTGAGGGCAAGACTGCAGCTGCCGGCACACCTGCAGGTACAGCATGTGCCCGGCCTGTGCTGCTGCTGCCTGCTGCTGCTGTAGGTGGCAAGGTCTCCAGCACAGCCCATGCCAGCTGGGCAGCTGGCAGCAGCAGCGCTGCAAACTCTTGCACTAAAGGAGCGCCGCGCAGCTCAGTTTCCAGCATGCTAAGCACGCCTCTGCAGCAGTGCCACATGTCCAGCATGGACAGCCCCACTCCACGCATGTAGAGGAGCCAGTCTGCATCCTGCTGCTGCTGCTGCTGCTTGATCTGCTGCAGCTGGCCAGCTGTCCACTGCATGCCAACTGCCAGGCTGTCCATCAGCCCTGCAGCAGCGGGGAAGGAAGTGCAGCGCAGGGTGATGCGGGCGTGTGCTGAAACTCACACATCTGTAGTGCACCTGCGCAGCCCGGCAGGTATGCATACAGCCGATAACACAGGACGCCCTGGCAGTCCGGTGATGCTGCTGTAATCGGCTCACTGCTTGCAACCAGCAATCATTGACTGCTGTCAGCAGCTGATCCGAAAGACAGTGCTGCACAAGGCTGCTGCATGAGCTCACCAGTGTCGCCAAACGCCCGTGCTGCTGTCGCAGCAGCCGGCTGTGGGTTTGCTGCAAAGTAATCCAGGCATGATGGTACAGCAGCAAGCAGGTGAGCCACTAGGCTTGCTGCCACCACCCTTGATCCTGCACCAGCACTGGGGCCTCTTCTGCTGCTGCTGCTGCTGCTGCTGCTGCTGCTGCTGCTGCTGCTGCTGCTGCTGCTGCTGCTGCTGCTGCTGCTGCTGTTACTGCTGCCATGAGGCGAGCCACCTGTGCCCTCCCTGCCTGTGCTGACCTGCTCAGCACTGCCCTCGCAACACAGGAAGCCCAGGAGCCTGTTGGCAGCTGTGCAGAGGGGCTGCAGCATTGCTGCATCCTGTGCTTGGGAGCTGCCAGTGTCTCCACCCAAGTCCATGCCCAGGAGGAAGGCGTGACGCCGCTCCAGCCATTCAGCGTCTAGCTCTGTAAGTGGCATGTTGTTTAAAGTTTCCAGCCATGTAAAGATCTGCTGTGCCTCGCCAGGGCCGGTCTGCTGGCTTGCTGCTGATGCAGCAGCAGGGCCGCGAGCTCGTGCCCGCATCTTGGCGCTCTGACACTGCGTGTCACTGCGGACTCACAAATGCTTTTGATTTCTTCGATCGACAGTCACTGGCTGCAATGGCTTCTATATGTCCAGGCCTCCGTGCTGTGCTTGATCCATGGAAAGCGTGCCCGCGAATTGGCTTCGCAGCATGTGTCCCGTCGTCAGCCAGAGTAACTGAAGAGCACAATGTGCTGGGTGCTTTGCTGCGACCATGGCAGGCCAGCGTGGACAGCTGTAACACCTGACTGTTCCGCACCACCTTGGACCACGGCTGCAGAAGTGTGCTTCTGCAGAAGTATGCTTCTGCAGCCGTGTGCTTCTGCAGTAATGCTGTGATGGGAGGGCAGGAGCTGGCTGGGCAGAGCATTGCAAAATACCCCAGGTGCTTTGGACAGCCTGTGCGCGGCGTGCCGCCCCGGGTGAGTTGACAGCAGCAAGCGGCACTGCGCCTGTGCCTGGCGCTGCTGCCATGTAGTATGACAAAATCTATGCAAAGCCAGGATCCCAAAGGACGCTGGTCATGCACAGCAGCGCACCTTGTGCACACAGCGCTGTGTGTGGTACCACGCACCGGTGTGTTCAATGGAAGAGACACAGACAGTAGCACTGAGGGTTGACGGTGCCTTCGCTCCCAAAGCAGCCGGTGGTGTGGTCCTCCAATCCGGTTTGAGCAGCGGCTGCCATCGTTGAACGTGCACGGTGTAGGATCGCGCAACTTTGCCAGCATTGTGCAGGGGCCGGGTGTGTTGCTGACGGCGCACTAGCTCTAGTTGCGAACACCTGCGCCCTGGCCTGAGGGTAATGCCAACTGACACCAACGTTCGTGCCTTGAGGAAGGCTCAAATCTGAAGATTAGCATTGCAGCTCTGGTGACACCGTGTCACCCGAGTCACCAGTGACCATCAGGTGACTAGTGACACAGCTGGAGCAGCGTGCATGCTGGCGTGTCATGGTCCCAGCACAGCACCAAGGACACGTCTTCTGCTAAGCGTCACGACGCTTCAATGTTAACACAATTTGCTGAGGGTTCAACCGTAATTGACGTTGGCACTTCATACGCATCAAACTGCCACGCAACTTTCGTAGTAGCGTCTCCATTGTGCTCGACAGCAACGCGTTGGCCAAGGCCTGCAGCAGCAAGTATGTCCGTTGGTGGACCCTGAAGCAGTTGCGCTGCGCGTGGTAAGCTAGCGAGATGCGCGCACGGGGTGGTGCTCATGCTGCTTCATCAGCAACGAGACAGCAAACGAGCCCCTACGGCGCTCAGCAGGTGCTTGCATGGCTGGAAACATCAAACAGCATGCAACTTTCGACGTTGGGCGTGGCATGGCTTGCCAGAGGCGCTATCATAGACCAATGGGCGACCCCACTCACTCGCAGTGCCCAGGCTGCAGCAAGGGATGCAGCTATCCTCAAGCTGCTGTGCTCAGCAACCAGCAAGCTGCTGAACTTCCTCTGCTGCGAGGACACTCCCAAGCAGAGCAGCGCAGCCAGCAGAGAGCGCACAGGTGCCTCGCTCCACGGCGCGGATGACAGCAGCAGCAGCAGCAGCAGCAGCAGCAGCAGCAGCAGGAAAGCAGTAGTGCATTCCAGGCTCAAGGCAGCATATGCTGCAAGTTTGAGCCTGGAAGCGAGAGCCTGGAAGCTGGCTTCCTGCTCAAGGGGCGAGCAGGGCTGCTGCTGCAGCACAGGAGCCAGTGCCGCAAGCAGCTCCATGTGGTGCGCGGGGACATCTGCGGCGGTTCCAATGCCACTACCCTGTGCGGCAGAAGACCTGCTGCTGCCCCTGCTGGCCCGGTTTCTCGTGCCCCTGCTGCTGCTGCTGCTGCTGCCGGCAGCAGCTGTGCCAGCAGACCCGCTGTCAGTGTGCACCTGCCTGACGCAGGCTGCCGTGCACGCTATGCACAGCAGCAGCAGCTGCGCCAGCTCATCACTGCTGACGGCCTCAGCTGACCCCGGCACGGCTGACTGAGCTTGCATCGCACGCATTACATACGGTCCAAAGTGCATGGCAAAGACATACAGATGCTCCACTGTAGGTGAGGGGCGCATGATTGGAGCTGGCAACAGACCTGCCGGTACAAGTACATGCCCCCTGCTGCTGCCGCTGCCTGCTGCTGCAGGTGACAACGCCTCTGGCACGGCCCATGCCAGCTTAGCAACTGGCACCAGCAGCGCCGCAAACTTCTGCAGCGCGGGGGAACCCTGCAACTCAGCCTCCAGAAACTCAAGGGCAACTGAGCAGCACACCCAGAAGGACAGCAAGAAATACGACATTGCACGCATGTACAGGAGCCAGTCCGCCTCCTGCTGCTGCTGCTGCTGCTGCTGCCGCTGCTTGGTCTGCTGCAGCTGGCCAGCCGTCCACTGCATGCCAACTGCCAAGCTGTCCATAAGCCCTGCAGCAGCAGGAGGGGAGTGCAGCGGAGGCTTGGTTGGATGCGATTGAAGTGCAGGTTGTTAGCAGCGTATGTTTTGCATCCAGGTTTTTGAACAAACTTGGTTTGATACAAGGGAGTGCAGCGCAGGTTGATGTGAAGGGAGCATAGTCAAGGTTGAAGCGATGGATATGTTCACTCTCATCATCTACAACAGCAAAGCAACTCTGCATCCAGCACTTCGGAAAGGATCACCAGCCAGCGTCGGTGAGGATGCTGCAACCTGGTGCAATGTCGGCAGTGAGTCACAGTTCACTGCTGCCGCAGTGCAGTGCACACATCAAAGCACAGTGGCCACAGACATCAGCAGTGCACAGGGTTGTCGAGCAACCATGAGCTTACCGGTGCCATCATACACCCGTGTCGCCAGCGCCGCAGCCAGCTGTCGGTCGGTCTTTGCGATACGCTCCATGCATGATGATACAGCACTCAGCAAGTTGGCTACTAGGCTTGCTGCTACCAGCCTCGGACCTGCACCAGCACTAGTGCCGCTGCTGCAGCCAGCAGTGCTGCTGCTGCTGCTGCTGCTGCTGCCACCACCGCCGTGGGGCGAGGCGCCTGTGCTCTCTGTGCTGGCTCTCCCACCCTGCCCTGCACTGCCCTCACTGCACAGGAACACCAGCAGCTTGCTGGCTGTTGCGCACAGCAGTTCAAGCATTGCTGTATCCCGCGCTTGGGGCTGGGCAGTGCGCAGCATGCTAGTGAGGTCGGTCGTGCCTCGGTGAATGATTGCGCCTCTGTCAAGCCATTCCACGCCCAACGTCGAAAGCTGCATGCTGTTTAGTGTCTCTAGCCATGCCAGCACCTGCTGGGAGCCGTAGGGGTTCGTTTGCTGTCTCGGTGCCGACGAAGCAGCTGGGGCACCACCTCGTATGCGCATCTTGATAACTTACTTACGAGCAGCGCAAGTGCTTCAGAGTTCACCAACGAAGATACATGCTGCTGCAGGCCTTGGCCGACGCGTTCCTGTCGAGCACCACGGAGACGCTACTACGACATTTGCGCGGCAGAAGATGCGTATATCGTGCCGACGTCAGTCCCAAATGAAAAATCAGCAACTATTATTAAGTTTCTAATCGTCTTGACGCTCAGTAGAATACGTGTCCTTGGTGCTCTGCTGGGACCTTGACACGCCAGCATGCACGCTGCTCCAGCTGCAGCTGGTACGACACTGCCGCAGCGCGCCACGTGTGTCAATGGTCACCTGATGGTCACTACACGCGGGTGGCACGGTATCACCAGAGCTGCAATGCTATTCTTCAGCTTTCAGCCTTCCTCAACCCACAAATGTCGGCAACGCCCTCAGGCCAGGGCGCAGGTGTCCGCAACTTGAGCTAGTGTGCCGTCATTCCTGCACAATGCTAGCTCAAGCTTCAGGTTCAAGTTTTACGATATGAAGCAGGGCGATGTCAAACAAGCAGGGCTGGTGTGTCTTCTGTGATACTCAATGATGTTTGCTGGCCGGGTGCTGTGACTATGTACAAGGTGCTGCGTGGCAGTTGCACGACGCGCTGTGCTCAGATGTGTGCGGACGTTGTGAGGCTTTTGTACCACACACACCATATGCCAACCAAAGCAGTGCTGCGTGTGCGCCACGGCAGCCCAGTGCAGCGCGGCTGCCTCGGCTCAGGCAGGACCGAGTTGCTGGCCCCAGCAGACGTTCGGTGCGCGTAGCTGCTGGCTGGCTGGTTGCACAACACGTTGCTTGGATGCAGAAGTGCCTCCAAGCAACTCGTGCTTGCTGCCACCAGCTCACTGCACCCCATCCGTGCCTAGCTGTAGCTAGCGACTGTGGCGGCTGCCGTGCTGCCTCTGACGCGCAGAGGGAGGCCATCGCATGGTGCAGCATGTGGGGCAGCTGCTGTTGTACATTGTGGCTTCACAGTGCTGAGCCATGCTGATCAGGTAGCAGGTGACAACGACATCGCACAGTAGGGCAGTAAGCGATCACGGCGTGCTATGCTATGCTGATCAGCTTCATTAGGCATGCTTTAGTACCTCCACGGCTACGGCTTGATCCATAGCACGACGGTGGTGAGACTGGATAGAACAGTCAATGGGCAGGCCAGCAGCAAGCATTACTCACCTGAGTGCGACTTGTGCAACATCCGTTGCTCCGCCTGCTTACAGATGGGCACGTCAGCAGGTATGCAGTCAAGCACACCACCGGAAGTCGAACAGTAACATCATTTCAGCATGCCTTGGACCCTGCAGGAGCGCACCAGTGTGGCCCTTGTCCAAGGATGCGAACTTCCAGTGGTCTTCCGGAGAACAGTCGGGATTTGCAGCTCATCAGGTTGGTATTCAGGCCTTGATTTATCGTTAACATTTGTTCGATCGTGTATTGTTGCATATGGCTGACTAGGCTGCAGATTCTGGCAGGCAAGCCCCTCAGAGTCGGGGCTGGTTACACGTGTGAAGAAATATCACAGGCTCAAAGATGCAGCAAGGCGAAACCTTCAGCAGCTGTTTCTGCACTGCTGGGTGACACAGCTGCAGCTGGGCAGAATCAAATATGTGTGTGCAGTGTGCTCCAGTCACAATCTGCAATTGGACGGGCCGCTGATTTGGTTGACGTGCATCGAGCAGGCCAGAATGCTTGTCAGACATCGTCCATCAGCGGTTTACTGTTGAACCTGCACGCACATCCGCCTTCCAGCTGCAGCAGACCAAGCAGCAGCAGCGGCAGCAGCAGGAGGCGCATTGGCTCCTGTACATGTTTGCAATGTTGCCCTTGAGGTGTGTTTGATTCTGATGCTGACACGTCCTATCTGCCTGACACCTTGTTGGTGCTTTGTGTGGCGTATGCAGGCAGCCGCGCGAGTTTGCTGGAGGCATTTCAGCTCAACCAGCCGACAGTTGAGGCAGCACTGGAGGCAGGCATACGGCTGGCAGCCACCGTTCCGGAATGGGAGCAGAGCGGGGCGCCGATTCTGCTGCCGGAGGTATTCAACTACATGCAGTTTGTCGCAAGCAGTCATGTGAGATCAGAGGGCCAAGCAGCAGCTCAGCCAGGTGCAGCATGCACTGTCAGCTGGCAGCCTAGCCTGCTGCTGACGTGTGCGAAAGCAGCAACAAAGCACTTACAAGACGGCACAGTGCCACCCCTTGCAGTGCTACAAGGCGCAATACACATAGCTGTGCATGCAGGCGCTACCATGCAGGCAGCCAACAGCTCCAGTGTAGCATTTGCAGATCCAAGCAGGCCGCATTTGCTGCTTGCTGCTAGGGCGCTGCAATGTTCTGCATGCGCGCTGCTGCAGCTGCATGCGCCGCCTGCTGCACACCTGCAGCAGCAGCAGCAGCAGCGGCAGCAGGTGGATGCAGCCTTCGTCAGCAATGCACCACTCATGCTGCGAGGCATAGTGGCATGCGTGGCCTGCATTGGCTGCCTGCTGCGTGCTGCTGCTGCTGATGCAGCAGCAGCAGGGGGCAGCAGCAGTGCAGGCGGCACCCCGCAGCACATTGCAGATCTGCAGCAGCTGCAGCAGCGTGTGCAACAGAAGCTGGACATTTTGGTGCTGCCTGCCCTGCGCAATATCAGCAGTGGCCTACTGCCAGGGCCAAGGAGAGTGGATGGGGCTGGTGGCTTGGCAGCTTTGGTGAAGGAGCTGTTCCCCGCTGCTCTGGCAAGCCAGCTGCTGCAGCTGGCCACGGACGTGTGCACGCAAGTGGCAGCACCTGGGCCGCTGTGCTGCGCCAACCCTGGCTGCACCAACTGCGCCAAGCTGTCGGAGCGGGAGCTAGTGGCTGGCAAGGGCACAGTGTGCAGCGGCTGCCGTGCAGTGCGGCTGTGCAGCGCTGAGTGCAACAAGGCGTACTGGAAGGCAGGGCACAAGCAGGCCTGCAGTAGGCTCAAGGAGGCAGCAGGGCAGCAGCAGCAGCAGCAGCAGCAGCATGGTGGCAGCAGCAGCAGCAAGGCCAGCAGCAGCAGCAGCAGCAGGGGCTGGTGCTGGCTCGAGACCCAGGCGATAAAGCAGGCCGTAGACACGGCATGCTCAACGCACAGCCCTTTGGCAGATGGTGTGACGCGCAATGTTCCTGTTGTGTCACACTCGAACTGTGGCTGCACGTCACAACCTGCTGTACAGCAGTTGCATGACTGGCGCGGCGCTGACTTGAGGCGCTCGCAGATGGTGTGGTTGCTTATTATCAAGTGCCACCTCTGGCACAAGTAGGCTGGCTGGTGGATCGACGTCTGCTGGTCGGGCCTGATGGCGTTGATGCTATGGCGTGATGAGTAACATGATGATGACGTCTGCTGGGTGACAGCAGCGTGTGGTGTCTGCTGGCCCCAGCAGACTGCACCCCTCTGGCGCCCAACGGATGCAGTGATAGGCTGGCGGGTGGCATAACATGTAACAGGCTGGCAGCAGCGCGGAGTGGCTACTGCTGTTTGCGCACAGCACAATTCTGGTAAGCTGCAGCTCTCTGGCGCATAACAGGTGCAGTGACAGCTGCCCTACGTCATCAATACGATACTTTGAGGATTGAAACCTCATCACCTGCTGACAGGAGCCACCACCAACAAGCATGTGAGGCATGTGCTGTGCCTCAAGTGCTTTGCAACCGTGTCTCACCCTATTCTGACTACTATTACACCACATTGTGGTCAAGGTGCGACTTTGGTCTCTCCAAGCATGCTGAGTGAATAGTTCGCTGTCGCAGTGTGGAGGGCTCTGCCGTGGCAAGCCAGCAGCACGTACTGTTCGTGTGCACAATCTGCTTCGTGCCGCGCTCAAGCTTATCTGATTGTATGTTATGCGGTCACTTCACGGCCAGTATTGGGATATTGGGCCAGCTCCCTGCGGGCAGCGCAGGGATGCCTGCTCGGATTACAACGATTGCGTGGCTGCCAGCCTTGGACCGGGTCCAAGGTACCTAATGAACCACCTTCAAGAGCTACTGCATTGGCACTCTGGCATCAGATCTTAGTGCAGCGCAACGTAAAAGGGTTGCTCTGTCGAACTTGGCTATCAAGAACACAGATCTTGCCTGCCGCTCTCAGGCGCACAAATTCATCGTGTTCCTTCGCAACGGTGGCAGCGACCTTAAGAAAAGAGTTTTGAGGTCGATCCTTAACATTTCAGTGGTTGGACTGCTGATCGATAGCTACACAGATGCGCACACGAGCTGGTGCCCCTGCTGGTGCTGCTGCAGCAGCACATGAGCAGCCGGCTAACCCCTACAGTGCTCGGCAAGTCCTCGGATGGCTCGAAGCACTGAACAGCGTGCAGCCTTCGGAGCTGGCTAGTTTAATCTTCGGAGGTGCTGAGTGGTTGGATCGAGGGCACGGTTTCAGCCTGGGGTTCGACAAACTTGTACTCACTGACAGTTCCCAAGCACGCAATGCAGCAGTGCTGCAGATGCTGTGCTCAACAGCCAGCCAGCAGCTAAACTTCCTGTGCTGTGAGGGCACTACAGGGCAGAGCGCACCAAATGGTCGAAGTGACAGCAGCAGCAGCAGCAGCAGCAGCAGTGGCAGCAGCAGTGGCAGCAGCAGCAGCAGTAGCAGCGGCAGCAGTGCAGCGGCAGGATCGAAACTGGTGGCGGCTGGCCTAGTGCCTCACTTGCTGAGCGCTGTTCCGCCAGGCCTTGGGTGCTACATGGCAGGGCCACAGATAGCTGCTGTTATGACAAAACGGGCATCTGCCGACTCAGGTGAGCCTAAGGGTTGCTACAGCAGCCCTTTGCAGCAGCGCCATGTGTGTATGTATAGTGAGTGCAGTAGTCAGCAGTGACGGCTGCAGGCAACGCAGCACGCTGGAGCAGACGGCGGCACTGGCAGGTGTTTTTGTTCAGCTGTTGCTGCACACATGCCCTGCTGATGTAGTATGCCTGCATCTGCCTGCGATCTACTCCCTCTTCCTTGCTGCTGCAGGGCTGGTTGATAGCCTGGCAGCTGGCATGCAGTGGACAGCTGGCCAGCTGCAGCAGATCAAGGTGCAGCAACGGAAGCAGCAGCAGCAGCAGCAGCAGGAGTCAGATTATCTGCTTTACATGCGTGGATTGGGGCTGTCCATGGTGGCAGTGTGGACCTGCTGCAAGAGCATGGTTACAATGCTGGCAGACGAGCTACACGGCACCCCCTTGGTGGAAAAGTCTGCAGCGCTGCTGCTGCCAGCGGCCAGGCTGGCATGGGCTCTGCTGGAGACGCTGACACCACCAACAGCAGGCAGCAGCAGCAGCAGCAGCAGGCGGCGCAACGTGCTTGAGCTGCCAGCAGGCTTGGTGTTGGCTGCTTTCCCAAGCCCATGCTTGGTGGAGCGCCTTCACCTGTGTGCTATGCAGTTTGGCCAGCATGCAGTGCGTGTAATGGCAAGCCAGTCAGCCGTTCTTCGCTCCCCTGAAGCGTACAGCAGCAACGAACTGGTGCAGCTGCTGCTGCTCCACTTAGCATGCACAGCAGCCACCATCAGGCAGCAGCAGACTGGCACAGGGTCTCGCGCCGGGGCTGCGGGAAGCAGCAGCAGGAGTAACAGGGGCAGCAGCAGCGGCAGCAGCAGCAGCAGGTCTTCTGCAGCGCAGGCTAGCAGCAGCCGAGGTGCTCCGCAGGCTGCGGATGTGCCAGCGCACCACATGGCGCTGTTTGCTGCGCTTGAGCCCGTGCTGCAGCAGCAAACCAGCTATCCTGCTGACCCAGACAACAGCACGCGGGAGGCTGCAGGCGATGCAGCCTTGACTCTGACGTGCATTGCTGAGTTCCTGGTGCAGCGAGCACAGCACCTGCAACCCAGCACAGCGGCAGCTGCAGCCCACAGTGGTGCAGCAGCTCCTTCCGCAGCCAGCAGCAGCAGCGGTGCAGCAGCCAGTGGCGGCATGCTGCCGCGTGATGAGCTGCTGCTGCCGCTGCTGCTGACGCTCATCGAGCTGGCACAGCTGCAGCCAGCACGGGCAGATGCTGTGCTGCCTGCCGCAGTGCAGTTCATCCAGGCATTGCTCAACAGGCAGTGTCCGCGGCTGTTGCTCACTGCAGCTAGAGCAAGTGCGCCAGAGGAGGGCTTGTTGCCAGCTGAACAAGCATTTGTTGACGGCCTTGCAGCGCCTGTGCTGCTGCAGCTGGCCCCTGCTGTGATGCAGTACCTGCGGGAGGAGCCAGCAGGCCCTGCAGCGGGCAGCACGGCAGGCGGGGCAGCAGCAGATGAGGGCAGCGCGGTTGCAGATGGCTACTTGGTACTGCTGTCACTGGCACTGCAAAAGAGTGAGTGGCAAGTTGTGCTCAGCAGTGACGTGGTCATTGTCAACCTACAAGGTTGATACGTAGCACATGCACAACGTACAGACAATATAACTTGCTCAACACGCGCTACTGTCTCCAGCAATGCAATGACCACGTCACAATGCAGATGCAGGCATCATCCTTGCAGTTGTGTGCTGGTAGAAGTGCAGGAGCAAATGATTGCTGTCTGTCGCACTGGTGCTGCTACAAAGCAAGCAGCTAAGCGTGTGCTCATGCCTTGTTTGGCGTGTTTGCAGGCAGCCGCAACCACTTGCTGGATGCATTTCAGCGGGACCAGCCGGCAGTTGAGGCAGCACTGGAGGCAGGCATACGGCTGGCCAGCTGCACAGCAGTGCAGCCGAGCAATGCACCTATCGTTCTGGCGCAGGTGTTCAGCTTCATGCACCATGTTGCAGCCAGCCATGTAGCATCACCGGGGGCGCGAGCAGCTCAGTCAGTCACAGCCGCAGCTCAGCCAGTTGCAGCATGCATTGTTGGCTGGCCGCCTAGCCTGCTGCTTACCTGCCTGAAAGCAGCAGCCAAGCACCTCAGCGACCACACACTTCTGCCCCTGGTGGTGCTGCCAGATGCAATGCACATAACTCGACAAGCAGGCGCTACCGTTCACGCCGCTACCAGCTCGAGGGCAGAAGAGGCAGGCAGGCAGCATCTGCTGCTGCTCTCTGCCAGGGTGCTGCACCTGGCTGCGTCCGCGCTGCTGCAGCTACATGAGCCGCCTGCTGCACCCTCAGCGCCAGCAGCAGCACTCTCACAGATGCAGCAGCAGCAGGTCGATGCAGCCTTGGTCAACAATGCGCCGCTGGTGCTGAGAGGCATAGTAGAAGGTGTGGCGTCCATTGGCTGCTTGCTGCGTGCTGCTGCTAATGCAGCAGCAGCAGCAGCAGGGGGCAGCAGCTCGGGCGGCATCCCGCAGTACATGTTGGACCTGCAGCAGCTGCAGCAGCGCGCGCAGCAGCAGCTGGTGGCTGGGGTGCAGCCCGCCCTGCTCAACATGAACACTGGCAGACAAGCAGTGGATGGGGTGGCTGGCTGGACAGCTCTGGTGAAGGAGCTGTTTCCTGATGCTTTGGTGAGGCAGCTGCTGCTGCTAGCCACAGACGTCTGCACGCAGGCAGTGCCGCCTGGGCCGCTGTGCTGCGCCAACCCTGGCTGCACCAACTGCGCCAAGCTGTCGGAGGGGGAGCTAGTGGCTGGCAAGGGCACAGTGTGCAGCGGCTGCCGTGCAGTGCGGCTGTGCAGCGCTGAGTGCAACAAGGCGTACTGGAAGGCAGGGCACAAGCAGGCCTGCAGTAGGCTCAAGGAGGCAGCAGGGCAGCAGCAGCTAATTCAGCAGCAGCAGCAGCAGCAGCAGCAGCAGCACGGCAGCAGCAGCAGGGCGGGCAGCAGCAGGGCGGGCAGCAGCAGGGCTGGCAGCAACAGGGCCGTCACTGGCTCGAGCTCCAGGCGATGAAGCAGATGGCATGGTGTGCTGGCACTGTACAGGCGTAACGTTGCGCTCATCATCATCATCATCATGTCACCCATCAAGCCATAGCATCAACGCGCCCCAATGGAGCGGCAACAGAAGGGAGCACTACACCATCATGTTTGCAAGCATTACGCACACCCCACGCCTTTTCAAGATAATCAGCAATGAACCTGGACACCAGTAACGTCGCGCTCAGTATCGTTGGTTACCTTGCAACATCAATCGCAGCAACACTGTGCCTGCGCATGCTGTTCTGCACATCTGTCATCCAGAGCTTGGTGCGTTTCCCAAACCAGCTAGCTGTGGGTGCTTGAAAGGCCAGCAGCGTGTACCTGAGGCAGCTGCATGCAATACTGAGGTTGAATATGAGTTGTGGGACACCACCTGCTGCATTTGGTCGCCTTGTACTGCATGCTTTGTACACTGTTGGTTGGATCTGTTCACACGACAGCCAGTGTATCATGTTGTTGCATGACTGCTGCCCTTACATGCTCAGGCTGCTGCATACAGGAGAACGTTTGAAAAGGTTTCTGGACAGCAATCACGTGTGTAAAGGCGTTTATTACTGACAGCACCATCACCATTCCAGCACAAGTGTGTGTACTAATCTCAGCTTAAAAACATTCATAGTAAGCTCTAGGCCAGAGGCCATCTTCTGCTGAAACCCTGATACATCACCACCGCCTTGCAAAATCAAGGTCGCTGCAGACAAGTGTACGACGCACATGATCACTGAGTCCCTGTAACCGTTGCACAGCTGAAGCTCCACACCGCCGATGCTGGGCAGTCACATTCTCAAGTGTTTAGGTATTCATTTCCATTCCCTGTACTGCTGTCAGCCTCTGTGACATAGGCACATGGTGAGGTCTGTACGCCACCTGCACACCACCAAACAAACTGCTAATACCTTCTGCAGCTCAAACAGCAACACACCTCAACAGTGCACATGCCAGCCAGCTGTCCACGCATGCAATCAAATGTTATGTAATGGTAGTCTGATGTAGTATGGACTCATTGGTTTTCTAGTCAAAAGGCGTTGGCAGGCAGGCTGGCAGCCTGGGACTACTGTCGCCCACCACTCACATGCTGGGCACAACCCAGACAAGGTGGCCGCTGAATCATATTGCAGCAGCGGCAGCTCTGCCTGCATTGTTGTTGTCCCAAACACATCCCGCCGCAAGGTAGCCTGCGCAGCACGCCGTTTATTGCCACACAAGCAACACCTAACAACACCACAGCTACACCTGCAACCCGCGCTGATCGCCACAGCATTCATCAGCTGCCGCCCACACAAAGCCATCTGCTGCCCCGCTGCACACAGCACACACACAAAGCTCCCCGAGACACCAACCACGCACACTGGCCCTCACAACCAACAGCCCAGCCGCCAGCTGCCAGCCATCCCACACCTCCAGCAACAGGCCGTCACCTTCTACCTGCCACCCACCAGCGCCCGCAGCTGCGTGGCCAGTGAGCTATCAGTAGCCAGCACCGCCTGCAGGCCCTTGATCAGCCCCTCCTTGCCCTCACCCGTCGCCAGCATGTCCTGCACCAGCCGGCTCGCAGCCTGGCTGCGTAGCGCCTTGAGCTCCACCGCAATCTGCGCCTTGCCGCCAGGGCTCTCCGCCCACGCCAGCAGCGCACGGTCGCTCTCGTGCATCGCCTCAAACAGGCCAGACACGTCGCCACCAGCCGCCGCCGCGGCTGCCGCAGCAGTGGCCGCCGCCACTGCCGGCGCGCTGGCGCTCGGCTCCTCGCTGCTGATGTCCCTGCTGCCCCAGGCCAGCTCGTCGTGCAGGCCGCTGCCGGCCATGCTGCTCCAGTTGCGCACCATGGTCAGCGCCTGGCGGCGGCTGATGGAAACATCGGTGCTGGCCACGTGCCGGATCAGGCCCTCCTCGGTGAGGCGGCGCTTGAGCCGCATCGCGAAGAAGCGGCGCGCCTCGCGCCACGGCACCACGCCCTGCAGCACGCCCTTGGCCAGCATGCGCTGCGGCGTGTCGTGCATGTCCGCGAAGCGCAGCGCCATCTGCTGGTAGGCGGGCAGCAGCTGCTGCACGCGCGCCTTGATGGCGGGGTCGGCGCGGATGGCCTCGTTGGCGGAGGCGCCGTGCTGCGCCTTGAGCTCAGCCACGCGTGCCTTGATGACGGCATCAATCCTGCAAGGGGCAGGCAGTGCGGGGATGCATGTGTCAGTGTCGGCATCAAGCACAGTGCTAGTGCATGCACTGGCGGCTGAGACCCCATTCCAGTAGCAGCACACACAGTTTGAAGTGCATCACACCTGTAGCAGCAGCAGCTTCATCCACCAACCAGCACAGCGTGCCCTGGCTTGAGAAACCGCCACCAGCCTCACCTGTGCATGGTGGCGATCAGCGCGTCCTGCTTGTACTTGATCTCCACCACACCCTCAGGCTCCAGCACGCCACCGCGCGCGCGAGGATCGGCGAAGGCCTGGATGTGCGTGGGGTTGATCTGGCTGTCCACCACCACCCAGGCGCCACCGCGCAGCTCCGCGCCGCCGGGGATGTACACAAACACGGGCTGCTTGTACACACGCAGGTTCTCCACAATGGTGCTGCCCGCCTGCAGCACGCCGTCGAACAGGTCGCGCTGGCCGCCGGCAAAGCCGCGCCAGTTGGCCAGGATGAACAGCGGCAGGCCCTCGCGGTCAAACTCCTCAATGGCCTGAGCAGTCTTGTCGGCGGAGTCGGGGAACCACACCTGCGGGTACAGGGGAGAGGTGGGGCGCAGCAGGCACGGCGGCAAGCAACTCACACATAGTCAGGTGGCCTGTGTGCTGTGTTTTTGTTGTAGGGCTTTTGACCAGCAGGGTTGTACTGCACTGCCATGCAAACGTAATGCGCAGGTAGCAGGATACTTGCCGCTGCTGCAATCCTGCCTGTGGCACAAACAATTGCAACATGCCACACCCTTTGACACCCTGCCATACACTGGCGCATCCTCTCACCTGGCCAGCCTGCGGGATGGACTGCTCGGAGGAGTCAGGTGAGCCGGGGTCAGCAGGCACCACACGCTCCACAGTCTGCGTCTCCACTGCAATCACGCCCACCGGGATGCCGCCCAGGCGTGCGCGGCCAGTCACCACCGTGCGCGCCCAGCCCGCCTGCGCCTCAGTGAAGCTGTTCTTGTCAAACAGGCCGGACTCCCAGCCATCAGGGCACTCACGGCCTGCAGGGGCAGCAAAGTCGCACACGGGGTCAGCCCAAAGAAGAGGACCAGCTTGCAACACAACTGCACACTTGCGTGACAGGCACTCCACATCACCCAGCATTGAAGGTGCAACGAACTGCGCCTGAGTGCCCGCTGCTGCATGGCATTCGTCATGCAGTGGCGCACTCGTCCCTGCCTCCCTGCCTGAGTCAACCCAAGCCGCCCACGCACCAGAAATCGCCGCACGCGGGTCCAGCTTCTCGTGCTCCCCGGCCTCATACGCCACGGGCCTGTCCACGGGGTCGCTGGTGGGCAGCAGCGGCGGCTCCGCGCCCAGCTGCGGCGGGCAGTAGCTCAGCCAGCGCAGCACCACCTTCACTCCCTCCAGGTCATCGTTGACCACGTAGTGGGACACGCCGTTCTCGCCCATCACGCGAGGGCCACCCAGCTGCATCTGAGAGGTGTACACCTGCGGCGTGGCACACAACAAAGCGCGTGCAACAAGCAGTCCGGCAGCAGAACATGGTCAGCAGCGGCACAAAGAAGCTAACAGCTGGCAAGCAGTTGATGCAACAGCCCATGAGCAAGCAGTAAAGGCAGGCGCTCAGCTGCACACAAGCAACCATTTCACAGCTGCTACCGCCTAAACCTCCAGTTCATTGCATACAGCCCCACCACACACCAGCACTTGGCGCCCTGGTGCAGCAGCTCACCTGGCGACCCAGCACCTTGTTCAGTGCGCTGTAGCCGGTGAGGATGATGGGCTGGTCGGTGCGCTGCACGCAGCGCCTGCCCAGGCGTGCCAGGTACGCACCGATGCCCACTGTGCGGCCGCTGACCAGGGTGATGGTGAAGCCCTCACGCCAGGCCCTGCAAACAGACACAGCCAGCGGCCACATCAGTCACATGCTGCTGCCGCGGAGCTGCCTCACACATGCCAGTATACTTGCAATGCATCCCGGCAACACAAGCAGCCAAAGCCGGCCAACCGCACATAGCAGCCAATACCCTCCCCACTCCGCCGGGCTCACTTGCAGTACAGCGTGCCGATGGCAGCGCTGCCGCTCAGGTTCTCCACGCCCAGGCCGTCCTCACTGCCAATGATGTCCTGCAGCAGCCAGCGCTTCTCGCCTTCTGGCGTGGTGGTCAGCTGCGCCTTGACGCCCTTGCCCACCACTGCATAGTCCTCCTCACTGAGGTACATGTAGGCGATGCCCTTGGATGGGTCGTCATCCTCCCATGCCACCTGGATCACCTTCTGAATCTGCAGGGCAGCAAGACGCAGACGAAGGACGTAGCAGCAGCAAGCAAACATGCGCAGGAGGTGTCAGCATGACGATGCACCAATAATTGCTAGCAAGAGGCACATCGCAGTAACATTAATGCATGTTTACTACGTGCTGCTGCTGCTAGCAGCAGGTCTTCGCAACAAGCCCGCGAATGCGAAGTTGTCGGTCTCCAAGCAGCGCAACCCAACATCTGTCACTGCACCACTGCCAACACAATACCGCACACCCACCTCCTCCGCCAGGCCCACGCGCGCGCCGCTGTTGGCCGCCAGGTATACCAGCGGCAGCCGCTGCTCCAGCGCCAGCTCGCCCGCCGCCCTGAACAGCGCGTCCTCAGTCGGCCCGAACGAGCCACTCTTGTGCGTGATGTCATTCGCCACAGCGATGACCTGGCGGCCCTGCTGGCACTCGGGCGTCTTCAGCGTCATGTGCCACGCCACCATGCCCACGTCGTTGTTGCCGGGGCCGCGCTCCACGCGCTTCAGGCGCAGCGTGTTGCTGGTGAAGTCGTGGTCGGCCTCACTGGCCAGCACCAGCTCATGTGCCTCCACCAGCCGGCCCTGAGGCGGCACGGACTGCGGCTCGCCAGCAGCCGCACGCGCGGCCCAGGTGCTGCGCAGCGCGTTCTCGAAGACGCTGGGGAAGTCGTAGCAGTAGGTGGTGTTGAAGCGGCGCGCTGACAGGCGCTTCACCTGCAGGTTCTGTGGAGGGTAAGGTGGCAGGAGGGAGGGGCAGTAACAGCAGCAGGCAACATGGCAGCAGTGTTTACACATGATTTTGAGCATCAAGCAAGTGCGACTGCAGCAAGATCAAAAGCAGCAGTGCAATCAAGTCTGCTCAGCATGCTTGCCATTCTACATGCCATCAAAGGGTCGACTGCTGGCAGCACTCCACCAGAAGCTGGAAAGGCAAGCACTCACCTCCAGGCGCTGGTATGGCGCCAGCAGTGATGTGCCGTGCAGGCCTGTGGGTGCCGGCATCAGGCCCGCCTCCCTGGGCAGCGTGTAGATGAGGTTGCCCTCAGGGGTGAGCGACTCGCGGTACACCTCCACGTGCTCCTCGCCAGCCTCGTGGCCTGCAGGGCGCGTCAGAGCAGCAGGCAGACAGCAACAGTTGTTCAACCCAAGCACAGGCGAGGCAGCAGCGATGAGTGCTTATACAGGTTCAGAACAGCTGCGCAGTGCCACCTGCTGCGCCAGCCGTGCTGAGGTGCATGTGCAAATTACACGACCAAGCAGTGTTCATGCAAGGTGCATCATGCAAGGTGCATCACGGCCATGAGGCAGCTGCATCCACATCAACGCACCTGTGGGGCAAGACACCAGCAGCCGCCAGGCGCCACCGGGCACCCTGAAGCGCATCTCCCACACAGCCACGCCAGCCGCCCTGAACATGGTGTTGTGCTTGGCCACCAGCGCAGCGCACGCGCTGCGCAGCGCGCTGGCCACGCGGCCCTCGTCCACGCCGTGCAGCGGCAGCGCCGGCAGCACGCTGTGGAACAGGTGCACCCAGTCACTGCGGCCGGTCACGCCAGAGTGGTCCGGCGCGGGGCGCGTCAGCTCCTCCAGGCAGTTGGTCTGCGCACAGCAGAGCCAGCAGGACGACGAGAGCACGGGTTGAGCATGTGTGCATGCGCATGGTCTCGACAGTGCTTGTGAAGCTCGGGCGCACGGCATTCAACCTGTTCTGCTGACTTCCAATGCTGAGCCGGTGAAATGTTGCACTGAATAACAATCTGCCAAGCATCAGGCAAAGCAAACACAGCAGTACACCCAACAGCCTGTGCGTGACGATCAATCAAGCTGTCTGCAATTACGCTGCTAACCAACCACTCATCACAGCCACCCACCAGTGCCTCCTCCAGCTCATCCACTGCCGCAGACACCACGCGCTCCGCGTTGCCGCTGTAGGTGGCGGCCAGCACCGCAGGCGAGTTGAGGTGGCGCACCAGGCCGCGCAGGAAGGTGCGGCGCAGCGGGTTCTTGCCCGCGCCCTCCTTGCAGTTGTACATGTGCCAGCGCCTGTTGCGGCTGGGCATGTACTTGGCCTCCAGTGGCGCGACTTTGTCAAGCTCCAGCAGGCGCGCCACGGGCGGCTCCACCTGCAGCACACAGGCAGCGCAGCACCGAGCGCAGTTGAGTAAGAATACTACATAACATCACCATGATTGTGGCGTGCCCGTCAACGCTGCAACATCATATGTTCTGCATGCAGGGTGTCAGCAACAGCTGCACTCTTCGGCCGTTACTGATCATGTATTTGCATGCTGCCAAGCTGTTCAACATGACATGCAGCCAAGCACAGCACCATGTTGCTCCAGCCAGCAGCAGCCTCATCCCAAACACAGCTCACCTGCTGCAGGCACGGCTCCACCTTGAACGCCCCGGCAGCCTCGTCCCACACAAAGCCGTTGCGCACAGGCATCAGCGCGGCAGCCGCCAGCACGCTGACGGTGCCGACCTTCATGGCGCTGAGCAGCGGCGTTGCGTCCTTGATGGCTGCAGCCACCACGCTTGTGATCTCCTTGGCGTCTGCGCTGAGCAGGTTGGCGTCACTGCGCAGCAGCCGGCCCGCGCCGGTTGTGACTGCCAGCGCGTCGCGGCCGTTGCAGACTGCGATGTGCAGGGTGCTGCCGCTGGGGTCCACCTGCGCCTGGCTGGCCAGGCCGTTGACGGCTGCGCCAGCGATCTTGAGGCCTGCGGGCAGGTCGCGCAGGCTGGGCAGCACCAGGAACGCGCCCATGCTCTGGCGGCGGTGCTCGGTCTGCGCCAGGCGCGGGTCCTGCGGGGGCAGCAAAGAAGATTGCGATGAACACACGCAGCGAATGGCCAGTTGAGCGCGCTTCCACAAGATTTGCCTGCCAACCTCATCAACAAAGGAAACCACAAAGCCATGCAAAACATCTGCCTGATGAGCAGTCATGTTGCTGAAGAACCTTCCAGCAGTTACAACACGCTTTTGGACAAAGCAGCCCATCCACCCTGGCGCCCCCACCGGCATTTGACCCCCCAGCTCACCTGGAACATCCACGTGGCTGTCAGCACGGCGTCGTGCTGGTCCACCTGGGGCTCGCACATCAGGAAGGGGAAGTACAGGCGCTTGATGTACGTCACCAGCGCGCGGTACTGCAGCGCGTGGTACTTGTCCTGGTTGTCCACGATCAGGCTGGCCAGCGCCTCTTCCACAGCTGCTGGCGCACCAACCAGCGTCTCGATCTTGTGCTCCACAGCTGCAGAGCCAGCGGACACACACAGGACACGGCAGCGATGAGTGCAGCCGTGCAGCAAAGCTGAGAGAGCAAGGAACAACAGGCATATATATGCTCACCACATGCAGATGGCATGAAGCTGCCAGCTCTATACAGATGCGCACAGAGCTGCACCCAACAAGCAAACCATACCCACGCACCTGGTGTGATGGCGCCGCCAGTGCTGCTGTGGCGCGTCACCTGGGTAGGCGCAGCCTGGTTCATCAGCGTGGTCAAGCCGGTGAACACGCCCTCGCGCAGCGTGGTCTTGCGCGGCACCACTGTGGCCTGGCCGCTCATGCCGCGCATGCCAGCCATGAGGTCGCCGCTGGGCTGAGGCGAGAAGGGCGTGACCACGCCTGCTGACACGGTGGGCGACAGCTTGCCGTCCGACTCGCTGAACATGTCCAGGCCTGACAGCGCGCGCGCCACCACGGCACGCAGGTCGGCCTGCAGGCTCACCTCCTGCGAGTGAGCAAAGGCAGCAGGTGCAGGACAGCGGTGTTGTGAGTTGACAGGAAACTGAGGCTGAATGAGGGGCAGTTACTCTGCAAGCATGCTGCTGGCTATCAAAGAAGGCATCTCGGACACAGCAGGCACATATGCAACCAGACAGAGCATGCTCTAAACAAATCAGCAGCCACAGCAACTAGGCAGCTGCCAGGCATATAAACCCAACTCCCGTTCAACTCACCAGCAGCTGCTGTGCGCGCAGCGCCACCTCTGCCGTAGGCTTGCTGGACAGCGCTGCAAAGCGGCGCAGCAGTGAGCGATACGGCACGGGCGCCGGCATCACAAACGTGGACAGGATGCGGTTCACCAGCTCCACCTTGTGCTTCAGGCCCTGGTGGCTGATGACCATGTCCAGCACAGCCTGGTGGTCCTTGGGGTAGGACTTGCGTAGCGCATCCACCATTTCCTGCTCAGTGGTCACGCCAGACGTGGACTGAAACTTCTCCTCCACGTCAGCAAACTGAGACAGCAGCTCCTGCACGATGCTGCGCGCGTACTCGGCTGGGCCCTGCGCGTGCGCCTTGGCCACACGCACCAGCGGGTCCAGCTGCTGCTGCAGCGCCGCCGTGTCAGCACCAGCAGACTGCGCAGCGGAGTGCAGCAGGCAGAGACAGCAGCAGGAGTCAGCTGCTGGTGTGTTCCGCGAATACCAGAAGAGCAGGCTGAAGTGCGGCCTCACCCACACAGCCTGAGATGGGCAACTCAACCATTTGTGGAAATACAACAGTTTGTACCCTGCCACGCTTGTCGGATATCTGCACAAGCCTGTTGTGAAAATAACAGACATGCATGGCAAGGCTGCAAACTGTTCTAGTTCCAAACATCATTGAGCGCTAGTCCCACAGGCATGCAAGAACCCCAAGAGGCCACTGCACATACAGTTGCGCACTGCTTGTGCACACCGTACATACAAGCGCACGAACCGGCCTGCGCTGCTGCTCACCTCCACTGTCTCGCGCATGATGCGGATGAGCATGCGGCCAGGGAACTCTGTGTTGGCGCGGTCGCCAGTGAAGGCGCTGTTCAGCGCAGCCTCGTGCTCTGCGGTCACCGCGTTCAGGCGCGGCGCCAGGCCTGGCGGCAGGCGGCCCTCGATGTAGCTGAACTCCTCGTTCCACTGCAGCAGCGACAGCGCCGGGTTGTCCAGGCACTCCACCAGCTCCAGCAGCACGTCCTCCACGGGGTAGTTGTAGCCTGCAGGATTGACCAGCAGGTGGTGGCAGGTGTCAACGTCAGCTCAGCATGCATGCACACCAACAATGCGTGAGCGAAGCACGTAGCGTGTCGAACAACTGCCTTAGCACAGTAAGAGCAAGGTCAACGTTGCTGCTGCACATCACTAGCTGCTGCTGCTCAATCGCTGCTCGACGTTTGACGGGTATCAGGCAACCAGCAGCAATTCCTGCAAGGTCTCTCACCTGCCATGATGGCCTTGGCAGCGCTGAGCGCCTGCTTGAAGCGGTGTTCCAGGCGGCCAGAGTGCACCTGGGGCGGGCCCAGCTGCGGCAGGTTGTCTGTGAAGTTCTCTGCGCGCCTGACCTGTGAGGCGTCGTCCAGCTGCATGCGGGCAATCAGCTCGCCAGCAGCCAGCGCCGCGCCCTCATTCACCTCGAAGTTGATCACACCAGCGGCCGGGCACAGCAGGTCCATCATCATTTTCATCACCTCCACCACCGCAAAGCGCTGGCCCTGCTCCACGTGCTCGCCGTTGGCCACCAGCTGCCGCACCAGCTTGCCTGGCGACTGTGCCACCAGGCGGCTGGGGTCTGCCTCCTTGGCGATGAGGCAGCTGAGGTTGTCGATGACCAGGCGCGTGCCCATGGCCTCCTCCTCAGTGTGCAGCACGTGGCTCTCGCCATCCACCTACCCAGGCACAGGACGCAGCACAGTTGAGCAGCAATGCCATGCACTACAGGTTCCAGTGCATGCTGCTGTGGGTATTGTGGCTGTCAGCAGAAACAAAGCAGGACAGGCACGCTTCACTAGCAGCCTTGACTCATCGATGTGAATGCAACAGGACTACTGCTATCGTCGCTGCTGGTTTGCTGCAAAACCTCTGCTCGCGCTTGCGCACCTGCAGCAGGAAGCCGCCATCTCCCAGCTTGCGCGCCACCACGTCCACGTTGCTCTTGTTGAGCTGCACGTTGAAGATGAAGGGCGCGCGGCGGATCACCTTCACGCTGTACTTGAAGTCGTCGATCACCATGTTGTCCTGTAGGGGGCGCAAGCAGGACGGCAGGCACAGCAGCACACAACAAGCGAGTAAGCACCAATGGACTTTCTTGAGCATACAGCAGGGATGCAAGCATGCTGACTGCGGTAGGTGCAACAGCCAGCAACACGGCAGCTACGCATGGGAGACTCGGCCGGTGCACTGCAGCAGCTGCTGTGTTGTGCTGCCTGTTTGACGCTACCAACCAGACTCACTGCCCACCCACCTCAAAGTAGATGAGGCTGACGTCGTGTGGCGGCAGCTGGCCCTTAGCCAGGAAGCCCAGGTACTCCGCAGCCTTGCAGGCAAACGCCTCGTGCGCACGCACAGCAGCAGCGCCGATCACGCACAGGTGCCACGGCGGCCGCTCTGCGCGCACGTTTGCGGCGATGCGGCTGTCCAGCCAGCCAGTGTGGATCTCGTTGTTCACAAACTCGGGGCTCTGCAGCATGTCTGCCGCGTAGTCGATGATGGTGTGGATCTCGCCGCGAACGCGCACGTCGCGCAGCGCCACCACCATGGCGCGGATGGCTGCCTCGCGTGTAGGCGCCTTGGCAAACAGGTGGCCAAACTGCAGGCAGCGACAGCGAGTGCGGCAACAGATGTACAAAGCTCAGCACACACGGTGGAACAATCCTCCTGTTGCGTGCACCTGTCTCTGGAAACAAACGCACAACAGCAAGACAGCGTCGTCACCTCCGAGTTCACGCCCGACGGCAAGGGGACCTGTCAGTGTCCAGGTCGCTGCTGTTGTGACCGATGCATGCCGAGACACTTCTTAGGGTACCTTTGCTGCCAACCCCATCAACAACCGTTATTGTCCTTTGTACGCAAGCCACATATACACCAGCAGCCTGCAGCTGTGCCACACACCTGAGAGTCCGAGAACTCGTGGATGCCGCCACCACCCTTGACGCTGAAGTAGCCCCACACGTTGGGTGAGGGCTTGAACACCACCTGCAGGATGCAGCAGCAGCATGCACACGTCAGCAGCAGTAGCAGCAGCAGCAGCAGCAGTTGACATATGCAAGCTATTCAGCATTATCCAGCTGCGTCAAGGCGCCATGCTACGCTGCTGAATCAGCAAGGTCCTTACGCTGCTGAGCAGTCTACCACACCCGGCCATGCGCGACATGAACATATCCCGCTGCACACAGCGCACTGCCGTTGCTGCCTCAGCCTCACCTCGTCCACACGCCCGGCAGTAGGCTTAAAGCCGTCGCCAGCGTTCTCGCTAGTGATGCGCACCGCCACCACGTGGTGCTGCGGCAGGCGCTGCGGCGTGGTCTCCAGGTCAAAGAAGGTGTCGCCCTTGGGGTCCTGGTCAAAGCTGGTGCGCAGCTCCGGCATGCGCCACAGTGGGATGCCCATGCCAACCATGAGCTGGATGGAGGGGATGTTGGTCTCCGTGATGCCCTCAGTCACGGGGTGCTCCACCTGCAAACGCAGGCACACAGCGGTAATGCCATGAGCTGGCCAGAAGTTGCCACTGGAAAAGCAGGCTGCTGCTTGCAGGAAATGTCAACGGAAGAGCTGAACAGGTCGAGTGCTATTGCCGTGCAGCTGCAACTGCCAAATAATGTGCTGCAACAGTTTGCTATGTGGGCTCCACTGCGCGCTTCAACACTGTCCGTACCTGCACAGCTGCTGCTGCTGCACTGACAAGCATTGCTGGCTCAATTAGCGCCAAACAGCCATCGCAGCTCGCACCTGCAGGCGGGGGTTCAGCTCCAGGAAGCAGTACTTTCCCTCCTCAATCAGGTACAGGTACTCCACAGTAGCGGCACCCTGGTAGCCCACGCTGCGAGCCAGTGCGCGTGCGCAGCGCTCCATGTCACGCAGCTGCTCCTGGCTGGCTGCCAGCGCTGGCCCCTCCTCAATGATCTTCTGGTGGCGGCGCTGCACGCTGCAGTCGCGCGTGAAAAGCGACGCCACGTTGCCGTGCCTGTCAGCCACCAGCTGCACCTCCAAGTGGCGGCTCTGTGGCGCCAGCTTCATCGCAAAGATAGGTGAGCCGGGCACCTGCAAATAGCATGGCAGAGCAGCCGCAAGCTCAGGTGATAAGGTTTTGCATGGCCAACCAATACATGCGCACAATGTTGCTCTCCCAGTCCTCCCATCAGGTACATGCACAGCAGGGTAACCTGCCCCAAGCGCAGCTGGAGGATGTGCCTGCAGCAACCAGTGAAAAATGAACCAGCAGCAACACCAACATGCGGCAGCATCCAGCCAAGGCACACATTGCTGTTTCCTGCTGACGCTGACTTCCTCGACTGCTGCTCCTGGCGCCGGCTGCTGTGCTGTGCTTACCTCGCCCTGGATCTGCTTGAACACCTGGCGCACTTCATCATCATTGTGCACCTTGCGGATACCCTTGCCACCGCCACCCCACGAGGCCTTGAGCATGATGGGATAGCCGATGCGCTGGCAGCTCTCAATGGCCTCATCCAGGCTGAACACGCAGGCCTTGTTGTAGGTGTCCTCTGGGATCTGACCATTGCACTCTGCAAAGGACACTGCCACACCTGAGCCTGACCAGGGCAGCGTTGGCACGCCAGCTGCCTGTGCCAGGATGGTGGACCCAATCTGCAAAGAAACAGGGGCGAAATCAAGGAGCGACCTGTTCACATGACTGGCTGGGTAGTAGACATGCACCGGATGGCATGCAGGACTGGATTCATCTGCATGTGATTGCAGACAAGCATGTACAGGAACTGCAGGACGGCGCACGTCCATTTCAGCACATGTGCGATCACAGCAACACCAGTAAGCCGAGGGTCGCAAGCAAGCAGCAGGATGTGCTGTGGGCTGGGTGCCATTCAACCAACGCTTGCAGGAACACCGGTGCTGGCTTCAGCTGTGCTGCAAGCTGCTTGCTGAAGCTGCTGGCTGCAA
This sequence comes from Tetradesmus obliquus, assembly GCA_030272155.1. Classification (NCBI taxonomy): domain Eukaryota; kingdom Viridiplantae; phylum Chlorophyta; class Chlorophyceae; order Sphaeropleales; family Scenedesmaceae; genus Tetradesmus; species Tetradesmus obliquus. Next base: position 2,409,347 of record CP126197.1, on the reverse strand, counting down.
GGACAGCTGCAAGGACTTGTGCCAGCGCTCACCTTGTCTCCCAGCGCTGCCATTGCCTCAGCTGGTGGGCCCAGGAACCTGATGCCCTTAGCTGCCAGCGACTGCGGTAGCTCAGGGATCTCAGACGCGTGACCCCTGCAGACCAGCAGCACACCGGCATGCTCAGCAAGCAGCACATGTCATGCTGAACTGGAATGCTTTCTCACATGTGTCGACAACAGCTTGCGATGCTCTGCCAGCAACAGGCCTGGACCGCAACACATGCGCAGGTTGACTGATACCAGCGTGACCAGCATGGAATTGGCAGGCTCAGAAGCAGCGGCTATGTTGCTCCCCAAGTTTGCTTTTACACTGTGACGGCGGCAGCTAGCAACACACAGATCTGCCAGCAATCGGCCCGGCTCATAAAAAATGTGTGGGTTACCTGACACCAGTTTTAAAAACAAATCAGCTGGCACACCCAGCCTTTCCTGCACTTGATGCCTCATCTCTGTAATCCTCATGCAAACTCACCAGCCTGGCCAGACTGCATCCACGCCAGCACGCTCCGCCACCTGCACGATCAGCTTCACGTTTGCGTAGTTGTTGTTGTTGGTGCCGCCTGGCACCTCAACAAACTGGTCAGCCTGCATCACGTGCTCTGCATTGATGCGGATGTCCTCGGGTGTTGCCATAGCCACCATGGCAACAGCACGCGGGTGACCAAACGTCTGCACAGCCCAGGTGCGGATGCTGCGCATGAACTTGACTGCTGCCAGACCATTGTTAGCCACCAGCACACTGCAAGCACAAAACAGTCGTCAATGTTCAGTCAACAATGCCGTATTTGGTCGGCAATGACAGTGCACCAGGCGAACAGTAGTAGCATGCATCAGTTGTGGCAGTTGTGGCTGGTGATGGAAGCCACGGCCGTTGTCCGCACCTGTAGATGGGCCTGTCACCGCCCATTTCCGCCACAAAGGTGTCCACCATCTTGTTCAGGCTGGGAGGGCGCTTGGGCAGCCCCATCCTGTTGGGGTTTGTGGTGCCACTGTGGGACACAGGGCGTGGCAGCAGCAGAGCAGACACCAGAGTTGGAGGGGCGTGATCTGCAGTTATCAAGGGGCTGGCGCTGCTTCTGTGACAGGATGTGTCCTCACCTGGCCATATCTAGGAAGGAGGGGGTCCTGTTGTGCAGAGAGCCCCTGGCTGGGGTCCCCTCTGCTGCTGGCGCATCCCCATTCTCATAAGCCTCTGCAGCCGCCCCATTTCCGTTGGGGATATCTGCCGGCATCGAGTGCGGCAGGCAGCTGCTCCAAACAGCTGCTGAGAAACTCTGCTTCGTTCCTGCCCTGTCCCACGCCTACTCCCTGGAAGTCACGCCGCCCTGCAGTCACCGGAAAATATGTTCAGAGCCAGGTTGATGAACAATGAGCCGCTGTCTAGCCTGCAAGCTGCGACGTGGGGGCAACCGAGTTGAAAGGCTCAACCAACTTGCAAGCCTACGCTTCACAGGTGCCTGGCCGCTTCAACCTAGCGTATAGCAGGCATCATAGCCAGGACGAACGTAGAACACACAAAGAGAGGCGCACCGGGCTGTGAGTTCTTGCCGTGCAGCCTTGAATCTACTGCCTTTGGTATGTTGCTTGCTCGTCGAGCACAGAACTAAATATCGGCCCAGCCACAAACACACAGCCTTTGGTGCTTCAACTCACGTTCGAGCTGCTCTAGACTGCTCCGAGACTTTGGGCTCTGTCAGTTATCAGGCCAAGGATGTTTAAGGAAGGAGCGCTTGTGGCACAGCAAAGTGCTTCAACAGTATGCAAGCCGTCTACGCAAGTTTTATGTGCACAGGGATCGCAGCGTGCTTTGTACTGCCACTGCAGCAGTGGTCACGTCGCTGCTGTAGGATCGCAGCAGCTGTGCACGCATCGCGCAGCCGAAGCTGTAAGACAAACTGCTAAAGCTGTCTTGATGAGCTGTGGCACGCAGTCAGAGCACGTTTGCTCTGCAAGACGCTCTGGGTATCCTTGCAGGACCAGACTGGCATTGTCGTGAATTACAGGCGCAGCAATTCTTGATGAGCAGAGGCAAGCTACCACCATCGCTCGTTTGCCCATCATGTTTTGAACCTGCGGTGAAATCGTCAGCCCTGCCTGCCTCACAGCAACTGCACACCAACACAACACACCCTGTGAGGATTGTCTGCACAGGCTGCTGCATGGGCAGAACACACAATGCACTGCTGCTGTCCACAGCTGCAATGCATAGGCGAGCATCATAATTTGAACTCTGTGTTCTACTTGGCCATGAGGTGCTTGAATGGGCGACACAGCCAGGACACACACACGATGCATGCTGCACCGAACCACGCAAGTGTGTGCAGCATACAGCAGCCTGCTGAGCGGTTTTGCACTCATGTAGGCTGCGCTGAGCGCACAATCATGGCTGATTGGCCAGTCCCCACGTGCCAACACGACGTTCAACGTGCACCCACGACCCAGGGTGCTGCAAATGAACAAAGTGCAGCTCCGAGTGAGTCACCAGGATTAGCGTGCTCCCATAAACCGCATAAAACCAGAATGCCATTTGATGAACACACAAAGGGAGTGCCAACACAGCATTCACCTGCTTGACATGCTCAAGGAGCATCACTCCTGCTGCTGCTTCAAAGCACTTGGCACAGCCATGCAGCTCTAAAAGCCTGCAGCACCTGCACGTCACCCATTCCACAGCGGCCACCACAAGACACAAGCCCATGCAGCGGCACCATTCGTCCGCTGTGCTGTGGCTACTGTGTGTTGCTGTTAATGGCTGAAATTGGGTTCCTGCTGTTGCCATGAAGTCACTCGAATGCTATATGCTCTCTATAGCCAAGCTTGCATGTGCAACGAACATGTGGGCATGATGCTGCCTGTCCCAGCCGAAACAAACCCGGCTAGCAAGGGGCTGCCTTTTGCGAAACTCACACAACCACACCTGCTGTTACTGTCGCTGCAGCAGCTGCTGCGTCTAACTTGCGCCCCCCAAAACCCACTCTTCCGCCCCCGGTGCAAATGCAAAAACCTCCACCCAACGACACGTCTATCACACAGAAAACCACGCCAGGTCACAGCTCTTTCTTTCCATCGCCGTCCTGCTGCCCGCTTTGCTGCAATTGCTGCTGCTTCTGCTGCTGCTTGATTGCCAGTGGCTTCAGCTCGCCAGGCGCCATGTAGGTGCCCAGCAGCCAGTCCCAGTGCGTGAAGTATGGCTGGCTGTAGTTCTTCCGGAACCCGCGAGGGTCATGATGCACGTCATGGTATGCTGCGTTGTTTGGAAACAGCCCATGCAGCGGGTTGACCGGGAAGCGGTAGCCGCTGTGGTCAAGCACCGTCTTGACGGTTGAGAAGGCGAAGAACGCGATGCTGCCCTTGCAGGAAATGCCGCTGGCATAGAAGCTGACCACGCCGCCGACTGTGTCAAGCAGCAGCGCCTCCAGAGGGTGGTTGTACAGTGCGCCGTACGCGTAGCAGATGATCATGCGGTGGTGGTGGCTGTGGATGGCGTTGTACAGCGCCTTACTCTCGTGCATGGCGCGGTGGATGATGTACTGCCAGGCATCCATGACCAGCATGGCCACAAAGAACTCCGGCACTGCTGCCAGCCAGCCTGTCCAGGGCTTTGCGTCGCAGAAGCCTGGGTCTGCCAGTGTCATCAGCACACCAACTGCCACCTGGATGGCGTGCTGCAGCAGCACCCGCCAGAACACATGGCTCCTGCTGACCTGGTTGCGCGCCCGTGCCTCCTGCTCGCTGTGAAGGCGGTGCTTTTCAAACGCTGGCAGCTTCAGGCGGTCCAACACTTCAAAATACGCTGACACTGCCCAGTAGAACACCACTGGCAGCAGGGAAACCCAGAGCTCTGGGGAGTGCAGCGTGAGCCGCTGTGCTGCAACAGTCTGGCAGTGATGCACCAGGCCCCTGGCTGCTGCCGCCACTGCCTCCATGCTGCCTGCTGCCGCTGTGCTCTTGCTGCTGCTGAAACACCTGCATGTTTCATGGCAGAAGCAGGTGGAATCACCACGCGGGTACGACGAGCGCATGAGCAGTATACATGAAAGTGCTGCCTGTGTGGTGCTGCCAAGGTGCCTGACGTGCAGGTGCCAACGGCACGTCAGTACCAACGACCAGCTCAAAGCAAACGCACCTTTGGTTCAGTCAAACAGTTCGTTTTGATGGATGGCCCGCTGCTCTCCTTCGATGCTCAAGCAAGCTCAGCTGTCCAGTGAGTACACGACGATGACCCTCGCAGAATTGGAGAGCAGCGATTCCGTTTTAGGTAGGCATAAACCACCCTTAGATGTGATCAGGTGCTTGCTCTGCCTTCTGGGCTTGTGCACACTGTGCTGCTGCCAGCAGAGGTCACTGGTCAGCTTCAGGCAGACAGAAGAGGCAAATACGTTGAGTTCCCCGCAGCAGACCCCGTAATCATCGTCGGCATAACATACTTTACAGTGGGCGTGCTGCTTTTGCAACTATGATTCTGCTGGCAAGCACTCAGAGCAAACTGGCATGGCAAAACCGCTTGGAGCGTCATAGCATCTGTTCAAAATGCCAAAGCCCTGTTGCCAGCGTCCTCCTGGCAGTATAGCGTTTAGAGCGGAACGCAAGAGTTTGTGTAACGTTACAAGAACTATGCCTACATCAGCTGGCCAGGCCTTTGAACTGTGCTGGTCATGCACGGTTCCAGGTGTGAGTCAGACACGCTTGTACACGCTCATCGTACCTGGCACCCGCAGCCGAGGCGCCGCTGCCACGTGCTTCAGGCACACACGTCACCTCTCATCCTGCAAGTGATGGGGACACTCTGGAAGCTATCTGAGCATACCGTTAGTGCCACACCACACTGCCAGACCCTCTTGACCAGCCTGGCATGAACTTCCCTTGAAGGGGGTGCCTGCCAGGCGCCCGGGTGCAGTGCACCGGGTGCCTGCAACCTCATCATCAGCATCATCATTGTCGTCAGCATGTTACCAATAAATGCCTGCAACTGTAGATACTGGGCTGCATCACGATGGCGACAGGTTAATATTTGGCTGTTCAATGCAACACCAGCCAGGTACCAGAGAGCAGGCCTTCAAGATGCCCTGCGTAGTGCCACTGTCAAGTCTACATGGGGTGAACACCACACCCGTCAATGTCACAGCAAGCAGCCTCTACCGTAGCAATGCAGCCGCCATCATTTGCATGGGGAGCATGCAGCTGTGTGCATGCCTACATAAACGATTTTTGTCACACAAACATCAAGGTCAAGATAAACACCTGGCACATCACTGGCGTCACACCAACCAAGCACACGCAAAGCTGGCTGCAGCACGGCTGTGGAGCACATACATATAACTCTGGTGCGTTTGGTCCACCTCTCAGTGCAGCTATTGCCAACATGTGAGCTGCTTGAGAGTTGGAATTGGCAGCACATCATTGAGGTTTGGCAAGACTGAGGTGCATCTGGGTATACTGTTAGTACTGAAGCCTTCTGGCATCACAATAGTCTGCTGGCCAACAACTCACTCGCAACACAGGATCATAAGACGAAACAAGCCCACCGTGCACCATGGGATGCTTGGTGCTGTTATTGGCGCCTAACAGCACCTACTAGTCAAGCTGCCTAAGCAACAACAAAATGAAATAAATCAATAAATGTTTACCAGCTGCTGCTGGTGTAAGATGTCAACACTCATAGCTTGAGCAGGGCCAAAGAGATGGACCCAAGCCCTGCCTACGCAGTGTGACACCACCAGTAGCACCACCTGCTTGTGCGCCTGCGTAAGAGGAAATCAATGGTGTTTCTACTGACATCCCATGTCAGCACGGGCAACAAAGCAGCCCTGCTGTTGTGTACACATCACTGCAGACGTGCGCAGCAGTGCCCTTGCACATTTATGTGTCCTGGCATGTCACTGGAGATGCTCAGGATCAGGCCCTGAAGCCCAAACAACAAGTGTGTTGCAACGCTGCTGGCCAGCATCTCAGCTGGGCTGTGAGATTGGGTCACATGGATTAGGATGAAAACCTGCATGGGGTGGTGTGACATGCCATTGTAGCATGGCAGCTGCAGCAAGCAGCTCACCCCTGACGTAAGCTTGCCCCAGCTTGCCTGTCTGTAGCCTATCAATGAAATCGTAGTGCTTCCAGGCCCTCCAGGGCCGAATCAATCACGCACCAGAGCCCCTCCTGCAGCTACCCTTGAATTGAGCATCACAATACTCTCCTGCCACGGCGACTGTGCTGTGCTAGCCCTTGCATGCCGCCGACTTGGCGGCTGACATGCAACAAAACAAAACAATCAAATGCCACCCGGGGCTGACTCAGTCACACGTCCACATGTTTCAGTGGAGGGTTCAACTGGACCGCCCCCATCCTGCGCACAACAATCGTCCTTTCCCGTCCCATTTTGTGCTTGCTGCGGTCAAAATTGCATAGCATCAGCAGCTCAGCTTGACAAGCACACTGCCGTGCCGCATCCTGCGTTGCGCCACTCTCATAGGCATGTAGGAGCTGCAGGCGCTCCTGTCTGCACCACCTGCCCTGCAATTTGCATTGGCCCTGCTCCTAAATGGCAGCCCTCACGGCTGTCCCCTGCTGCTGTCACGCCTGCTGCCACTCCCTGCATTCCAGGTGCACAGGACGCGTCATTGCCACGCATGGTGGGCTGACAAGACCGCAGGTCAGGCCCAGCCACTACATTGCAGGTCACGTGCCCAGCATGGCTGTGCCCATGCCCGTTGTTCACCTGCTCCACTTCCTCTTCTGGCACATGCGGCGACATGCCAGCACTGCTTGGGATCGAGCCGGCGCCACACAGTCCCTGCTGCAGGTGTGGGTGGTGCTGCAGCAGCGACGGCTGCTGCTGCTGCTGCTGGCGCTGGGGATCTCCTAGGATGTCCAGCAGCTGGCGCAGCTCCTCTGGGCCCCACGCTCCTCTGGGTGGATCGTCACCCCTGGGCTGCTGCTGCTGCTGCTGCTCAGGCGGCAGCTGCTGAGGTGGCGGCGTCTGCTGGTGTTGCTGCTGCTGGTGCTGGTGATGGTGAGTCATCGCCGGCATGCCGCTGCTGATGGCAGGCGGCATGTAGCCAGCGCCAGCTGGCGCAACATTCACGGGCACCATGCGGGGGCTGCCGTAGGCCTGGGCTGGCTGCTGCGGCTGCTGCATGTGCCAGCCAGGTGGAGCATACCTCATCTGCTGCTGCTGCTGCTGCTGCATCTGCTGCTGCTGGTTGCCCATGCCATGCGCCATCTGTGGCGGCAGCATGCCACCGTGCTGCTGCAGTCCAGCAGCAGCAGGGATGTTGCTCTGAGGCACCTGGTGGCTGCCTGCAAAGGCACCTTGGTGCTGCTGCTGGTACGGTGGCGGTTGCTGCTGCTGCTGGTGCATGCTGCTGCTGCTACCAGCACTGCTTGGTATGCTGGGTGATGCATGTACCAGCTGCATCTGGGGCTGGTTGAAGTCATGTCCGCCAGACCCCATGTGCACCAGCTGCCTGCCAAGCTGCTGCTGCTGCTGTGGTGGCGCATACTGTGACATGTGTGGCGAGTGCTGGCGCTGCTCCTGCTGCTGCAGCAGAGCATGACTGGGCTGAACAGGAGTCATAGGCAGCTGCTGCTGCTGCTGCTGCTGCGGCACCATCATCTGGCCTGTCATTGGCACCTGCTGGTACTGCATCTGCATGTGCATGTGCACAGGCTGTTGCTGCTGCTGCTGCTGCTCTGGGTGCAGCAGGGTTTGCTGCAGCATTGGTGGCGGCGGCAGCAGCTGCTGGGGAGGTGGCTGCTGCTGCTCCAGCCCTCGGGTTGCCCAGGGGGGCGGCGTGTGCCTGCCGCCGCCCAGCTGCTGCTGCTGCATGTCGTTTGGCGTTGCGCTGCAGAGGTACCTGCAGAGGCTGTTGATGGCGCCGGGCTCACTGGGCGAGGCCAGGCCACCTGGCGCTGCCCGCCTGCTGGTGCTCAGCAGGAGTCGTCATCCACGCGCATCGCCGCTGGGGGCAGCTCCATGCCCAGGCCTGGCAGCTGCTGCATCTGCAGCTCCTGCAAGGGGGGGGGGGGGTTTGAGCAGGGCACAGGCGGGGCAGGCAGCAACTGGTCAGTGATACCGAGGAGCATGCATACATCAGCGCTGTCAAGGCTCCGGTTGTCTGGAGCACGTTTGGAAATGTTCGAGACTGCTCTTCTGTGCAGTATGTCTGTGCTGATGACAGAGGGTCTAGAACATACGACATTGTAGTCAGGCAGCGTGGTGCAAGTGCAGCAATGTCTTGCGCACCTGCTGCCCCCTGAACTCCATGTTTGCCTGCTGCCTCTGGCTGTATGGCAGCTGCGGCTCAGCTGCAGTGCTGCCGCCGGGGATGTTGATTATCAGGTCTGGCTTGCGGATGGGCATGCTGCTAATAGGGGCCTCTGCAGTTGCAGGAAGCAGCAGCAAGAGCAGCGACGGAGGAAGAGGTTGCATGGTTGTCAGTAGGATGTTATAAGTGTGTTGGGGGCAGCTCAGTATGTTGCGCTGGCTTGCAGCTTACAGTCACAGGTATGCTGTTATCACGCTGTAACTCTGCTGTTACCCTGCTGTTACTCAAAGTCTCATCTATCTCTGCAATTTTCCCTTTCCTGTTTTATCACACTAACCATTATTTGCTGTGCTTTACAGTGCCTGCATTGTCCTTGTCATAGTCAAGGACGTAGTAGCACAGCAGCAGCACATGACAGCAAAGTAATAGCCCTTGGGTTGGTGTCCTGCAAGCTGCACGCACCTGGAATTGGCGCCACCATGCTTGTTGTCACTGCCGGCATCGCATACGGCAGCTGGTCACTCTGCTGCACCTCCTCCATGGCCCAGGGCCCCTCACTGGCCTGCATGCCGCCCAGCTGCTGCATCTGCAGCTGCTGCAGCTGCTGCAGCTGCTGCGCGCTCCTGTGGCGCGGCTGGTCCTTGGCAATGACCCTGCGCACACCCAGCAGGTCGTTCTGGGGCCGCATCACAGGCGGCATGTACATCATGGCCATGCCGGAGTTGCCAGCGGCAGCGGCAGCAGCAGCACCGGACAGGCCGTCATCGCCGCGCCGCTTCTTCTCCAGCGCTGCCCAGCGGTTCTTGACCGCGTTGTCTGTGCGGCCGCCGATCTCTTGGGCGATGAGCGTCCACTTGTTGCCGTGGCGCCGGTGGCCATCCACCAGCATAGCGTCTTCCTGCAAGGTGCAGCATGATGAATAATACCATCAGGAAGAGGTACAAGACGAGAAAGCATAGGTGCTGGGCTGGTGATGAACCAGTGCTGGAAGGGCTTGCATGCTGGCTGGCGGCGCAGTGCTCCATTCACTAGTCAGCGCGCAACG